>JANRMT010049829.1:22720550-22774048 GCA_026402145.1 Polypterus bichir lapradei | reverse complement strand
ATCTCCTAACTTTTGTGCAAAATTTACACTTAATGGGTTTCCAATTGCACTCCCATATTGTGATCCTAACAATTACTTCTGAATGCTCTGAAATCACTTGTTTTTTTTTTTTATAGATAGATAGATAGATAGATAGATAGATAGATAGATAGATAGATATGCCTTTCCTCTGAGCCTTTAGCTCTGTAGGCTCCTCAAGTACACTAAGCAGCTCTGTGTGCAAGCCTGTGGTGATGACTACTCATGAACAGCTGAAACGATGAGCTGAGCTGCTTTTAGCTGTTTTTTAACTTCCACAGATAGATCTGATGTGTTATCCTTCTCATTGTGCCATAGAGAACTTGCAGATTCAACACACACAGGGTTTTGGTTAAAATGTGAGAATGTGAGTGTGAGCTGTTAAAAATTTTAGAACGGAAAATCTGCATCAGCCGTTCAGCACCAGCTCACTAAGCTGCATTTCCACAGATGTGCAGGTCCCTTGCTAGTGCTGAATAATGAACATAAAACAAATTTGGGGTCCATTTCAGCTTCGAAAACTCGACCAGGAGATACCAGTTTATGTGCATGCCATAGACACTTTCATTGGCAATCTGCTTCTGTTATGTGGGAACCTTCGTATGTTCGACATCACATAAACATCCTATGAAGATGCTAACAGGTTTCACTACCTTAATGGATTCACCTCCCCAAACTGGAGAATTGTGAGAGGCACCTTGCAGGTTTCTGGGATGTTTATGTAGGCCAGTAAGCGGATTTATGTTTTTCCTATTCCAGCAAAAGACTGCAAAACTTCCTAGCCATGGGTGATGATGACTCAGATCATGCTTTCAGTAACAGACTCTGGCAGACATGATGTGAGGTTATCGTGCAAATTATTTTTGTTAGCGACCACTGGCCTTTCATTATCGATGCTCATCAATTTATGAGCCATTCATTCTTCAATCAACTTTTATGGTATAAAATAAATTCAATAGGTAGAAATGCCACACATTTGTTTAGGAAGCAATTACTGTCACACTGCATTAGCATAAAAACATACATCATATACGTATTCATTATTCCAGGTCTGTTGATCAGTTATAGTAGCCATGGGTCAGTCCATCAAAGTACCTGCTGTGGAACGTGGCCTGGACACAGACAGACGGACATCGTTTTGTCACCCAACACACACATTTATTATGTACAATTATTCACAGTTTAGTCCGTGCACAAACCCAGTGCCTCCAGCACCAATCCCCCAAAGTCCAGGCCTCACAGTCCAGTGCCTGTCTTCTGGCCGCCTCCACTCCGCTCTCTACAGACTCCAGTCCACTTCCACCCAACTCCAGTCATCGAATGAAGGGAGGCGGCCCCTTTTATACAAGCCCGGATGGGCTCCAGCTGCTCCTCGACACTCCTCCACGGACACTCCCCTGTGTGGCGGAAGTGCCGGCTGCGCACCCGGAAGACCTTCGGGTGTCCCCAGTCTTCTTCCCCCCAGCACTTCCTGGTGTGGTGAAAGTGCTGACGTCCAGGGCTCTTCAGGCACCGGGGCGCCCCCTGGCTGTGACCACTGGCCCCTACAGGGTTGATCTTCCAAGCTCTGCACCCATGGTCCCCAGTGCAACCAGGGCGGTCGCCCCCTCGTGGTCTGGAGGAGGCATAAGCGTTCCTTCGGTCCTCCTGGGCGTCCCGGCTGGGTACCACCCCCAGCTGTCAGCCACACTGCCTTTGACTGCCACCGAAGCCACAATGTACCAGACCCTGTAGGTGGGCTGGGCCTGGTTGGGTCCCATGGGTAAAGGCCTGACCACCAGGCACTCACCGCTGAGCCAAGCCACTCCAGGGCCTTATTCTTCTTCCATTATGTCCTCCCAGCCAGGCAAGGAATCCCCCTCCATCCTAGTCAGAATGCCAGTCCATTCTTAATGGCACTTACAACACATATGTAATTATATACACACATACGCACACACACATTACATATAAATATAAAGTGTTGTGAGGGTTTAATAGTTGTTAGGATTCAGTAACCCTAAGACCTAGGGATAAAAATTGCCCCTGAATCTACCGGTGTGAGTGCCAAACATTCCAGAAGAAAGGAGTGAGAAAAGCGGCTTTGCAAGATGGCAGAGGCCTTTAATAATCAAACACAGTGGGTTTTGTGTACGTTCTCAACAGAAGGCAGCTGGGTGTCGGCCATATTCTGTACGGTCTATACCGCTCTCTGCAGCGTTTTATGACGCTGAACCGAGCAGGTGCCATACCAGGATATTACAGCAAGGATGAAGCTACCCCTGCCAAGATGGATGTCACTCACCTACTGTTTGCTCATCCGGAAGGGGACACATTTTCAGGGGTATGTCAAGCACATTGAACTTTCACAACATGTCCTGTGTTGTTTGTGTAGTGTAGTCTTCTGTTTAGTCATTTGTAAGGTGGAGAGAAAAAAAATAATGGGAAGGGTGGGAGTGTGAACCAAAATGAGAACAGATAACCACATCTTCAAAATATGATTGTTATCTGCTTATTCTCGGTCACTTCCTCATCAACTCTGGTGCCAAGATAAACTGAAAGGTTACAAGGGTAATGGACAAGAAACAAATACAGATGTAACTGTTAAAGCACAAACTGATTTGGTTAAACAAAAGACTGATGGCAATGACAGACCTACCTGCAAGAATTCAAGACACTCAAGCTTCAGGTTTTATACTGTCAAGTCTTGGACAGGGTTACTAAAGTTTTGGGAACTCTGCCATGTCTGTTTCAACATGTAACCTATTATAGTTAGCCTACTTCAGATGCATCACAAATATAAAGTTGAAAGCAGGAGATGAGGAGTGCTGTCATCTACAGGACACAGTTTGCGTTACATCCTTTCATGTTGAGTTCAGGCTTTTCGGGGAGCCCACCAATAGTTCAAATACATTTAAATGTGGACTCATTAAGTTGGGCTGCACCGACACAATTGTTTAACTAATAAGTTACCATGCTAAATTCATCCAGCCATTATGATTTTGCCAACAGCACGACTTGGGCATGGATGGATAGGGTGGGCACACTCATGTAAGCAGTACCAATTTAGAATCTCAAATGAACCTTAAATGTATTCTTTTCTAATATAATATTGTAAACTGTACTTAATCTAAGTCATGGTTGTAGGAGTCATTGTAGGGGTCAGGGCCCACCCCAACAGCATTAGGAGTAGTAAATGACTGCCAGTGGGGTGCCAGTTGACTCCAGGAGGGGGTCTGCTCTCCCTGAGAATATTCTCGGCAGAGTGCAGCATTTTAACTAAACTGATTTTATATATACAGTATATATTTTTATAGGTCTAAATCGCAATCTGATTATTTGAATGGTCGTGTGGTGGGTCTGGCAATGGGCTATCAGCGCGTCTTCCCAACCTCTACCTACTAGGCAATGCTTGTGGTTGGTCGGCCAGTCCTCTCAGTTGCAAGAAGCAGATCCTAGATACGTGATACAGTACCTGTCAAATCATACAAAGAGTACACGGCTTGTGTTTCACCCTAATTGCGACTTAGCAGGTCTACGCACTTTGATCAGCTTCTCACAACCACAAACGTTACCTGGTAGGTAACCATCCAAACAATCAAGTTGCAATTCAGACATATGAGTGTAATACTCCAATCTTCACACTGTCAAATATGCAAACCAGCCACTGGGGCGCAACATCAGAGGCCTAGCCTCAGGAGATGACGTCCCCATAAGGGGAAACAAAGGTGGGTATGCCTGATGAGCCCCAATTAGAGTGAAACATGTGTTGTATATACTTTGTATTATCTGGCAGGTACTGTATCATATTATATATATATAATAAAATATATTGATTATATATAATAATATAATAAATAATATAAATAAATATAATAAAATGTGGTAACACTTTAGGTACTGCAGTTATGCAGCATTTACTCTTGTGCAACAAGATCTCACCAACGCTTCTTTTGGTCTTCACAACACTTCTAAAACGTCAGTGAATCTGCTATTCATCTCTGTGCAGCACGGCATATTGACACGATAGCAAAATGACTTGTTAATATGAAGGATTCTCAGATCTTAAACTAAATATGGAACATCAAGAGAAATGCACCTCACTTAAGCCACCTCAGACCACTGCAGAGTGATGGTTTGTTAGTAGGAGACATCACAGAGATGACTGAACACTTTACTGATGCTTTGTAGGTGTTATGAAGACCCAAACAGGTGTTTGACAGATAGATAGATAGATAGATAGATAGATAGATACGAAAGGTACTATATAATAGATAGACAGACAGACAGACAGATAGATAGATAGATAGATAGATAGATACGAAAGGTACTATATAATAGATAGATAGATAGATAGATAGATAGATAGATAGATAGATAGATACGAAAGGCACTGTATAATAGATAGATAGATAGATAGGTACTATATAATAGATAGACAGACAGACAGACAGACAGACAGACAGACAGACAGATAGATAGATAGATAGATAGATAGATAGATAGATACGAAAGGTACTATATAATAGACAGACAGACAGACAGACAGACAGATAGATAGATAGATAGATAGATAGATAGATAGATACGAAAGGTACTATATAATAATTTAATTTTAAACAGACCTTTATTAACAATTATAACATAATTGCAGTCAAATTAACAGTCAAAATTAAACAACATTTAATAACACTGTTTTCCTACTCATACTTTAGTATTAGACATTCACTTTCTATGGAACATAAAACATCATTTACAGCCCAGATTTCTCTAAATACATCTAATTGATGAATAAGTTTAAAATATTCAAATTCGATTCTCAATCTCCTTTGAAGGAGGACCTTAAACATTAACAGAGCATCAGTAGTTTTCTGATCTTTATCTCTATTCCTTCTCGTTTTTAACGTTGCCATCTTGGCCTGGCCTAACAAAAAATTACAAAGTAAACATTGTCTTTTACAAACTCTTGATACCGACATTCCAAAAATATAAATGAGTTCATTAAATATAATTCCCAAATCCATCAACAATAAATCAAGAAAATGCAGCAGAGGTTGTAATCTGGTACAATACAGAAATAAATGATAAACTGTTTCTTTTTGAAGGCAGAATGGACACTGATCTGTTGCGCTGGCACCAATGGTTTTTAAAAATGAATTGGTGGCTACTGCTCCATGTAGGATCCTCCACTGCAGGTCCCCAACTCTTTTCTCAATTGGCGGTTTATATAAAGTCCTCCATGCTGGAGATGTCGTGTCATGCAGACACAGAGTGTTCCTCCAGAGGGTATCAGTCATGTCTTTTAAATGCATAAAATGGGACACTTTAAGACACCAGTCATATAATTCTTTTTTTGGCAAATTTTGGAATGAAATTCCATTTATGTGATTAATTTTTAAAATTGAGTTATTAGAACTGATAAAATCTTATACATTTGGTTTAATTGTAATGACACAATCAGGAGGTTCTGCCTCTTTTATGAGATCTCCAGAGATATAATCCTCACACAGAGGACCTGCACCCAATTGCACTAAAGAGACTTTAAGTTTGTTGATTATCGACCATCCAAGACGGACAGACCTAATCCCAAGCTCATGTGCCACAGCTGCCCCAGACTTCCACTGGTTGCTGACCGGATCAATAAAGTTGGCTACTTTGGTAAAGCCTTTGTTCATAAGCAGTGAGTTTAAACTGACCGAGTTGAACTCCAACATTGGATTCCATATTACCGGTTCTTCAAGTAACCAGAAGACTGACTCCAGATTAATACCCACTCTGTTTGTTGTGGTGTGCCAAATCAATAACGTGTTGCGGTAAAAGGTGGGCAGCACAGATAGCGCCAATCGCTTGACATCGATGAAAAGGAGTTGCCAATCAAAATTAAGCTTTCCTACCCTATGAAAAAAAGCGAATGCTAAACTCCTCCACAGTAAAGGCTGAGGGGCATACAAGAGACGCTGTAAATCTGTCAGCCTAAAAGCTTCAATTCTGCTCAGAATGTCCACCAAGCCCTGACCACCTTCATCCACAGGCAGATGTACCACACTGTGTTTAACCCAATGAAGTCTGTCCCAAAAAAAATCCAGCAATATCCCCTGAATTTCTTTTAACAGCCAAACTGGAGGATCTGCACACCTAAATTTATGCCAAAGCATTGAAGCAATTAAATTATTAATAATAAGCACCCTACCCCGAAAAGAGAGCTTGGCGACCACCCATTTCCATTTCTTCAGTCTCCCCTGAATTTGATCAATTAAACCCTCCCAGTTATCAGCTGTGGCTCCAGACTTCCCAATGTAAATTCCCAGATGTTTAAATACATTAGAGTTCCATGTTAAAGCACCTGGAAGGCTTGGGGGAGGACAGTTCCAGCTGCCCATCAGAAAGGCATTACATTTGGACCAGTTGACCCTGGCAGATGACACCGTTTGAAACACCTGTAAACAGTCCTGCAACAGAACAACATCATCAGGGTCAGTGATGACAACTGTGACATCGTCAGCATATGCCACCACCTTAAAGGATGCAGTGGGACACACAGGTAATGACAAGCCGTGAAGTGATTGGCGAAGTCTGTGGAGCAGGGGCTCTATGGACAGCGAGTATAACATACCGGAGAGTGCACACCCCTGACGAATGCCCCTTGTAACAGAAAATGAAGCTCCTAATCCTCCATTAATTTTTAAAACACTAAACACATTTGTGTACATTAATTTAATATATCCTAGAAAGGTCTCACCAAAACCAAACCTCTCTAGAACTTTAAATAAATACTGGTGGTCTACCCGGTCAAAGGCCTTCTCTTGATCCAGTGAGATGAGACCCGCCTTAAAACCAAAAATCTCAGAGGCAGATACCAAATCCCGCACAAAGAAAATGTTATCAAAAATGCATCGTTCAGGGACACAGTATGACTGATCAAAGGCCACCAAGCAGTTCATGACAGTCCTCAGACGAAGAGCCAACGCTTTAGAAAAGATTTTATAGTCTGAGCAGAGCAGGCTGACCGGTCTCCAGTTTTTAATGTTGCAGAGATCCCCCTTTTTAGGTAAGAGAGTCAAAACTGCTCTCCGACAACTCACAGGAAGCTCTTTATCCCTGATGCTCTCCACGAACACAGTCAGGAAGTCCTTACCCATGATATCCCAAAAGGACTTGTAGAATTCGACAGGAAGTCCATCGATCCCAGGGGCTTTGTTTTGATTTAAACTCCCAAGGGCACTAGTGAGCTCCTCTAGTGATAGTGGCAGGTCGAGTTCTTCCTTGGTGGATGGAGTCAACTGTGGTAGGTCATTAAAGAAAATTTCTGTGTTTGAAGACAAGTCCACTGTTTCTGCAGAGAATAAGTCTTTGTAAAATTTTAAGGCAAATTCCCGGATCTCCTCGGTCTCCGTCATTTCAGTCCCATCTGCAGTTTTCAGACAGTGAATGATTTTTGCCTGAGCAACCTTCTTCTCCAATGAAAAGAAAAACTGCGTTGGGGCGTCTATTTGGGAAATATTCTGGAATCTCCCCCTGACAATGGCGCCCTTCACCTGTTCATCCAGCAGGGACCTCAGAGAATCCTTTTTGTCTTTTAGGGACTCAAGCAAAGTGGCGTCAAAACCGGTTTCCAGTTTGGCTTGAATTATCCCAATGTCCTCTTCCAGTTCTTTAATGGCCATGGTGACCTTTCTAGAAGAATGTTCAGAATAAAACTGGCAAAAGAGTTTAATTTGGACCTTGGAGACGTCCCACCATTGCTTCAGAGATGAGAATTCATTTTTACTGAGTCTCCATTTGTCCCAAAAGAGACGAAAGTGTTGAAGAAATAGAGAGTCTTTAAGAAGTTTAGTATTAAAGTGCCAGAAAGATTTAAAATTACGCTCAGACCCCAAAGAGAAACGAGTGAGAGTTAAACTGTGGTCTGAAAACCCTGTGGGCAGAAGACAAGAGCCCAAAATGAGGTTCAGATTGTGCCGTAAGGTATAAATCCTGTCCAGCCTTGCCATGGATAACATGCCACTGGAGGCCTTGAGCCATGTGTACTGTCTCGCCGTTGGGTTCAACTCTCTCCACACATCCACAAGTTCTTGCTGATGAAGGACCGACTGCAACACCTTGACTGACCCCGGATGAGGCTCAGCGCCATTCCTGTCCATCTCTGCATTTTCAGTGCAATTAAAATCACCAGCTAAAAACACGACGTCCTCTGAACTGCACTCAGCAAGAACGTCTTTTAACAAAAGAAAAAAAGAAATTCTCTCTTTGCCTTCATTTGGAGCGTAGACATTTAAGAAAATAATGTTCTTCCCCTGAGTACGTACAACGACCTTCATGAGACGGCCTTTAATTTGCTCAAAACAGTCTATGGACTCCGGGAGAAACGCCTTACTGAAGAGCACTGCCACCCCTGCGCTGGCACTGGAGCCGTGGCTCAGAATCATTGTCCCACTCCAGTCCCTCTGCCACTCCGACTCATTCATTGGGTCAGTATGAGTTTCTTGAAGAAAAATAACATCTAGTTTTTTTTGTTCCAAATATTGAAAAAGTACGGCTCTCTTTAAGGAGTCTCTGCAGCCATTAACGTTCAAAGAGCCCAAAGAGAAAACAGGCATTAGAAAGAAAAGAAACGGAGCAGCAATGACAAGAAGAACTTTAACTAAAGAAAAAGAGAGGAGCTGGTGTGGAGCCATTATGTGCTGGAGGTGAGAGACTTTCTAACTTTGCTGATAACATTCTTTAAACGATTAAATTCTTTTCTTTCTATTCCCAAAGGAACAGCATTGCGCATAACTCGCTTAGCTGAAACCAAAAAAAGTTCCAGGTCAGGAAAATGTTCTACGACATTCACCTTCCTTTTGCCTTCAAGAAAATCCAGAAAGCTCAGAATGCTTTCATTGCTGTACTCCGTTTTTCCAAGAGTGCCAGTTAAATTGTCACTTGACATACAAGAGTCACTGTCCTCACCACCCTGCTGACTCCCCTCACACTCTGGGCTGATTGTCACCTCTCTGGTACTTAGAAAACGATTCTTTAAAGACACGTCAGCCCCCTCTGTCAGGTTCATTTTGTTACTTCTCTTGGCTCCTACTCCACCGTCTGAGGTTTCTTTCCTCTTTCTGGGGAGTGTCGTCCATTCTTCTTCAACATTCATTTCCTCAACAGTTCCAGCTTTTTCTTCCCTAACTGCACTACCTGAATTAGTGCCTGGTTCAGTTTCTTCCACAGCTTCGACATTTAAGAGAGGGCAAGCAGTTTCACTGTGGACTGTGGACTCAGGACTGGCCTTGGCTTGCTCATCCACCTTAGATGGCTCACAGGTAGCAGCGGCAGCATTCAAACTTTCAATGTCTTCCACCTCAGTTGGTGTCGTTTCACTGACAAGCCGCATCACCTCGGCCTTAGCTGGGCTCTTTTCTTCAGTCTGATTTAAATTCACAGTAGATGACTTCAACTCGGCCTCGGCCGAACCATCCACTTCAGGCATCTTTGTCTCAGCTCTCTTTATTTCACTCCTTTCAACTATGGAGCTACAACTGGGTATCTGATTATCAGAACTTCTTACAGTCGAGCTAAGAGTACCTGTGGATACCTCACAGATAACAATCTGCTGATCTTCAGCATCGGAGTCGGAGTCCTCAGACTCATCCTCTATATCTGACTCGCTCACTGCATTTATGTTTCCACCCATAGCATGACTACCATCAGCTCTTTTACAGTCAACTGCTTTGTGCCCTGCACGGCCACATTTAAAACATTTCATTGAATCAGAAGATATAAACACAATATAGTCACATCCATCTACTTTGAATTTCAAAGCAACATCTAACTCATTGTAACCTCTGTTGAGGAGCATAAAAACCTGTCTCCTAAATGAGACCACATGCTTTAATTCTGGCTGTTTACACCCCAAAGGAATCATAGTAATGTCAGAAATAATCTCGCCATACCTTCGCAATTCATTACGTAGCAGTTCATTCTTCAAGAAAGGAGGAACATTAGAGATTATAATCCTCTTTGCAGGAGTTGAAAGCGGCAAAACAGAAATGAGGGTTCCATTAATTACTAGGCCTTCCTGAACCAGTTGGTGAACTAAGGCCTCTTCATTTAGAAACACCACAACTGCCTTATTCATTCGTGAAGCTGAAATAATGTTTTTACATCCAATTATTTTTCCAATTTCAGTAACACACTTCTCTACTGAAACTACTGGATCAACAATCAGCTTGATGCCATTTCTTCTGCTAAGTTTTTCAAAGCCATGTGGCAAAAGGCCTGGCTGTATCCCTCGGGACACAGCCATCCTAGCCACTTCTTTTTTTAAAAAAAAACACTAAATAAACTTGAAATAATGACTATATATAATAACACAGGTAAAATTAAGAGAAATGACTAGAAAAAAGAAATAAAAGAAAAAAAATGGAAAAAAGAAAAAGCTAAACTCAACTCACTCTCCTGCTAGCACAAAGGCCCACTTCCACTCCAGACCAAAGCAATCGACACACAGAGAAACAGCAAGACAGGATAGATAGATAGATAGATAGATAGATAGATAGATAGATAGATAGATAGATAGATACGAAAGGTACTATATAATAGATAGATAGATAGATAGATAGATAGATAGATAGATACGAAAGGCACTGTATAATAGATAGATAGATACTTTATTAATCCCAAGGGGAAATTCACATACTCCAGCAGCAGCATACTGATAATAACAATATTAAATTAAAGAGTGATAACAATGCAGGTATAACAGATAATAACTTTGAATAATGTTAACGTTTACCCCCCGGGTGGAATTGAAGAGTCACATAGTGTGGGGTCTCCTCAGTCTGTCAGTGGAGCAGGACGGTGACAGCAGTCTGTCGGTGAAGCTGCTCCTCTGTCTGGAGATGATCCTGTTCAGTGGATGCAGTGGATTCTCCATGATTGACAGGAGTCTGCTCAGCGCCCGTCGCTCTGCCACAGATGTCAAGCTGTTCAGCTCTGTGCCTACAACAGAGCCTGCCTTCCTCACCAGTTTGTCCAGGCATGAGGTGTCCCTCTTCTTTATGTTGCCTCCCCAGCACACCACCGCATAGAAGAGGGCGCTCGCCACAACCGTCTGATAGAATATCTACAGTATCTTATTGCAGATGTTGAAGGACGCCAGCCTTCTAAGGAAGTATAGTTGGCTCTGACCTGTCTTACATAGAGCATCAGTATTGGCAGTCCAGTCCAATTTATCATCCAGCTGCACTCCCAGGTATTTATAGGTCTGCACCCTCTGCACACAGTCGCCTCTGATAATCACGGGGTCCATGAGGGGCCTGAGTCTCCTAAAATCACCACCAGTTCCTTGGTTTTGCTGGTGTTCAGGTGTAGGTGGTTTGAGTCTCACCATTTAACAAAGTCCTTGATTAGGTTCCTATACTCCTCCAGTGTCGTCAGTGAATATTTGCACGTGGCAGGACTCCGAGTTGTATTGGAAGTCTGATGTGTGTTGGCTGAACAGGACCGGAGAAAGTCCAGTCCCCTGCGGTGCTCCTGTGCTGCTGACCACAATGTCAGACCTGCAGTTCCCGAGACGTACATACTGAGGTCTGTCTGTAAGATAGTCCACAATCTATGCCACCAGGTGTGAATCTACTCCCAAATCTGCCAGCTTGTCCCTAAGGAGCAGAAGTATGTGTTTTTCCCTGGTAAAGTCCCTTTGTTGGTTCCTTATAAAATTCTAGCACATTCTTGAACCACAACCTCTCCTGTATGAAGATTTACCAATATAACTTTTACTTGACTTGTGTTGCTTAGTTGTTTCTTTAATAATTGTGTCCATTCCTAAATTAATTAAGAAACTCAGAAGAGAACATGTCATCCACAGCACCATCTTCGTCACCTTATGAGAGTGTTGACGTTCAGAATCCAAACCAGAGGAGAAAAAAAACAAATTAATTTTCCCCACAATCCAACATGTTTGGGTGCATTTCAGCAGGTTTCATTCGCTGTGCCCAAAGCTACAGCACATTGTTCAACAATGGTTGACGAGTGGTGGGTCCATGTTCATTTGACCTTGGCTTTACACTTTTGGCAGATGGCCATGTGGTGTTTGTTTGAACTACCCATAAACCATTGCAAACGTGATGTATTGCATTAACTTCAACCCTTTGCTCTTGACGAGTAATTTTCAAATTGCCTTTACTTTTTGACTTACCCTCAAGGTTTCATTAGTCCACAGAATACATTGTGAGTGCCATGAAGGATGGACGGGTATGCCAGCTGACTTTTTTTTGCCAGGCTGGAGGCATGTAAGGGATGGACCAGTGGAAGCCAGGGGACAGGAGCAGTTCCATCCCCCATATGACAGGGGGCAGTGGACCTCACAAGACATCCAAGTTTGGACAACAGAAGGGATACATGAGAGTTGGAGTTTAAAGGTATAGGCCTGTCAGGGTTACTGGATGCCATTAGTGGGCACTGTCGGGTGAGGACCATCCTGGTTTCCACTGGATCTGGAAGTGCTTCCAAGAGTCCATACTATGGCACCAGAAGCATTCCCGGGTCCAGCTTAAAAGGAACCAGGCACCTCACCTCGAGGAATCAGCGGGCGACACTCAACAGGAAGGATAGAAGGAAAAGACCAAGATTTACTCGTTGCCATTGGTGGTTTCATTATTGGTGCACACTTGGCGAGCTATTTTGAAAATAAAAATCCTTCATCTTAACTCTGGTCTGTATCTGGTGATAATGTTTTCTGAGGTTTGGGGCTCATTGGCACCCCCTTGTGGTTATAACATGCAATTGATAATGTCACAGTACTGGGTATGCAGAGTATAACATAAATGGTTCAGGGATGACAACAGTTAACTCAGCTAAACAGATCTCAGTTCAACCAACTGTCTGAAGGAAAAGATGGAAAGTTCTTTCAGAGTAGAAGTTCACAACGGCAGCTATGAGACAGATGGAAATCGAAGTCTTGCACATTTGACTCTTTATGAGATTCAGTTGTCGGAGGACAACTCACTTTTAGATTGGTGTAATTAATAAATAAAGCAAGCAATCAGTGTACCTTAACCATCTGAGGGCCTAGCTAACCTTCAAGTGGAAGAAACGAAGGACATGTGCAATCTGCCCCGGCCACACAGATCTCCCTTTGAAGACTTCCCGATCACATTCAGCAGAGCAGTCCCTGAGCAGCACTCTGTAACATCAAATGACAGGGTCAATAAGTGGCCACTCCCCTGGTAACCCAAATTTGCTGTCAGGAAATCCTTAGACGTGACCAACTTTGGTAGGTGGTCTGGTGGCAGACAGTTCAGAAGAACATTCTCAGGCACAGCCCTGCACTGCGGTTGCCATTTGATCTTCTTTGAGGCGTACATTCTCAGGCGCTTTTCTATACTGTGGTTGCTTTTGATCTCCAGGAAGGCTTTAATAGGGGTTTAAGGTCACTTTACTAAGAAACCTTCAGGCTAAAATTTCAGACTGGGGTGTTTGTTGGCTTAAGTTAAAATACAAAAAAAAAAAAAAAAAAAAAAAAAAGGTTCTGGAGGTTGTTGATTAAATTTTGGCACCATGACCACCTCCTGTTCTGTAGCAGGTGAAAACATTTCATGTGAAGGTGACCATCTTTCTTGCTCAGGAACTCTTCCACTTCTGAATGTGCACGAAGGCTGACATGACATCCAGTTGAAATAAGGAAGGAATTCAGATGAACACTGGGCTGGATTAATATGTACAGCTAATTACTGCCAAACATGGAGCGATAAAGTTATCTTTGCTTCACTGAGAATGAAGTTGATTTCATTTCCAGCTAAAATTCTGTGAAACACAACCATTTTGGGCTCACTTCCTAAAATAGCCTCACCTGAACAAAGCAGGATAAGAAAATGAATGAACGTTTCCCTGTCACTATTGAGATCTGACCTGAACTTCTGTCGACTCCTCAACGCCTTTGTCATGAGTGAGTGGCGAGGACCTCCTTACAGGCCCTGATGAAGTATGTAATAACACCCTAGGATGAGACCCCCTCGATCCTTCCTGCTATAGCCATCATCATCATCATCATCTTCTTCTCTTTCCACTTTGCCGAGAAACTGCCCAGTGAGGGAAACTAACTCCGCCCCTTCTGGTTCAGTCAGTCAGTCAGTCAGTCAGTCATTCTCCAACCCACTATATCCTAACAACAGGGTCACGTGGGTCTGCTGGAGCCAATTCCAGCCAACACAGGGCGCAAGGCAGGAACAAATCCCTGGTCAAGGCGCCAGCCCACCACAGGGCACGCACACACACACTAGGGACAATTTAGGATCGCCAACGCACCTAACCTGTATGTCTGTGGACTGTGGGAGGAAACCCACGCAGACACAAGGAAAACATGCAAACTCCACGCAGGGAGGACCCGGGAAACGAACACAGGTCTCCTTACTGCGAGGTAGCAGCACTACCCACTGCGCCACCGTGCCACCCCCTTCTGGTTCACTCTCCATAAAAGCTTGGGCTTCGCCATGTTAGCAAAAACTACCTGCGCCACACAGCACTCCTGAAAACACTGACCAAAACACTTGGCTTTCCAGCAGATTGATTTAATTGACTTTCAGCCTTGATATATTGAGGGCAAGCATGCCAAAGAGCATTCATTTTTGCTGGACTGTTGAATATTAAATGGGACGACCTTGACTTTTATCTTGTGGGTTTTATAAAGTATCTAATGATAGCTTTCTCTATGAATGACACATTAAATTAAGATCGATTAACGAACTGGTATCCCTTCAGATGGTGTTGAAAACCCAACCCAAGATATCATAAGATTACTCTTATAAATGTGCCTGTTGCTAGTGGGCCTTGAAGAGGGTCAATTGCTTCTCATATACACTGTGGGTGGTTTCCAGGGTCTGGTCTCAGTGTTTCTAGCTTCATCTATTATTTTCACCCCAGCATGCCCTGTCTCAATATACACATACGAAAAAATCCGGAAGGAGCACCGGAACAGCCACAGAGCCTCTGTAGTGAGTGAGTAGTTGGGCTGAAAACACCAGCTACCTCAGAGTGTAGCCATGCTGATTTAACATGGAAGGTCACTTATATGTTCTAACTCTTTTAACAGGTTAAAAAACAACGGAAAGGCTGCTGCTTGCAATCACAAAGACATTTGGAAATTTCATAAGACAATTCAGAGTAAGACTCTCGAGCTGAGTGACAAAGTCCAGCACTCTTTACTTCTTTTGTTTTGCTCAACACTGACTCAGAGTACCATGCCAGTAAATGAAAGCCACCGACCTCTGTGGAAACAAATTACTCTCAACGTACGCTGATGAGTCAAAACATTATGTCCGCATGGACTCTACAAGACTTCTGAAGATGTCCTGTGGTATATGGCACCAGAACATTAGCAGCACATCTTTTATCTCCAATAAGTTGTAAGGTGGATCCGCCACAGATCAGACTTGTTGGTCTGACATATCCCACGGATACTCAATTGGACTGAGACCTGGGGAACTTGGAGGTCAAAGGCAACAGCTTGAACTTTTCATCACGTTCCTCAAACCAATCCTGAACAATTTGTGCAGTGTGGCAAAGCACATTATCCTGCTGAAAGTTGCCACATCCATCGGGAAACACCCTTTCCATGAACAGGTGTAGCTGGTCTGCAATGAGGTTTCGGTAGGCAGTATGCGTGAATTTAACATCCAAATGAATGCCCGGACACAGGGTTTCTCATCAAAACATTGATCAAAGCATCACACTCCCTTCACTGGCTTTTCTTCTTCCAGCAGTGTCATCTTTTCCCCAAGTAAATGATGCACATATACCCAGCCATCCTCCAAGGTCCAGTCCCGATGCTTGTTATCATGGGCACTCTGACTGACCTACAGCTATGCAGTCCCATAGACAACAGTGTGCGATACCCTGTGTGCCATGACACGTTACTCCTGTAACCATCATTAAAAATATTAGTGACTTGTGTCACGTTAGCCTTTCTGTTGCTTCATTCAGGCAGTACATCCTTCGCCGACCTCTTGCCTCAATGAGTCTTGGCCGTCACACACACTATGGCAGTTTGTCCATTGTCAGTATTTTTCATCATGGCTGACCATGTGCAAGCCATAAGGCTTGGTGTTTCAGAAATTCTCTGATCCAGACATCTGGCCATAATATTTTAGCCCTTATCAAAGCCACTCGGGTCTTAACACCTGCCTTCTCCTTCTCCTTCTCCTAGAACACAAACACAAACAAAAAGAACGAGAACAAGAAAAACAAGAACAAAAACACAGAAAATGAACAAGACAAAGAACAAGAACAACAACAAGAGCAAGAACAACATGGAAAAAAACGAACAAGAAGAACATGAACAGAAAGAACAAACAAGAACAAGAAAAACAACAAGAACACGAAAAAATTAACAACACGAACACGTACACCAAAAAGAACATGAACACGAAGAACAAGAAGAAGAAAAAGAACAAAAAAACAAAGAACACGAAGAACAAGAACAAGAACAACAACAAGAGCAACAAGAAGAACAAGAACACCACCAACAAAGAGAAAACAAGAACACAAAAAACTGAACAAGAACAAGAAGAACAACAACAAGAGCAGGAAAAAATGAACAAGAAGAAAGGAAAAGGAACAAGAACAACATGATAAAAAAGAAACAAGAAGAACAACAAGAACACGAAAAAAAAAACAAAAAAGAACATGAACACGAACAACACAAAGAAAAAGAAAGAACACGAAGAAAAAGAACACAAATGAAAACAACAACACGAAAACAACAAGAACAAGAACACGAAAAAAAATGAACATGAACAAGAAGAAAAAGAACACGAACAATGAGAACAACAAGAAGAACACAAAAAAACAAACAAGAACAGGAACAGGGACAAGAAGAAGAATGAGAAGAACAAGAAGAAGAAGAAGAACGAGAACGAGAACAAGAAGTATACAACAGAAATGGTCAGGAACCTTAGGCTCAAGAGTAAACAGAAGGAGAAATATACTTTATAATTTTAGGGTATAACAAAGGTAATTTATGACTAGTGTAATCACCCAAAGTACTAGTTGGGTTGCCAACCAGGCAACCCCGTTTAATTTCACAAAGAAAAAAAATCAAAAACATAAAATGGGCCAATGCAACCTTCAAAAATAATTTAAGCAAAAACACTCTTAGTGGTAGTGTCAGGCAACTTGGCAGCTGTGTCTTCTTGGGAACTCAGGGTCCAAATAAGACAACCATTTTTGGGCTGCCTCCTTCTTTATTGTCCTAATCAGAAGTTGCAGGGTCTTCTTAGGGCTTTGCAGATGGGATCACACGCCCCCTTCTCCCATTTCTTCTATGAAATGCAGGTGTGGGAATAAGGGACAGCTAGTGAGAGCGCCTCCTTATGGTTCAAATTGGTGTTTCTTGCCGTACATGAGCCCTGAAGGTGCTCCCCTTATGCACACGCAGGACATTAGCCTCATGAAGCTCTCTAAATCCTAAAGAGTAGAAAACGGAGTACCATGATGCTTTAGGAGGGAGCACATTTTCAAGAAGCAGTTTGCCTACTCCTCTATTGACAATAACTAAGTAAAAATACATAAAGGTTGACGTCAGATGTGATGAACAAAAATAAGATTTGAAACATACCTTAATGTTGAATAGCACCTGTCATGTAATGGAATTAGTTACAGATAAAGTAGCTACTCCATTATTATATTTTGCCCTCAGAAATGTTTCTAATATTTTTAAAGAATAAAATGTAATGTGACATCTCTTGTAGGCAGTGAGGAGATTAAACACTGCTGTCCACCATCAGCCTGACCATAATTTGAGTGTCCATCACTCAAGGTAGCTACACTGATGTGTCCCATTTGGATTTGGTCCTACCCAAACCATATTAGGACTTCTGCCAAGGAACACCTCGGACCTGAACAGACATGTTTCATATGTTATTAATTTTTTTTTTTTTTTGGCAAGCATAAGCAGAAACTTAAGACTCTTGAGTTCTAGCAGCAAGGAAATGTCTGAAAAGGTTTGCATTGTGCATTAAATCATCACTCCACAAATGTGACACCTAGCATTGACTTAAACAAGCGATGGTAGAAAGGTGTAATGTCATTGTCGCTGTTGTCCTCCTTGTTTTCACCCAATTAGTTTTTTACTTCTGTATCTCCACGTTTTGCTTCAAAATTTCAATTTCAGATAATAATAAAAGCATAAAAAAAATAAAAGTTGATGAAGTTGACAACAGTAAACAAAAAGCATGCAAACGTTGGACTACATAGTGAGGTTGTAGGTGTTGAAGTGGTTAGCACTTATTATAGCACCTGTTGATGTGAATTTGTGTTTGTTTTAAACAACAATGGTCAAACAATGGTCCTTTTTAGGAGATATAAAGCAACAAGGACTTCTGATTGGATGCTATAAAGTTGTTGAGGAAAATGAGGTGAAGCTCAGCTGCTTTATAAAAAAAAAAACACATCTGGGCCACTGAGGAAGATTCACCTCATCATTCATCTAGAAAACATCTAAAAGTCATCACTGACTACGGTAAGGAAAAACTTTTTTTATGCAATATGTTATGAATATAAAATCTATAAGTCTTTATAAACAGGCAGCAGTGCTTTCCACTGTGCCATCACACTAAATCCCAGAAGCCCGAGTTCTGTGTTGTCCTTGCATGATCTCCTCGGGCTCTAAGTTGAAATGTCTCATCTCATTCTCAAACCTGCTTATTGCAATTCAGGGTGGCAAAGAGCAAAAGCCTAGCCTGGCGATGCTGGGCACAAGGCAAGAAATAAACTTCAGTGTGACCTGCTTAAACTCACAAACACCCACACACATACTGCACAAAGGCCAACTTGGCATTGACTATAATGTGCACACTTTTTTCGGGGGCATACTTAGGACTGCACAGCGGTCAGTGCAGCTGCCTCACAAATTCAGCATTCCTAGGTTTGAAACACATACCAGCTTGGTGTCATCTTGGGGGTTTTTGAACCCAAACCCCCCACAAAAAATGTACGTTAGGTTAATTGCCTTGTATGAGAGATTGTGAGAGTATTCACAAATGGGCCCTGTGATGAGCTGTGTGTCCTGCTTGTACCCTGGGGTCACGAGATAGACTTTGGCCTTCTGCAGGGCTTAACTGGAATCCTTCATTATGTCTGTCAAGAGTGAAGTGGCACATGAGGCTGCAGACAGCTGAATCAACTATTTTCCTAAAACGGCATCTATTTTCTTGTTAACTGAACACTTAGGGTTAGAGTTAGGGTTAGGGTTTTATTAAATTAAAATTTTTTATTTATTTATTTTATTAAATTAAAATTTATTAAATTGTTTTGGTTTTATTAAATGACTTACTCTAGCTTTCCCTTTGATCACTCAGTTGGAACTTTAACTTCATTTTAAAATTCAGAAAGACATATACTGCTACCATGATTCTTAAATGTCCCCACCACAACCACTATTGTAATTCAATTGTTGGTAAAAATACTGTTAATTTTAATAAATTTTTATTAGTCAAAGATCAATTAACTCTGTGTAGCTACAAAAGTAACAAGTGCTACAGTGGTGCTTGAAAGTTTGTGAATCCTTTAGAATTTTCTATATTTCTGCATAAATATGACCTAAAACATCATCAGATTTTCACTCAAGTCCTAAAAGTAGATAAAGAGGTACCAGTTAAGCAAATGAGACAAAAATATTATACTTGGTCATTTATTTATTAAGGAAAATGATCGAACATTACATATTTGTGAGTGGCAAAAGTATGTGAACCTTTGCTTTTAGTATCTGGTGTGACCCCTCTGTATTACTATATATATACATTTATACATGCTCCCTACACACCCATTTTATATATTATATAAAAGTAGAGACATAAGTTAAAAACATAAAGCAAGGATTTTAATGGGTTATGAGGAAAGCAAAATTAAAATCATTTGAAAATTATTTAATACAAGCTAAAAAAAATTCTGTAAAACTGAAATAATTTGAAAATATGTATTTAATACAGACAACAGAAAAATATTATTATTTAGTACAGGCAGTTAGAAAAAAAAGTGGGGCCATGTCAAGTAGTAACACCACGCTTTGTTGACAGTCACTTTATGTGGCAATGCTGACCCAGAACTGCACAGCTGCATGGCTGGAGAGCACATCGGTAAGAGTGTCACCGTCCTCAGCCAACCAGAGCACCTGAACAAGCTGCAAACGGGCAGCAAACACGAGTTTCCTCGTTACATTTAGGTTATTTTCGTCGAGAGAATCTGAGAAAATAAAGTAGAATTACTTATAAACGTACAACTAAGTACCGTAAGAAGGTAGTAAAAATATATTTTTATTACGAAATTTGAAAATGAACTAAATACGGGACATTTGGGTACCCCTGAAAGGTCAGTACAGGATATGGGACATGTCCCGTATATAAGGGACGTCTGGCAACCCTATGAACAAACAAAGCACCTTACATGCAACAGAAAATTCAGTAAAGTCAACCGTGGGTCAAAATAGACCCAAAGGGCAAGGCACTTTTTTAAAATGTGTAGCACTCACACAAAAATATGACACTTGAAAAATGTTTTGCCTTAGGTAAAGTAGGGACACTTTACTATAAAAGCCTTCACATTTTTAAGCTAAAATAATTACTTTCAGGATGCCTTTTATGGGTTGTGAGCAAACAACTTCCCATAAATGGAGAGTAAAATTCAGTAAAGTTAATGGTGGGTCAAAACTAACCGGACACGGCACTTTTCAAAATGTGGGTCCCATACAAAAAAATGTAAGATTTGAAAACATTTTTGCTTTTTGGAAAGTTAAGTCTTCTTACTGAAAGCCTGGACATTTCTGAGATGAAAAATTACATTTAGGAGGTGCTTTTGAGTTATTAATCAACTTGCTATCCTAAACGCAGCGGAAAAAGCCATTAAAGTCAATGGTGGGTCAAAACTGACCCAAACAACTGAAGCTGTATAAATTAGGGGATGTTTACTTATTTTTTTTCTACCGTTCATTAATTGCAATGGCAATTGGAAGGTTGCCGGTTCGAATCCTGTAAATGCCAAAATGTACTTTGCTCTGTTGGGCTATTGAGCAACCTGCAATTGCTCCGTCCTGGGTATGACATTAATCTGCATCCAGCCCTGCATGTCGGCCCTCCAACCTGCAGGGAAAAACTTGGGGGTTGGTGGTAGAATTGGTACTCCAGCCACCATAAAAATCCTCACCCTGTTCCATTCCATCTGAACTGGTCTGGTGCTGTGGTGTCACCCGTCGCATGGCTGCACTCGGGTTCGAATCTGGATCCTGAGTTGGTCTGTCGTGTGGTGGGTGTGGCGATGCACTGTATCAGTGTGTGCTCCTAACCTCATCCTCATCATTAATTCAAAGCCTGAAATTCAGGGGACATTTAGTGATTTCAAACACTAAACTGGGTTAAATTTGCTGGCAGATGTTGTAAGGGTTGATAAAATATACTGAAAAAGCCAAGGGTTTGAAAACTTTCCATCCTCCTTGAGCTCACTCTGTTAAATTTTTCTCCACGAAAGGTAAAATATAATCAAGAAAGATGGGTCAACACATCAAGAACAAGTGGAAGCTTAAAAATAGGTTTTGAATTACATTTTTGCTAGCACAAGGCATGCATATTAATATGTCCATTTGTAAATCTTGCCATATTCATTAAAATAATGAAAGTGAAAGAGCAGCATTACAAATGTTTGTTTTTTGCCGCCATAACCTAATGTTTTTAATACAGGATGCCATTTTTCTGTGTACACATTTTTTGATCATTTTTGTTGGCCCACTGTAATAAGTACACAAGTTTCATATGTCACTGTGCTCTGTACAAAAAATATTTTATAAATCCACTCACACGACAGCTAACACAAGGCCAGATTTAGCACTGGGGCTCATCATTTAGAACTACTATGCAAGCCTTAGAAGACAAGAAAGGAACAACTGGGAAATGGGCCTTGTATTATTTCTGTGTCAGCATAACATTTGATCCTCTCTTTCTTTTTTTGGAATGCCACGATTTACCTACTTAAGGGCGGCCTGCACATGGAGAAAGAGTATAAAGCCTTGGAACATTGCCCGGCACACCTTTGAAGCCGACGGACGGATGGGAGATAACGTCATCCAATCTGGAAAATTCTTCCAGCGCAGCGATGAAAATGGCAGACTGTACACATTGAGATCCCACTTCGGTGAAACGTCTTGCTATGGCTTCCTTCGCCTGTAATGACGCATAAATCGTCATTAAAGAAAGCGAAGTTATTTTCTCTTATGTGATTTCTTAACACCGTATCACTATGGAAGGGGTATCGCCTTTTAATATTATATCTGTATAGTTTAGGGTTACTTAAGATGCCACAATTAAAAAGATCTTATTCCAACTAGGGAGCAAGCACCCCTATAGGAAAACATCCACTTATGCATATTTCATAACTTTAAAATAAATTTAAGACATTTCACTGGCTCTTAGCAAAGTACTTTTAGAAGTGAACATTCATTTCAATTACAGGTGGTGTCCCCAGGTTACAGACATCCGACCTACGACTTACGAACGGGGCCACAGCTGCGACACATGCACCTCAGTAACTGCCGCTCTGTCATCTTCGGCCTGCGGACACTGCAAGCTGTGGCTGGACGGAGGCTGGAGGGGGGCGATTTTGCTGCTCGCGCAGTGTAGTGTCCCTCGGGCGGCTCCCGGCGGCAAGCGGTGACCCGTGGTCCATAGTCACCGGGGCCACAGTTATCGCTCGTGTGTAGGACGGAGGATTGATGGAGCGGTTCACCGCCCGCCCACTACGCCGCCGTAGCTACTGCTCCTGACTGGACGCAGGCTGGATGGAGCAGAGGGGGGCGTTTCACTGCCCGCCCACCACACACGGCTGCCTTGTTTGTTTTTAGTGGGCGGCTGATGATGCCACCAGCGGTGACCTGGTTGTGGGTAGTGTTGTAGTGTGCCTCGGTTGGCTGCCTGTTGAATGGGGGAGGTGGTGGGCGAACGCTGCAGGCAGCTTACTGTAGTGGAGGTGAATGTGTGGTGGGCGGGTGCTGAATCTTGTCAGTACATCAGACGTGTTGACGACGGGTGGCTTCCTGCTGTGATAGTGTGGACAGTGCTGTGCATCTTAACCTTTTGTCTTCACCCTTCAACAATGTCTCTGAAACACAAATCTGATGCCAGTGCTGGTGATACAGTAAAGAAGAGAAAAACCATCACCATTGAAATTAAAGTAGAAATAATAAAAAGGTCAGAGAGGTGAAACTCCATCATTCATTGGCAGAGCACTTGGTTACAGTCGGTCAACAATAGCATTTATTAAAATAATGGACCTGTTCTGACTTACATACAAATTCAACTTAAGTACAAACCTACAGTCCCTATCTCGTATGTACGAGGGACTGTGTTCTTTTTTTTATTAAAACTATTTATATATACAGTATTTTTTAACCCCTACAGATCCTGTACTGTAACAGACATAGATGTTCACCATTACCGGATACCTCTAGCAATTCAGCAATCAGACTTTCAGCTTCTCAGGTACCAATTCATCCCATTCCACTGCCTCACTTTATGCCCGTCACTTAGCAAGCTTATGGTTTAAAGCTGAAGCAACTATATTACGTACAGGTGGTACACTGATAAACTGGTTAGTGCTTCTGCCTCCCAGGTCTACGAACCCTAGTTTGATTGCAGGACCCGAGCACACAGTGTGGATTTTGCCCTATCTCCTTTCGTTCAGTTGAGTTTTCTTAGGGTATTGCTGAAAACCCACCACTAACAAGTGTACTGTACATTGGGTGAACTGGCAACTTTAAATTAGCCCCTTATGAGTAGATGTGGGTATTCGTCATCTGATGCTCAGGTTTTGGGGTTACTTTCTGCCTTTCACCCAATTCTGCCAGGACAGGCTTAACCCTTCTGAACACTGAAGTAGAAAATGTCATTTAGAGAGCAGGTGGAAAGTCCTAAATGATTCTGGATAAAATAGTTTGATCAATAAAAATGCAAATGTTATTATTGATTTGCTTTTTTTTTTACCTTTTGTCCATTTTCAGGTTTATTGGTAACAAAGTTCCTTTGACTAATCTTGACGATGATTCTGTCATCTCTCCTCATTTTGCCGATTCAGTTCCTTGCTGTCCATTACGCTATGGAATACAGCTTTCTGGGGACTCCTGATGAATGCGAGAGTGCCGAATTTGTGCCTGGCTACAACCTGGGAGGAGAAGGGGTCGACATTGTCACAATGGAAAACAAGCAAGCATACATGATCAACATGGAAGACTACCTGAATACAGATGGGAAGTGTACTCTCATCAAAAACCCCTTCCTAGAAAACAAGGTTCAAAAGTTGCCCCTGGCAATGGTCGACTGGCGGCCCAGTCCCAAATGCTCAGCCGCCATGAAAAGTGTCGTCTTTGATTCCAGCGAATCCTTGGTGAACGAAACGTCCAGCGTTATCAGAAATGACTGGAAGGTTGATCTCTCAATCAAAACCCTAGCATCAGTAGTGCTAGCTGGGAGTCACTCCAAAGAATCACAGTTCTCCATGGAAAAGACAAAGCATGACAAAACCAGCTTCACCAGCCAAACCTATCAATGCCAGCATTACAGGTAATGCTTATGTAACTTCTACCACAACTTGCTGCCAGATCTTTATATTTCAACTCCTAGCCCTAAGAATTAACACTGAGTCACTAGTTTGCCTAATAACTGGGCGTCCAATGTGCCATCAGGATAACTGAGTTCATTGGGCATGGACTTGGTATCAAATATTGAGATGGAGGCTCTCCAGTCAGTCGAGAGGGGAAATTTCTGAATAACAGGAGATTATTTTGTCAAAGCTAGCTAAAAACTGGAGATTGGAATTTATTTTCCATTGCTTTTAGTATGCAGGTGTCTAGGCCAGTGCTTTCCAAACGTTTCCAGATCATCTTCCAAAGACCATCAAAATTCTTTTCGACCCCTCAAACATAATAAGTACGGAAACCACCTGAATAAACGTTTAAGAGCAGTGGACTACTTTGAGAGTGAAATGGAAGAAGTTCTTTTCCTGCGATGGTTACATTTTCTGCAGTGGGCTGGCGCCCTGCCCGGGGTTTGTTTCCTGCCTTGCGTCCTGTGTTGGCTGGGTTTGGCTTCAGCAGACCCCCGTGACCCTGTAGTTAGGATATAGCGGGTTGGATAATGGATGGATGGGTGGATGGTTACATTTTTACTTTTTAAACGACTTTGTACAAAGTTTTTCTGTATCAAAAAACAAATTATTATTGCTATTTTACAACATTTCCTTCATACCAGGGCATTTTTTTTTAAGCCCGCTTAATCTTGAGAGGGGTCATGAGGGGCTGGAGCCAATCCCAGCAAGCATAAGGCACAAGGCAGGGTGTCAGTCCATTGCAGGGGAACACAAATTCTCACACACACACCAGAAACCCAAAGGGGCCAACTTAGGTTCACTACACAAACCCAGTAGGGACAATTTAGCGTCACCAATCCACCTAACAGCAATTCATTTCTTGTATAGCCCAAAATCACACAAGGAATGCCTCAATGGGCTTTAGTAGGCCCTGTTTTTTGACCACTCAGCCAACCCTCCCTTGCCAACCCCCAGCCTGGACGCCCTAAGAAAACAAGAAAAAACCCTTGTAAGGTGGAGTGGGGATAGAAGAAATCTTGGGAAAGGCAAATCAGAGAGAGACCCCTTTCCCCTTTGAATTGATTTGCAGTTTATAACCGAGACTCCTTAATTATTTCTTAGCAGCCGAACAATCACGCAATACAAAACACGGCAACAGATGAGCAGTTAACCTGTGTCCGTCATACAATATTGGAAAATAAAGAAAGGTGAAGGTTTCAGTAATCTCGATGCACTCATGCCCACAAAACATCTTGTCGGTGCTCTTAGAAAAAAGGAAATCAACAGTTTTGGAAATGTTTGCTGTGGCAGAATGAGAGCAGCAATAAGCCATGGAATTACATAACGGGTTTAGTTAAGAGCAAGAATCGAGATCTAAAAAAGAAAGTGATTGGAGTTTGAGGCTTCGACTTAGCCAGTCGTCTGTTGACTTACTTTGCATCTCATAAAGAAATTCAGAGGACTGAATCTAAAAAAAAAAAAAACTACAACTAAAATGAAGGTGGGAAAAAAGGTAATTAGCAGCAAAAACTGGTCACTAATTAGTAAATGAGTCCGAATTAACACCAGCAGCCACAGGACCAGAGTTGGTGACCCCCGAGTTATACTCACCTAATCCCCATTTTTTCCCCTGACATGTCATAAAAACAGTTGGTATTGGTTACCAGTGGACTGCCTGTCAGACATTAACTCTTTCAGGGCTGATGTCGACTTTTGTCAAACTTCAGGAGTAGAGGATGGTAATCAGCAGTAAACTGCAACAAAACGTACCCTTACGTTTTAGTTGGACTCTTGTTGCTAGAAGGAAAGTTACATGGCTTTGTTGATTTAACCTCGATTCCCTACGTGTGCGTGAGTATCGAAGAGCAAACACCCTCTAAAATGGCACTGACATCTGGCGAGAGACTAAAGTGAATGTGCAAAGCAAAATACTCCGTGGATGTTTTACGTAATTTCGTTGAATAGGACTCTGACTCGTCGGAGTCCGAGTTTGAAGCAAGTGATCTGGAGATGGATATCAGAAATGAAAGTGAGGTACCAACATCATCTGATCGGTCCACAGCTGATTGTGGTGCTGAACACTCTCGTGTAGCTGATGCGCCTACAGCAGTGTATGCCTGGGAGGACCATCACTTACGATGACAAGAGGTACAAACCATATTGCATCACACTGCAACTGCCACTGTCACCCACCTGCTGTGCGAAAAGAGCCAGGCAGCTGGCCCAACATGCATTACACCTGACCATCAAGGTGCGCCCACGCAGTCACTGCCGCCAGAGATGCCGAACATGCTCCAACAGCAGCCACAGCACATAGGAACGTATACATAGCATAGCGTTTTATATTGACTTATGTCTGAAACCATTGGTTTGTGTGCTTTTCAGAAAACTGCGTTTTTTGGAAAAAAGTATTCAGCCTTCAAAGAGTTAAAGAAAATGAGGACCCTCTAGAATCCCTCCAGCTCAACATACAGTGGAACCTCGGGTCACGAACATCTCGGACCACGTACAAATCGGGTTACGGCCAAAAAGTTCGCCAAACATTTGCATCTGTTCACGACCAAATACTCGGGTGACGAACAGGCCAGTTTCCCTTCCAGTTCATATGCGCCGATGATTTCCGCACGTGTTCAGTCTCTCCCTGTGCATTCGCTGTGCAGCGAGCAAGAGAGAGAGAGAGAGAGAGAGCGAGTGAGTGTGAGAAGGCAGTTAAAAAATGCACCGGGCTTGTTTTTAAAGAGACTGCAAGGTTAGTTTTCTCTGTTCAAGGTTTTCTCAGTGTTATTCAATGTTTTTACATTTAGTTTACTATTACGCTGTGCATTCTATGGTATAATGAACTATTTTTGTGCTTAGAAATCTTTAAAAAATATATATTTACATACAGCTCGTACGGTCCGGAACGGATTAATTGTATTTACATACAGTCCTATGGGGGAAATTACTTCGGGTCACGACCAAATCGGGTTGCGACCAGAATTTTGGAACAAATTACGGTCATGACCCAGGGTTCCACTGTATAGTGAAGTTGTCCTAATATATAATGCAGATGTTTTATAAAGGTTTCTAAGGTCACTGCTTCAGCTATATGGTTTGTTCTGGACTACCCCAAACCTTTGTGTGGTTCCATCTGAAATAATGTCATCTAGCATGTGATTGACTGTTTAACTGAAAGAATATTAACAGCTTTGCCAATGCTCTTGAGAATTCTGAAGACGTGGATTAGGTCCTCACATAGCCTCCTCTGTTAAGTTGAAAGAGGCTCAGCTCCCTTAACCTCCATGTCAGCATTAACTAAGAGCCTCTCTTGGGTTCGGAATTCTACATAAAACCAGTTAAGCACCCAGTGTCTGCCATGATAAAGCTGTTATGATCCAATGTAGAGCATGAAGCCCGAATTATACCGGGACAGCATTCTGCTGCCATCTGGTGGAAACAATAATATCATGCTGCAAAAAAAATAAATAAATAAAATCTCTCTCTGATTTGCTACTCTAAGATAACTCATTAATATTCATGAGTGGGACACAGCCTTCAACCAAAACACAGTGGTGTGTAGACAAGATACTTTTAAAGCCTGTTTTAGAACAAACTGAAACAGAACCATTAATTGAATCAAGCGATAGTGATGACAATGAGAATTGGTCAGCAGATGCTGACAAAGAGAATGAAATTGACACAACTGCAGCACTATCCGACCAAACCGCCATGATGTTCCTGGTGAATTCAGTTCATTGTGGTGCATCCATCCATCCATCCATTATCCAACCCGCTATATCCTAACTACAGGGTCACGGGGGTCTGCTGGAGCCAATCCCAGCCAACACAGGGCACAAGGCAGGAAATAAACCCCGGGCAGGGCAGGGCACACACACCAAGCCCGGAGGAAACCCATGCAGACACGGGGAGAACATACAAACTCCACGCAGGGAGGACCCGGAAAGCGAACCCGGGTCTCCTAACTGCGAGGCATGACTTTACCTTAGGCAGGCAAAACAACTTGGCAGGTGGGCCGTGGCACCAAGTGCCACATTTGAGTACCGAGAAAAGTATATAACAACAAAGATATTGTATTTTTCATTCCAACAAATGGTGTATCACAAACATTTGTAGTAATGGATTTTATTAATTCATTTGTGATGTGCCACCTGTTGGAATGAAAAATGCAGTTCATTTTAATACAACATGCATTACAAACACACTCCAATAAATGGTGACTGTAAACTTTAACATAGAGGTCTACATTGATTACTTAGGTTTCAACCCACCTTAGATGGGTAGACAGCTAATACTGTATATTTTTATTGTCAGGCACATGAGCTTCGGGAGTGTTTATGTGCTTAAGATGGATGAATACAGGGAAGTAAATAGTGCAACACCACCACTAACGTTTGTTCTGACTGTTTCCCTAGCCTGGAGAAAAAGAAACCAGCGGTGGACTGTCCAATTTGATTTCTGTCCTCCAAAAGCCTCGTCCTTTTCATTCTCCACCACATATAACCGAGGTCTGCACTGTAAGCTGGCATTTACATTTGGTCCAACTTCAGGGGAATTCGGAGTGCTGTACCTCTGAGTTCTGTGGTGGGCTGGCGCCCTGCCCGGGGTTTGTTTCCTGCCTTGCGCCCTGTGTTGGCTGGGATTGGCTCCAGCAGACCCCCGTGACCCTGTAGTTAGGATATAGCGGGATGGATACCTCCGAGTTTTTTTCCTTTCATTTTTTTGCTGTCAGTTACCATTCTGTTTTTGGCATGTACAGTATGTGCTTTGTTTCTTTCCCTTCTTTTGGACTGTTTGATTAAACATGGCATTATTCAGGACCTGAATGTTTTGTTCCAGTAACCACCTTTTCCTTAATAAACCGTTGTACACAAAAGGCCATGAGGCATTTACAATCTTTAAAATAACATCCTTCCACAAATATTATTAAGTGAAGATTATTCAGTTTTAACTTCCTATGTATGCTACATACTACATGAACTAAGCATTATGTAAAAAGTTGTAACAATCACATAAATTGACTTAGACAGCCGAAGGCCAATCTGCACGCATTCCTTTTTCTCTTTGTTAATAACAATTAAACAAAAGATGACACACTTTACAAAATGAATACCCGCAGGTGAAGATTTATTTAGCCCTAACAATGGAACATTAATTCAGATTCACACGAGGGACCCTCACTATGCTGAAAAGATCTCCGACAGTTGCCAAGCTGAATTTCCTGCTTGGAAAAACAAAAAAAAAAAATGCAGTAGCATTCTGAGCAAAACACTCACATTCAACTCTGGATTTGAAAAAAATGGCTTGCTGAAGTCACACAAACACTTAAGTATTAAACTTTTACTATTTTCACTATTATAAATACCCAGTTTATAAACACTGTGCATAGTTTTGTTGTTGCTGCTCCTCCACTGACAGTATTATCTGTAAATTTACACTGCTTTGCATCCATGAAAGCATACTTACAAATACAAAATAATTTTCAAAACACCGTGTTAAACTGAAACACTAATTTAATAGTATCAAGAGGCCCAACGTATCTGACAAAAGTTTACCTACGAACGTCTGTGGACACTTGGCAAGATACACTGTGTGCACAATTATTAGGCAAGTTGTATTTTTGAGGATTAATTTTAATATGGAACAAACACAGTGCTATCAGTCAATCCAAAATGTTAATAAACCTGAAACCTGAATGTTTCACAACGGAAATGTGAGTGTGAACATCATCAGGGGAATACATATGTGCGCACAATTATTAGGCAACTATTAGTGTGCAGAATTATCATGCAACTAAAGGAAAGATGAAAATTTTCCCATCTCACTTGTTTATTTTCATCTGTTATAGTGAGAATAATAAACACCTCAAAATTTACAAATAAACATCTCTGATATTTAAAAAAAAAATAAATCAGTCAATCAATGACCAATATAGCCACCCTTCTTTCCAATAACAGTCATAAGCCTTTCCATTCATGGAGTCTGTCAGTTTCTTGATCTGTTGACGATCAGCTTTTTGTGGAGCAGTGACTACAGCCTCCCAGACACTCCTCAGAGAGGTGTATTGTTTTTCTCCCCCGTAAATCTAGCGTTTAAGAAGTGCCCACAAGTTCTCGATAGGGTTTAGGTCAGATGAGGAAGGGGGGCCATGTCATTATTCCTTCATCTTTAAGGCCTTTACTGGCTGGCCACACAGTGGAGAACTTCGATGCAAGCGATGGAGCATTGGCCTGCATAAAAATCATGGTCTTCTTCAAAGATGTAGACTTTTTCCTGTATCACTGTTTGAAGAAAGTGTCTTCGAAAAACTGGCAGTAGGTTTGGGAGTTGATTTTGAGTTCATCTTCAATGCAAAAAGGTCCAACTAGCTCATCTTTAGAAATACCAGCTCATACCAGTACCCCACCTCCACGTTGGAGTGGAGCTCTGTGCCCATTACTGATGCACAGGTCCATCCATCTGGTCCATCAAGAGTCACTCTCATCTCATCGGTCCATAAAACCTTTGAAAAAAAATCTGTCTTCAGATATTTCTTGGCCCAGTTTTGACGTTTCAACTTATGTTTCTTGTTCAGTGGTGGTTGGGTTTCAGCCCTCCTTACCTTGGCCATGTCTTTGAGCACTGAACACCTTGTACTTCTGGGCACTCCAGGTAGGTTGCAGCTCTGGAATATGAAAGTACTGGAGGATAATGGGTTCCTGGTAGCTTCACGTTTGATTCTTCTCAAATCTTTGGCAGCTAATTTGCGTCTTTTGTTCTCAACACGTTTCTTGCGACCCTGTTGACTATTTGCAACAAAATGTTTGATGGTTCTGTGATCACACACCAATATCTTAGCAATTCCAAAAGTGCTGCATCCCTCTGAAAGACTTTTTACAATTTTTGACTTTTCAGAGTCAGTTAAATCTCTTTTTTGGCCCATTTTGCCTGAGGAAAACTAGCTGCCTAATAATTCTGCACACCTTGATATAGGGTGTTGATCTCATTAGGCCACACCCTTCCTCATTACACAAATACACATCACCTGACGTGCTTAAATCCAATAAGCATTCAAGTTAATACAGCTTGGAGTTGGAATATACACATAAAAATGATGATATGGTCAAAATACTCACTTGCCTAATAATTGTGCACACAGTGTAGATCCATTTATTCTTGGGCTTTTCACTTTTTTCCCCCCTCTACAATTCATACCAATGAATGCATCAATAGGACACACGAACCAAACAATTCTATTCCCAAAGCTTCCATCCTCTATAACTTGATGAAATGATTGACTTGCAATAGCTTATCCATAATGAGTTATGAATTGATACGCCTTTTTCAGCACTACTGTTTTATTAAGCTGTTAGTTGACCGTCATTAGTGAACAACTGGAATGGCCAATTTCCAATGACAGGACTACCACTGCCTGGGAGGCCGATTCTTAATTACAACATCCATGACAATGTTATTACGTGAAAATCCCAACATACACGTTGTCCTCAGTATGATCATGCCAGGACATCTAGAACTACTGTATGTCCTGGCGCTTGAAACCAGTTAGTTGTAAATTTTTTCATCCCCTTTCTGAATTACTGTACATCAGCGTTTCTCAACCTTTAAGTATTTGTGACCCGAGTTTCAGTTGTAATCGCGCCTCCCCTAACGTTGTTTTGAAAGGAGCCCGCTAATACAAATTTGTTCTTTTTTAAATAATGATACATCATAGATGCATATTTTGTTATACCTACTTAAATTTTATCGATATTTATCTAACTCTATATTTATTTTTCTAGTATCAGAATGTAGTTTAAGTTAATTTGTTTTGGTTTCAACAGATGGATTTTTCATATTTTTGATTCTTGTTTTCTTTTGAGAAAGTTTTAGAACCACTGCTGTACATAAACCTTTTTTTTTTTTTTTGTTCCCGTCATTGATTAAGTGAACCACTTCATTTAAAGGCCCGGTAGACCCACATAAAGCTGCTCAGTGCGACCATCTTTAGAATGAGTTTTGTCTAAACTGTACCATTTGAGAAACCTCAATTGCTCCATTAATGCTAAGGTTGTTTGCATTGCAAGTGCAAGTGATTGACCTTCAGTCTCATGCTAGTAATTCAAAATAGTAAGGTATTGCAGCATTTCAGAGTATACCACTGGAATAAAAATGTTCACATGTTGCCAGAGACATGGCGCAGGAGGCCTGCAAACCAGCACCACTGTGCTTAACGTCAGCACATCCCAACATGAAGCAAACGGAGATAAAGAGGTGACGGGATTGAGGTATTTAAAATTTTGAAGGGAATTAGAAAGCTTCCAATTGTGTCTCCATGTTCTTGTTGCAGAACTTATTTTAAAGTAACCTATGGGATCCACTATCCTAAGCACAAATTTAGAAATACATATTAGGTTTTACTTCACAGGGAGGACACATGGAATAAAGCAAAATGTAGTGCAGTCAACAGCAGGGCTTTAGGAGTCATCAAGTTTCGACATGATGTTATTTTGAAGAATCTAGGTCAATAGGATTGTTGAGTTGAATTGCCCTGTCTTGTCCAAATTGTTCTACTGCATAAAATTAAAATTGTAAAATTAACCACCTCCTCTGAAGTGACCTGCAGGAAATAAACCCCGGGCAGGGCAGGGCACACACACCAAGCCCGGTGTGTACTGCTTAACGCTGCTAACCTCACCGTGACTTGGTCACTATGTCTGTGTCGTTAGGAGATTCTCTCGTCTTTGTGGTTTTTTTTCCTGTGTACTCCAGTTTTCCCAGCTCCATCCAAAAGACGCTTGTTTGAGATTGAGTTGGCGTACATCTGTAGGCCATCTGTAGTTTGCTTGACGGCTTGCACCCCGTATAGTGTCTGGTCACCCATGACCCTGAAATGGACACAGTGCGATTACAAATTGGTACAAAATTTAAACAGAAATGGAAAGTGGCTATATTTGTGGAGTGTACATGTCCTCCCTTTGTATTTTTGAATTTTTTTTTCCCCCAGTCATTTCCTGATACAAAAACTACTGAAAGTTGCCTGGTATCTACTTTACAACGATGGTTCCTACCTTACAAGCACTGTGGTCAGGACCAGCTCTGGTTCCTCTTAGACATGTATAGGAAAAAGCTATTTTAGTTTGGTTATTTAAAAAGAAGCAGAAGTTAGTGGCAGCAAACAGATCACCTCCAAAAAAAAAAAAAAAGAAAAAAAAGAAATAAAAAGCCCTTACATGACCCCACCATATGAAATGGCGGCACAAGACCTTAAGGTAGTGCTGTATTCCTTTTCCCTCGGAGCTGGGAATGACGTCACAGCCAAGTTGACCGTGTTTTAGCAAAACAATAAACAAATACAGACGGCACAAGGAAAATATCTGCAATGCTTACTCTTTCAGAATACAGACGACTACTGAACAACGCATTGTGTGGATTTTTGAGCACCTCAACAATGCAGTAACATGTACAGTACTGCTAGTATGACCGATTTAATTAGACACAAATAGACAGAAGTGCTAATAAACAGTAGGATACTACAGCTTTCACTTCTGTTGATGTGTGGGCCAGCATAAGTTAGAATCTTGCAACTTTCTAAGTAAGAAATCCAACTTGTGGGAAACCTCCTACTGGGAACTCAGAATTTCCGACTTTCCAGTTGAAGTGGAATGTAGGCCAGATCCCCACTTCTTATTTATAGTACTTGTATAATAACAAAAAAAAAAAAAAATTATAAGACCACAGAAAATATTTTCTTGGCCTCATTTCACCAGTATTTTTATTTAACTTTAAAAGATATGGATTTTATTTCTGCTACTTCAAAGATAACTGATGGACTGAATGAAACGTGTCAGAATCAGTGGCACTGTAATGTCATTAACTTCTTTCATATCTCCATACTGTTGAAATCGGATTCAACTTTTATACAAAAAATCCAAGAAGATCATTTGTACTTATTAATGGACAAGCCTTGTAATTAGCCTTTTTTCATTTGACATGACTAACCACTAACATTATGTGCAAGATAAATATTAATGAAGCTTTTGAGGGATAACACAGTTAGTGCACATCTCCAATAAATAACTTTCTGGCCTCTCTCTCTCTCTTCTCTTTAGCTACAGGCTGATTGAGAATCCTCCACTTCTGAAACATTTTTCAGATTCTATTCAGAAACTTCCCAAGAGATACAAGAAGATGGCATATCAGAAGATTATCGATACTTATGGAACTCATTTTATTACACATGTCTGCTTAGGTGGCAAAGTAAAAACAATTACAGCCATCAAAACATGCGAGGCTGCTTTAAATGGGGTAAAGGTAGAAGATGTAAAGAACTGTCTGGACGTAGAGGCCTCTGCCACCATTAAAGGGACAGTAACAGCCAATACTGCCTATAAGTACTGTGAGGAGAAGAAGAAAAACTTGAAAATTGGGGACAGGTTCTCAACCAAATTTTCAGATCGCAAAACCTTTATCCAAGGTGGCAATAGTAATATGGACAATCTCCTTTTCTCCAGTAAATTAGACCCAAATGCCTATAATAACTGGTTAGAATCCACTAAATCTGTTCCGGGTGTGATTCAGTATTCCTTAGAACCACTTCATATGCTGATCCAAAACGATGCCAAAAAGAAAAGGAATATGAGACTGGCCGTGAGCAAGTACATTGAAGGAAATGGCTTCCAAACACATTGTTCCAGCAAGTGCAAGGACGGCTCGTTCACCAGCAAACATAATTCCTGTTTGTGTGTTTGTAATGAAAACCCCAACTTTGATAATATGTGCTGCCCCAGAAAGCTTGGGATAGCTGAACTGAATGTCAGAGTCAACAATGCCGAGGGTCTGTATGGAGACATTTGGAGCCGAACTGAAGGGTACGTCAAGGTTTTCTTTGGAAACAAGAAGTTGCAAACCAACATAATTTATGAAAACAATAATCCTGTATGGAATATGGACTTGGATTTTGGGGCAGTTGAGCTGTCAATGGCCGCTCAGATCAAGGTAGAAGTGTGGGATGAGGACAACGCGTGGTACAAGTGGTGGCATGATTATCTCGGAGGCTGCACCCTGAGCATTAAACGTGGAAACCATACAGAGATGTGCACCTTAAATCATGGCACTGTGCATTTCTCTTACACCATAAAATGTGCACCCAGCCTGGGTGGCGAAACTTGCAGAAACTACCAGCCTTCACCCATAAGCACCAGTCTGATGGACAGCTTTGTGTCCAGGAATGCCATTCCCATCACACAAAGCTCCTTTTCAAAGTGGGATCAGTTCCATCTGCAGGATTCTAAAATCCCTCAGAGAAACCACAGCAAGCACCATTAGTGGAACAAAGACCGCGAGATCAGTTTGGTGATTTGAGATTACATTTCTGTTTCTTTTACTATTTCCAGTGTAATGCACATGCTAAAGTTACCTCAGATATTTCAAGGCAAAGAATCGTTCAACATTTAGACCAATAAAAATGATTTTACATTAAAATTTATCATTGCTTAAAATGATCAATTTCTTAATCTTAAAGCAATAAATTGTTTGGAAAGCTTCAACGTCTGCCATCTGTTGAAATACGAGGTTGTATTGACCTTGTGATCGCATATGCTGCAACAAAAAAAAAAAAAGGTCAATCATAGCCTGATGGCACAGAAAACCTGTTATGTACACAAAGCACCCAGAGGGAAAATGCTTCTGGGCCAGTGTTCTTCTTTTCTTTAATTACATTACAGAAAATAAAAAGATATAATAAAAGGTAACAATCCCTTATCCATAAACTCAACTGTGAGTTGAGTCAGAAGAGGTGAATTACAACCTGACTGACTTAATCACCGATTGACTTTGACGCTGAAACTTTACATATGAAAATGATTAATTTTCAGTCAGTATTAGCACTGCCTAATTCTGTAACATAGTTATAACCACATGGCTAAGACCCCTCAGTTGTTCTTGTTTTACCTTGGATCAGAGGCAGTCAGACATTAAATCTAACATATAGATAATTTGGTCTTTTCTTACCATCTTTTACTTTCCATGGGTTTTTCTTTATTCTTCACAAGCACACATTAAAGTTTTAATTAATGATATGGCTTCCAGAAAAAACACGCCTGAGAATTTCCAATGCTGGATTCCACTGGAAAACATTTTATTAAAAAAACAGGTCTCAAAATCAATATCCATCCAACAGCAATAGCATTAGTTACACAAATTATGTTGATCTGCATATCAAACCTCAAACTCACCTCATCCTGAAATGTTCTATAGTACTGTTTATTTCCAGAAGAGTTAAGGTATTGGAAGTCTGTGTATAGAACCACTCTGCCAGAAAAAAAAAGTCTAATTAATTTTGGTTTGAAACACTCAACTGCTCAAAGACAAGTTAGCTCCAGGTTTTAAACTCCAAGATTTAACTCAAAAGAAAAGCTAAAAACTGGGTGTAAAATAGGAATCAACTCTTAATTTGGGATTCTTCGACAATGAAAGGAACATTGTCAGGAGCTTGCTTTGAACATGTAAGGTAACACAACTTTTTTGGTGCTATAGAACTGAATATTATTATTGTTGTCGCCATTGTCCAAGTGGACTTTGCATGTTCTTCTCATGTCTGCATAGGTTTTTTTTTTTTTTGGTCACACATCCAAAGACGGACAAGGTGAGGTTAACTGGAAAATTTGTCCTTGTAGGAGTGTGTAACCCAGTGACAAACTGGTACCCTGCCCACGACCCTAAACCAAACTAAACAGTTTTGGGAATGTACAAGAGTACTTTACACATGAAAGTATAGCACGTGACATGGTGGCCCTGTGGCTAGGTCTGCTTCCCTCAGGGATCCAGTGCCTGGGGTTGGAATCTCAAACATTCCCATTCCATCCCCATGGATCTCACCCCCCTGTGGTTTAGTTTTCCTAGAACATTCCAAAGACACGTTACGAGGTTAACTAGAAAACCTAAACTGGTTCTGTACGCGTGTGAATATATGGCATGTGTAAGTGGACCCTGAACTGGTGCTCCATCCAGATTGGTTTTCTTGCCCTTTTGCCCAATGCTGCTGGGATATGTGTCTGCCTTTTGTGACCCTCAATTATCTGAAACAGGTCTGACAATGTTATATTATGTGTTTGTTAGCATCACTGAAGTCCCATTCCTAATATCTTATCGCCTTAAACTATGATCTGTAAGCAAATGGGCAACTCTCACTTTCAGAGTCCACATTCATATTCAGCCCTGACAGTATAATGACCGCCACAAAAGAATTGCTACACAACAAGGTCAGCTCTTAAAAGGTCACTCACCTTATTTACATGGTAAACATTATGATTCACACATTAACATGATCTCTGTCTGACAGACTCAAACAAGTAAAACTTACACCTTGGCTCTTGACACTTACCATCTGGGCTCTTCTTTACTCTGTAGGTCACCTGACAATCAAAGCTGACAGTCTAGCTAGAACAACATTATGAATCTTCCAAGACGACAAATTTGTTGTATTATGAAAGAAAAAAAAAAAAAATCTTACACTTCTATGCTAAAGGATTTTTATTACAAATAAGTCTGTACTGATGTTTGCAGGTAAACTGTGAGTAAACAATAACATCAGGTAGTTAGAAGAGAAGATGAGGTGTACTCTGTAATGATAGCCAAGCACAACCCTGTCAAGAGGGTGAGTCTTGACTTGGTAGTTGGTGACATTAAGAACAGGATCTACAACATGACTTGAAATCTTTTTTTTTTTTTTTAATTTTTAAAAAAAAAAAAAAAAACACAAAAAATAGAGTAATACACAGTTTATTATAAAAATCCAGGAGAAGTCTCCAAGCAGCTGGAACATGTGATTTCCATATAAAATCCAGGTCACAAAGGAAGACCATCCAGTCTTGGTTTCAAGTCTTCTGCACAGTATACAGTTCAATGTTGGTTTCGGTATCTCTGCCAAAGCCAGTGATTGGTGAAGGCACAGCATTTACAAAGATGATTCAGCCTACAGTCCACCAGGGCTCAGTTACTGAGATAAACACGACACTTTCTGGACAGAAGTACAGATAAACCAAGTTCTGAAAAAGACAAATGGCAAACAAGTACAGGTCATTGGCTATCTAAAACATAAAAGTGGAAAATGTGATTAACTAATTAAAAACATGTAACTCGCATGCTTTCAACAATATAAAAATACTGACTCTAATAAACCTGAACTATATCAACAAGTCTAAGGCAGTAAAGAGGCAGATTTTACAGTCTGAGGGTCATTCCTTTATACTAACATACTTGGAGCCAATTGTGAATTTCAACATACATACCTGGATTTAAATTTTTTTTGGTGATCAATTATTTATTGAATATTTCTAAAATAGTAAGCTAAACAAAATCATACATTTATAATGAAATAAGTATCAAAAGAGACTGATGACTGAACCCCTAGTTACCATGAAATTTTTTCTTCATATCCCTGCTTCTGTCAAAACAGCTCTTAAAAAAAAATGTCACCCATTTTGATAAGTGCCCTCTGCAGATTTCCTGTCCAAGGCCAATTTCTGTCTTGTACTGAACGCTGCTGGAAAAGACTCTGGGCGGACAAGACCATATTTTGGATTGTGCATGTTTGATTATGGATGAATGATAAATTTCTGACAATCCATTTTCAGTCCAAGCATTTAGTAATTGATTGATTACTTTTCAAATTTGCCAGTCTTGACAGCATCAGGCACAAATCCAGAAAGGTTGGATCTGCTCTAGTGCTTTCTATTGCAGGTCTTTGAAAATGTTGGTGTATGTAGGAACCTTAGAAATGATTAGAGCATTTACAGGTTCTAATAAATAAGGACAGATTGAACAATCACTATAAGAAACTAGGTACTGGCCCTTACACTTGAATACTGATGTACATTATATTAAATTGCACTCAACAACAAAATATTAACAATAACGCATTTTAAATTAAAACATGTCGAAATGAATTTTTAAAACAATTTACAAAATATTAAATATATAAAAATATTTCAAATTAAAACCATGCCAGCCTTTCATAAAGGTTATAAATAGAATAAGAACTGCAGTAAAAAATTGTAAACCTCACTAAATACTATGAATTACAGAACTCTATAAGTAGTTTCTAAATTACTCGATTTTATCCTAAATCAATCTTATACATGCGGGAAGCAAATGCCACATACACTTACATTATTATCAACAATGTGATGCAATGCTATTATGCAAAGATAGCGGTGACGATTGCAATGATAATGATGAGAAGGACCACACTCAGGCAAACTGCAATGCAGATTTTCTTCTGTACAAAGAAACAAAAAAACAGTATGTCATATTAAAGACTGAAACGTGACAGCTTGACTGAAAGTGACCAGGGGTCTTCTCCAGAAAGAAAGATTAGTGTGGAATCTGGTTCAAGTAAGTGGTGATTCACAAAAATCAGGCTAATTCCATTCCACAAAAACCTGGATTTAGCCAAACCTGCGTTTTTGGAACAGCTTCTACCAGAATTAAGCGAGGTCAACGATAACTTGATAATCCTGCTTTTTGGAATGGGATCAGAATTTGCTTGTTCCAGAAAGTCAGATCTGACAAAATCCAGCTTGGATACTGGTGCAGCCAATGATCTGAAACTAACCTCCAAAATAGGAAGTTTAACCCGAAGGATTAACGAATTGAGGCCGCAATATTTAAGGAGCAAAGCATCTATTCATAAAATCAAAGGTCATAAATGTCCAGTAAGAAATGATGATCGCAGCTACACTATTTAAAATGCAGAATAAGCCAACAACATATTGAAAAATGTCATACCCCTTCCTGAATGAACGACAGACATGGAAGAACAACTCCTTTGCAAATTCTGCCCAGAGAAACGTAATCAGACCCTGATCAGACATTGTGTCAAGCCCAGAGAAGTGTCTGCATGACTGTCTTCATTTAAGTTCTGAAAGTTTAATATATCGGAACAATCTTATAAAAGATGACATGTTTAGTGCCACATCGTGGCTTCGAGCCGACATTAATGCAAATCATGGACATCATCTGCAGTTTCTCTCTTGTTTTAGTTTTTGGGAAAGTGATTGCAAAAGTCTGCCAAACACTGAAGCAGCAACTACACACATGTGGACTACCTTCGGAGATGGAAATAAATAACCATTATCAAAGAGGAATTCCACAGAATAGTTGGCTGTTCAGTGTTTGATTCATAAGGGCTTGTAAATAATGCCATTACATACATATATACTTATCCACACTGCATAAATAAATATACAGATGTATGATTCACCTACAATACTATATTTGTAGGATCAGAGATGTAAACAATAACAGGTCTTAAGATAGGGTTTTAATTATATGTAAGATAATATTCTGGAAAAGTGCAGTGAGGAGCAGTAATCAGTCCACCCACACACACACAAACAGAGAAGAATATTTAGACTTCCAAAAAAAATAAAACTAATCAAACACCTACCGACTGTCTACATTTGCAACATTTGTCTACATTACCTTCATCTTGTCCTTAATGATGCATAGGATAAAAACACAAAAATTGTCAGTAACTGTAAACTCTAATTGTTAGAAATTTTGAAAGTGAATGTCTTGAGAATGTATTCATAGCAGTAGAGTGTTGTACCGTGTTAGCCACAGATTGATACAGGAGAAAGTAGGGTGAAATGACACCTTTAATTGGCTAACTAAATAGATTACAAATGCAAGCTTTCGAGGCAGCTAAGGCCCCTTCATCAGGCAAGGTGTTGAGAATGTATTGGCAGTGACAGAAAACTGCCACTGATGCTCACAGACTGGCCCAAAGACTTCTGTTGCAGTTGGCTACAGGATGCTCAAGGTGGAAAATCTATCTTCCGCTTTCTTTCTGAGCATGTACAGTGCTGAACATTCTCTCTTTCAATAAAAGGCACCAATCCAAGGAACCGCACTCGACAACACTGTGGAAATCTGATCCTCTCACCTTGCATGCTTTACTCTGGTTTTCCACAGCACTCTGCATATGATCAGCAGCCTTCTCTACATAATTCTTTGACTGTAAGATATTATCCTCAATTCTGTCAATGACTTCTCCCTGTGAGTTGAATATGAAGGACAAATCACCCATGAAATTACAATATTGTTAAATAAAAGAAATTTGCAAAATGAATTAGTTGCTCAAAACAATTATTAGATTTTTCGAAACACACAGACTAAAGAAGAAACAAGAGGTCACGAGTGAATACGACTCAAGAATGAGCACGGGGAAGATACAGTATGTATCTTAAATATGTCTGCTAAAATGTGGTTTGAACAATTAACTATTAACCTAATTCATCAACTGCAATGCTTGTAAATTTTTTACAAAGTTCAGTAAATTAAGTATAGCTTTCAACAATATTCTACACTCAATACCATAGGCAGAAACAGTTTCAGACCCACCTGAGCCTCTACCTCCATTGCAAGGAACTGGAAGAGATCGTGCAATTCTCTGATGCTCCTTTCCAGTTTGAGGATCTCATCATGCCGAGATTCAATCTCATTGAGTGCCTGCTTTGTGGCCTGCGTGTCTTTCAGTATCTGCAGACAGATCAAAGAACAGACTACAGTTGTGAGAAAAACTCTGCGAGGCTGGCCTTTGATTATATTATAACAAAGAATGCACATTGTCATTATAGGACTATCGTTATCTTTTATGGATTAAGATCAAACCACACTTTAGTGTATCTATACTACTGCATGAAATGCTCCTAAACACACACATACACAGTATACATTTCTATATACACACAAATATTTACAATAAATGTAAGAATTACAAGACTAATTTCCTGTCTATTACTTGGCGTAGTTAAAAGAACACTGCCTTTGCCTATAATGTTTATCTAAACATAGAAAATTTCAAACAATTATTTACATCAACTATGGGTCCGTGGGTCTGTTTGATCAACTTTTACTAATTGAAATAGTTTTAAAACAACAAAAAATCCAAATTAGAAACAAATGTACCATAATGATCATTTTGTCTATTGACATCTTAGTCTAAAAACATACTAGACTCTGTAGATTGTTTATCTACTAACTGACATACATGCACATGCATTTAATCACTTTTCTGTAGTGTACACAATTTCAAGATGTTTTACAAGCACAGAATTGAGTTTTATATAATTTTTCTTTTTTTTTTTACACTTAAAAGGAAAAAGTTGCTGCAAGTGACTTGTTCTAACTCAAACTAACTTTGTAAACTCTTTATCATGCTGCTATGTCCACAAAGAAAATGCAATTGTTCAATTCTAAGTTTAAACAATTTAAAGAATAACATTACTCTTAAAATGTACTTGTTATAAAAAAAATGAAAAAAGAAAAATGAAATCGCCTGTTGATGTATTCAATGTTACTGTGAACAAAATTGTTGTTCTAATACAAATGCAAAATACCAGACTGTAGCATTCAGTTTCATGACAGAAAAAAAAGCTATCTAGTACTACCTACAAATGTCACAAGGTGGCACTCTGACTCTAATAATGCTGATGCTTGTAAAACATCCTCATCCTCACAAATACTAGTTAGTTGTTTTATGCAACATCTTTTATAGTAAGCTCTAAAAGTAAAAAGCTTTGCTATTTACCTTACTGTAGATGATGAATCAGATTAACTTAATAGCTGCCAGGGACAACAAACTCAACTAGAAGGCAGTGCATCACAAATTTAAAGACTAATGTACAGAATCAAAGCTCTCAGTTTAAAACAAAGTTCAACATAATAAAGCAACAGTGTATGGTTTAACTTGAAGAAAACAACATTTCGGTATCAAAAAAAAAAAAAAATCATAAAAATGGCAAAAGAGTTACAATCCAAGACAAACTGTAAACTCACATTTTGGGTAAAAATGTCTGTCTGGCCAGTCTCCAGCATCTCGTCCAGCTGTTCGTCGGAAACATTGGTCCCCGCTGAAAATTAAGAAAATGAAAGTAAGATCTGAGAGGCACAGACTCAAGTGCACAAAAAAAAAAAAAAACACACAATCTTAAACAGAAAAACACTAAGTTGACATTGAAACATGGAAATTTTTGTAATGGTTGCCATATTCAGAAAAAGGGGCATAGCTTCAAGAAAGTGATAATTTCATTGGAACCCAAAATAGAATGTCGAAAACACAATGGAATGGCATTTATTTGATATACCTAGCAGTAAAGTTGCCTGTTCTGTTGTTCTGGGTTACAGTGTTACTTAAGCAGTGAGATTGGACTCTCAAGCTCTTTTCTGTAGCAGCTTAATGCTATAAACACTTATTGCTTTGGCTGTTACTTTACCTTCTCAGATTGGAACAGGGACACAGATTAAATTGTTCAAGAGTAGATCACACCTACAAATACTAAACAAACAATTTGCTGAAAAGATAACCATGGGGACTTTACATCTCAGCATTAATTTGGACAGATTGGAACAGGAATTAATAAATGCTTTTCAGCTAAAGGCTTATACTTTTGCCTTAAAGTTTAATAGCATTCCTTTACATAGCTTGTTATTGGAGGACAGTTTGGAAAAGATGGTTATTATTGGTGTTCATTTGTAACATATTTCAAAAGCTGGGCAGCATCAAGTGTTGTGTAGTGGATTGTACCCCATGCCAAGACAAAGATTCTAAATAAGCATGTATTTAACAAAGATCTCTAAAATAAGTGGACTTCTTGTAATTTGATCCTTTCTTACCACCTGTGAACTTCTTCCTGGGCTAGAAAACTACAACTCTAACCTGGCAGTGCTCCGAGTAACTGCTATCAGACCATCTCCTCCAGAATGCAGCTGTACAGCTGGTTCAGTAGGTGCTTTATTTCACCCTCATTACTGCTCTGTTTCGCTTTCTCCACTGAATTCAATGTGATGTCCCTACATAACTCAAAACTCTCGCTTTGACTGACAATTCTCATTCCCTGCATAGGTCTGCTTCTCAACAGTCTCTACTCTCTCCATATGATTTTACAAGAAATCTCTGTTTTGCTTCAGTATACTGGAGCTATGAAACCCAACCTACCGATGCTCAAGCACACATTTCTAAACATTATTGGACAGCTTCAGCTTTCTACCCAACGGCTCTCCACCTGGAAGTCTGGAACTGTATTAACCCAATCAACAAGCAAGCAAATTTGTTTTATTGAGTCATTCGTTTTTCATTAAGCTTTGTTATTAAAAGCAGTACTATACTACTTTTGTTCTCCTTTTCATTTCTGTTCTGGTTGCATACATCATACCCATTCAAATAGTATCTGTAACTTAAAATTTAAAAGCCCACAATTTACAAGAAAACTGCAAGCATGCTGTCAAAAAGTAAGGACTTTGAAAGAGTCAATAAATTAATCTTTTCTTTCTATAGCTTCACTCATAGGATTACATTAACAGGAGTCAATTTGCACAGCAAAAGGATACATTTTAAAATAAACTTTCAATATGAGTGTCAGTTATATGTTTTAATTCTAGGCTACACACGCATCTTTTTGGAAGTATCCTTAGTAGTACAATCAATTGATTTTGCTCTAAATCGTGATTTGACTTAATACAAAATTCAAATCGCAAACAATTTCAGCACTGAACAAACAGTCCGTGAAGTTTCCCTGACTGCTGAAAAGCAAATATATTGTGCAGGGAAATACAACCCAACAACAAGAGCTATGTACACTGCCTATAGATAAGTCCAACAAGAAGAGGCCAAAAACTATAATCCTGACAGTTTCAGGAAATACTGGTATACGTTATTTGAGCAAACTTACCAGACTAAAATTTACTTTTTAGATCAAAAGTTTTAATTAATAACCGTGGATAACAACAATCCATTAGCCATTTAACAAATAAACTTTAACTCTTTGTGATGTCCATTCCCCTCTATACATAGTAATAAACATATAACCACATCACTAACACACTGCCCTTAACAATTAAATAATTACTGTGCTGGATTAAAGCAGTTATGAGGTTTCAGCAAAAGATTATATCAAAAGGTGTTTTCTCATTACAGGGACTTTTTAGAGACACTGGAATTTTTATAGCATTCCCGCTGCAGGAACTCGAGCCATTTGCAGTTCCTGGTACTTTTTTAATTCCTACTCTAGAGTATGTACTTTGTATTTAACCAGGAAATATCATAGGTGTGGTGGCTCTGAGGCTAGGGATCTGCACTGGCAATCGGAAGGTTGCTGGTTCGAATCCTGTAAAATGCCAAAAGGGACTCTGCTCTGTTGGGCCCATGAGCAAGGCCCTTAACCTGCAATTGCTGAGTGCTTTGAGTAGTGAGAAAACGCTATATAAATGCAAAGAATTATTATTATACGTGAGGTTCAGGCGATTAATTATGCCGACTGGTTGATCATAACTTCTGACACCTTCTTACAAATCTGTTAGTAGTCTGGAATTTGGATAGTCATCTGTAAAGATGGTGTGCCGCACTTTGCACTGCATCACTCTGCATAGCTGCCTCCACACATTACATCAAAGCAATAATCTCCCCAGTGAAGCTGTAATCGCTTTGAAGCAATAAGACGGTTTGAAGGGGCGTGGGGTTGAGGGGAAGGTTCCCCAAGAACTCCCAAACACACCTCATTTTGCACATCGTATATTTTGCAAAATGTTTCCACATTTTAATAGGAAATGTAACCTAAGACACGAAAGTGGCCTAGGATTCATGAAAACAAAGGTCCTGCAGTGGGAAAGTGCCCAATGTTTCATTAGCTGTTGAATCACCAGATCATGAAAAGTTGCCAACTGTTTAGTCCTCCCATTATGTGAGCAAATGGATTAAAGCTCAGCGTCTTCCTCTTTCACTCACGCCACTACTGCTTCAGACTGTTCCTGTATGTTCTCATTGCTTCAAAAAACTGACTTTAAAACATGTAGTTATTCTTTCCTCTTTAGGGCAGTAGGAACTACACAGAAAAGCTGCATCATAAGATTAAGTATATTGCATGTATTATGCAATTTGGTGTTCTGGGCCCTTCAACTGTTATAGACAAACTTAATAAAAGTCTTACTTAATAAAAAGTCATTGGCATAGTAAATAAAAAAAGTCTCAATAAAAAGCAAACCAACATCTTACGTACTGCACAGAAGTCAGCATTGTCCCATTTACCTATTGATGAAGTGCTTTTCAAATTATGTTATAAAGTCAGTATGTTGGTGAGCCTTTATGGAAAGTTAATTTGAAAGTTAAGCAAATGATTCTTTCACTATGCAGTTTATATTACAAAATCATTTCATACATTGTTAGAGGTCTTCATTCATGTACATTTCATGACAGGTAATTTTTTTTTTTTGAATATCTTGATGCGCTATATTCCCAGAAAGAGGTCTTGTGGGCTCATGTTCTGGTAATTACCTCATTAAGATAAGATTTTTGTATTGTTCTCTAATGTGACAATAGCTGTAATAGTTCCAGAACAGTGTTGTTTAAATAAAACAATGTAACAACTGCATCCTTTCATCGGATATTTCACATCTGGGAAAAAGATTAGAAACTGAAAACATTTCCAATTTAAATTGCAACAGCAAAATTTGCTGAAAATACCTAAATTAGACATTCTTCTAAAAAACTGAAGAGACCTAATTTGAACCAGTTTTCAAAACTGTCACTTACTGATCTTTAGCTGCCTCTGAATACGTTCAATGTTTCTGTCTCTGTACTGTGACTGAATGGTGTTACATTTTCCCATCAACTCTACAAATTCCCTTGAAAGTACGCCATGCTGGAAAACAAACAAAACATGTTAACACCAAAAGAATCTGGCCGGTAACTTTTAATTTGACAGGCCAGTTAACTTGAGAACTGCTGATTAGGTCAACACCCATCCGATATTACTGCCTTGTTAATGCTGAGCAGTTTACTGTACACTTGGCATGTCAGCATGTTGTAGCTTCTGAAAGAAAAAAATATAAAATAAATAAACCTTACCTGTGTTTTCTGCATCCTCTTGTTCACGGGGATGTATTCTTGGGGAGAGTCCTCTTCAGGTTTGGGCTCAATACCTGAGGCAGAAGCAAATCTTTATACTTAAATTCTAAGAGGTGTACTTTCAATGATTAGTTCACCCATGTACATATAGTCATATGAAAAAGTTTGGGAACCCCTGTTAATTCTTTGGATTTTTGTTCATCATTGGCTGAGCTTTCAAAGTAGCAACTTCCTTTTAATATACAGTATGACATGCCTTATGGACACAGTAGTATTTCAGCAGTGACATTAGGTTTATTGGATTAACAGAAAATATGCAATATGCATCATAACAAAATTAGACAGGTGTACCCCAACAGAGATGTTCCATCAATACTTATATTTGCAAAAAGAGGCTCAACTAACAGCCTCTAGACGCTGTCCTCCTATAGTCTTTGACGAGTGTCTGGATTCTGGTTGGAGGTATTTCTGACCATTCTACTATACAAAATCTCTCCAGTTCAGTTTCATTTGATGGCTGCCGAGCATGAACAGCCTGTTTCAGATCATCCCATAGATTTTCGATGATATTCAAGTCAGGGGACTGTGACAGCCATTCCAGAACATTGTACTTCTCCCTCTGCATGAATGCCTTTGTAGATTTCAAACTGTGTTTAGGGTCATTGTCTTGTTGGAATGTTGAAGTTAAGGCATAACTTTAACTTTGTGACGGATGCTTGAACATTATCCTGAAGAATTTGTTGATATTGGGTTGAATTCATTCGACCCTTGACTTTAACAAGGGCCCCAGTCCCTGAACTAGCCACACAGCCCCACAGCATGATGGAACCTCCACCAAATTTGACAGTAGGTAGCAGGTGCTTTATATAACTTAATTTTTGTCTCATCAGTCCAAAGTACTTTGTTCCAAAGCATTTGCATACAACAAGTAACTCTGTTTGTGGCGCGAGTGCAGAAAGGGCTTCTTTCTCATCACCCTGCCATACAGATGTTCTTTGTGCAAATTGCGCTGAATTGTAGAACGATGTACAGATACACCATCTGCAGTGAGATGTTCTTGCAGGTCTTTGGAGGTGATATGTGGGTTGTCTGTAATCATTCTCACAATCCTGTGCATATGTCACTCCTGTATTTTTCATGGCCTGCCAGACCTGCTGGGTTTAACAGCAACTGTGCCTGTGGCTTTCCATTTCCTGATTACATTCCTTACAGTTGAAACTGACAGTTTAAACCTCTGAGATAGCTTTTTGTAGCCTTCCCCTAAACCATGAGACTGAACAATCTTTGTTTTTAGATCTTTTGAAAGTTGCTTTGAGGATCCCATGCTGTCACTCTTCACAGGAGAATCAGAGGGAAGCACAACTTGCAATTGACCACCTTAAATACATTTTCTCATGATTGGACACACCTGTCTATGAAGTTCAAGGCTTAACGAGCTAATTCAACCAATTTGGTGTTGCAATTAATCAGACTTGAGCAGTTACAGGCATTCAAATCACCAAATTACAAGGGGTCCCACATTTTTGCACAGCCAGTTTTCACATGTGATTTAATTTCATACAACTAAATACTGCTTCACTAAAAATCTTTGTTCGGAAAACACCCCAAAACAGTAGTCAGATGTTCCTAGGAAATGAGACATACCACTGTTATCTTTTTTGTTGAAAGTAGAGTCAATTATTATACAGACAGAGGGGTTTCCAAACTTTCTCATGACTGTACATTCAGAGTTCAGATTAATAACATTTATTTTTACAAAGAATGTTGCTCAAAGTGGTTTATAAGATGACAAAGTAAACCAACAAGAAAATCAAATTAGAAATAGATAAAAGAATCAATTATAAGTTTATAAACCAAAATTATTATGCAAAAATAAATTAGTATGCATATACCTAACATATATTCACAAGTAACAGAAACAAAGAAATAAGAGTACTTATTTTGTTTTTAAGTCCCTAATGGGATGTGTGATGCTATAATCACGTGGCCAGAGAGGACAGGAAGAAAAACTCTAGAGGGTAAGGGTTTCAAAAAACGCCCAGCACTCACTGAGCATTCTATAATCCATGAACACAGAATCCAGTGATCCCCCGCTGTATCGTGGTTCAGCTATCGCGCCCCCGCTATATCGTGGAAAAATTCAATAAGTACATCCCACCTGTAGTGTACTTTGCAGCCAATTCATAACAAAGCATACGGTTTTCAGCAGTAACTACGTGTGCTAGACAAAAGTTCTTTAGAACAATATTAGAATTTATAATAACTAATGTATACGTAACATTTAAGCAGTACACTAGTAAATCATAAAACATACTGCTACATACAGCAATACCTAGAGTCACAATTCATAACGAAATGTACATACGCTTTTCATTTGTCACTATGCGTGCTAGACAAGAGTTCGTTAGAACAATACATATTATAATTTATAATAATTATAACAACTGTAAACATTGACTAAAATGCAATAAAAAGTCAATATGTATATAAAATAATGAACACTTAAGGAATACAGTACACTAAATCATTAAATATACGTACATTGAATACTATGGTAGACCAAGTTTCGCGTTACAGTACCCGGCTGATTTCTTACAAGGCCCGTTATTGGCTGAAAGAGGAGACTCAACCAATCAGATCGGGATTTTCATTCTCTTGGGATCTGATTGGCTGCTGCTAATGTGGTGTAATCTCGCAAGAACAGTGAGCGTGGGTCCCCGACGCATCCCAGTTCTTTGTGTATCTTGTACCTTGCTTGTGGTCCGATTGTTGTGATCAAACTTTTTGTGAACTTTTTGTTTTGTTTTAAGCCCTACGATGGATCCTAAGCGTCTTGCATCTTCTAAGCCTTCTGGTAGTAGTTAGCCTAAGCGCCAGATGAAGACCTTGACTATTCAGGAGAAGGTAAAATTCCTGGAAATGCAACAGGAAGGAAAGCGTTATGCGAACGTAGCTCGCCATTACAAGTTTACATGTGTTTATAGGGTGTGGGAGAGGTGTTTAAAGGCTTAAACTATAAAATAAAATGTTTATTTATAAGTTCTTTCTATATCGCGGATTTTCACCTATTGGGATCACAGTACCATATAATTTGAAATCATACAGAAAAGTATCCACATTTGACCTGCTTTCATATTAAGTTAATTAATAAAATAAAAATATATTGTAAATAGGATTCATTTGACATCCATGCCCCATCTACTGGCAACTGTGAAAAGTCCAATACGTAACCCGACCACAAAGCAAGGTTGGCACCAAGACAAATACAGCTGGGATTGGGCCAGCGGTGATGTGCGATTACAATACAAATACAGACCAGATTTTCAATTCACAACAAATATGCCTGAGAGTGCAGATTACATTGATTATCACATGTAATAAACAGATTACAATAAACAGAACTTCATGTTGCACAGCAGAATCACAAATATGCTAAATTCAGGTTTTAGCAATCAAAAACGTGTAAGGAGGCACAGGTAGTTTTTTGCTTTCATTGCCATTTTCAGTACTGTCTGTGATTTCATTTGTAATTGTATTCCCACTATTGATACTGATTGTGCCAGCCTGTAACTTATTCAAGTACCTTCCTGTTTTGAAATTTGAGTTGCCTTTGTTAGATGTATTTTTAATATGGTTGGGTGAAACTTGATGTGCTATTGAAGAGATTGTTTTAGGAAGTCAAGACAAAAATTTGTAGATGTTGCGCATGTGCATCACAGGATCCTATCATGGTTTCGTTCGAGGTGTACGATAATCTGCCAGGGCGAGAGGGGACTCTGTTGCTTCTCTCCACACAGCACTAAAAAAAAAAACCCCAGGGACAGCACTAAGCCCCAGTCCTTCCGGTTTTTACGTTTTCCTTAATTTTTCACTTAAGCTGGCATTAAGCTTGTTCTTTCTTTCGTTATAAGAAGCCCGGTATCATGTTCCATTAAGAACAACCAATTAGATGGAGCTCCACAGAACGACCCTTGCATTATGACAGCCTAATAGAGATTATTATTTTTGTTATTGTGCATGTGTGGTCATTTCCTTTGCCATCTAAAAGGTGTGAATTTTTTTTTTTTTTTTGGTTCTATTATTAAACAGGATGACCTGATTGGTGTCAGAAATTTTCATTCTTGCTCGACCTGTCATTCCTGCACATGGCCACGCAGGGTAGAAGAAAAGGAGAAAAGTGTAGAGAGAAATAAAACGAAACAGAAGCGGGAAGGAGGAGGGCTGCAGAAGATAGAAAAGAACAGCATCAGGGTATACAGTTGGGACTAAATTAGAATTAACGGCTGATGCTGTACACTGCATATCAATTAGAGTCGTCACCTTTTCGGGAAATAACTTGCTATTTAAGTCAGAATTCATATTAATGGCTTGCAACGGGCCACCCGGTCAGGCCTCTGGATAACAGCAAGGAGCCCACAGTTTAAAAAATTATTTTGTGGTTCTTTAGGTCAGGCAGGTCAAAACTAAAGACTCTCGCTTGGCAGCTTGCTTTTCACCACAGACACTACTAAGAAAGCAAAAAACAGATATGCCAATCGGAAAACAATAAAGATGCAGAAATGGCTTTGTTTTCAATGTCTCATTGTTTTTTTTACATTTTTGCCTGCTGTGTTAACAAAGTCTACCAAAGCAGAAGAAAGAAAGAACAAACAGCCAATATATTTCATTTCTAACTTCAAAGTGAAAAAAAAAAAAAAACGAGAACAGCTACAAAGGCAGGTACTACATCAGTATGGCAAAGGACTGAGCACCCTGAGTGATAAAACAAAGAGTGGGCCTACCTTTCTTATAGCTGGGTATGACATTGACTTTTCTTCTTATCTAATACGCTACCGAGGCTGTCCAGGATTTTAAATCACCTGTAGCTCGCAAACCGGTTCACCTATTGACCTGAAATTTGGTACACATATACTGTGTGACCTCTACTGTCTGCTCTCGGGGTGATGATTTTTATTACTCTTTCTATTTGTATCTTATTTTATTGTAGAATTAACTCTCGGCAGCGTGCAGCAGGGCTGCCATGCGGCACATGTATACGGGCGCTGTTCTCATTTCTTACCACCTTTGCCATCACTTCCTCTTCCTTTTCATATCTTAAATCATACTTGAGGCAGATTGAACACTTAAGTGCCAGCTTAAGTGAAAAATTAAGGAAAACTTACTTGCAAGTAATTGCAATCCAAAAACGTAATCAATTTCAACGCAAAAAGATGCCGACGGAAGAGAAGAAGCAGGCCACTAGGGTAGAGAAAAGAAGAGCTGCTCACGAAGCAGCAAGAGCATCAACCTCTGAGCAAACGAATGCTAAACGTACAGAGAAAGAGGATGAAAACTATAAGTGTATTCACTGCACGTTATTGTGCAGTATGCTGTTACTGGTATCAAATAATTCCAGTCAACATCAGAAAACTGTCAACCATAATTTAATATTTTGTAGCGTGGAATCGATTTTTACTGCACTGCTTGCTACTGAGGATGGTTTTCTGATAGAGGGATATGAAACTTTATAAAGTTTAAACACAAAAATTAGTTTCAAGCTGTACTCTAACAGCAGGTTTGTAAGCATGAAGACGGGGCAGGACAAAACCTTAAAAAAAAAAATAAATAAGGTGAAAGTTGCCTAATGCAGTTCTGTAATCTTGGGTTCAACAGCAGATGGAAGCAGTACAAAATATTTAGCATAGAGATGAGAGGAATGCTTTAAACTGTGGGAATGGTATTACAAAATTAAAAAGGTCCCAACCAGCTCTTTAGAAGGATCTTAAAATTATTAACAGAGATTTAGAAATCCATTCATGTTTAGATGCCTGCAACAGCTTCCATATTTCAAATGTTCTATATACACACATGAGGCTGGCTTTAAATGTTCAATGAGTAGTGACAGGCTGGCTATTATATTTCTTGCAACCCAAAACGTAATAATGGGAATAGTCAAAGAAGTGTATGTCTTCTATGTGTTTTTCTATCCATAACCATTTTATTGGTTTTACTTTAACTTTTTGTATATGAATAGGTTAATTTA
>JANRMT010049829.1:22695256-22720450 GCA_026402145.1 Polypterus bichir lapradei | reverse complement strand
CCCTATAAACATTCAGAAATGATCACTAACAATTTTTGGCATTACAAGATCTTTTGCATGTGAAAGTTATAATTTTATTTCAGCTGACATAGCACAGCACAAGAATTATGAGCAGAACAATCCATCTTAGTCTCACCAACAGCATCTCTAAGATGAAAGTGTATTGCCTATAATGATAGGGCTGTGAGCTACAAAACAGGCCCCAGGGCGCACACAGAGAAAAACGTCAAGTTCCTAATTCATTTCATTTTCTTCTGCACCTGCACACCTCTTAGGAATGAACAACAATAAGAATTTTTTTGGCATACTTACTTCATACAACAAAAATGAAAGTTCTTACAATGGTGATTATTAAACCTCATCTTCAGTTCACTGGGCAGGTTTATATGAATTTATTTCAGATGGCATGCAGCTCTCACCTTTAGGGATTCAGTTCCATGACTTTTGGGACATTTCTTCTAATTTGCCATGCCACGTACTTAGCCGCAGTCCTACACAGAGCAGTCACCTGCTAGTGAATAATTTCAAATTCTCATACTGGAACTTACTTTTTAAATTCTTTTTCACCACATTTGCTATGTTTTTGATCTCTTCACGCAATGTCTGCAGTTCCCGCTTCATGCCTAAAAAAATAAATTAAAAAAAAGAAAATTATTAATTAGAGAAAATCCAAGAAAGAGGAAAAGCAGGAGGTCAGAAAGGATCATTCTGCCTGATTTTAGCCATACTGTATGTCTCTCAATCTACAGTCTTACAAGGTGTTTGTTTCACTGCCCTCCATTGACCACTTGTTATATGTTTATAACACTCTATATCTGAAATTATTACAAAGTGAATTCATAATATTTTATATTCTGAATTATTTAAGGCTATGGTTACTTGTATACATTAAGTGGACTGCTAATCTCTAGACAGTCCATGTTTAAAGGACATTCACCTCTTGCAAGGCCTGTTGTTGCCACACAATCATATGATAATTGCTGTCAACAAAGCCTCAAACTACCAGCAAAAGTGAAAGGGATAAATGTATTCAGAGGAAGAACAAAAGGATGACTTCTCTCTCTCTCATCACAGTACTACATTCTTATTTCAGTACTAATTACTTACCAGATGAGATGACAGAAGAAACGTACACCCAAAATTCCCAAAATCAACCAAACAACAATGAAGGTCAGTCATGTTAGAAACATGCATTTCAACTAATCACAAGTTCCTAAACTTTGGACATATTGCTAACCTCTGCAACTCAATTTTGAACTTTCTAACTAGCAGACCTCAGCATTTCAAGTTGAAAGCACCAAAGACAAGTTAGTGTACCAAGCCCGCTTGCTATAATTGTATGATTAGACGCAGCTCCAACACCATCATGAACTTTGCTGAAGACTCCACAACATTACTCCTGATTACAAAAAAATGATGTGATGTCTCTCTTAATGTAGAACTTTATAAAACTGCATTTGTCCCCATTTTGAAATTTGGCTTTCTAAAGAATCTCATCAAATAAATAAATATAGACACACGCCAAAATGACTAAAAAGAAAGAAAACGTCCGACTTGACAGACACAGTCCCAGTAAGGCATACCGTTGGTATAATAAAGGAGCTTCCATAGTGTTTCATCACACACTTCGGCTAAATAATTTGTTGGTTGAAAGTCTTCAGTGTCAGAGAGGAGATGCAGTGCTGTTCATAATTTCACTCAGTTTTATTTTCATTCTCACTTTCTCTACCACCACCACCAGTGGGTCCAGAGCAAGTCTCATAACTGAGCCTGCCTTTTTAATCAGCATGGAAATTCAGTGGGCCTTGTCTTAATGGGACATTACCGGCTCACGCTCAGGGGCAACTGGGCGAAAAGACAACTCGGCGACATCCTTTACCAGTTAGGTAATAGTTAGGTTGAAAGAGATTTTTTAATGATATTTAAATGATAATGTAGGGCGCCGGAAAAATCCACAGAATCACCTGCTTTATGAGAGTCCTAATATGTTCAGAGTAAAGATATTCCTTAAGCTATACTCGCAGGTCATCTTTTGTATTCTAAATAACGTTATCATATGATTACTATCAATACAATTTATATAAAGGATTAGCAATTTTGGTTGCAGAAGATAATGCAAGATAGAGTCTGTTCAATCTGCAGAATAAAGTTCGTTCATCAATTATATAAATTTATTTTCAACATTTTAAATCATGTGGTCATTTAATTATAATTAAAAAATCTCTTTGAACCTAACTATTACCTAACTGTTAAAGGATGTCGCCAAGTTGTCTTTTTGCCGAGTTGACTGTCGCCCAGTTGCTACTGAACCACTGGCCCAGCATACCACCGCCTAGAATATTGCACTGGCCATCAGAGAGTTACAGAATACGTGAATGTAGTCATTACCCATATTAACACTAGAATTACCAAAGATTACAAAAAAAAATAAAAAAATAAATCCAGCCCACCTTAAATCCGCTCTGACCTCTCCTTTACCGCTTTTTGTCTTGTAAATGTGTTGATAAGCCCAAGCAGCCTGCTATATCATCCATCCAACCCCCCAAACTGCTGAAAGTGCAAAATCCTCTCCCAACTCAAGTCTGGTTTACCAGGGAGTCAGGTACCTAGAGCTGTATAGGCTAAAAAATATCTCGTTATTTGGAACACATGCATTTCACGTGTGTTCCGTGTCAACAAAGATCTATGTAAGTGTAGGATGACAGGAAATACAAGAAATGTTGAACACATATCTAAAAGACAACATTTTTCCATGTTTCAGTACTAATGACAAAATTTTGACATGAAGTGTATAATGCGTGAAGTCCAAATATCAAATAAGCACTTTCACAAAAGGTACAAATATAACAGAACAAGTGTGCTTTTATTCAAGACTATAGCCGAAGAAAAAGAAATCAGGTTAGTGTAGCTTTTTGTCGGTCTTCTTTGGTAGTACAGCGGTAAGAACTGCTGCCTCCTATTAAAAAGGTTGCTGGTTCGAGCCTTCCCATGTCTCCAAATAAATGTTTTAAGTAGCGAGCTGCTCTTATTGTTACTATTATACAATAAAAACATACATTTGATTTGAGTCTGTAACAGCCGCTGTAAATGTATGGTACTTGTAAAGGTTAGCTTTTTTTATTTTTTTTTTTAATTCAGTTTTATTCTCTCAGTCGCATTCACGCTCGCCCCCATCTGACACTGCTAGTTTTCAAATAAAGACGTGCTATAACAGAGGTGAACTCGGATGAGGACGGGGGTTAAACATCGGAAAAAGACAACAGAAGCCACCCCCCTACCACCACAAGAAACATCCACTCACATACAGTATAAGAACAACGCAGCTGCACCAGGCATAAAGGCGAAAGATGGCACCGTTTGGATGCAGCAAGAGGTCGGGCGTCATCCTGCCAGTCAGTCTGCCCCACATCTGTCCTCCAATGAAGCAGCAAGGCTTACAGAGCTCGCCAACGTATTGTGCAAAGTCCTGTTTCTGATTTTGTTTTGTGATGGTCTTTACATAAGAAAAATGTATATGTTACTTATATAAAAGCCAGATCGAATGTTATTTACCTTGATTTATTTACTTATCTTCCTACAGTGTAAAGTCACAAGTAAACTGCAGAGCTTCCTGTGTTTGATCGACATGGGCATGCTCACAAAGTACATGTGTACTGAAGTGACTTCAGCTGCAGGTGGAAGCTCCACGCAACTGTCTTTATAGGTCTGCCTTTGTCCAAAAACAGTTTCATAAGCTTTGTGACCTTAGTCTCGGAAAGTCTTTCTCCCGTGGGGCAACTCTTTTCCTAAATAAGATCAAATAGAGTTGCGTACAGTGCGACAGGAGCTTCCACCTGCAGACCCATATGAGCGTTTCCACAAAGTGGAACGACCTGGTGTTAAATTTATAGTCTGAGGTGTACAGGGTGAAGAGAAATGGAGAAAGTAGTGTTCCCTGCGGTGCTCCAGTCTTGCTCACATCCATATTAGAGACACAGTCTTCCAGTCTCACAAGCTGTGACCTACCAGACAGAGAGTCCATTATCCAGGACACCACAGGCTCCTCCACCTGCATCTCTCTGAGCTTACCCCTTAACAGAGATGCATTGAGAAATCAAAAAACATAATCCTCATATTGCTGCCAGCTTTGTCTAAGTGAGAATAAGCCTAATATCAGCAAAACCAAGTGTCGAGTCACAGACTTCAAGAAGAACAAGGAGAAGCCTTAGCAAAGGTCGGCAGCTTTAAATTTCTTAAATTAGTGTCCATCACCACCACCAATAACCTAAAACAGGCATAATACATCACAGCTATTGTGAAGCAAACTAACAAATGCCTTTACTTTCACAAGAGTCTGAGGCAAGCCTGGATCTCAGTGTCATTTTGGATTCCTCACTTTCTTATTCGACCCAACAAATCATAAAGAAACTTTCTTACTTCCACCTCTGCAATGTATCCCATGTTCGATCATTCCTCTCCTTTTTTGTTTTAAGCTGAGAAACTTGTCCATGCTTTAATTACATCCTGCATCGACTACTGTAACTCCCTAACTGGCAGGTGCCCCTTTTAATCTGTGATCACAGTTCCATTCCTTTCAAAACTGTGCTATAAGAATCCTTACACAGATCCACAACAGCGAGCACATAACTGCCATCCTGCTCGGACTTCACTAGCTCCCCACGTCTTACAGGATTAATTACCAAATTCTATTACTAACCTACAAAGCTTTAAATGGGCTGCCACTGGACCACATCAGTAATCTCCTCCATCACTCTGCTCCTGGCACCAAACTGTGCTCTATGGCACCCAGACTTTGGAGTGAAACTTCCTAAATTTAATAAACAGCATAAAATGTATTTACGAAGCCTGTTAACTTACCCTGTCATTCTGATCCTTCTTACAGTTTAGCCTCATTTTCCAGATGTTCAGGATAATTTGTGACTTAAATGCAAACCATGTTATTTGTTCAGGGTATCAAAGTACTACATTTTTTATTTTATTCTGGTTTATTGTCTCTTATTTGAATGCAAAACGTTGTGTATGCTGTATTTATCTTTATTTAGTGTTTTATACGGATACCATTTGTATCCAATGTTGTAGATGCCCTTTTGTTCACTCTGAATTTCTGTGAAGTGGTTCGAGCATGGGAAAGGTGCTAAATAAATAAAATGTATTATTATTAAGGCTACTCAATAGCCACTCATGCTGAGAACTGCATGAGCTAACCTGATATGCGTTTCTTAGATCTATGATCTGCTGCAATAATGAATTTAATATATGATGTAATAATATTCACTATCTAATGAGGGCATTTACTTCAGTCGCTAGTCTACAGGAGACATGTCTCTAAAAACCAAATGCATTGCTAGGCATACACACACACACACACACATATTAAGTCAATTCTGGGTTTCCAATTAAATTGACAGTAACAAATCTTTAGGAAATAATAGGAAAATAAGTTACCTGGAGGAAAAATAACCCCACACAGGCACAGAAAGAAGATCTAAAGTAGGACATTCAATAAAATATTTGATAATAAAAAAATACAAAATGTTGTGAGACTGAGTGATATTAAAATGATAAACAGGAGAGGATTAATGTATCCATAGAAGTAAAAGGCATGCTAGAAGGAATATGTAACAAAGCATAATGATAAAATGTACTAGGTGGAGATTATCTAATAAAATGGCAAGTGCATAAAGAGTTGGTTTCTAATTAAGAAACTATTTATAACAAAACCATCATTAAGACAATCTGGGACTAGGACTGTCCGTGTGGGATGCAAGATGAACAGTGAAAAAAAACTACTGGGGTTTAGTCCTCTAAAACTGTGGTTCTCAAAATGATTCAAACCATGGGCCACTTTCAAAGATATGGTGAACCATCTAATGTTAATAGTCATATGAGAGCTTAAATTCCATATTACAATTACACCATTACATATCTTTTTTGTAAAAAATACTAACATTCTAATCCAACAATGCTAGGCTTCACCCAGTAACACTCAGCCTTGAAGACAGTCTAGCGCAAGGGTCTCCAACACGTCGCTCATGAGCTACCGATAGCTCGCAACCCCTTTCCAAGTAGCTTGCCAAAGGGTTAATGAATCCTATATAAGTTTGAAAACTTGATTAGTCAAATTAGGAGTGGGCAATCTTTCCAAAAAATCATTTCACAATCCACAATCTGAATTGCAATCTATCTTTTCAATGTGGCATACACTTAAGAGAATATCCGGATTCAAACTCATCAAGACCTGAGTAACACTTTATTTTAAATATCAAACAAAGTTGAATTCAATTGTTCTCTTGTTCGCTAGCTAAGTGGAATTAAGGAACACACCCTGAAGCTGGCGAGTGGGTGAGGAAGCCCCCACCTCGGCCCGCTGACTTTTTCTTGGATTCGCAGAAATAAATTGGTACCGCAAGCGAACTATGATGCATAGCGAAATGAGAGAAGTCGCAAAATCAACCGGAATGTTCAAGCAAATTATAGAAAAAAACCCGATCTAAATCCGTTAAGTAGATCTCTCATGAAAAGCGGACAGACAGACAGATATATTAGTAAACCTTCAAAATAATGTGCAGTTAAAAGTCTCAACAGCATTCTCAGCATTTCTGGTGCTTAGTAGAGCCAGAGAACTATGAGAATCTTCACCAAGTAGCTCTGAAAATGTCCGCTTTGTTTGGGTTTCCATACCTCTGTGAGTCTGACATAAATGTCATGAAATCAAAGTTCAGAACATGACTGACAGACGAACATTTAAATGACTCCATAAGAGTGAACCCAAGTGGCTCCACTCCACCATACACCTCAGTGCCAGCTAAAAAACACATCACACACGCGACTGGACCTGTGAATACAGTGAAACAGTGACATGGAACAAAATGACAAAAGAATAAAGCATATCTATGCATTGGGAATGCCATTGTTTTGTTTTGACAGCACTCATGTTTTAATTCAATAGTGTGAGATACACTAGAAAATGCATACAGACATACAAAATGCACTTGCAGGTGAACCAAAAATTTTTTGTGATGTTTTAATACAAAATGCGAGTTGTGGACACCAACATTTTGTAAATGTTCAGGCAAAACAAGCTTATTCAGTTTAATTGGGTTGAAATAAGCTATGAGAATAAATGTTAGAAAACATGAGTAGCTCTCGGCCATTTTCATTTTGTAAAAGTAGTTCTCAGGGGAAAAAAAGGCTGGAGACCCCTGGTCTAGAGGCAGGTAGACTGACAACACTGATGCAGCAGATGTGGCTTTTGGTATCGGTCATGTGGAATTTAGAAATTGCCTATACCCAGGTGGACTCTGCAACACTGATGTACAAATGAACTTTGGGTAATATTTTAAGCCAGAGACAGAATTGAAATGTGCTTGTAAAAGACAGAATGAACTCACTCACTTTCCTCGGGGAGTGCCACACCCAAAACAGTTAACTGCTTTCTTTCCAACTCATCAATCTTCTGAGACAGGGTCTCCAGGTTCTTGCGTATCTGTTGCACCTGTAGAAACAGAACACTGTGATTTAACATGACATTGCTCCATCACTTTCTTTGGAAGTACTCTAATCTTTAAACATAGGCACATCCCCTTTTCCTAATACACATCAATGTCCATGAGCGTTATATGAAGAAAAATCATAAAAGTAAACTATGGCCAGATAACAAACTTACATGTTCAAAATACACTTCTTCCTTAGTGCTAGCTTTTCCATCTCCAGGACGTAAAATTCGTTTTTTCTCTTCGTCCTCAACATGACTGTCAAGTTTCTAAAAATAAAATAAATAAATAAATAGATAAAAGGAACACAAGTAAGGCATAAAAGGTACTTACACCTATCAACCAACCAGTTACTTTTGAATTTATTTCAATTTCAATTTATTCACCAACAAGCACCTTATCCAGTATTAGTTCCTACTAGGACACTAACTAAACCAGATTAAGCAGGTTCAATAATAGACAGAAACCTGGACATCTGAATGTCGCTAGACATAGGATATAGGAGTACCAGCAACAAGACACCGAACAATGGAGTAACCAAACGATGAAAGCCTGGTTCATACTGTTATAATGGAAAGAGTATAAACAGTTAAGTAATGAGCGGTGAAATCACTCTGTAATAAAGAAGGGCAACAGTGGCTTCAAGGGTTATCTGGATATTTCTTCAGCTCAGCAGATCAGACCACTCTTCGTTATGCTCCACAAAAAGGCCGCTTGGAAAGAGGTCACAGTTACAAGCCATGAAGGTGAAAAGCCTAGTGCTTGTAAGGTGTGAATGAATGACCGTGATGTCAAAACTGGCAAGAAGCAGTGGAAGAGAACTTGCATTCATAAATTCATGTATTCAGACCAAAATATGGCTTCACAGAAGCAACTACTTCAGAAAGAGAGTCAGTCCAAATCAGTTTTCTTTCCACCTAATAGTGGCAAGTAGCACTATTAGTCTGCAAAATAGTCACTATTCGTGTGCAAAAAAAAAAAAAAAAAAATTACTTGTATGTAGAAACTGACATTTGAATGTAAACAACTGTTAATCGCAGACAGCCCACCCTTGCACAACGGATTTCTGGGAGGTTTGGGTGAGGGGCATACAGGCAGTAAATAAAACGGACCGGGGGTCTTGCAAAGGGCTGGTTCTAGGAGTTGCTGGTAACACTGCCGCTGTCCCACTTGTGGGTTCCCATTCTGATAGGCACCCTTTGGGGGTAAGGGATTCCAGGTGTTACGTGGCATTCCCTTGGCCTGGTTCAGCCACTTGGGTCCTCAAAAATGAGTAGCAACAGACGCTCCCTCACATTTCAGGTAACGTGCCTCATTCGGGACTCCATGAGCAACCGCTTATTCGAGACAAACCAGCTATACCCAAGGATTCTCCGAAGAGACACAGTACCAAAGGAGTCCAGTCTTTGTCTCAGGTCACTGGATAGCATCCATGTCTCGCAGCTGTATGGCATGGCAGGAAGCACCAGGACTCTAAAGACTTGGACCTTCATCCTTTTGCAAAGATATCGGGAGCACCACACACCCCTTTCCACATCGCAGTCAGCAAATTCTGATATCCCTGAATAAGCCACTTAATCTGCTTGTACCCCAGTTGTAAAAAAGTATGCAAACAATTACACTGTATTCTGATTTATTATGTCAGACCAATCTAAATATGAAAATGATGATGGAAGTGTCGAATATGGGCCAGAACGCACTAAACCCTTTTTTGGGATGGCCTTGATGTTTGTTTGCTTATTTACCATCCTCCAAAATCTCAAACACAATATGGTGTGTATCCATACACATGTCACATCAATGCCAATAATCCCTGGCCATTTACACCAATGGGCAACTTGCCGATACAGTAGGAAGCAACCGACACAAAATGAGGGTGCGGAAGGAGAGCGCTGGACAATAGCTATTCATAGATCACAGTGCACGTATTCTCATTTAAAAGTGTACTTAATTCAAAAACATAGCTTCAATGAGTTTTCACAGTGTGGCATAGCAAACACAGCACGGGACACTAAACCCAAAGGCTGGCACTTAATTTTCTGCCTCCAGCTAATCATATAACCCTAAACAAACCATTTTCACTGCCTGAATTCTAAACTTAATTAAGGGGCTGTACTTGTCAATTTTCTCATGATAGCGTTTGTAATAGAAAGTTTCCATAAAAAACAGTTTATGTTGCTTGTCCCATTCTGCTTTAAGGCAGACGGTTATACTTCAGATATGACTGCACTTTCCATAACAGCCTCAACTCTATTTTTTCACAGGTCAGGATCATAACAGGATCAAGGCCTATGCCAGGGAGAAGTCAGTTCTGGAAAGAGCACCAGTCCATCACAGGGATGGGATTCATGTCCACAGCTACAAAGAACCGTCAGTTTACCTAGCATACCCGGTAGTGGGATGATGGTGGGGAGGGGACAAAAAAAAAAAAAAAAAAATCAGAAGAACAGCCGCCACACACTCACACAGGAAAAACTTGCAAACAGCAGTCTGACAACAAGCAAATGTGGGACTCACTTTACATAAAATTCACAAACACTGCATTAATCACATACCTGCATACATGTACTGTTTATATACATGCACACATATTAAAAAGAGACAAGCAAATGTACTTGTTATCAGTAACATGATTACAAACAAAAGAAGTGAGCCAAGCAGAAAGTCTGCACATGCAGAGCGAAAGAAACCACAATACTTTCAACATCCACAGAATTACAACATAAATTGGGTGGTTTGTCAATAAAAATTAAAGTGTACAAAGGGAAATGCCGGCCTTCTGTCATTTGTCTGAACCTATGAGAATATAAGCAACACAACTCTATTTCATTTTTCCAGAAAGTAAGAAAGACAGAAAGAAAGAAAACAGGCACTGCTACAAGTCATCATTGCTTGAGAAAACGTCTAGTCTACTGCAGGGTTCAACTATGCGCATACTCAGAAAGTAACTTTAGACTATACAATAAACATAAAATACAATTACTGTGTTTGGGAACAAAACCGGTGCATATTAATTAAAATTCACATACGGAGAATGGGCTGACTCAACACAGAAAGTAAAGGGCAGAGGATTTGAAACCACAACGTTGAATATGTGAGACAGCAGCACTATCTTTATATGTGTACAACACACAGTAAATGCATACAGACAAAAATATGGTGTACATACATCTCTGTCCATTTTTGAATCCACTTACTCCAATCGAGGAGCCACTCACAAGGCAAACACAACACGGGACTGTATGCTAGTCCACTGCACACACACTCAGGGCTGTGGAGTCGGGACACAAAACCTCCAACTCTGACTCTTCAATTTCTAGTACCACTAACTCTGAATCCGACTCCTCCATTTGTAATTTGACTCCTATATTTTACTATGCTGATTGAAAGCACACAACATACAGTACAAGGCATTTCATCAATGCAAGCGTGAAGCATCAGGCTACTTTTTAGCACTCTAACCTGTTAAAGTTTGGGATTAAAAGCTGCAATGATGTTGTTGGGGCTTGCAGATACCGAGTAGCATTAAACATAAGAGTAATCTTATAGAATTAAAAAAGATATTTTTTTTATTAAAAGTCTAGAAGAAATATAGTTTAATTGAATCTGTGTATGTGAAATTGGAAATTTTAGCATATTATAATTTAGATTTAGGCAGAGTTGGAGTCGATACATTTTTACCATTCCAATAACTCAGTGATTACTTCCGACTCCGCAGTCCTGACTCGCATTTTACAGTACATTTAGTCTTTTACGTTTGTTATGAGTGCGTGCCATTCATGTGCTTCAGCATTTTCTGCAAACGTTGACCACACAATTTTATTCCATTCAACGTGTTTGGTCCTAATGAATGGGTGTAGCTGTATGGCTGGTTACTCATACTGTATATTACATAATCCTGGTTCGATTCTCAGCATGGTTGAAGTCTGTGTGTGGCATCTACATACCCAAACAGCTACTCCTTTTTCTGTCCAATCCATCAGACTTCTAGGATAGGAGGCATCATACATAAGTGTACAAGGTAAGATATTCTTCATCTCCCGGTGACAAGTCAAGTTGGGGAGCATGCACTGGTACACTGCGTTGCCGCACCCACCACATGACGAAACAGCGCAGGATCCCGGTTGGCAACCCCCCAGGCAGACACGTTATCCAGTCTCACCCTCCGGAAATGACCCTCTATCTGACGCAGCCAGGTGTTACATGGGTGACCCCTTGGCCTGGTCCAGCCACTCGGGTCCCCAACAATGAGGATCTTACGAGCCGGATCACCCTCAGGGAATCGCGCCACATGGCCGTAGTGCCGTGACTGACGCTCCCTCACAATGCAGGTCATGTGCCTCATTCAGGACTCCATGAGCAACACAAAGTCAAACCAGCGGTACCCAAGGATTTTCCGGAGAGACACACATGAAGGAGTCCAGTCTTCGTCTCAGGTCACTGGATAGCGTCCATGTCTCTCCACCATATAGCAAGACAGGAAGCACCAGGGCTCTAAAGACTTGGACCTTCATCTTTTTGCAGAGATATCGGGAGTGCCACACACCCCTTTCCAGCGACCTCATTACCCCCATGCTCTCCCAATCCGTCTACTGACTTCATAGGAAGAGTCACCAGAGACATGAATGTCGCTGCCGAGGTAATTAGACCTCTCAATGACGAGGTCAACACCCTCTCTGCAGACAGACACACTGCTGATGGCCGTGCCCAAGAGGTCATTAAAGGCCTGGATCTTGGTTTTTATTGGACCCTCGCAAGCCCAGACACTCAGACTCCTCACTCAGTCTCTCCACAATGTGGAATGGCAGGACTGGTGAATTAATGGACTTATTTCTTTGAATATTTTTATTTTTATATTGCTACCATCCTAGGTATTTAATTTGGATTGTTATATTGTTTTATGTTTCATTCCTTTGCTGCTTTTATTCTCACTTCATAAACACTCCTGTTTTCTTCTAGACTTTTAATAGAAACATTGCTTCCATTTTTTGTTTTAATTTGGCAAGTTTCCGGTTATGTCTAATGTTACTCAGTATCTGCAAGCCACAACAACATCCCTGCAGCCTTTAAACCTGAGCTTTAACAGGTTAGGGTGCTAAAAAGAAGGCTGACGATTCACGCTGGCACTGATGAAGTGCCTTGTATCCTTCACGTTGTGTGCTTTCAATTAACATAGTAAATATATTAGTCTGATTATATACAGAGGAGTAGGAGGTACCAGAAATTGAAGAGTCTGAGGTTGTGTGTCCCGACTCCACAGCCCTGATATAGGTAAGTGGAAATCTGCTATATGGAACAGATGAAAGGAATACATATGGGATTTGTATTTAAAAAAAAAAATAAACTATTGAAAACTGCAGTGTACTCTTAACGGTAATAACATAAGGAGAGTCAAACTCCTCTCAACGCAAGTCGTAAGGTAAGCCCACATTACAATATAGACATGTTGTTCGTGTGTAAAAGGTCACAGGCTAGATAAAACATAAAAATTATTACATTACAGCTCACATGATTACAAGAATGAGAATTGCATATTTTCAGCTGTGTAACTGAACCCTCACACGTATGATTCCTTCTGACCTGTTACAGAGCAATTAATAACACCCTCCATGCAACAACTTGCCTCAAATGTGAATGCACACTTAAGAGAAATATTTGCTCTCAAATAATACATTTAATCACACATTCTGTTGTTTTTTTTTTTTTTTAATAAGGTAATTATAACCATTAAGAACTTTTGCAACTGCAATTACTCCCAGATAATAGATTCCATTACACTCAAACATTATCCACGGAGACTTTCCAAACACACACACATAAGTAAACGGTCTTTAAACTCAAGTGACGTGTGCACTTTGAAGGAAACGGACTTTAGAGTCTCAGCCTCTTTGACCATTATTAACTAACAAGCCAGTCTTGTCAGGTCAAATAACACAGTTTTTTGAAATCAGGAGTAGAGATCCATGAAGTAACACGAACCTGCCAAGAAGCACAACCAAAAACTGCTCACAGTCAAAGGGTGGGGACAAGGCAAACAGTGGTTAACTACGATTTCTGAAACTTGCCGGTAACTTGCAGGAGCTGCTTAGTTTCAAGCTTCACCAAGTTAGACTTAAGAATGGCAAACAAATCAATTAGGGATACATAATAATTGGATATCATATTGATATTGGTCGATAAACTCTAGACAAAGATGTTGCTTCCTGAACACTTTCAGGTACATCTTACGTATTTTTTCCTGCCGATCACAAACATAACCTTTAAAATTTTCCTGTCACGTAATTGTAATCGCCTATTTTGGTGATTTCCTTTCATACTGTAAATAAACAGAATGATAACTACAACTAGAACACCTGCAATGACCTAAAAGTGGTGGCCCTGCCAGCTGGAATGCAGCCTGGACACGCCAAGTACTGCAAATGGGACAGCCATTCATTACATTAAAAAAAAACTGGCTGCTCCACAAGCATTTGCTTGCAGGGCAGGAAACTGTGGCACATAAATCACTAATTGACTCAAAATAAATATTTTTACATCCAATTAAATGGATAAAACAATTTCATGAAAGTGATGAACAAGGAAAGTGAAGGATTTTGCTATTTGAGACTGATAGTTAGAGAAATAATCTAAATTACCAAAGGCATTTTTGCTAGTCCACAAATCAGGCACATCATCAATAATGAGCAGCTTGAAAATCTGCTAGCTGGGCAGCAGGAGCTCACATGAAAGGCACTGAAGGACGTTACTTGAATTTTCTAGGCAACTACAGAACGCTAAACTACGTCCAGCTACTTAACAACATCCTCCAAGCACACAAAAACCACAAACTGTAACATATCGCTACCGATTCATTTTGTGCATTCACACTTGGACTTCTTCCCTGCTAATCCTGGTGCAAAGGTTTCACTAGGAAATTGCAATGATGGAAAAACTGTATCAGGATAAGCAGACTCGCATCAATGCCGGCCGACACGTTGGACACTGAAACTAGAAGCATGAAATGCGGAGTACAAACGAAAAATCAGCAGCAAAACATTTCTAGCTTGATAAAACTAACACAAAATGTCAGCATAATTAAGTAAATAAATACATTAAACTCAATAAAAAGTTAATTTCAGGTTTCCCCCCCCCCCGATTCCTACGTGATACCATCAATCTGAAATATTATTTGTGTTCAGACTGAATAAAATGACCAAAAATTTTTCAGAAAGCAAAACTTGCAAAAAAAAAAAAAAAAAAGGGTGTGTGACCCCCCCAGTGTAATGGAGGAAAAGAGAACAAAAATGAATTTTAGGTATGAGGTACATCTTCTAACTTTTCCAATACGGTGGTATAATAACAATACACCACAGAAACCAGATTGCTCACTGATCAATGTGCAACTTGCCGAGTATAATGCAAATTGTGTGATTATGTTTCATTGTATACATGTCAAGGACAATAAAAGAATACGACGAACCACTGTTCATCCCAAAGCTAAACGGAAAAATGGGTGTTGCTTACACCACAGCCCGCTGCTCCTCAGTCCATTGTGCTGTTATTTGAGAAGGTTAAGACATTCAGTCAAATCGCACTGAAAGCAAAATCCATTACTCGGATATTATTAGTAGCAGTACATCATGTTTCCATTTAAAACAACTGTGAAAAGACAAAAAAAAGAATGTGTGTGCTAATTTCATTAGATTTGTTCCTGAAACTCAGCCAAATGTCAAAAAAATTTTTGGTTCCTAAACATGTTTAGCTCATTTAAGCAGTTTGCGCTCATTTCAGTCATCACTATAGGCTGTGGCTTCCCTATACACAATGTCCAGAAAAATTAGCAAGGAATAAACAGAAGTATGGGTACGAGTATCTGCAGACACGACACAGGAAAGATCGATAATTGGTACCAACCCAGATTTCAAGCATTAGCAGGTTCCTAAAATAATCTCTTTCAACTACAAAAAGATAAAATAAAGCAGTACAAAAAAAAAAAAAAAAAAGAGACCAGCAATTTCACATCGGAATCTCACTTTTTTTTTTTTTGCGCACACCACTCAAAAACTACATTTCTGTGGGGTGCACTGCCAGGGTTTCTTTTGTCTGCGCCCAGCTTAAGCATGCAATGTCCTGCTGTGCTCTCAATGGTGTGTTTCTGCTTTGAGATAGGATCTGCAGACTCCCCACCCTAAAATTGGACTCAACAGGTAATACAAATGCATCATAATTTTCATATTCCAGGATAGAAATGCAAATCTATAAAGCTGTAACACTTCAGGCTGCAGAACTGGCACAGACCAGTTAAATAGTGTTGGAAAGCTTTTTACTTTTTTTAAACTTTAAACATCCTGTCTTCGTAGCATTGGGAGAAGAACTGTAATGGTGCTAATATTTTGATTTGAATAGATTTACAGATTTCAAAGAGTTGGCCCAATTTGTATCTCATTACTATGTGTTTGATGGTGGAGGAAAAAAGGAACAATGAAGGGCTCCAATTCCTAAAAAAATCATCAATTTAAATTGAGAGAAAAAGAAATCCGTTCCATTAGCACCAGGAATTGGTTACTAATTAAAAACATGGCTGCCATGGCAGTCCTCCACGACCTGCTATAATTGAAGGGAGCAACAGCTTCAGGCTGCTGCCGTTCCTTTCAGCGTGCTGCACCACTGTCACATTTAATATCTTGGAAGGAATAGGGGTATGGCCAAAAATCAATATCACAATAATAGAAACTCTCATGGTTTTGGTAGATATCAGCAGGACTGAACAGTCGGAAGCAATTGGGTTACAGGAGTCCAAGTCAGTAAAAATGTACCAACTCTGACCAAATGTCAACTGTAATATAAGGTGCTAAAATTTCCAAATTCTATTCTACTACTTAAATATTTTTTTTCATTTAACACCTTTTTAATTATGTATTATTTAATAATATAATATAAAAAAAACGTGGTGGCTTGTTTAATACCAGGGGTAGGCAAAGTCATTCCTGGAGCGCCGCAGTGGCCGCAGGTTTTTGTTCCAACCCAATTGCTTAATAAGAAGCCCATATTGCTCAAGTAACACTTCTACTTCACTTTTGGTGTCTTACTCATTAAGATTTTGAACCCTTATTGCCTATTTTAGTCTTAAATAGAAGTAGTCTTGGTTTTTAATTGCTCTTTATTAGCAATAAGATGCAAATGACAAAAGAAACCAGCAGTTCTCCATTTCGCTTGTTACCATTTCCACCTGTCTGTATTTATCATGCACTACTGGGTTTAATTAAACATTTGGAAGGAAAGTAAAGAGAAAAAAGTGAAGGACTAAGAACTAATAATCTGGTTTTAGACTTCAAATCATTTGGATGTTGGATGATATCCTTAGAAAGGGGAAGAAAATCTAGGATATGAGAATGACTTGACATGGCAGAGTTAAAGTATTAACAAGCCATGAAATTAAATTATTGGCAACAATTGTTTTCTAATTAAGCAATTGGGTTGGAACAAAAACCTGCAGCCACTGCGGCCCTCCAAGACTGACTTTCCTATGCCTGTTTTATACAGTGACGTTCTCTACAGCCTTTAAATCCAAACTTTAATGGGCAAGAGTGATAAAAAGTAGCCTGATGATTCACAATGGCAGTGATAAAATGCCTTGCATGTTGTATGTTGTGTGCTGTCGATTAACACAGTAAATACCCCAGTCTAATTACAAATAGAAGAGTCCGAGTTGGTGGTACCAGAAATTGAGGAGTTGGAGTTGAAGGCTTATTGCACCAACTCCACAGCCCTGTATACCAGTATAATGTATTGTGTTTCTATACAGTTTTCAGAATGCAAATAACTAACAATTGAAACACTGGTTAATGCACTGCTACGCAAACGGATTCGATGGCAGGTATTCACCTCGTATGCTTAAACCGATAAAAGTGCACCTTCTCTCTCACTCACCCCTTCGCCAAACAATAACGGGGCATAACACTTTTTTTCTATACTTCTACCGGTTTCAAAGTACAGGCTTTAAACATACATATATCATCAAACCTGTTTAATGTAATCCAGGTGTCGGGTGGCTAGAACCAGCATTCACTCACCAATCCCGATGAACTACACGTGACTCTGGCCAATATTCTTAAAGGGATAGTCTCACGTATAACACACAGTTTACATATTGTACACATTTATACACAAAGACACTCTCCTTAAGAGCTGCATAGATTTCCATGAATATGTTTTACACTTAAATACATTGACAAGTTATCTATTATTCTTTAGCATACCAGTAAAAGTTATGTACAAAATCATTACAGCAAAAATAATTTAATGTAGTATACCATAGCAATTGACATATTGCTGACAACTTTATTTGTCCCAGGTATTGAAAGATACATAGATAAAAGTTAAGAAAGGTTTAATAAAATATGCATCTATGATATATCATTAATTAAAAAAGAACAAATTGGTATTAGTGGGATCCTTTCAAAAAAACCTTAGTGGGGCGCGATTAAAACTGTTATGAAAACTCGGGTTGCAAATACGTAAAGGTTGAGAAATGCTGGCGTAGAGGCTCTTTTGTGTGGTGAACGTCAATAAGCAGTTCCTTGGTTTTGCTGACGTTAAGTTGAAGGCAATTCTTAAACTTAGACTCCTATACTCACTCCCCTTATCAAATACACCCCATTAGTGCAGAGTCACCTGAGAATAACTACAAAGTGACACGACCTGGTGTTATATTTATGGACTTACATGTGCAAGGTGGAAACAAAGGAGACAGGCCTGTCCCTTGTGGTGCTCCTCACACAGTTGTTCAATCTCACAAACTGTAGTCTGAGGGACAGATAGTCTATTATCAGGATGCCATAGGCTTCTCAACCTACATATCCCTGTCTTTATCACTTAAGGGGGGTGGTGGTTGGTATTGAAGGTCAATACTAATGCTGTGTGGCATCTGCTTGGACATAAGGTGAGCACAAGCATATTTATATGTTTCAAAACAGACAGAAAATGTGAAAGACAATTTAGGAAGAAGGCAGTGCAGCATAGTGACAAAAGTAAAAACAGCTGTGGGTTTAAATGCAATATCTGCCTCATTATGTGACAATAAGGTTGCTATACCTATTGCTATTTTTACTGCATGACTAGATAGACTGATCGATAGACAGATATGCACACACTATAGTCTGAACAAACAGCAGAAGGCCTAAAAAGCAAGAAAATTAAAAAGAAAGCAAACTTCTGACTCGGCTGTCACAGTGAGGCATTGGAGCTTCAATTTGGCACAGAGACTAGTAATATTCTATTATACCAAATCTGTCCCTGGATACTGACTGCACGGATTTTGCACTAAACTAGCAAATTTACACTAAACCTGAGCAAATGTGTTAATCTATATGCCCTGCAATGGGCTGGCATAGTGTCCAGGGCAATCACTAACTTGCACTTGGAACTGCTGTTGCAGAATCAGATTAATTTGTTTGAAAAGGTTATGTTATGTCTCTGCAGTCCACATAATGTATAAATGTTATGTACTGTGCAATAAAAAACATATACAAACAATTAATGAAAACAATGTGCCAAAAAAAAATAATGCTTTGGGGACAGGCTTGTCATCTGCATGATGACACAGCTTGTAATCAATCAGTGTCAATAACACCACCATGGCCTTTTTAAGATGTTTTCAGGCTGCTAGAGGTTCCATTTATTCAGCATGAAACAATCATATGAATACTTTTCATAAAAAATAGGTGCTAATAGAAAAGAAACGCAAAATTAGTGACCATCTTTTACCTCCGAGTACTACAAAATTAATTTTCCAACTGAAAGCAATACATTCAGTTACCACCTGGGCCAGCTCTACCATACAGGCAAAACAGGCAATGGCCTATGGTGGCAAAATTTGGAAGGTAGAATATTCTTACACCATTTAAAGTCTGACTTACAAACACCCTGACTCAATACAACTTTCCAGTTTCCATTAACCCAATTAGTTTATTTGATGTTACAATGTCTGGTCAAAACGCTGGATGACCTACACGAGTCCATGACAGATGGTCTCTTAAATCCTAGCATTCACTGTACTTAAGATCTCGGAAGCTCTCTTTACAACATGTTGCTTTATTCCCTTCAGGAGCCGATTTGTAGTTTTAGTTTCATTGGCGGCAACATCTCATAAAACAAGGGGGAGGGGAGGTAAAAATCATTGGCTATAATACAGACCATAATAATCCTCAAACTTTCCTAGCACAGGACACACAAATGTGGCAAAACAAAATGATTTGCTAAACTATGGGTGTGATGAACCAGCTCCCTTTCAAATGTGGGTTCCTGTCTTCATATTTGAAGTTTCCTGACCTTGGTTCAATAACACTAGACAACAAAGATTTTGTTTCCTGAATACTTTTGGATGTATCTTAAGGATATTGATCTGCTGATCATAAAAATCATCTTTTAAAGATTTACCTTTGACATGATGTTTTGTTGCAACTGCCTAATTTTGTGATTTCCACTTATATAATAAGTACAACAACAAGAAGTGGAATATCTGTGGTGATCTAAAAGTAGTGGCACAGGTACTGGGAATGCAGCTCAGAGATAATACTGTTTCATTTGTGAATGGGACAGCCAAGTCAAGCGAAGCTAAAGAGTCTCGTTACCTTAAGTAAATAGAACTGGCTGCTCTGTAAACATTTGACTGCAGTGCAGAAAAGGGTGACTCATAAACCATTTGGCAACCCAACAAACATTTTATTGCCTCCTCTTCATATAACACACATGGACTGACAAAAAGTAACGTGAAAGCGATAAATAAGTGAAGGATTTCAATATCTGAGACAGACATTTCTACAAACAACTAAAGGTCAAGGAAGGCATTTTAATGGTGCAAAAATATCAGTTATCAATGGCAAGTGGTTCAAGAATCTGCTGATGGGGCCGGAAAGAAAGGCATTCAAGGATGCCGCTGCGAATTGTATTGGCAACTACAGAACACTAAACTACGCCCGGCTGGTGGACAACATACTTCGGACATACTGTACAAAATCATGAAGTGCAACTGGTCGCTAAATATTCATTTTTTGCATTAACACTTGTACTTCTTCACTAATAGTCTTGGTGCAGTCACCGACTAACATAATAAAAAAGTTTTATAGGATACTGTAACACTGAAAAAGCGGGATCTGGCCCAGCAGAATCCATCAGTGCTGGCTGACAATTGTTGAATACTGATATGAGAAGCATCAGAGGCAGAGTAGAAAACGAAAATCTGCAGCAAGGCATACTTAGCTGGACTCAACTACTGCAAAGTATGTGCATCAGTAAGTGAATACGCATGCTAAAAACTAATTTTACGTTTCTCCAAATCTTGTAGGTATGGAGCTGGACAGTTTGACATCCGTGGCAGAGCAACGGGCGCTGAGCAGGCTCCTGTCAATCATGGAGAATCCACTGCATCCACTGAACAGGATCATCTCCAGACAGAGGAGCAGCTTCAGCGACAGACTGCTGTCACCGTCCTGCTCCACTGACAGACTGAGGAGACCCCACACTATGCGACTCTTCAATTCCAACTGGGCGGGTAAACGTTAACATCATACAAAATTATTGTCTGTTATACCTGCATTGTTATCACTCTTTAATTTAATATTGTTTTTTATCAGTATGCTGCTGCTGGAATGTGAATTGTGAATTTCCCCTTGGGATTAATAAAGTATCTATCTATATAATACACTACCATGGCTGTCCATTGGTCCAGGATTTTAAATCATCTGTAGCTCGCAAACCGTTGTGTACCAAATTTCAGGTCAACGTACTGGCGCAACGAAACAACCAGACACGTACAGTACCTTAAGTTTTACTTGGTACACCTATACTACGTGACCTCTACTGCCCTCTTTCGGGGTGATGATTTTTATTATTCTTTTAATTTTTATTTTATTTTATTGTAGAATCAACTCTCAGCAGCATGCAGCAGGACGGCCCTGCAGCACATGTGTAAGGGCGCCGTTCTCATTCCTACCACCTTTGCCGTCACTTCCTCTTCCTATCTGAAATCATTCTTGAGGAAGGTTGAAGACTTAAGTGCCAGTTTAAGTGAAAAATTAAGAAAAACGTACTAAGTAATTGCAACACAAACACTGACTTAATCAGTTTGAATGTGAAAAGATGCCGAAGAAAGAAGAGGGCCAGTACGGTGAAGACAAGAAGAGCTGCTCAGGAAGCAGCATGCGCATCAACCTCTAAGAAAACGAATGTTAAACGTACAGAGAAAGAGGATGAAAACTTTAAGTCAAGTGTATTCACTGCATGTTATTGTGCAGTACGCCGTTACTGGCTCCTATATAATACAAGTCAAGTTGGGGAGCATGCACTGGTACAGTGCATTGCCGCACCCACTACACAACAAAACAACTCAGGATCCCAGTTTGCAACCCCCCAGGCAGACACGCGGACCAGTCCCACCCTCCAGAAATGACTCTCTATGTGCCGTAGCCAGGTGTTACATGGGTGACCCATTGGCCTGGCCCAGCCACTTGGGTCCCCAACAACGAGGATCTTACGAGCCAGATCACCCTCGGGGAAACGCGCCACATGGCCGTAGTGCCGTAACTGACGCTCCCTCACAATGCAGGTCATGTACCTCATTCAGGACTCCATGAGCAACACAAAGTCAAACCAACGGTACCCAAGGATTTTCCGGAGAGCACAGTAGCAAAGGAGCCTAGTCTTCGCTTCGGGTCACTGGATAGCATCCATGTCTACATAATACAGCTAGCCTTAAAATATTTGTGAGTTTGTTTTAGAGCGATCTACCATGACCACCAAAAAATTTCATTTTTTTTTTAATGTTTTCCAGTTAATAAACATATGCATGAACATTCAGTTACAAGCATTCAAAAATAAAGAATTATTAACGTTTGTCTCCAGAAAATCAGGACGCAACACCATTCCATCTTCTTTTCTTTTTTTTTTAAACAGATCACCGAAATTTCACAAGGACACACAAATTTGGCAAATTCCGTAGCAAACAAACTGTCATTGGGTCTTTGCAGGTCCTATGTGGGCAGCCATTGATGGCCCAATTGGGATTTGCACATGGGGGCAACAGATTACTTACAATAACTTACTGGTCCATACATCCATTTTCAATACCCACTTAGCCAGGGTGGGGTTGTAGGGTAGCTGGAGCCTATCCAGGCAAGCAATGGGCACAGGTATTCTGATATTTGTTAAACTGTATTAAATGCCCAAGGGGAAATTATCTTTGAGCATAACCCTTTGGAGGTCAAAGCACAGGGTATAGTGCTCCTGGTTCAATTTTAATGTTAAGGGCCTTGCTCAAGGGCCCAAAAGAGTAGGATCCCTTATTGCAGTAACAGGATTTGAACTGCAGGACCAATAACTAAAGGTCAAGGAAGGCATTTTAATGCAAAAATCAGTTATCAATGGCAAGTGGTTCAAGGATCTGCTGATGGGGCTAATGGGGCCGGAAAGAAAGGCATTCAAGGATGCCGCTGCGAATTGGATTGGCAACTACAGAACCACTGCATCAACAATCAATAATCCCTGAACTGGCCACCAGCCCATCACTGGTTAAACACACATACAGCAGGGGGCTAATTTGGTGACACCTGTCAACCTAACCCTTTGGAATGTGCAAGGAAAGCCACACAAACACGAAGAGCACATGCACCCTCATGTGGCTTTAAACTACTTATTCTTACAAAGTTCCTTTTTATTCATTAGTATCAGTCCCGCTCCTTTTTCCACTGAACAAAAAAAACACTACCAATAATACAGTATATAAAAAGTTTTGCCATTTTAGGCAACATAAAAACGATACTTTCTGAAGTTGTTCAAATTGTCACTAATACTGAAACCCACCGACACCATCAATCTGCAGTGTTACTTAACTCGGCGACAACATTAAAGAGCAGGGAACTACTGGGGTCCTAATGACATCTGCCCAACGTTACCACACCATCACTGTGCTAAGAAGGAATTTACCGGACTGGGTTAACTCATTTTGGGCCACTGGTGGAGCTTTGTTAGGGGGGATCCCCTTGTGACAGCCCCCATATTGGGCCAGTAGGGTGATTTCCGAGCCCAGTATGCCTACTTGCGTGCACGTTTGCGCAGTCTGTACTGTTCATGAAACGAGAAATGTTCAAATAATACAAGCAACAGGGCTACTGCCAACTCTAAATATTAAATGCTACGTTTTTATACACTATATTAGATTTTTTAACTGTTTAATCAGTCGATGCCCCTCCGGTTCTTGTGCCCTACTACTATAAACACCAAACAACAAATAAATAAATGAGCGAAAAGCCAGCCATGGAGTTAAACAACTGCAAGAAAAGTACCGTCGCCAGCATAACGCTTTCGAGACGTAAAGGCGTGTTCGTTTTCTGTTTCAAGTATTGCTTTTTTAAAAACTTACTTATTTTTAGGGGCTAACGCTCCCGTTCGAACGAGGGCCCCCCATTTCGAAAGGCGGGATTCCGCTACACTCGAGCCGCATCGCTCGTCAGCCCGACTGCCAAAAACGCCGGCGGCGAAGGCGGTCCCGAACCCGATTCCGTTGACGACTCCGCCGCGCTTGCAGGCCCGTTCTCATGAACTCGCTGTAGCCTGGCAACCCAGCAAGGAAGACGACCTGAGCGTCCACCAGGTCGGTCCCCACGCGGCTCACTTGAACTGAAGGACTTCCAAACTTTTTGCCTTACCGCCCCGAGCTCCAGGGTCCGGTCCCTCATGGTGCGTAGGTGAATGAACGAGGCAGCAAGCGAGCCAGACCCGGTTAGCAAGGGCGCCAACTCCGAGGATTCGCCGCACAGGCTCAGATGCGGTCAAAGAAGTTATAAATCCAAGGCGTGTAACAGAAGAAGCGTGCCGGTTGTCATTTATTTATTTATTATTTTTCCACTTGTTCCACTCTGTGCTTTTTTGCCTCCCTATGAACTTCAAGTTAATGTAAACTTAAAGTAGGAAGTCTGAGGAGAGCATGCTCCGTGAGACAAAGATGGGCGGGCAACACTCCGAGGGGGCGTGGTCATGATAGGCGAAGCTGAGTAGACAGCCTCTCCTTTCCTCCCTCCCACCCCAAGGGTATCTCAGGGGAGCAGTGAAGTGAGTGACGGAGAGGGCGTGGCCCTTTCGGAAGTGGGCTGGCGGAAAAGAGATATGAACACGCCCCCCACTTCACGGGCAACGATAAAATGAGCGCTCTATATCGGAAAAAACATTTTCACTTTGTTTATCCGGCTGCTCTCCAAATAAATGGGAGCAATAACCTGGAGTCGCTTTGCTTAGCAGATCCACCAGATTTGGTGGTGCCTAAAACTGCGGTCATGTCCAGAGATTGTTCCTGTTATTCTGTCAATACTAAATTGGATGTAGCACGTTTAATAATCCTTAATGGACATGGAGTGCATTCAGAAAGTGCGTGGACCCCTTCACTTTTTTCATATTTTACTCTATCGCAGCTTTAGGACGTCATATTTGGAAGGGTCAGTGACAAAAGAGGAAGTGTCCACCCATGAACATGATGACTAGACACCATCAAGAAAGATACTGGACTGAACAAAGCAGAACTGAAGGAAACAGTGAGAGACTGGAGGACATGGAGATCATAGATCCACAGAGTGACTGAGGGTCTTTAGTCGACTAAGCGATGACAGAGAGAAAGAGAGAGCAGCCTTCTTCTTCTTCTTCTTCTTCTTCTTCTTCTTCTTCTTCTTCTTCT
>JANRMT010049829.1:22641939-22652444 GCA_026402145.1 Polypterus bichir lapradei | reverse complement strand
CTATCTATCTATCTATCTATCTATCTATCTATCTATCTATCTATCTAATAGTGCCTTTCACATCTGTCTATCTATCTATTATATAGTGTCTATCTATCTATCTAATAGTGCCTTTCACATCTGTCTATCTATCTATTATATAGTGTCTATCTATCTATCTATCTAATCCTGCCAACTACGTTAAAATGTCTATCTATCTATCTATCTATCTATCTATCTATCTATCTATCTATCTATCTATCTATCTATCTATCTATCTATCTAATCCTGCCAACTCCGCTAAAATATCTATCTATCTATCTATCTATCTATCTAATCCTGCCAACTCCGCTAAAATATCTATCTAATCCTGCCAACTACGCTAAATGTGTCTATCTATCTATCTGTCTAATAGTGCCTTTCACATCTATCTATCTGTCTATATATCTATCTATCTGCGTAATACAGTGTCTTTTTAATCTTCTCCTTCTTTCTGTTTTGTGTTCATTCTACCATATTATCATATTATCTTTCTTCCTTTCTTATATATTTACTGTATATATGTATGTGTGTGTCTGTATGTATGTACAGTATAGAATTTGATTATTGGACACCCAGGCCCTTGAAGATATGAGGCATTAGTAACATTATCAGCATTTGCATTATAGACACATACAATAAGCTACCGAGTTGTGTGGTGGACAGTAGGACCCCAGGGTCCTTCAAAACTCAGCTTGATGTTTTTTTCTGGTGGAGTTATATGGATAGAGTTGGCAAGCGCTGTTGGGCAGAATGGCCGTTTCTCATCAAACGTGTTTCTCATGTGTTAATGTCATGAACAGACATCCCATTGAGGACTAGCTCTTGCTTTCTACTGTTGTGTGATGAGTTGGACTCCAAGTCATCTCAATGGCAGACAACATGGAAATACACAACCTTTGTGTGTGTGTGTGTGTTTTTTGGGGGCGGACACAGGCGGATACTGTGAGGATGGGCGTCCAGTCAAAAGAATATCTTGTGGTGCAACTGGGAGAACCCAGAAACTGGCGGTTACACCTGCAGAAAGGATGCCAGACAGTGTGGGATGCAAAAGGAAAAGAGTAAACATTTTCTTCTCAGACAAAACATTCATCAAGGAGCAGATGGAAGGCTTGAGAACATTTTGCCTGTGGAGCCTTCTTCAGACCAGCGTGTGTGGGTGCTACGGCAAGGGGCTGACAGTTTCTTTGGCGCCTTAACGTTTCTGCTGGATTTGCAGCATGCGTGTTATCCATCTAGCAAGTCTGTGATCCTGTTGACTTTGAAGGGTGGATTGGCTCTGTTTAAAGTCATTAACTGATTGTGGGTGTTTAAGGGGGGACTCCACTGGCCTGCCTCACCTTGGTTGCCTTGTCTGATTTTGTACATTGGCACACACCAATTCTTCCAAATAATCTCATCAGTTCTGTTCGCCTAATTTCTCCAAAATGACAACATGTCAGGTTTTGAATGTCCCTAAAATCCTGGGTCAGAACTGCACGAGTGAAATGGGTGTCGACTTAATCTGATTGGCTGAGGCGATTCACTTAATGGGACACGCTCATTTGATTTGCACTGTGCTCGACTTTCTTCATTCCTCGCAGTCGCTTTTGCTCTGGGCACCGACATTTTTTGCACTTCCAGTTGTGCACTCATTGGCTGTCAGCTCTCCAGGCGCGAGCCCAGCTCTACGACCAAACCCAACAGTGCTAACGTTGAGTTGTAGGATGTGTCACACTGCATGACTGCCATTCATGTGGCATGAGCTGTGGTTGTGATTTTTCTTAAGATTACGTAAGACTAAAAATTGTTGGAAAAATCGTAGCCCCCGGTGGCACACTACAAGACTTTGAGTCGAATTGCATGTCATGATTACCAACTGAATTTGCTGGATCTTATTGCGTTGAGGGGGTCCGATTACATGATTAGGAATTGAAGGGGATGACGGATTAAATGATCATGCTCTCACTTTTCATCACAGTTTCAAAGTTTTTACGTATCTGAAATTTGCCTCATTCTGACAGCCATGACGTTTTCCAGGTATGATGAGTGCAACCGCAATCTCAGCCCATCTTTTTCCTTTTTATATCCTGTTATAATTTGACAAAAAAGAAGACATTGGATAATAAAGACTCATCTGTTTGTATAGCCCAGAGCACCCGCTTTCCTTTTTATTGTGTGTCTGCATTCCTGCAGTGAGCTCATTGGTCGTCAACTTTTGAACACATAATATGTGACGAGATGTAGAAAGCTATGACTGACTTGCTGGGGATGTCACTCTATGTGACTTGTGCTGCTACTGTCCACGGCTCGCAAAGTTTATGTGATTGAAAGACACCACCGAAAATTACTCAAAAAGATGTAAAGTGTGACGCTAGTCTTACAAAGGAACCCCGTTTCCCAGCCTGACACTGATTTTCTTTTTAACGGACACCTGAAACCGTAGTCATACCCACTTAGTGGGGTGTCAGTGAACGCTAGTGACAAGCGAAACAGTTGAGTTTTGTTCACATCCATCCATCCATCCATCAATTATCCAACCCACTATATCCTAACTACAGGGTCACGGGGGTCTGCTGGAGCCAATCCCAGCCAACACAGGGCACAAGGCAGGAAACAAACCCCGGGCAGGGTGCCAGCCCACCGCCAGTGCTGGATTAACCATATAAGCAAAGTAAGCACATGCTTAGGGCATCAAGGGTAAAGGGGGCACCACAAAAATTTTTCATGGCCGAATTTACCACATAAATTATTACATTAATTAAATTTATAGCCATTTTCAAAATTTAATGAAAAATGAATAATGCCTCCCTGTACCTCCCTATGCCGTCACTGTTCGTAGATGGCGCCTTACACAGTGCATTCTGCATACTGGTGCCACCTACGATGGGGAATTCCCGTTTCATGGTGATTCCCTTAAACGCCATGTTATGTCAAAATATTGTGAAAATAATTCAATTCAAAACAATATGTTTTTATATTTTTAATAATTAAAAATTATCACGTAATTGTTATGTTTCGTGAATTATCTGTTATTTAACTTAAAATAAATTTCTAGTGCGTAGAAAGTTTTTTTTTCTGTTGTAAGCAATAACAAAAAATCGTCCCAGTTTGAGGAAAAAAATATTCTGGTAAGTCTATTTAATTCTATTCTTGGATATTTTTAAATTCATTTACATTATGTAAAAGTGAAAATCGTACAGCTGATTACTATTGGATAAAATTGTTTATAACTCTTTTACTAATAAAGATTTATTAAGAACATTTTCACAAAATATTCTTCAAATCTTGTACTAAGAATATGTGTAAATAGATTTGCTAAATTGACACAAAAGCCATAAATAAAATTAAATAATCAAATTGGTAAATGTACAGTGTTCATGTCAAAATGAAAACCGTATATTTCAAAAATACCTTTAAAATTGACCACAAACGTTAAAATTTGTAAAATTTCGGATGCCATTTTCTTTTCAAGTAATGATAAAAATGCGATCAGATCTTTATCGAAAATATGTTCAGCACAAAATACATTTTTAAATCAATTTTGGGGGTTAAAGTCAATTTCTACAGGTTTTGGCAGGAGATTGGATAATTTGTAGTCCTTAGAATAATGGCAGATAAAATTAATATTTGTAGCCATTTAAGCTGGATGCCTTATCTCTATCATGTATAGAAGCGGATGTGTTACGTAAGATTGATTATGAAGATCTAATCAAAGAGTTTGCAAGGAAAAAAAGTAGGAGAAAATTAAGATAAAAATAAAACGAAGCATACAAAAATAAATATTATTTTCCTTCTTACTATAAGTGTGTTTTGTTTAATTTCGAATTTTTGATAATAAAATAAAATTTTATTTTCTAGTTTGTTATTGTTTTAATATTTAGAATTACTAGTGTAAGGGGGCACCAAAATGACTTAGTGCTTAGGGCATCTACGGGTCTTAATCCGGCCCTGCCCGCCGCAGGGCGCGCACACACACACACACACACACACCAGGGACAATTTAGAATCGCCAATGCACCTAACCTGCATGTCTTTGGACTGTGGGAGGAAACTGTTCACATACAATTTAATGAAATTGTTTTGCATGCGATTTTGCAATCTCAAAATATGAAACTCAAGAAAATGAGGTTTAGGGAATTAATTTTTTTTTTGAGATGTAAAGCTAAGTGCTCTCCCCATCAAGGGGGTTATTTCATAATCAAAACCAGTGTTGTCTTCTTGGGCTGCCCTGATCCTCCATCCTTGTGGCTCCACACAGTGCTTTGTGCCTCGTGCACTGCCATTGCCTGCACATTCGCGCCACCAGTTTTGCTTTGCATCACTCTTTTATGCTAATATCATCTACACACTGTGATAAGAATTAGACAAAGACATCATAAAGATTTGGGGCAGCCACCCGTAGATTGTTTTCCCGGCTGCAAAAGTTGAGTTTTTTTAGGAGCACGATGTGCATAGAACAGAGTCCAAAACAGAACTGATTATCATAGATCAAAATGGAGGCTTTAAAGGCCCATACAGGAAGTGATGTCAGCAAAAGGGCCAGAATCGGAAGTGACGTCTTCTGGACTGGATGCAGCGTCAGCAAAGGGGCCAGCACCAGAGGTGACGTCAGCAAAGGGGCCATCACCAGAAGTCATGTCTTCTGGTTCGGAAGTGATGTCAGCAAAAGAGTCGGCACCAGAAGTGATGTCTTCTGAGGCGTGAGAACCTTGCAGGATTTCCCAGGAAAGGTCTGTAGGGAACTGAGAAAGACAGACAATGCATTCTGCCACCTCCTGGTCAGATGTCTTATTACAATTACTCAGGCCCTTTAGTTGCCTACTACTTGCATGTGTGTGACAACACATGCTTCCTATAAGCTGATCCAAGCTAGGATCCTTCCATTGGCTCACCGGTGGCCATATACACATGCTGGTAGATTCCAGCATTGGAGAAGCCATTCCAAAGTTCTTGCAAGTATAGATCTTTCAGTATTTTAGTAGTAAAAGAGCAGTCAAGGAGGAGTTGAAGTGCATCAGGAATAATAATGGGGAATTAAAAAATACAGATAGTGAAAAAGCGGATACTCTAAACTCGTATTTTTCTGAGGTCTTCACATGTGAGGAAGTGGATGACCTCCCAGCAGTAACAGGGACTACTAAGGAGGTACTGAGTTATTTGGAAATTGTAGAGAGAGAAGTGCTGCTGAGATTAAATAAGCTGAAGTCATACAAATCAATAGGACCAGATAATATTTACCCTGGAGTTCTTAAGGAGGTTAACGAGTGTAGATATAAACTCTTGGCACATATTTTTAGGAAGACAAATGTGCAATTCTGAAGGACTGAAAAATGGCAAATATAATCCAGTTATATAAAAAGGGTGATTGGGCAGATCCAAGCAACTATAGGCCAATAAGCTTAACATGCATGACAAGAAAATAAATGGAAGGAATTATTATTATTATTATTATTATTATTATTTTTAACATTTTATTGAATTTATTAACATCAAATAGCATTCCATAAAAGCAAGACAAATTTGACATAACTAGGTTCGAATCAAATAACCCCCACCCACGAGAAAGGGAGCTAGACCAACAGAGTAAAACTTTAATAGTAGGAAAAATAAATAAATCTCTCTGTTATAATAAAAAAATCTTGGGACAAGACAAGACTTTTTGAAGAGACTTTTTGGAAGGAAGACCTGCGAGATGGAGACTTTTGCCATGAGATTCTTTCAAGTCACGTCCTACTTACAACTATTTTCAAACAAGACCACGGTCATCAGGTGCATTCCGACACTTAACCCGGACAGGCGACAATCCATTTAAGAGCTTACTTATGAATGCACACACACACTTATGAAGATCCAGTTTAGAATCAGCCATTCATCTAAATATGGCAGAGAGAAACAATGAAGTCAAACGAATTAATGCGGAAACTGTCGACCGTTTACACAGCAAATTGATTAAATGCGTATAAATAGACTCTGCTCAAGCAGTTGGTGGTGATGGTGCGGAAGATGAAAACATCAGCTTACAATATCCCATAGAATATCTACAACCATTAACACTGTCCAGTCTTCCACCGGCCGAATTACTGTTGAAAGAAGGATGTATCGTAATGTTATTGCGTAATTTATGTCTGCATGATGGGCTATGCAATGGAACAAGATTAGTTGTATTAAAAATTGTATTCTAACATGTAAACTTTTACAAGGCAACAAGAAAGGTAGTGTAGTACATCTTCCGCGAATAACATTAGACACAAAGGAGATCTTGATATGCCATTCATATTAAAACTTGTACAGTTTCCAGTTAGAATAGCTTTTGCTATGACAATCAACAAATCACAGGGACAAACATTCGAAAAAGTCGGTTTATTTATTAGAGAGAAAGAAACGAAATTCACTCACCGGCAATTATACGTTGCATTGTCACGATGAAAGTCCAAACACGGAATCAACATTCAATGCGATATTGACAAAAAGTTAATTCCAAATATTGTTTTAACAGAAGTTTGAAAGTAAAAGTGAAAATAATGCATATGTCGGTGGTAGGGGGGCGCGAAGTAACAAAAAAGGAGGTGCGAAGATGTGAAAAAAAGAAAACAAGAATCGAAAATAGGAAAAATACATCTATTGAAACCAAAACAAATTAACTTAAACTACATTCTGATACTAGAAAAATAAATATAGAGTTAGATAAATGTCGATGAAAGTTAAGTAGGTATAATAAAACTTGTAGCGGTGTATCGGCAGCAAAAAATATAGGAATACATTTTATTAGGGTTTTAAAAAAACATTAGGGGGGCGCGATTAAAACTGTTATGAAAACTCGGGTCGCAAATACTTGAAGGTTGAGAAATGCTGGCATATGTGACAATTCCCATGAAAATAACAATCTCTTTAAATTGTGTATCCAGTTAACCAAACCCAGGGGTTGGTGAGCGAAGCGAGCAGGGGGCGAAGCCCCTAGTAAATAAATAGATAAATAAATGGAATTAAAAAGGGAAGACAATCCACTTCCTCAATTTAAATGAATATTCTAAAATGTTATTGATTAGATCTTGCCTGGTTTTAAAAAAAGTTTTGCACAGATCCTCTAAGTGAGAATTAGATTTTTTCTAATTTTAAATAATATATAACATCAGTTACTGTCCCAATGGAAGGAATTATTAAGGATGAGATTGAGCAACGGATGGCAAAAACAGGAGTTTTACTGAACAGTCTGAACATGGGTTCAGGAGAGGGAGGTCGTGTTTTACTAACATACGGGAATTCTATAAGGAGGCAACAAGAGGATACGATCAAAGTGGAGCAGATGAGATGATTTATCTGGACTTTCAGAAAGCATTTGATGGGGTACCACTTGAGAGATTGGACATAAAACTATAAGAAGTAGGAGTTCAGGGTGTGGTGTGCAGTTGAGTCAAGAATTGGTTCAGACAGGAAGCAGAGGGTGATGGTGTGAGGAACCTCATCAGAATTGGCCGATGTAAAGTGTGGTGCCCAGCAGGGGACAGTGTTGGGGACGCTGCTAATTTTAATATATATAAATGAGTTGGATAGGAATATAAGTAACAAGCTGGTGTGAGAGCTAGCCCGAACACCATCAGAGAAACACAGGTATTATTATAAAACACACGGGTTTATTAACAATAATGTCCCTCGCAGCACACAGTGCTCCTGCACCAACCACCCCAAATCACGGGCCTTTCAACATCCATGGGCTGCCTTTCTTCCTTGCGCTGGAGCTTCGTCGTCCTCCAGCACCCGACTCTCGCTCCCCGACTGTAGGAAGGTGGCCCCTTTTATAATCACCCGGATGTGCTCCAGGTGCTTACTGATGTTCTTCCGGCAGCACTTCCTGGTGTGGCAGAAGTGCCGGAATGAGCACCTGGAAGCACTCCGGGCATCCTTGGAAGGTCCTTCCTCCACCTTCCCAGGTCTGGCGGAAGTGCAGATCTCCCAGGCTCTATGAGGTTTGGGGGCGCCCCCTGGCAGTAGCCACGGGCCCCAATGGGTTTGAGGCTCCATGACATGTGCCCGTGGTCCCCTCATTATCCAGGGCGGTTGCCCCCTCGTGGCCCGGGGGACGTATAGGTTTCCTCCCGGTCTTTCCAGGCGTCCCAGCTGGGTCTGACCCCCAGCCTTCTGCCACACTGGTTAAGTTTGCAGATGATACCAAGATAGGTGGATTGGTAGATAATCTCAAATCCGTTGAATCATCACAGAAGGACTTGGACAACAGACAGGCTAGGGCAGATTATTGGCAGATGACGTTTATTGTCAGTAAATGTAAAATATTACATGTAGGAAGTAAAAATGTTAAGTTTGAATACACAATGGGAAGTCTGAAAATCAAAAGTCTACCTTATGTGAAGGAATTAGGAGTCATAGTGGACTCTACGCTATCAACTTGCCAGGCCATGTTCAGAAGCTAACAGAATATCAAGATCTGCGGAGTACAAGTCCAAGCAGGTTCTGCTCAAGCTTTATAACACACTGGAAAGGCCACATCTGGAGGTCTGTGTGCAGTTTTAGTCTCCAGGCTACAAAAAACATTTAACAGTGCTAGAAAAAGTCTGGAGAAGAGCGACTGATTCCAGGGCTATGAGAGATGAGTTATGAGGAAAGATTAAAAGAGCAAAGCCTTTTCAGTTTAAGCAAAAGGAGATTACAAGGAAACACAACTGAAGTGTTTAAAATGATGAAGGGAATTAGTCCAGTGGATCGAGATGGTGACTTTAAAATGAGTTCATCAAGAACACGGGGACACAGTTGGAAACTTTTTAAGGGGAAATTTCGCACAAGCGTCAGGACGTTTTTCTTCACACAGAGAACCACAGACACTTGGAATAAGCGACCAAGCAGTGTGGTAGACAGGAGGACTTGAGGGACTTTTGAAACTCGACTTGATGTTTTTTTAGTTGAATTAAGTAACTAGGACTGGTGAGCTTAATTAAGCTGAATGGCCTTTTCTCGTCTAAATTGTTCTAATGTTCTGATCTTCTAATGTTTGTGCTCTCTTACCTACAAGCCCCATTTTTCTCTGCTCTACATCAGTTTTGCCATGCTTGTGCGCATAGACAAAAAGACTGAAAATATATGTGCTAATGGCATGGATTTTGCTTGTGGTGATAAACCACTTGTTTTGCAAGTTTGTTAGAGAAGCAAAACTCGTTAAGTTTTACTGTGAATTTCATTCCTCGTGAGTCATTTTGCTCATCATTAGTGAACACCACATTCTACCGTTTGGCCAGTTGCTCACTGTGTGAAGTATCATTCGTCTTTCACGTCCTCCATGAGTCCCAGACAGTAGAATTGAATCCCGTTTGCAGACCCCAGCCAGTTTAATCTGGGCAGAATGGTGTTCTGGCCGAGGTCCTGGACTATCAAATCCAAAGGTGACTGGCTCAGTTCCTGCTGATTGACTTCCATGTAAATCAATTAACCGGCTTCTGCTCCAGCTATACCAAAGGTCAGTAAACACCGGTAGCATATCTCGACGTAGTAAGTCTCCTTGGATAAAGCAGTCGGCCAATTGTGATGTGGTGGGGGTGGCGAGAGAACATTTAGCAGACCTTCCTCATTTGTGATGAGCATATGGGTCATTTTTGATGAATCACAGTTTCCCAGATTTCCTCACCTTATCCTGAAGGAGATAAATTGAGAGAGCATTTAATGGATCTGGGAGGGGGGGTGTAGCCCCCCCCCCCCCCACCTCTTTGAGTTATTATTCAATTCATATAAATTAGAATGATTCAGACACTTTGCCTGGGTGCTGTAATGCTAGCACAACTCTTTTATCATCCGTACGCAAAAGCGTGCATTGAAATTTGATGGATGAGTTCTCTAGGATTGCACGTCAATGAAGTTGTTGTTTTGCTGCAAGTTAAGAGCATTGCTTTATTTTACTTTTTTTTTGTAGCCTTTCCTTCTCTGTTTGGCCATGCACTACAGGAATCATTTTTAAAAAAGTCGCTGAGATGTGCCAGACGGTTTAGTCATGCTCCTGTCTGCTTCCACATACACAGTCAGCCAGTCAGAGGAATGGATGGCAGGCAGGCAGGTGGCCAGGGTTACCATCTGCCTTCCAAGAAGTCTGCCCCCTGCTGGGTGCAGTGTTTGGGTTCATTAAAAAAGGAAAGCTGTCAAAGTTGTGTAAGGTCAATGTCCTCCACACCCCTCAAACAGTACATTGGGAAGAAAGGCACAAATTTCACAAGAATGGTGGGATTCGTTCTGTTGGAATCATTCCTTATAATTTGGGCTCCACTAACTCGGCCCACTAGTACACTTTGGATTGTCTGTCTGTCAGTCAAAACTGTCCAACCATGTTCCCTTGAGCTTTGATCTTGGTCATAATTGAGAGCTTATGCCATAATACACGTAACAGGACCCCTGAATTAGGCGATTATAGCCACATAATGTGGCTTCATGTCCTTCTCACAGTAGACAGATAGATAGATAGATAGATAGATAGATAGATAGATAGATAGATAGATAGATAGATAGATAGA
>JANRMT010049829.1:22628199-22641929 GCA_026402145.1 Polypterus bichir lapradei | reverse complement strand
AGATAGATAGATAGATAGATAGATAGATAGATAGATAGATAGATAGACACATTTTAGTGTAGTTGGCAGGATTAGATAGATAGATGGATGTGAAAGGCACTATATGATACAACAACAGCAACAACAACATTTATTTATATAGCACATTTCATACAAAAAATGTAGCTCAAAGTGCTTTACAGCAGCAGCATACTGATAAAAAACAAAATATTAAATTAAAGAGTGATAACAATGCAGGTATAACAGATAATAACTTTGTATAATGTTAACGTTTACCCCCCCAAGTGGAATTGAAGAGTCGTATAGTGTGGGGTCTCCTCAGTCTGTCAGTGGAGCAGGACGGTGACAGCAGTCTGTCGCTGAAGCTGCTCCTCTGTCTGGAGTTGATCCTGTTCAGTGGATGCAGTGGATTCTCCATGATTGACAGGATCCTGCTCAGCGCCCGTCGCTCTTCCACAGATGTCAAACTGTCCAACTTTACTCCTACAATAGAGCCTGCCTTCCTCACCAGTTTTTCCAGGCGTGAGGCGTCCTTGTTTCTAATGCTGCCCCACCAGCACACCACCGCGTAGAAGAGGGCGCTCGCCACAACCGTCTGATAGAACATCTGCAGCATCTTATTGCAGATGTTGAAGGACGCCAGCCTTCTAATGAAGTATAGTCAGCTTTGTCCTCTCTTACACAGAGCATCAGTATTGGCAGTCCAGTCCAATTTATCATCCAGCTGCACTCCCAGGTATTTATAGGTCTGTACCCTCTGCACAGTCACCTCTGATGATCACGGGGTCCATGAGGGGCCTGGTCCTCCTAAAATCCACCACCAGTTCCTTGGTCTTGCTGGTGTTCAGTTGTAGGTGGTATGAGTCGCACCATTTAACAAAGTCCTTGATTAGGTTCCTATACTCCTCCTCCTGCCCAATCCTGATGCAGCCCACAATAGCAGTGTCGTCAGTGAACGTTTGCACGTGGCAGGACTCCGAGTTGTATTGGAAGTCCGATGTATGTTGGCTGAAGAGGACCAGAGAAAGCACAGTGATGACAGCAGCAGGGGGCCATATTGGCATATTTACAGTATGCTGCTTCAGGTTAGCAGGCCTGTTAGTGCTTTAGGACTGCAGGGCCACTTGGGGTCTCCATAGTGGAGTTTTGTGGAATATTCCTGAACTCAGAAGTGATTCAGAGCCTGAGGTCCGCAAGTGGTCCCAAGCAAGAAACGTAAAGGCTTTTTCTGTCATGTAGACCGCTGAGCTTGGAGTTGGGAGCGAAGTAGTAGCAATGGTTCATGTGATATTGTGGAAGAGGGACCAGAGTAACCCGAGAGAAAGGTCAGGGCAGGGCCGGATTTAGATGAAAAGAGGCCCTAGACTATTCCACTTATGAGGCCCTTTCACCTCCCATTTTTAAGTTTGTTCAAATTGCTAACAATTTGAATGTAGGCCCCTCTTGATCTTGAGGCCCTAGGCTGAAGCTTAGTTAGCCTATAGGAAAATCCGGCCCTGGGTCAGGGAAAAGAAAGTCGACAGGACTCCCCATCAGTCCCACTGCAACTGAGCAGCGAGGGGCCGTTGTGTGTGCGTGTGTGTAAAAGAGCAGTGTCGGCCTTTTGAGCTTTGGGAAACAATCCAAAATAACCTTGTAGTGGCCAAAGGAAGGAGTGTGCCAAAAACGTTCATAAAATGACTAATAATTTACATCAGGCTCGATAAAACCTTGCACTTGTTTTTATTGAGGAATGCATTAGCCCATTAAGAGCCGTGCCCACTATATTCAGGTCCATTTGCATTTTTTTTCCTAAGATTAAGAACATCACTCCAGACACCTGAACTATGCATTTCTCGAATTTAGCAAATGCGCCGTATACCAAAAGTACTTTGCCAGCATGTTTAATTCATTCAAGAAAAGTCTTAGGGAAATGTACATGACTGCATAGATCTGCAGAGCGTCCCAAACAATATACAAGTAACTAACAAAAAACGTCGATTCTGGCATCTGATTAAGGTTTCTTGCACTTCTGAAATCAAAGTTAGTGAAAATGTGTGACGTGGAATACTTTCATCCTTCTATATGTGGACTACGTGTCTTGATTAGAGGAAGTTTCTAACCATTTTTGCCTCTTTTCAGAAAGTTTCATCTCATTTCGTTCCGTTGTTAAGTTTATGTCACGTGAGCGCACTTGGCGCATTTGTGACACAAGTGACATTTACGCTATAAACTTTGCGGTGCTTCCTTATTTTGGTAAATTTGGCAAGTAAGTAAAGGTCGTCCTATAAATAGGCCACACAGTTAGAGTTTTCTTTAATCTTCCCTAACTTTCGAGCAAGGCAAGTCGACATTTTTTTTTTGAATAAGCGAGATGGAGTTTTCGACCAGTCAGAAACTAAGAAAATTCTCAGTTACAAGGGATTTGATTATCTGAGTTTTCGCACAACAAATGGAATAGATACTTGGAGGTGCTGTGAGAATCGATCAACAAAGTGCCATTCCTTAATGAAAACGAAGAAACGAGACATTGTACAAGAGCCGACCAGTCATTGTCACGACTCCTGTCCCCAGAAAGCAGAAGTAAACATCGCCAGAATTTGAATGTGACAAGCCATGGCAGCTGTGAATGCTACTTCTCACAATGTCATTGGAGACATCTTATCCGAAGTGAGCAATGATGCACTGGCTTATACTCCGATGTTAATTGTTTATATTTTATTATAATAAAAAACGTCTAGCAGTATAGGTGGTGTATATTTTATAATAGTTATATGTCGCTGCCGTGTGCTTTTTTCCACGTGCGCACTTTACCGTATGCATATTCTTCCACGTGCGTTTTTTTTCCGTGCACGCATTTTTCCGTGTGCGGTTATTTCCCGTGCGCTTATCTGACTGTGCGCTATTTTCTGTGCGGATATTTCCTGTGCGCTTCCTTCCGAGATTCGGATAGAACACCTTCACACCTGCCATCCCCCAAAACCATATGTTAAGGTAAAGCTTGGCAGGTAGGCCGTCTGGCTTTTGTATGGAGGTTGACTGAGAAACAGCAGAGAAACATCAGCCAAACTTGTTTGAGGCGCTTCACCCCAACCGTGTCATAAAATTCAAAGACACTCATTCCTAAAAATGGGGGAGGGTAAACATGAATGTTTCTCACAAACGTAACACTAATATTACATTGCTTTGCCTAAGTTACAAATAAAGACAAACAAAATATTTACCAAGTTGTATGCAAAATCTCACATCACAACACCATGTTACAATGAAGTATCTGACCCTTTATCTTCAAAATTGGCATTGGCATTAAATGAAAAGACACATTCAATTCGAGACATCAATGAAATTGTGCACTTTTTGTTCCACCAACAGAAGAATTACTTTTCTGTTTTTGCTTTTTGGTCCCAATGTCCTAATTCATTATTTGGCCTCTCCCGGAGATTGTTGCCTAGAACATGACATGCTTCTTGAAGAGTCAAAGGATGAGATCCTTGCCCGAAGGCTTGTCCTTTCATTGTGTGTCTTTATCACATTTTCTCCCGTACAATCTAGCTGTCTTGAAATAATCAGGGCATGGCTAGGCATTTATGTCATTCTTTTTTACTTGTGATCAAATTGAGAATCGGTCAGTGAACTGCACTGGCGGGGTCCCCCAACTCTGGCCTTTCTCCCACCCCTTTTTATCGTATTATCCGCCAAGGCGACAACGAAATCAGATGTCGTGCTGCAATTGAATCCAAAAGTAGCTACATATCAACGGTAGTGGAATAATAAAGCTTCTGATCGTTGTTATGATTGTGTGTTTTCTTAATGGATTTATTTAGCATTTATTTAATGCTCTTTGAGTCTCCTTGGGGGTTTTGTAATGTGTAAAATCCATATACAGTGGTACCTCGGTGTATGTCCGCTTTGGAATAAGTCCAACTTGGTATACGTCCTGTTTGGACGCGAAAAATTTTGCTTGGCATACGACCTTTGTTTGGAATACGACTCACGTGCTAGAACACCACGCATGCGCTACCCTTGTTTACCTCACTCCAGACAAAGCCACGACTGCCCACGAGCGTCAGTACGCCAGTTGCTAGCATTCAGTGAACAACCCGCGCTATAACTCTATGTGAATTTTCACATGATTTTGTGTTTTGTCGCGTAAATTTGAATTGACTGTTGAAAAGTATGAAGGTGGCATGTGTATCCGGGACATGGCTGCTGCATACCATATGCTGAGAACGACGGTATCTACGATTGTGAAAAACAAAGACGTTATTAAAAAGTAAAGTGAGGTTTTCATTTATTTCATGTACTTTTGCATTTATGTATTTTAGTATTAAACAGTGTTTATATTATTTTATACAACCCCATCAATGTATAATATGCCAATAACAATAGGATTTTTTTTCATGGGAACGGATTCATCATTTTCCCTTTATTTTAATGGGAAAAATTCATTTGGTATATGTCCTGTTTGGGTTAGGATTAGGGTTAGGGTTAGGGTTTGTTAAGTCAAAGGATCTGGAATGGATTAAGGATGTATACCGAGGTACCACTGTATAAGGTTAGAACAATCATTAAAATATTTAACTCTTATTTTGATTTTCATGGGTGTCACCACTTTGGGCTTAGTTGTTGTGCTGTTGCCCGCCATGTAGAACAATCAGAGGTCACGACCCGTGCTGTCACCATATTGAGGGTTTAAAGGTCAGGCACATACGTACACCTCATGGTTATCCGAGGTTGTGGATGCAAACTCGAAACTTCGCCAGTGCTAGTATTCACTATTCAGTCATCAGCATTTCAGAATTTTTGCCAACTATATTTTGACAATGTTCTTGTTAAGTGATTGGGCTGCGACGAGAGTTGGATTGACTCACTTGGCTCATTTTGGGATTTACCTTTCGTCTCCTGATCCACAAAATAACAGTGAAACTTGAGTTGAGGTCAGAAGCAAGGTGGTGGTTGATATTTGTAAAATTACCGTATACACAGATGCGGGGTCCTGGGGTCAGTCAGTCAGTCATCAACCAACTTGCTATATCCTAACACAGGGTCACAGGGGTCTGCCTGAGCCAATCTCAGCCAACACAGGGCACAAGGCAGGAAATAAATCCCTGGGCAGGGCGCCAGCCCACTACAGAGTCCTGGAGTAAAATCCCATATTTGGTTGTTGTTTGTGTGGAATTTACAGTTTCAGAACCAACATTTATTTAATCGAGTTGATTTTTATAGAAAGGTGTAGCTCAAAAACTACAATTACAAAAAAAACAAATCACAAAGTAGGGAAACATTACAAAGTAAAAAATGAAAGAATCTCTAAAGGAGGTAAACGAAAATTAAATAAAAGAATTCAAGTACAGTGGTGCCTCGGTTTGCGAGCATAATTCGTTCCAGAAACGTGCTTGTAATCTGAAGCACTCGTATATCAAAGCGAATTTCCCCATAAGAAATAATGTAAACTCAGATGATTCGTTCTACAACCCAAAAATATTCATATGAAAATGATTAATACGAAATATAAAGTAAAAATATGTAAAACAAATGAAGCTGCACTTTACCTTTGAAAAGAATTGCGGCTGGTGTGAGGGAGACGAGAGAAAGGAGGAGGAGGAGGAGGGTTATTGTGCAGGACGACTTTCACTCCAACTAACGGAATCCCTGCTATCTGTCGGCTCACTCAAATCTTTTTCTTTTTTTGCAACTTTAACCAGGAAACCTCTCCAATGACAGTTGCTTTTGCCTGAAGAGTCACTACACTTGGACACAAAATTTTTAAAAATGCTTTACGCACTATAAAGATTCTAAACTCTTTTGGGATTCCCCTCCAATGGGATGACATGCGGAAGAGCATCCCGAAGCAACCGCAGGCTCCCAGCGCTGTAGCAGTTTGCTGCAAAAGTGAATCCGAAAAGATTGGGGTTGCTCTATTAACGCCTGCCGTCGATGGGTGATGCAAGGAACATTATAAATGTATTACTTTGCCACTAACCTGGCGCCCGGACCCTGTTGGATTGCTGTGTCTGTGCATAGGAGAGCGGCAAATCCCGCTACACTAAATAACCGTCCTGTTCCTGTTTCAAGCTGAATAAAAGCTGGTTCTGCTGAAGTACTGAAACTCAGCCTCGTGGTTTGGGGTGCATGACGGGGACTCGCACGTTGGAGTTTGTCAGAGTGCGACATGTCCTTAGGTCCTAGGATGCACCTGGCTGTTCTCCTATGCACAGCTTCGATGACTTTCTTGTAGCCTAATGGCCAGAAGTGCCCATAATACTCCAGATGCAGTCTTGGCTACTGACAGGATATGAAGGTCATCTCTGCACACTTTCTGGTGATCCAGGTTTGCTGGTAAATCAAAAGAAATCTCTTGTTTAGTGTCAGTGTTTAGGAATTATGTTTAATATTTAGGCCCCTGCTCCTCCTGTCTGTCGATTTTGATTTTTAGCTTAGCGTGTATAATTGACGAAAGATAAGGCGCACCTTCAGTTAATAAATTGTTTGGCTTGATTTTTGACCCTTCTTCTCCTGGTCTCCCCATTACTGAAAGTCTGCCTTTCTTTGTGGCAGTCTTAACAGTTTAGACATGGATGTGATTTGTGAATTTTGAGAAGAGTGGGCATGATTTCCTTTTAGCTTTTGTCTAAGGACTCTCAGTTCCATAAGTCTATAAACAAGCAGTTTGTGAATGAATGATAGGTGGGTGTCCCATGCCAAGTTGGCTCCTGTTTTATGCCTTTTGTTGTAGGAAAAGCCTTTATTGCTCTGCCAATACTTCTGGAAGTAACCAGTTTCAGGAAACAGATGAACATTGAAAGTGATATAAGACAGTGGTTTGCACAATTTTAGTTCGCAGTGCGTTATCAGGTGGTCCTCAGTAGTGTAATCGATTTTGCATTAAGTGGCTTGATTTTGCTCTGATCCTCTCTACAGTTTTAGTGATCGCATATGTACCAGTAACGGCGCACTGCACGTTAACGTGCGGTGAATACACTTGACTTATAGTTTTCATCCTCTTTCTCTGTACGTTTAGCATTTGTTTGCTCAGAGGTTGATGCGCTTGCTGATTCCTGAGCAGCTCTTCTTTCCTCCACCCTAGCGGCCCGCTTCTTCTCTTCTTCCGTCAGCATTTTTTCGCGTTAAAACTGATTAAGTTAGTGTTTGTGCTGCAATTGCTTAGTACGTTTTTCTTAATTTTTCACTTAAGCTGGCACTTAAGTCTTCAATCTGCCTCAAGAATGATTTAAGATATGAAGAGGTAGGGGAAGTGACAGCGAAGGTGGTAGGGATGAGAACGACGCACGTACGTATGCACCGCATGGCCACTGCCGAGAGTTGATTCTACAATAAAATAAAATAAAAATTAAAAGAGGAATAACTTTGGAGGTCAATCATCACCCTGAAAGCTGATAGTAGAGGTCACGTAGTATTTGTGTACCAAATTTCAGGTCAGTAGTTCAAACGGTTTGCGAGCTACAGGTGATTTAAAATCCTGGACAGACAAACGAACAGCCACGGTAGCGTATTATATAAGAAGATAAATGGCCTAATGGCTTATAGCAATGTTTCTTTAACTATAATTTAAGTTCTGGAGATGTTTGTGGTCATCAAATGATTGTGTAGTAGGGCAGCAGCTTTTCATCACTACTTGGAGGTTAGTGTAGCTGTGTGAATTCTGGGATGATGGAGTGCGTGTGACAGACAAGTTATTTCAGGAATGACGTTAAAGAAGTTAAAGAACACTGGATCTGCCAGTCTGGTGGCAGAAATATTTTTTGAAAAAAACTTATTAAAGTTTTCAAAGATCTTGGTTAGTTTCAGGGGACCTGCAGCCCATGAAGGTCCTGGTGGGAAGGGTCATATGCTAAATTCACTTTCAACAGCCAAGGGCAACTGGTCGGTGCCACATCACATGTTCCCTGTTACAATATAAATCCCTGACAGAGGTGCAAAGAAGCTTCTTATAAGACTTCTTTAAACTGCCTTGAGAAACTTCAGTCTACTGGTAGTGTGAAGGTTATGTTTGTTGGATCGCTGAGACCTGTAAGAACACAAGAAACCATCAAAAAGATGACACAGGTTGTGGAGCAGAGCCCTCATCAATACAGTACGACATCAGCCGGTAAGATTAAACATTTCAAACTAGGCTGTTTGGCCAAATTATTTATCAAGATTTATCCTGTCAACCCTACAAAATGCAAAAAATGTACACCAATTTGTCAGAAATCATTAAAACGTTTTGTGCTGTTTATTGAGAATTAAATTATAACCGGGATTTTAATTTATTTGCAAACTTATTTGGAAAAATGTATTGTTAACAGTGGAGCACCTTTGAAAAATGTTATTTAAAAAATGTTAAATAGCTAACATCGATAAATTATTTTTACCACTTTATTCCTTATTCTGCACCAAGAATCAAGTGACTAAGTTAAGTGGCCATTCATATACTGTCCCTTCAAAAATGAACACATCCTCGAGCCGTGCCCGTTATGAAGAATTTCTCTGCTTTATTAAAACGTAACACTAAGCGTTTCCATTGGCAATGACAGACCTCTTGAATCTCTTCCCAGTTTTGAATGGTAATTGTTCTTTCATTAGCAATATATTTTCTTTCTACTTTGCTCTTTTAGTAATATTCATGTATTATGAAATCTACCTGAATGGAAGAAAACCAAATCAATTTTTTTATTGTATGGCCATTGATATCTGTTTACTGTGGTGGGCTGGCGCCCTGCCCGGGGTTTGTTTCCTGCCTTGCGCCCTGTGTTGGCTGGGATTGGCTCCAGAAGACCCCCGTGACCCTGTAGTTTGGATAAGTGGGTTGGATAATGGATGGATGGATGATATTTGTTTATGTGGGGCTCTGCTGCCATTATGGTTCTTCTTGGGTCCAGGTATGGTACTGATTTTCGTATTTGGATCCTCGAATTGAAAAAGTTTAAGAACCCACTGATCTGTCAAATAAAAGCAATTAAGGGGTTATGAAATTGCACTCTTACATATAAGCTGGTGGTCCACAACTTATTTGAAGTTGGAAATGTGGTCTTTGACTCTACAAAGGTTGGAAAAGCTCTGCTGGAAGGGACTGAAGGTTGATTCACATTGTATTCACATTGTATTTAATTCCGATTGTAATAAAGCAAGTTTTGAAGATCAGTGAATGATCATACAGGTGGATGTCTGTGTTAAATCTGTGCTTTGGAAGATCTTCTATTTGTCTTATTATTTCAATATGATACAATATATCAGAGGGTGGCACGGTGGCACAGTGGTAGCGCTTCTGCCTCACAGTAAAGAGACCTGGGTTCACTTCCCAGGTCCTCCTGCGTGGAGTTTGCATGTTCTCCCTGTATCTGCATGGGTTTCCTCCCACAGTCCAAAGACATGCAGGTTAGGTGCATTGGCGATCCTAAATTGTGCTTGGTGTGTGTGTGTGCCCTGTGGTGGGCTGGTGCCCTGCCCGGGATTTGTTCCTGCCTTGCGCCCTGTACTGGCTCAGATTGGCTCCAGCAGACCCCAGTGACTGTGTGTTAGGATATTGCAGGTTGGAGAATGACTGACGATATATCAGAATTAAAGGTTGCTTGTTTGCTAACGAGAAAATCTAAACCGGATTTGACATTTGGTTTTTAGAAAAAATTGGAGTACTCTTGAAAGAGAAGTGGTCCTTTTCACAAACTGAGTGTGTGTGTGGATAGGCCCTATAATGGACCGCCATCATTCAAGCATTGTACTTAGCGCCGTTTTGCTAAACTCAGGTTTTCATTGACGTATTGGTGGTAGAAGTGGGATTTCTCTTTAGCACAGCTGCTGATGCCACATTATGACATTTAAATAATTTGACATGTTTTGGGAGATACTCAAAAAAGAGAATAGATGAACACTCGCCAGCACTAGCTGCTGTTTTTAGGGGCTAGGTAAGGCCTTTATCATTATCATCATGGTGCTAGAGAGTGGTGACATGTTGCAAGTAATGATTTCATTGTTATTTTTATATGAGACGATGCTATTACTATTTTATTATGATTATTTACATTTTTGATTACATTTTTGCTAAAAAAAATGATAACGTATCTTATTGGAAGCCAGACCTTGAGTTCTTGATTTCAGGCACTGTCACTTGTGCTCACTTGCCTTGTTTCTTCCCTTTCCGTGTTTTTCTTGCCAAGTGGCCATGGCCATATACTAATTTTGCAATGGGAAATGGCCTGGTGCCATTTTCCTCGCGTGTCTTCATTACAGAAATGGAGAAAATAGCAAAACATTCAAATTAGTGATAAACGTTACAAGCAGGGGTGAGCTGAAATGTGACCTTAAAAAGGAGGATCTTTGCTCCAATGCTGCTAAGCTCCTCTTTGAGTGTCATTGAACGCAGGAGGGACACAAAGTGAAGGCAATTTGGTAGGAACAGAGAGAGGACTGCAGGCATGCATGACTCAGACATCAGCCTGAACTTACATAAAGCTGATGGCAATGACTCAATGAAAACACTTGTCAGGGAACACAAGCAAGGAGAAAACCTCGCCGCTCGATTCATTTGCCTTGAACTATTGAATTTGTGGCTGCGTGAGAAGTGGCCAATCTGTGTGTTTGAGAATAGCAGGAGCTGTCAATATCATAATGCGCATGGATCTGCTTGCTTAATGCCAGGGCAATATAATTCACAAGGTTTATTTGTCTTCCACGATGCGTAATTTTTCTTTCTCTATCCCTTGGCATTGTTATGTAACGAAGGCTTATTGTAATACATTGGATTTTTTTTTTTCCATTACCGTCTTCACAGTAGGCTTGACGTCTCCAAGCCCCCATCTCATAAGGCCTCGGGAGATGCTAATGCCGTGTTGGAACTTTGATTTTAGCTGACGACAAGTGAGATGCTCCCTTTAATTGTCATGCTTCTTTTCTTTTAAGCCTGTTTTGCTAATTAGAAAAATTTAGTTGTAGTTTATGGTAAATGTGGAATATATAGTAAGATATATTCTAAGCCTCACTGTCTGCATGTTCTGAAATGGGTAAAGAGAATTCAGGCTTTTATTACAGTTTTTACCATTGAGTGATGTCATAACATTATTATTATTATTATTATTATTATTATTACATTAATATTCAGCATGTTTTAGAGCACTCGCAGTTATGCTGTCAGTTACTGATGGAGAATTTGATTAAAACATCTCCCTTTTCTTCTCTTACTACATTTTAGTTGTCCCTGTTTCTGCTGTTAGTCCTCATTTTACAAATATAGAGCAGTGATGTCTTATGGTGGGGGCAAAACAGGGGGGTCATTGTTAGAGCTGCTGTGTCACCACACTGAGGACCAGGGCTTGTCACTTGTCTGTGCACATTCTGGATAATATGGTGTGGAGCTTAGAGCTGCTGCCTTCCTGCACTAAGGACCAGGGTGCAATGCACTGCCTAATCACTGACTGTTAGTGGTGTACATAAAGGTTAGTGTGGCTGCCTCGATGTTTTGAGAACAAGGGTTCAATTCATTGTCTATACATGCTCTCAATATTAATATTATTAGATAGATAGATATTTTAGTATAGTAGGCAAGATAGGTAGAAAGGTAGATAGATATAAAGGGCACTATATAATAGATAGATAGATAGATAGATAGATAGATAGATAGACATGAAAGGCACTATATAATAGATAGATAGATAGATAGATAGATGTGAAAAGCACTATGTGATAGATAGATAGATAGATAGATATTTTAGTATAGTAGGCAGGATAACAGGCAGATATAGAGATATTTTAGTATAGTAGGCAAGATAGATAGATAATGTAAGTTACTATATAATTGGTAGATAGATCTATTATTATTATTATTATTATTTACTTTATTATTAATTTTTATTTGTATATCATTGCTTTTAGATGCATTAATTCACTCTGTTATTATTATTATTATTATTATTATTATTGTTGTTATTAGAGTATTACTATTGATTCTTTTAATTGTATAGCATTACTTTTCTATACATTAATTAGTCTGCTTGTCTATTGTTATTGTTTTATTCATATATCATTTTTATTACACACATTAATTCAATCTGTTTTTCTTTCTTTTATTTGTATTTTATTACTGTTAAATGCATGAATTCACCGTATTATTGTTATTATTAGTATTGTTATTACTGATTCTTTTATTTTTATATCATTACTTTTATACATATTATTCTGTCTATTATCTTTATTATTATTTATTTTTTTATTAGTTCTTCATTGCTTTTATACATAGTAATTTTGTTTATTGTTTTTTGTGAAAATTCGTTTGATTTATTTTGATGGCGGTAATGATTACTATTATTACATTCCAATACATTAAAATATTTTATTAATATATTATTGTTTCTCTACACATTAATTCAGGTCAGTCTAATCATGATAAAGATGGTGATGATTATTAATTTAAACATTTATTTTTAGAATGTATGATCTGCCAGCCACAATTTTCTTTCTTTTTTTTTTTAACTGTATTTAGCTGGTGTAATGCTGTAAGATCTAAAAGTAGACAAAGTATTCTCCAGTTAAAATACTAAGTAACAAATAAATAAATAGAATGGACAGAGACACACATGTGATTTGCTCCTTACAGGAATTTCCAGCTCAGGACTTTCATCCACCAGCTGCAGAGAGCTGGAGGCCATAAGAGCTTTAAATCCAATTGACAGGCAGACCTACACTCAGGCCTATGCTGCAACTCATTTTCTTTCTTTCTTTCTTTCTTTCTTTCTTTCTTGTACTTTTGTTGTACGTTTTATTGAAAGTGTTTCCAGTGTTTACAATGACGACGTCTGTGTAAAACAAAGCTGTTTCCTGCTTCGCCCTTATTATTCCATTTGTCCGTTTAGCATTGAGATTTCTATTTATCCGCTTTATTGGACTCTCGGGCTTTTTCTTTAATTTTTTTGGCTTTCCGCCCGGCCCCTTTTAACTATTTCTGTGCCTGACCACCTTTTGTCAAGTCATTCTAATCAATAAGCCGAGCAGCACTAGCAGCAGCTCCACGCCGTGTGTCCTTAGGGGGGCCGCCCTGATGCGGTCACAGCAGATGGGCTCAGGGCAGGCAGTTTGGAGGGAAGGTCGTCCACAGACTCCACAGTGCGGCTCGCTGACAGATTGTATTGATGACATTGGCTTGATTGAGGTGTTTTGGTGTTTTATTTCGACTCAGTTTCCAAGTATGAATGGAGATGCAGCTGGATATCATTTCTCTGAAGGCTGAAACATGGAAACATTGCAGCATATTTATTTTGCTGACGTCATTGGCTAAAGCGACTTTACGTTACATTAGATGTTGCATTTTATTTATAGGTGGTGCTTGGGCAGGTTAAACAATTTAATGAAGTGAGACAGAAACGCAAACTGGTTTAAAACTCCAGTACAGCCGTCACTGCACACCAAAGCCGGTCCTGCCTTAGCCACTACACTCTGCTGCATGTTTTTATTATTTTTAATTATCATTATCATACTACTTATGATGTCTAGAGACTCATTTCAGAAAATTTCCTCTCTAGGTATTTTTTGCTCATTTTCCCACTGGACAAATGTGGTAGGAGTCGTCTAGAGAGCTGGTGCTGAATTTAAGCCTGCTAGTGGGATGAGCCACTAATTCTCATTTTTATTTATTTTATTTGTTTCTTGTTTATCTCTTTTATAAAGGCTGTTGTTTTGTAATTACTAATAATACTAATATTTTAGGTGCTCACCTGTTCATTTACTCTCAAACCCAATTCATTTAATCTGTCATACACAGT
>JANRMT010049829.1:22616547-22628189 GCA_026402145.1 Polypterus bichir lapradei | reverse complement strand
ACGTCGGCAAAACGAATCCTCCTAGGAGAGAGAGACGCCCAGAGTAGCTCCTTTCAATTACCTGACTTCTCTACATTTCATTTTATTTTCTGATGATTTCAAGTTTCTAGGACCCCAGGGTTTTTACAGCACGGGATTACACGGCTAGTGTTGTATAAATGGTTATGATTACAAGAAACTTTGGGTTAGGGTTTAGTGTGCTTAGTGTGTAGTATAGTGCAGTATAATGACATTACTTCCGCTGGTGGTTTGTGGTACTATGGTGACGTATGGTACTACGGCTGCGCTGTTGGATCTTTCTCACAGACAGGCTGATGGATGGCCTTAGTAATACCTGAAATCTGTAAAAGTTAGCGAGTAGACAACAAAGAGATGCATCATGATAAGAAAAGAAAATAACTAAAGCCTGCTCAGAGTGAGTGATTGGCACAACAAGCCAATATCACACTATGCCTACGATAGCATCTGTGCCTAAATCATCAATGGAAGATGGAATTGGTGAAATCCTACCACCGAGTGTCATAACGAGATTACTGGAGAATCGAGCCTTGTGACGAGATCGCTTTGTCCACCTCTTAGCATTGTATTTGACCATGAGCCTCTTAAAGACGGCCCAGGCCAAACAAAAATTAACAACATGCTGTACAATATTTGTATTGAAAAAAGTCAATAATAACTTTGAGGACTCAAAATCCGTTAACTCTGTAATAGTTTCCCACCAAATTGCCACAAACTGGACAGGCACAGCACGGGTTTAATTTAACTTGATATCCGAGAAAACATTTGTTTGAAAGTCAGTCATTCAGTGGAGGGGAAGACAAGTTTGAAGTTCGGTAGGACACCCAGGTAGTATTTTTTCTAGAGTCGGACTACAGCAGAAAAAGGTGTTAAATGCGGGAAATGGTCAAGGATTTCTCAGAGTGCCATTAGTACAAGTCTGGTTTGAATATGTTTAGGGATTGTTTTTTCGATATTTTCACTGCAATTTTTATTTGAACAAGTGCTCTGATTTTGTCTGATGAATCTGAGGAAATATTATTGTCACTGACTATGCCACCCATCTAAGCTGGGTTGAAATCTAACTAATCAACATAGACCTCAGCGTATTTAGTGTTAATGTTTGCAGTGCGCAAAACTATTGGAATGCATTTTGTAATGCACGTAGTAATGAAATGCATTGCACTTTTCATTCTAACAGATGTTGCATCACAAACATTAGCACTGCTTTTACGAATCCCATACCAAAAGGTCTGCGGATTTGTCTTGGCCTTCTCATTTCCGTGCTTGTTATTGTACCATTCTTGATGTCGTTGCGAAGTGAAGCGGTTGTACTCACGATTCTAGAGAGCTTCACGAAAGTGTCAAAAACCTCTTATTTGAACGTATTCACATCTTTTTCAATATTATTATTATTATTATTATTATCTTTGTTGTGAAGCCTTAACTGCGGTGGGCTGGCACCCTGCCCGGGGTTTGTTTCCTGCATTGCGCACTGTGTTGGCTGGCCCGTGACCCTGTAGTTAGGATATAGCGGATTGGATAATGAATGGATGGATGGAAACCAAAAGGTGTATAACAGAGACACAGAAGCCAGACAGAAACACAGACGTACAGACACTTGTCTTTTATATTAAGGTGCATTAGTTGTACAGTATAGTATGTTATATGCATTTTTTTGTGTTTGTAATTTTTCTTGTGGGTCATAAGTGCTCATTATTGGCCAAAAATCTTTTTCACTCGTCTGAGCTCTTCTTTCTTGGGGATATGCCTTTTCCACTATCTTAACCTAAAATATGCAAATGTCGGAGTACATGGCCGAGATGTAGAACTTTATTTAAAGTCAAAGTCAAAGCGAACTTTATTGTCATCTCAACCATATACAGCTATACAAATAGACAAAATTGTGAAGCTTAGGGTCCACAGTGTAACAACATGAAGTGCAAATAATAAATTAAAAATAGAATTAAAATTAAAATTTAAAATTTAGCCTTCTCTTTTGTTGTGGAAGGGTCCAAGGTTGATCCTATTCCCCTTAATAGAGTCCAATACAAATCCCATACTCATACCACACTGTTGGGGTTGACTCCTATTGTAGTTCAGCATTTCCCCATTTTTTTACATTGTAACCCCAGACAACTACACAGGGTACCAGAACAAGGAGGAGATAAATATTATACATTTATTCACGTATAAACGAACTTAAGGTTTATAATCATTTTCACAATGTAAATAAGCAGAGTATTTGTTAGTTAAAATAATATAACTTGACAATAGGCTAAGAGGTGGCTCTCTGACTTATTATGCTGATAAGTCTCTTTGGTCCGGCTTGGTCTCTGGTCCCGCATTTTCTTTGGCTGATAAAGGCAATATACAGTCATATGAAAAAGCTTGGGGACCTCTTTCAGCCTGCATAATAATTTACTCATAACCAAAAGTGCTTTGCATGGCAGAAGAAGAACACCACATTCCAAGACAAACGCCAGTTACCTACTGTCACATTTGGTGGAGGTTCCATCCTGCTGTGGGGCTGTGTGGCTAGTTCAGGGACTGGGGCCCTTGTTAAAGCCGAGGGTCAGAAGAATTCAACTCAGTATCAACAAATTCTTCAGGATAATGTTCAAGCATCAGTCACAAAGTTGAAGTTACGCAGGGGTTAAATATTCCAACAAGACGATGACCCAAAACACAGTTGGAAATCTACAAAGGCATTCATGCAGAGGGAGAAGTACAATGTTCTGGAATGGCCGTCACAGTCCCCTGACTTGAATATCATCGAAAATCTATGGCATGATTTGAAGCAGGCTGTCCATCAAATTGAACTGAACTGGAGAGATTTTGTATGAAGAATGGTCAGAAATACCTCCATCCAGAATCCAGACACTCATCAAAGGCTATAGGAGGACAGCGTCTAGAGGCTCAAAGGAGGCTCAACTAAGTACTGATGTCATATCTCTGTTGGGGGGCCCACATTTATGCACCTGTCTAATTTTGTTATAATGCATATTGCATATTTTCTGTTAATCCAATAAACTTAATTTATTTATTTACTGAAATACTACTGTGTTCATAAGGCATGTCATATATTAAAAGGAAGTTGCTACTTTGAAAGCTCAGCCAATGAGAAACAAAAATCCAAAGAATTAACTCTCTGAGGGCTGAATATTTTTTTCAAAAAACTCAGTTTTCTGAAAAGCACACAAAGCAATGGTTTCACACATAAATCAACATAAAACATCTGTTGCTACGTGCCGTGACTGCTGTTGGCGCATGTTTGGCATCTCTGGCAGCAATGGCTGCGTTGGGGACACCTCGATGGTCAGCAGGAATGCATGGTGGGCCAGCTGCCTGGCTGTCTTCGCACTGCAGGTGGGTGGTGGTGGCAGTCGCAGTGTGACGCAATCTGGTTTGTACCTCTTGTCATCATAACTGGTGGTCCTCACAGGCAAACACTGCTGTAGGCACATCAGCTACATGAAAGTGTTCAGCACCACGATCACCTGGGGACCGATCAGATGATGCTGCTACCTCGCTTTTGTTTTTTGATCTCCATCTCCAGATCACTTGCATCAAACTCGGAGTTCGACGAGTCAGAGTCCTAATTCAACAAAACTACGTAAAACGTCCATGGAGTGTTTTGTTTTGCACATTCGTTTTGGTCTCTCGCCAGATGTTGGTGCCATTTCAGAGGTTGTTTGCTCTTCGCTACTCATGCATGCGTAGGGAATCGAGGTTAAATCAACAAAGCTATGCAACTTTCCTTCTAGCAAAAAGAGTCAAACTAAAACGTAAGGGTGAGTTTTGTTGCACTTTACAGCTGATTACCATCCTCTACCCCTGAATTTTGACAAAAGTTGACATCATCCCTGAAAGAGTTAAGAGGGGTTCCCAAACTTTTTCATATGACTGTAGCTTGTCCTCCTCTTCTTAGAATGGAAAATGGCACAGAGAGAGAAAGAGAGAATGTGAGTTTGTAGGCCTCATGTATCCCATTCTAATGGTCCGTGACACACCTCTCGCACAAATGGGTGTGTGAAGTTCCTAGTGACTCGTGTCCTGCCAACACCCCCACCTCCCCAACCCCAGTCCAGCCTAGGCTTTCCTCCTGTAGGGGGAGAGGGGAGTCATAATTTTGTAGCTGTCTCTTCCATTCCACACTAGCTCAAGTTGCTTGCTGCCTTTCATCTTAGATTAACTCTTTTAGGGCTGATGTCAACTTTTGTCAAAATTCAGGGGTAGAGGACGGGGATCACCAGTAAACTGCAACAAAAATCACCCTTATGTTTTAGTTCAACTCCCTTTGCTAGAAGGAAAGTGGCATAGCTTTGTTAATTTAACCTCGATTGATTCCCTACGCGTGCAGGAGTAGCAAAGAGCAAACAACCTCAAAAATGGCACCGACATCCAAAGCGAATGTGCAAAGCAAAATACTCCATAGACATTTTACGCAATTTCGTTGAATAGAACTCTGACTTGTCAGACTCCGAGTTTGATGCAAGTGATCTGGAGATGGATTTCGAAAACGAAAGTGAGGTACCAGCATCATCTGATTGGCCCCCAGCTGATTGTGGGGCTGAACACTTTCACGTAGCTGATGCACCTACAGCAGCGTTCACCTGGGAGGGCCACCACATACCACCTGCTGTGTGAAGACAGCCAGGCAGCAGGCCCACTGTGCATTCCTGCTGTCCATCGAGGTGCCCCCTCACAGCCACTGCCACCAGAGATGCCAAAACATAAGCCAACAGCAGCCATGGCACGTAGCAACAGACGTTTCAGGTTGATTTATGTATGAAATCCATTGCTTTGTGTGCTTTTCAGAAAACTGAGGTTTTTGGAAAAAATATTCAGCCCTCAAAGAGTTAACTGTATTCCACCAGATTAGCTGACCAGTCAGTTTCTGAGATTTTTTTATTTTTACTACTTCTGACCTGTTGTAAGTACAATAAGTGCTTTGTTTTTTTACATAAGTACATATTCTTATCATAATATATTTTAATATTATTACATCATCCTCATGACACCTTCACTTCTTCTAGCCTATGTTTTGTTTTGTACAGCTACTTTCATAGGTCAACTCAATCTGCTCAGATCCCCATTTTGTTCTTCAGGTCCGCTCCACAGACCTCACAAACGAGAGCATGCATTTTACAATCGAGCAGCTCAGTAGGTCACAGATTAGGAAAATTTTTCTCTCCAGAGAATGAATAGTCAATTACTAGATAGCTTTTCCCCTGAGTCACTGCTCTCTTACCTAATTATAAAACTTTATCAAACAGCTAAACAAAGGCACTCACGCTCGCACTCGCTCCGACTTTTGACTCATCAGTACGAGTGCTGCTGACTTTCCAGATCCTGTGTGTTAACGAGTCGTTAATGCATATTTGGGCACAACAAGCAGGCAGTGTTACACTCTGACAAGCTGTCGCTCTCAGATTTAAAAAGTCAGAAGTTCTGCTATTGGTTTGGGAACACGTTGTGTTAGCGAAGCATTCGCAGTTTACTGAACCAGAGAGCTTTTAGTCAAAAATGAAACAGTTAATTGATGGAATGAGAGAAGAGGACTCTGAAATGGCTGATGCAGACAACAAGGCCGTCACGTCATCCTTAAGGATTTCAATCAAGGTTTGCTATAAGTCTGAACATAACCAAGAAGTGTCATTATTAACACCCGGCAGCCATTTGAGAGCCTCAGGTGTCAGACACACAGAGCAAAAGCATTTTGTGAATGGACGTTTTGATCGAGGCTCGTGTTCTGTTTTTGGTGAAAGAAAGATATGAGTTTGTTCTAAATGAGAAGAGCTGTCACCATTATTTCTACCTGAATGAAATTAAGAAAAATAATTATTTTGGATGAAATTATTTTTGGCCATTACTCCAACGTTTTACATGAGATGTTGAGTTCTTAGGTTTTTATTAATTATCTGCTTGGTAAACAAGCTGCTGTATGCTCAACAGTCCCTGCCTCAGGTAATGTGGTACAATATTTTGATGTCACATGGTTCGGGTCTGTCTCTCAGGTGATGATGTCATAGACACCTCTAGAAGTCACGTCTCGGGTGTACTGGCTGATTACCTCCGAGGTCTTGTCTCAGTTAAAGCAAGCGCAGACGTCTGACATCTCTAGAGGTTCTGTCTCTGAGGTGATCATTGTTGTGGTTTTCTCTAGAGGTTCAGTCACAGTCACATTCAATGAGATGTTGACAGGTCCTGTCTCTATAGCGATGACATTGCAGAATTCTCTAGAGGCTCGGTCTCACATCAATGGAACTACAGAAGTTTCAGATTCCCATATGTCATTTCTGAGATTCTAAGGCTATAGGTGTCTGCATTTTCATCTGATCTGTCATAGAGATCTTCAAGTTCTAAGCATTAATAAACTAAATATAATGAATCTACATGCTTCTAAGGTGGCTATCAGAGCTGCATGACACTACAAGCTCCTAGATGTGAATTGGACTTGGGGTTGTTAATGATCCACCATTAAGCAATCTCCATACCTCTGGTTGGAGATAATGAATCTACAAGCTTCTCAAATGGATGTGACCTGTGATTGTAGATGGTGAAGCTAAAAGCTTCTGAGGTTACTTTGGATCTACTGTTAGAAATGGTGACATTACAGGCTTCTAAAATAATGTGATAATGATGATGATGATGATTTGGACCTGTGGCTAGAGTCTTTGAAGATTAGAGCTTCTAAGATGACTTTGGAACCTGTGTTTGGAGATGACATCACTACAAACTCCAAAATATGAACTGGACTTAGGGTTGATAATGACAATGAACCCCGAGGCATCTCTAGACCTGTGGTTTGCGATGATGAGTCTACAAGCTTCTGAGATGGCTGTGACCTATAATTGTAGGTGATAAATCAGAAAGCTTCTGAGTTGTCTTTGGGCCAGCAGTTAGTGATGATGACATTACAGGTTTCGAGAATGGACCTGGGCTTAGAAGTGATGATGATGATAATGATAAAGATGCGATCATTTGTACCTGTGGTTAGAGACTTTGAAGCTTAGAGTTTCTAAGATGACTTTGGAACCTGTGTTTTGAGATGATGACACTACAAACATCTAAATATACACTGGACATAGAGTTGATAATGATGATGAACCCCAAGGCATCTCTAGACTTGTGGTTGCAGATGATGATTCTACAAGCTTCCGAAATGTCTGTGACTGGTAATTGTAGATGATGAATCAGAAAGCTTCTGAGTTGTCTTTGGTGGTAACATTACAGGTTTCTAGAATGGACCTGGGCTTAGAAGTGATGTTGATATGACCTCTTTGAACCTGTGTTTACAGACTTTGAAGTGTAAAGACTCTAAGATGACATTGGACCTGCAGTTGAAGAGGATCACTCTATATACAGACATGAAAAGTGGACTTAGACTTAGTGTTCACGTTGAGAGCTTTTAAGTTTTCGAGACTTCCTTGGACCTATGGTTAGAGACTTTGAAATATAAAGCTTCTAAGGTGACATTGGACCTGCAGTTGGAGCGGAGAACTCTATTAATATCAAAATTGGCCTTGGATTTAGTGCTCATGACGAGGGCTTTGAGGCTCCTAAGGCCTCTATGGAACTGTGATGAGAGATTTTAAAGTTTAAAGCTTCTAAGGTGACTTTGGACCTACAGATGGAGAGGAGAAACCTATAGACATTGGAAGTGCACTTGGACAACCTGATAAATACTGATGTGTAGTTTCAGGTGGCACACAGACTTGTAGTTACTTTAAGTGTCTCTAATTAAGTCTTCATTTCATGCCTGTCTCAATATGGCTGCTTAACTGTGCTCTTCATTATGTTGTCCTTTTCATGGTAATGGTGTGTGTGATAGAGAGAGTGGGGGGAGTTAAGCAAGCAAATTTATACATTCTCTATTTAATCCCTTATTTAAACACCAATAGGGTGTCGTGGTACAGAATGGCCTCTGATTCAAAACCAAACAGCCCTACTCCAGACCAATGGGGGCACACAATACCTTTCACATCAGCCCCCAAAACTATTGGTTGAGCTGATGCTTGCCAGCGAGGTAGTTGGGCCTCAATGCGGAAGGTTGGTAATTATTTGGTTAATGCCTTTTGGGCTCTCAGTCCAAACACAGTCACTCCTACCAAAGCTGGTATGATGCTCCATCCCACACACTGCCTTCTCAAACCCACTAACGACAGTTTGATAAGCTGAAGCTTTCCAACTAGGTGGCTTTCCTGTCCCACAGAGAATCACTTGCCAAACCGGATTGAGGCAATCACCCCAACTCTGCCTTAAATTCTTAAGTCAGTCTTAAAGCCTGGGCCATAGGGAGGGTTTAAACATCAAAGCATTGCTGATCTCATGAATTAAACACTAATATTACATTTGCTTTGTCTGACTTACAAATAAAGACATACAAAATCTTCTGCAGATAAGTCGGTGTTTGATTTTACTGTATAATTTCTGGTATTTTATAATGTCGGTCATATAAGTCAAATGCGGAAGACTCACGCTATTGGTCCGAGAGATTATGGTGTGCTAACACCCACCTGAGAGAGTCACCACGGAGCGCACGGCCTTTTGTTCTGTGTATTGTGCCTACGTGATCACACGGTAATACCCGAACTATTCCGAAGCGACATTTGCACTGATTTGTGTTTTTTGTATCTCGCACCCTCATACACATTTATCATTAGAGCATCCCTCATCTATAATGGAGCGTTCAATCAGAGGAAAATATGAAGCTGGTTTTAAAATTAAAAGTCGTTGAAGTGGCGAAAGAAATTGGTAATTGCGCTGCTGCAACAAAATTCGATGCGTCTGAGAAACTGATGCGAGATCGGAGGAGGCAAGAAGATGTAAAAAAAAAATGTAAGTGTCGTATTTTTGAATGGGTGTATAAGTCGGGGTCTGATTTTATAATCGATTTTTTGGGTTTCAAGACCTGACTTATACGCGAGTATATAGGGTATATACAAAATTTCACACCACAATAGGCCTCCAGTTAGACAAAATGAAGCTACTGGCTTCTGAGATGGCCTTGGACTTGTACTTTGTAGGATGAATCTACAAGTGACCTTCGACCTTCAGTTAAAAATGATGACGCTATAGACGCCTAGAGTGGATTCGGATTTAAGACAAATAGTGATGGACTCCTGAGGGGTCTGTAGGCCTGTGGTTGTACTGTAGGTGGTAAATCTTCAAGCTCCTGGAACTGTGGCTAAAGAGGATGATGCCCCCAAACACCTACCTGTCCTGTTAACTGGGTGAAAGCATACAATACAATAATGAGAGAGAGCGGTAAGGAGCACACCCTGATACAACACCCACCACATGACAAACCAACTCAGGACCCCAGATTAGGACCCAAGTGCAGCCTTTCCATGGGTGACACCTCAGCACCAAGCTGGCTCAGATGGAATGGAACACTGGGAGTATTTTATGGTGACTGGAGTGTCACCAGGTTTTTCCCTGTAAGTTGGAGGGCCTACATGCAGGGCTGGATGCAGATTAACGTCATACCCGGGACAGAGCAATTGCAAGTTAAGGGCCTCACTCAAGGGCCCAACGGAGTAGAGTCACCTTTGGCATTAACAGGATTCGAACCGGCAACCTTCTGATTGCCATTGCAAATCCCTAGCCTCAGAGTCACCACTCCGCCCATACAATAATGTTATGCTAAAAATAACAGAAAATATATTGAAGGCTGTACTATTTTCCTATGGCTTCTGGTTGAAGTGAAGGAAAGGATGTCATAAGGAACCGTTGAATTGCCAAAATGACAGCAGGTGGCAAAAAAATCCCTAGAGACGCTTCTTATAGCACCATGGCCAGCTAGCCTCCATTCCACAACAGCCTCCAGGGAGTCTGGAGTGAGCCACGTGGAACGCCACCCTGACTACAATGGATTGGTAAAACATTTCCAGCAACTTGCTTGCACACATCAAAAGCTCTGAGACTCCTCCTGAGAAGTCCAGTCTTCTCTGGCCATTCTTATACAGTGCCATTGTATCTTCAGAGCAGTCCAGTTTGTCGTTCACATGGACCCCCAGGAACTTATAGCTGTGTACCACCTCTACTTACTTCCCTTGCATGGTAACTGGTCTCATGGGCTTCTTCACATGCCAGACGTCCACCAACAACTCTTTCTGCCTTGTTGTTGAAGATCTGCAGGTGGTTTTCATTGCACCACAAAGACAAAGGCCTCCACCACCTGGCTGTTCTCTGACTTGTCTCCATTATCAGTACAGCCTATGAAGGAGAAGTCATCTGAGAACTTCTGTAGATGCCAAACGCTGGTATTATACTGGAAGATGATACAGCTACAGGCCTCTAACCATTCTAGACCCCTCGTCTCTAATGTAATCCTTCACTGGGGGTCCTGTCTTTGGAGGTTTGTCTGCTCCCATGTTTTAGATGGTGACATTTCAGACCTTTCTGCTGACTCCTGTCTCAGGCAGATGGCAGCTCAGGCTTCTGTGACACCTGCAGGCCTTGTTCCATGTTATAAGATTGAGACGTCTGCCTCGAGAGCTCAGAGCTTACGAGGTGGTTTTAGAGTTGAGCTTGGAAACAGTGGGTTGGCAGGCTTTTGAGAGGCCTGTGAATCTGCGAAATCACAAGCAGCTGGGTGAGTCAGATGAAAAAGCTCATTAAACGAAATCTGGAAAGCGAAAACTCAACTCTTCTTGGAAAACGCAAGTCAGGTCTAATGGGATGCTTGTAGTCCAGCCAGATGTCAGCGTTCGATTCCCTTTTGTTTTTCTTTCATTACATTGCAGTTTTCAATACGATAACTAAGTGCCATCCGCCGTTACTTTGCTTGCATTCCTGACTGCTCTGCCTGCTCGCTGCCCACAGTCCTCCTGGAGCACATCTGTTTTCTTCTGCAGAGTGTGTCAAGAAGTTTTAATGCAGCTGTGTTGGCCACCACATCCCGGCACGTGCTTGTGAAATCTGCCAAATAAAGCCCCCACCCCCTTCAGTGTGTCCCCAGCCACATGACTGTACAGTCAGCCACAAGGACAAGTGACGTTCACCGAGACCTGCATTATGCTAGCATTCGCCATATTGTTTGCTTTTGTTTTTAATTCCAGGAACAAATAAAGTTTATGCTCTCGGAGTCCATGCTGGGAGCATTCTGGTCGGGTACGGCCAAGGTAAATAAGCAGGACCTCCAGGGTGTCAACATCAGAGAGCAGGAGAAGTTAAATAAGCCTTTACAGGAAAATATTACAAACCTATTTAATGAATGAGCTGAGCTGCCGTTTGGCTCTGACCATTTCTTTACTCATTCAATACTAAAGTAGCATCCTTAGCATTATGTTCAACCCAGGAAAATTAACCAAAAACAGTGAATTTTTTTTCAACAAAAAAATATATTTTGTGTAACAGAAATATGTCAATACCAAAATGTCAGTGTAAGTACAGTAGGACATGTACAGTGGGTATAGAAAAGAACCCCCCCCTTAGAAATACTCCCATTCATTTGTTTTGCTTTACAGTCGTAAATGAAAACACACAAACTAATATTTCTTCCCAGCTTGACTTACTCAATGAAACCTCTTAACATCCAAGTGAAAGATCTCACAGCTACAGTTCAGAAGAATTATAAAAAATTCAAAACAAGACCTACTAAGATTAATAAAGGACCCCCCCTAATGTCATTGTCA
>JANRMT010049829.1:22582942-22604087 GCA_026402145.1 Polypterus bichir lapradei | reverse complement strand
TATCTATCTATCTATCTATCTATCTATCTATCTATTATATAGTGCCTTTCATATTTATTTAACTATCTATCATATAGTGTGTTTCATATATAACTATCTATGTAATTTTGTGATCCTGCTGACTATACTAAAATTAATATCTATCTGTCTGTCTGTCTGTCAGATAGTGGCCCTCATATCCATCTATTGTACAGCACCTCTCATATCTATCTATCTGTACTCAGGACTGCATGCTTTGGAACTGTTTTGGGCTTGGGGCCATTAGTTCATGACAGAATGAACCACCACAAACTTTGGATGACCCTCCGGATATATAAGTAGATTAGAGGGCAGTTCCTGGAAATGTTTGGCAGGTGGCTCCACCAATTGGAGACCACCCATTAAACAAAAGGCACATAACAGTGGAGGTGTTAATACAGTAAAATCAACAGGAAGGAATGATGCAAATCATTAACCAAAGTCAAAATGATCATAAAGGACTTGAAACAAGAATGAACCCCAGCCAGGAGAAGAGCCGTGGCTGAAATATTACTGCCCTGTTCAATTTGAATCTTCTTTATGGATTTTCTCCACTGAAACATGAAATTTAAAGTTTTTCTCCACTACCTGTACAAACTACGTTGATAACATATCATATAAACAATATTATCTATGGGCAGAGTATTCGTTTGTTAAGTAAAAACCTTTTGTGCCACCCACTTTGGGCTCATTCTGGATCGAGGACGGCCTGCAGTGTCTCCCTCTGTCTACACCACCAGCCTCGTTTCTTTGACTGGACCGCAGCCTGTCTTTGTGATTTATGGTGCCTTATGCAGTCTCACAAAGAACCCAGTAATACCACAGAATTAAATAATTAAAGAAACACTTTGTTCACATTCAGGCAGTGAAGTAATGGCTGACATTTCCTACTTATTTATTATTTATTTATAATTGCACTTCTGAACGCTTCAGACTAATAGCATGTGTGTCACAAGCACCTTCCAAACCCCGTTTTTTGGTTTTCTTTTTGACGTTGTGTCTCACAGGGTAACCACAGCTCGTCGGCCTCCATCTCCTTTTAACACGCCACTAATTGGCATGATCGTGCTAGGCTGCCCACCGATGGACAGCCCATGCAATTTACACTGTGAAAGAGACGCGAATCGATCCATCAACAATAATCAAGTTAAATAAGGATGTCATTAAAGGCTGACGGGGATGTTCAGCTAGATGTGGAAACACGACATTGGGAGCGAGACAGGGAGCTGCTCGGGTGTCCCATTTTCTGGTGGCTTCCTTTAATCCTTAAAGCTGTGGCTGGCAAGGGACCGCCTGCTCGCAGCTTTGTTTTATTTCCTTTAAGCACTTAGTAATCATTGTCTCGTGTTTTGCTTTTCGTTTACACTGCGCAGTGGAAATGGATTAAGACATAATTGGGTAAATATATAATTACAGCCACAGCGGTAAATCAGGAGTCGTGAGAAAAAAAAATCATCTCGTCTCCCACTCAGCTAATTAACTATTAATTCAGCCGGCTGTGTGTGAAGTCATGGCATTGGTTGTGCACATAGTGGGAGAATACCATTTTTACCATAATAGTGACAACATTTCTGGTCATTTTTCAATGAAAAAACGCCATTTTGATAATAATGTTAGATTCTCTGGTGGCGTTTGGGCACGGTTGCCAATTTTTCGCCATGTCCTTGAATGTAAAGAGGCGACTGCAATGAACAGTCTTTATCAGTTGTTACGCCCTGAGTCTTCATTCTGTATTCAGCAACCTGTGAGGCTCAGCCACAGCTCTTTATCTTTCCGAAAGAAGAAGTTGCATTTCCTTCAAATGAGACTAATTACTGAAATAATTCAAGCTGTAAGGTGTTGTGAGGAGATTACGATGCGCGTCCTGAAGGACAAACACGGACAGGACTGGGAAATGAATGCACGAAAGAATAGTCATGACACAGGCTGCGGGCCTACACCTTGTAGGAACTGCACTAAAAAGTCTGATAAGAATAAGAATTTGCACTACCTCAGAGTACGACGTTGCCAGACATCTCTTGCCAGACATGTCCCATATTTGATCATTTTGTCCCCTGTCCCATACTGAACTTTCAGGGACACCTAATTATTATTATTATTATTATTATTATTATTATTAGTAGTAGTAGTAGTAGTATTTTTATTATTATTATTAAACATGCACACACCCACTCCCAGAACGGCTCATTGCTTGCCTACCCAGTCGCTTCCAGGCCCACCCGCTTTGCATTTTCTAGCTTTGCTGCTGCTACTTCTTCTTAATGTCAGGTATGGTTAGGTTAGGGTTGCCAGGCGTCCCTTATATACGGGACATGTCCCATATTTGATCATTTTGTCTCCAGTCCCGTACTGACCTTTCAGGGACACCCAAATGTCCCGTATTTAGTTCATTTTCAAAATTCGTAATAAAAATATATTGTTGCTACCTTCTTACGGTACTTAGTTGAAACTTTATAAGTAATTACATTTTCTTTTCTCAGAATCTCTTGATGAAAATAACCCAAACGTAACGAGGAAACTCATGTTTGCTGCCCGTTTGCAGCTTGTTCAGTTGCTCTGGTTGGCTGAGGACGGTGACACTCTTACCGTTGTGTTCTCCAGCCGCACGGCTGTGCAGTTTTGTGTCAGCATTGCCACATACGGGGTCAACAAAGGGTGTTGTTACAACTTTTTTTTCTAACTGCCTGTATTAAATAATAATAATAATAATAATAATAATAATATTTCTCTGTTGTCTGTATTAAATAAATATTTTCAAATGATTTCACTTTTACATAATTTTTTTTTAGCTTGTATTAAATAATTTTCAAATGATTTTACTTTTGTTTTCGTCATAACCCATTAAAATCCTTGCTTTATGTTTTAACTTCTGTCTCTACTTTTATATAATATATTGGTCTTGGTGTGTCCCAGAGGGGACTGGGCGGTCTCATGGTCTGGAATCCCAACAGATTTTATTTTTTTTCTCCAGCCGTCTGGAGTTTTTTTTGTTTTTTTCTGTCCCCCCTGGCTATTGGACCTGACTCTAATTCGATGTTAATTAATGCTGATTTATTTTGTTTTCTTATTGTGTCTTTTATTTTTCTATTATTTATTATGTAAAGCACTTTGAGCTACTGTTTGTATGAAAATGTGCTATATAAATAAATGTTGTTGTTGTTGTTGTTGTTGTTGTGTAGGGGGCATGTATAAATTTATATATATAGTAATATAGAGAGAGATTTTAAGAGTGTCCCGTATCTCCAATTTTCTAATCTGTCAAACCTAGACGTGAGAAGTAGTTATGATGCATCCTACACTGACTCCCAGCATGGAGTAGGAATTCATATTTGAGAATATGATGTCACGATTTTATGGCACCCGGAGCCACAAAACTTCACCTGTGAAGTCGTTTTCTAGTTTGCTTGGAAATCATGACGACACCGCATTTTTCTGATGCAAGTGTTAAGGCTTCATCCATCCATCCATCCATCCATTATCCAACCCGCTATATCCTAACTACAGGGTCACGGGGGTCTGCTGGAGCCAATCCCAGCCAACACAGGGCGCAAGGCAGGAAACAAACCCCGGGCAGGGCGCCAGCCCACCTCAGTTAAGGCTTCACAACAAAGATAATAATAATAAAATTGAAAAAGACGTGAATACGTTCAAATAAGAGGTTTTTGCCACTTTTGTGAAGCTCTCTAGAATCGTGAGTACAACCGCTTCAGTTCGCAACGACATCAAGAATGGTACAATAACAAGCGCGGAAATGAGAAGGCCAAGACAAATCAACTGAATGAGAGTTACTCCTGATAATGGCCGTGTTTATTTAACAATGAATGATTGGTAGCGGTACTTTCAGAAGAATCACCTTTATACTATTTAGTTCCACAGGAAGCAACTCATCAAATAGCGGGTATTGAAACTAGCCATGGCCGTTCTTGCACTATTTCTGAAACTGCATTCACTCTTCCAGTGCTCCCGATCATCTTCTATTGTGCCGTGTCTGTCTTTCCGTTATTCTTCTGTGCGGCTCTATTTACACAAAACTCTGAGGGTCTTCATCTGTCTTGTTAACCTTCACAGACTTATAAAGTGTAATGCGATTGCTCCAGAGCTCTACATTCCTGTGTGACGTTTCGCTGTCAGTCACCCATCCAGTCCTGCTTATTATCTTCAGGGTAATATGGTGGCCACTACACTGCAGTTTGCATCTATGAACCTCTGTGTGGTGATGCTATGACATCACTTTCGATTCACATGTGCATGCTCATCCACACTTGGGGCAATAATTTTCACATGTGTACCGTCAATCACATCAACAACTTTAGGAAATCAAGGACTTGCATGAAAATGCTGCTTGATTAACATTACATGTGAAGTCATGGGGAAATGTGTAAACCTGCATATTACTTGAAGTGTTGTAAGTAAGGTCTCTAGAAAGACAAGGACAAGAGATAAAGATTTGGGGGGGATCTGACCCGTATATTGTAACTTTCGCTTTAATTTAAAAAAAGCAATTGTTAGCATAGAGTAGCCTCATCGGACTGAGTCCAATATAAGACTGCCATTGGGAAGGATTAGAGGTTCTTTATAGTCATTATAAAGGAAGAGGTGGATCATCTTAGACAAGGAGGGAGGAAATGATGTCATTAGGGGTGTGTTCTGTAACAGGAATGAAGTGGGTTAGATCTTATGTCATCGTTACCATGAAACTCCATTTTCCCTGTGGCCAAAAAAAGTCAATGTCACCACTTTCATTTTGGCTGACAGCACATGGCTTCTTCATGTAGACGATGCAATCTTCTGACATACAGGATTTGTGATGAATATTTTTCGTCTTTGTTCAATCGGTATCATTTTGCAAGTTCATCGTTGTTCAGTATTTCCAAAAAATTCCAATTTTACCAGAATTTGAATTCCAATCTATGCCTGATGACCATCCTCTGGCAGCTTCAGACGTTCACAAGTTCTCCTAAATCTAGTGATGTTAGGAAAACTGATCAAATGTAACTGCTCCTCCTCCTAATAGTAAGATCAAACTTGCGTCACTCTGAGATTTTTGACCAAGTTAGGACCATTCTACTACTCTGATTCTGACACTGGATTCAAAAATTTTGGTTTTCTTAGCACCAGAAATGCACAAAGTAAAAATCATAAGCCAAAAATGTCCTGACTACCTGATTACGTCTTTAGTCACTTCCAGTCCACACATATACTGGGACATCAGGACTAAGTCTGACCTCATCAGTGCTAACTTCAATCTGGTGTCATCATCTCTGTTTTTTGAAAGATCTTTTACAATAAGTCTCTCCAGCCATTGGTTGAAGTAAAAGGGAATTAATATTTGGTTCCTAAAACAAATTCTCAGAAACAAACAATGAAGAATTGAATGTTTTAATATTTATTCAAAATGGATTATCGACTCTCTAAGGTGTTTCGGCTGTCTTACGTTCTGTCTCTTCTTATTTTTCTTAATTCTTAAAGGAAGACTCCACCTGAAAATAATTTGTATTCTTTTTACATTATTTACCTCATGTAGTTTGTGGTGATAACTGGGGAAAAAATCTTCATGGTGAACGGAGATAACAAACTTTCTGGTAGAATAGGAGTCTATGGAGACCGCGGCTGAACCACAGTAAACAATATTAAAAACATCCTTTTAAAACTCTGACGTTACTCGTGTCACAAAAGTCACATGTGAAGTCCTCCAGTCAAAGGCTCACAAGAGCAGTACGTCCACACAGGACTGAGCATTTGAATTGAAGACATGCCTATCCCACCATTTCATTGGTCAAGAGTCCTGTCTTCAATTCAAAAGTGCACCTTTTACAATTGAAAGTACAGCTGATGAGGAGGACTTAGGGGTCGCAGTGGACTTGACATTACCAACTGCCAGACAGTGTCCAGAAGCCATTAAGAAGGCTAACAGGATGTGAGGGTATGTAGCGCCCTGATATTAAGAAGATTAACAGAATGTCAGGTTATATAGCACACTGATATTAAGAAGATTAACAGAATGTCAGGTTATATAGCGCCTTGATGTGTGGAGTAAAAGTCCAAGGAGGTTCTGCTGAAGATTTATAACACATTGGTGGGGCCTCATCTGGAGTCCTGTGTGCAGTTTTGGTCTCCAGGCTACAAAAAGGACATAACAGCACTAGAAAAGGTCCAGAGAAGAGCGACTAGACTGATTCCAGGGCTAAATGTAAAGTATTACACATAGGAAGTGAAAATGTAAGGTGTGAATACACAATGGGAGGTCTGAAAATTGAAAGTCCTCCTTATGAGAAGGATTTAGGAGTCATAGTGGACTCGACACTATCAACTGCCAGACAGTGTTCAGAAGCCATTAAGAAGACTAACAGAATGTCAGGTTATATAGCGCCTTGATGTGTGGAGTGCATGTCACAGGAGGTTCTGCTCAGGCTTTATAACATACTGGTGAGGCCTCATCTGGAGTCCTGCGTGCAGTTTTGGTCTCCAGGCTACAAAAAGGACATAACAGCTCTAGAGAAAGTCCAAAGAAGAGCGACTAGGCTGAGTCCAGGGCTACAGGGGATGAGTTATGAGGAAAGATTCAAAGAGCTGAGCCTTTATAGTTTAATCAAAAGAAGATTAAGAGGAGACATGATGGAGGTTTTTAAAATTATGAAGAGAATTTGTTCACTGGATTGAGACGGTGACTTTAAAATGAGTTCATCAAGAACACGGGGACACAGTCGGAATCTTGCTAAGGGTAAAATCTGCACAGACATTAAGAAGTTTGTCTTTACACAGAGAACGATAGACACTTGGAATAAACTAACAAGTAGTGTGGTGGACAGTAGGACTTTAGGGACTTTCAAAACTCGACATGATGTTATTTTAGAAGAATTATGTGGGCAGGACTGGCGAGCTTTGTTGGGCTGAATGGCCTGTTCTCCTTTCAGTTGTTCTAATGTTCGAACTTCAGTCTCATGTCAGCGCATTTCCTCAGAGTGCACTGCTCTGATTTTCAGGGAGTATTTCTTTAACAATATGTCAGCATATACTCGTATGTATGCATTTTGCACATTTTTGTCTGGTGTATTCATTTGTGACATTTCGATATAAATGCATGCCATAATTCTCCTCCTCTGTTTGGGATTGCTGTTTGCCGTTCATGTCATTCTTAACTGCACGCTGGCAATCCCTTTTTTATTTACAAGATTAGCAGCTGGCAACTCGCAAATGTGACGGAGTCTACTGAGCTTAGTATAGCGAAACCTGCTAGCTGAGTTGCTTATGTATGGATTTTTATTTTTGAGTCAGAAACTGGGTCAAATTTATCTAAAAGCGCCAGAAGAGGGCATTGTCAGCTGGAAGGCAAAAATGGTCTCGACTTGAAGCTGGCAGCAACAACAATGAGCAAAGAGAGCCGAGAGTGATGTGCGAAGAGCACACTGGAGGTCTTCCAACAGACCCGGCGATGAGAGTCCGACCCTGTTTTCAGAGAACAGGTCACTGCTTTGGGACCAAACGTTTGCCAAGTCAATCCTCGCCTTTGATGATCCTAAGCAAGTTATTTAAACTGGTTGTGCTCCAGTTTTAAATACCCAATGTAAACAGTTGCACTCTGTTTTCATCTTGGATAAAGGTGCTAGCCAAATGGATAATTACAATAATATGTTTATTTACTGCATATACATTATTATCTAATTATCTAGTACTGTCCATGTTGAAATGTCGCTGCTGCTCCAGAAACCCCAAATATACTTTTCAGTGAATAGAAATGTGGTCGACTCCTGTACCTCCGTGGTTTGCGACACTTTCCATAATCCAGTGTTTCTCAACCTTTAAGTATTTGCGAGCCGAGTCTTCATAACAGTTTTAATCGCGCCCCCCTAACGTTTGTTTGAAAGGAGCCCACTAATACCAATTTGTTCTTTTCTAATTAATGATATATCATAGACGCATATTTTATTATACCTACTTAACTTTTATCGACATTAATCTAGCTCTATGTTTATTGTTCTAGTATCAGAATGTAGTTTAAGTTAATTTGTTTTGGTTTCAATAGATGTGTTTTTCATATTTTTGATTCTTGTTTTCTTTTTTTTCACATCCTCGCGCCCCCCTTTTTGTTACTTCGCGAACCCCTGGGGGGGGGGGGGGGGCACCCCACAGGTTGAGAACCACTGCCATAATCTATAGTTAAAATCGAGAATATGTATACCAACATGGTCTCGCTGGCTCCAAAATATATCTGTGACCTCCTTCACCCCTTCATGCCACCGAGAGCACTGAGGTCATCTGGACGACTGCTCCTTGTAGATCTGATATCTTGGCTGAAGTCGAGGGGAGACCAAACATTTTCTGTTGTTGCTCCACGGCTTTGGATTGACTTGCCACTCTGCACATCAGGTCTTCATCCTCGATCGAGGTTTTTAAAAGTCGGTTTAAGACCTCCTTGTTTTCTTCTGTCTTTCATTGTGTATGATGGGATTGTGGTGGATGTTACAATTGGTTGTTTTCTTAATTTGCTTTTGCATGATTGTTTGTATTGTGTTTATTTTAATGCTTTTTTGTACAGCACTTTGGCACAACCTCTGTTGTTTTAAATGTGCTTTTATAAATAAACCAGTAATGGCGTACTGGGGCGGCAGTGGGTAGCGCTACTGCCTCGCAGTTAGGAGACCTGGGTTCGCTTCCCAGGTCCTCCTTGCGTGGAGTTTGCATGTTATCCCCATGTCTGTGTGGGTTTCATCCCACAGTCCAAAGACATAAGACATGCAGGTTAAGTGCATTGGTGATCCGTAATTGTCGCTTGGTGTGTTTGTGTATGTGCCCTCCAGTGGGCTGGCACCTTGCCCCGGATTTGTTCCTGCCTTGCGCCTTGTGTTGGCTGGGATTGGCTCCAGCAGACCCCTGTGACCCTGTAGTTAGGATATAGCGGGTTGGATAATGGATGGATGGATGGATCATAGTTCGCCTGTGCTACCGATTTATTAGGGAAAATCCGAGAGAGACTCATCAGGTTGCGTGGAGGGGGGCGGGGCCATCACGTGTCTGCCTTGGGGCGTAACCTTAACTCCGCATAGCTAGAGAACGAGATAACTACTAGATCTACAATTTGCTTGAACATTCCTGTTGATTTTGCGACTTCTCTCATTTCGCTATATATCAGAGTTCGCTTACGGTATCAATTTATTTGCGCAAACCCGAGATCCGCGCAACGGGCCTCATTCACTCAGCACCTTCAGGGCGTGTTCCTTAACTCCGCTTAGCTAGCAAATGAGAGAACAATTGAATTCAACTTTGTTTGATATTTAAAATAAAGTGTTACTTAGGTCTTGATGAGTTTGAGTCCGGATATTCTCTTAAGTGTACGCCACATTGAAAAGATAGATTGCAGTTCAGATTGTGGTTCGTGGTTTTGTGTTAAAAGGATCGTGATGTGATTTTTTGAAAAGATCGCCCACCCCTTATTTGACTAATCAAGTTTTCAAATTTTTGTAATATTCATTAGCCCTTTGGCGAGCTACTTGGAAAGGGGTGGCGAGCTACCAGTAGCTCGCGGGCGATGTGTTGGAGACGCCTGGTCTAGTGTGTTTCTTCCTTTCACAATTTATTTTCCAAAACCATGAGAGCAAATGCTTAATTGATTTGTATGCAAATCCATTGGAAAAATCAGCAGTAACCTCATCGCTTCACCCAAACCTCCACGTGGAAAGAAGCAAATCCTTAATTGATTTTCGTGCAAGTGAAGCGGAAAATCAAAAGCAACCTTACGATTCTCCTAATCCTGCGATGGAAAGTGCGTGTCAGCAGAACAAAGTGGGAAGATGCAACGTCACCAATTGTACCTGCCCCTAAAGCGTCGACTCGGTTGGGTTGCAGTCCTAAGAGTGGCAGATGAAGAGATGAAGGCCAAGCAGTTCAGGATCATAACATGCAAGTCAGGATTGTGAAGGTGCGCCAGGATCAATCCCTTTGCTACATTTAATTGATTTCCAAAGCCTAGATGTGTTTGATTAAATGTAATTCTTTTCACGTTCCACCAACAGAGTGTGACTTCAGATCCTTCGTTTTAACGTGATTTCTGGGATTCCTTTTCCTGTGGAGCTGAAATGACGGGTTATGGACTAAAATTTCGACACTTTTCAGGTTTTTTACATTCTCACAGGGGAGCTTTTGTCCTGACTTGTTACGGACAAGGTCAAGGCTTCTTTGACACCATCTCCTGCTGCCTTTCCCCTTTTTTTAAAAGGAAACGTCCTATTGATTTGACTTCCAACAGATCTTGTTATTCCAAAGGAGAGGAGGAGGTCAGGAATTATTCAACACCGTTCAGTCTGATCTCTTAAGTGCGTGTTTGATCTTGTGCTTTGTGAAATGTAGGACAAGTCATGTTCAGCATGCATCTTGATGATATTTAACCTTTAAAAGTAGGAAAACTGGACGGGAAGCTTTTTCATGCTTAGTCTGATCTCATCAGCTTTCAAAAGCATGGAAACATGAATCTTGTCAAAAGTGTCTTCTGTTATTAAATTTGACAGCGAGATTGTGTAAAGTCTCTGATAAAAAAAAAAAAGAAGAAGATGATGATGTGAGCAGTTCCTTCGAGCCCCAGAAAGCTTATATTCTCCAGACCCAGCAGCAATACGCTTTCAATTTTCGTACTTGCCTTTGAGCAGATCGCACTTTAGTCCTTTAGAGAGATCTCCTTCACCTCTCACATGCTGGGGAGATTGATATTAAGGGGAATGATTTCCCCAAAGAGTGGAGACATTCCTGTTAAGCGGCATCAGACGTTCAATGTGCCCTCACTGAAGGACGTGTTGAAGGGCAGATGGAGTTGACTGTTGATCCTTAAGCACTTGAACGCCAGCGAGAGAGACAGAGACAGAGAGAGGTGCTTCGGACGCCGTGTACAAATACGTTATCCCAGGAGGAGATTGAAATGTCTTCACCGTTCTCCTCCTCTGCTCCTTCTCTCCCTTCCTCTCTTTTTTCCTTTCTTTCTCCATCATAATGTTGTGTGCTATGTCATTTTATTCCTCTGTTGTGTTTCGTCATGTCATTGTTATGATCCTGGGTATTATTCCGTGAGGAATCATTCTGGTTAATAATTTTTTGACCTAATGTGTATGTTTCATATTGTTTCTTTGGTGACATCACTTGGGAGTAGTGTCCTTGTAGGCCACATCATATGTGATATCGGCGGTGGTTACCATGTATCGATGGAGACGTCACAATTGTGGAAGGCACTTAAAACAGCAGTGTTGTATTGTTGGCGTCCAAGTATCTGGAAAACTTCAAAACAAACGACCCCTGTGTTGTGGCTATTTAGGCTCATTAGGTGGCCAGGACCTTTGCTTTGTTTCCTCGACTTCTGATTCGTGTTACAGTAATCCCTCCTCGATCGCGGGGGTTGCGTTCCAGAACCCCCCGCGATAGGTGAAAATCCGTGAAGTAGAAACCATAAGTTTGTATGGTTATTTTTATATATTTTAAGCCCTTATAAACTCTCCCACACTGTTAACATCATTAGAGCCCTCTAGACATGAAATAACACCCTTTAGTCAAAAGTTTAAACTGTGCTCCATGACAAGACAGAGATGGCAGTTCTTTCTCACAATTAAAAGAATGCAAACATATCTTCTCTTCAAAGGAATGTGTGTCAGGAGCAGAGAATGTCAGAGAGAGCGCTTGCTAAGAAAAGCAAACAATCAAAAAATCAATACGTGTGCTTTTAAGTATGCAGAAGCACCGCGATAAGGCAGCATTTTGTAGAGGAGCGTCCGTATCCTCTGTGCAAACAGCCCCTCTGCTCACACCCCCTCCGTCAGGCGCAGAGAGAGTGAGAGAGATAGAGAGAAGCAAACAATCAAGCACCGCGCGGGAAGCATATCTTATATCATTGAGGAGTTTTAGTTAATATGTAATACATGCTCTGATTGGGTAGCTTCTAAGCCATCTGCCAATAGCGTCCCTTGTATGAAATCAACTGGGCAAACAAACTGAGGAACAATGTACCATAAATTAAAAGACCCAGTGTCCGCAGAAAGCCGCGAACCAGCGAAAAATCCGTGATATATATTTAGATGTGCTTACATTTAAAATCCGCGATAGAGTGAAGCCGCAAAAGAGAGAGGGATTACTGTATAGCATTTTTAATTTTGGGCTGGTGTACGATATTTTTATTATCTTTTCCTTTGCTTTTTTTTACATCACATTTAAGGGGTATAGCTATATGGAGAATTTGATTCCGTCGTTACTTTTTACTTTGGTTTAATTTCGGCAGTAAATATTTCATATCTTGCTATTGTACTAGGGTGTTGTACCGTGTTAGCCATTATGAATGCAGAGAAAGCTTGCATATTGTAATCTTTTTAGTTAGCCAATAAAAGGTGTCATTTTGCTTGGCTCTTCTCTATATCTTGCTATTGTTAATTTAGCTGCTGAAGTATAAGGTGAGATCAAGCACAGGTAAAACGCGTGCCGAAAGAAATCTCTCAGTCCAAAAGTTCATTTTTAAAAATATATTGTGAAAGTTAAAAACAAATAATCCACACAAGAATAAAGAAAAAAGAGGTTACACATGTAGAATAAAAAGGCAAAAAATGTATCTTCTCTAAACTTAGCTTTTCTTGAGAAACTTTAGTTATTTCTGTACTTAAAAGTTCTTAGTTTCTTATACAGTGGAATCTCGGGTCACGACTGTAATTCGTTCCAAAACTCTCGTCGTAAACCGATTTGGTCGTGACCTGAAGTAATTTTCACCATAGGATTGTATGTAAATACAATTAATCCGTTCCAGACCGTACAAACTGTATGTAAATTCTTATACAAAAATAGTTAATTATACCATAGAAGGCACAGTGTAATAGTAAACTAAATGTAAAAACATTGACTATCACTGAGAAAACCTTGAACAGAGAAAACTAACATTGCAAGAGTTCACGCTACAGCCTTATGAACCACTCGCTGTAAACACTATTTTTTTAAATGAGTTTTAAGCGCGGGGAATAAAAAGAACATTTGAAAAATCCATTATTTATACAAAAACTAACCATAAACAACCAAGAAAACTAACCTTGCATGAGCCAAGTTCTGGCATAAAGGAAGTGAGCAGGAAGCTGGGTGGAGAGGAGATCACAGTTTTGAGGTAAAGTCCCATTGCAGGATGTACGTCTGACCGAGAACAATGTACTGTACAGGGAGAGACTGAACACCGGCGCATATGAACCAGAAGGGAAACGAAACAGAGCACAAAGAGTTCACAGCAAATGCACAGGGAGAGACTGAACACGTGTGGAAATCATCGTTGCGTACGAACTGGAAGGGAAACTGGCTTGTTCGTCACCCGAGTGTGTGATCGTGAACAGATGCAAAAGTTTGGCGAATTTTTTGGTCGTAACCCGATTTGTACGTGTTCGTGACCCGAGGTTCCACTATATACTTGAAGATTCTTAGCTTCTTCTTCTGTACGCTTTAAACATACGGCTCTGCACTTAAATTAAGTGCTGTTTTCTTACATATTACATCACACAGGTCCATAGGCCTTTAGGCACTTAGGCACGGGCACGGTTTAAAACCATGTGCCCTCTACACCTTACACATGGCAAGGCTGGTCACTAACTGAAGAATAATGTTTAATCAAAGCAGATAGAAATACCTAGAATATACCAATTTTACACAACTTATGGGGGTTATAGGAACCTCCTATAGATTATGCATTGTCATCTAGTAAAATATTTATGAATCTTATGTAACTAGGAAATGGCTCTTACAGTTAGTATGTGACAGCTTTTCATTTTTTTTTATCAGTGCTGCTATTTTGTGGAATTTTTTTCTACAGTTAATAACCACATATTGTCCGTATATTTATCTGGCAAAATTTTACACCGGATGCCCTTCCTGACTTAATCCTCCCCATTTATCTGGGCTTGGTTTCAGTATGAAGAAACACACTGGTTTGTCCATCCCCCCTGTGACTGGAGTTGCATTGTGTCTTTGTGGACCTACAGAAAGCATATGACAGGATGCCAAAAGAGGAGTTGTGGTATAGTATGAGGAAGTCGGGAGTGGCAGAGAAGTATGTAAGAGTGGTACAGAATATGTACGAGGGAAGTGTGACCGTGGTGAGGTCTGTGGTGGGAGTGACGGTTGCATTTAAGGAGAAGGTGGGATTACATCAGGGATCGGCTCTGAGCCCTTTCTTATTTGCAGTGGTGATGGACAGGTTGACAGACGAGATTAAACAGGAGTCCCCGTGGACTGTGATGTTTGCTGATGACATTGTGATCGGTAATGAGAGTAGGGAGCAGGTCGAGAAGGCAGAGCTGGAAGTGGCTGAGTTAACGATGTTAAGATTTGCTTTGGGTGTGACGAGGATGTACAGGACTGGAAATGAGTACATTAGAGGGTCAGCTCTGGTTGGACGGTTGGGAGACAAAGTCAGAGAGGCGAGATTATGTTGATTTGGACATTTGCAGAGGAGAGATGCTGGGTATACTGAGAGAAGAATGCTAAGGATAGAGTTGCCAGGGAAGAGGAGAAGAGGAAGGCCTAAGAGGAGGTTTATGGATGTTGTGAGAGAGGTGGTGGGTATAACAGAGCAGGGGGCAGAGAACAGGAAGATATGGAAACAGATGATCCGATGTGGTGACCCCTAATGGGAGTAGCCGAAATGGGAAGAAGAAGTAGAAGAAGAGGAACACTTTGCTATGCTTGGATGCTCGAAAGTACACAGAGCATGATATCACCATCACAATGGAAGAAAATTCAGTGTCATGACCTTCCGGTTGTTATGAATGGGTTCATTATTCATTTTAATGCATTATTTTGTATTCATTTACAAGGTTGGGCACTCGTTTGGGGAGTTTCTTGAGCCCTAGATTCTGAATCTTCCATTACATGCTTGATTAAGATTTACCTTTCTTGTTATGAATTATTGTGTACCATTTTTGCCACCATCTTGGTTGTTTGCAGTCGATGGTATTTTGTATTCCCATCATTAGGGCAGCTCCCATGTTGTTAGGGGTGTGCCCACCAAGGTTGTGACCCAAGTCTATGATGAGATGGCTTTAAAATGTCACCTGTTAGATCATTTGCCTTTTTACATTTACTTTTTCCAAATACCCCATTTGATGCTTGCTTTTGTGATTAGTTATTCTCGCTGCTTATTTTATATTTAATTTTGACTTGCGACTGTGATTTTTTTCATTTTGATTTTTGTTTCTCATTTTGGATTTCACACTATGTGGTAGATGTTATGGTCCTGACCTTTTTCTGATCCCAACTATTCACCATCTTCTGGTTTTCTGTTAAAGAAAGCAATCTAGTTATCAGTACACCAGGTTGTCCAAGATTGCGGATATTTAACTAAAGAGTCTGTGTCTTTGTTTTCTCAGTTAAGCAACAGAAAACAAATGGATGGAAAGATCTGTTTAAATAATGGTTTCATGATGGTACAAGCACCCAAATATTGCATCTTGTTAACCTTTCCTTTTTGACATTTGGTAGTGTAGGGGAAAGTTCCACGAAGGCATTAATATTAAAACATTTGCTTTGTTGTCTAGAGGTTTGTAGGAGTGAAGGACATAGCAACGAAAAATATTATTGTGATAGATGACCTGGAAATGATACCCAAGGGTCCCGTCAAAAGAACAGTCAAAAGGAGTGCTTAAGCCGAAGCCAAAAGGAGTGTCAAAAACCAAAACATCTACGTTAATACCCAACAAAAGACAAAATCAAAGGATGTAAACAGCAGGTTGGTCAACACCTGAAACTGATGAACATTAATGACTTTTTTGAAAATAGAGTTTATCTTCTCCTCCGAAAAATGTTTTAAACACAAAAAAGCTGTAAATATATTGTGAAATGAGAACAGAAACAAAAGTAGGGTTGAGTCACCAGGTGTGACCCAGTTTAACATCTGAGTTGAAAACTGAACAAGAAGGATGTGTCACTGTAGATGTGGTTTGAGTAGCGTTCTTCACAGAGATCTGTTCTGCTCAGAAGTTAGGTCCAGACTGACGAGGACTTCCTGGATCAGGTGGATTATATATGTGGAAGTGGAAGGGGCGGAGCGCCTGGTGTGTAGGACGGAAGTGACATCACTGGTCCTCTAGATACTGTTCCTCCACTCTAAAGGAAACAGAAATTGCATTAGTAGCCAGTGTCACATCCAAATCCTTCCCAGTACTAGTATTTGAACCCACACCTGTGAGACCATCCTGAAACTCACATGCATGATAATTTAAAGGCAGAACCATATTAGTAGGGCTGTACAGAGTAAAGTGAAGTTCTTACTTGCATATGCTAATCAACACTCACTCTCTGGCATCACGATTGGTGAGTAAAACTGCCTTCCTTGAAAGTTCCTTGTAAGTTTTTGTCTTACACTCCTTGTTCTTTTCATTCTTCTGTTCTTGTTGTTGTCCACTTGCACGTTCTCCTGTCAGTTTTCTTCTTCCTATTCATCCATCCATCCATTATCCAACCCGGTATATCGTAACTACAGGGTCACGGGGGTCTGCTGGGGCCAATCCCAGCCAGCACAGGGCGCAAGGCAGGAAACAAACCCTGGGCAGGGTGCCTGCCCACCACAGGGCACACACACACCCACACACCAAGCACACACTAGGGACAATTTAGGATCGCCAATGCACCTAACCTGCATGTCTTTGTACTGTGGGAGGAAACCCAGGCAGGCACGGGGAGAACATGCAAACTCCACGCAGGGAGGACCCGGGAAGCAAACTCAGGTCTCCTAACTGCGAGGCAGCAGCGCTACCCACTGAGCCACCGTGCCGCCCCTTCCTATTCATATTCTTCTAATGCTGCTTCTGGTTAGTCATGTCTCCCCCAAATCGGCAGGGTTTGTATGAGGTTAATTAAGATTAGTTGACGGGATGCGATATCGCTTAAGTTAACCATCTGCTATGCATCTGAACTATCATTCACAAAATGAAAATACTCATTGAATCCATCTTATAACAAGATACAAAGGGAGGCTCTTCCAGGAGGGCTCTTGCACTAAGGGGATGCGTGTGGGGCATGAATGGAAGCCACTTATTTGAGATGGAGTGAAATGCTCAGTCGTGTTTCTCCCATCAGCCATTTTCTGTCTCATCAGCAAGTCTCACGGGTTCCTCGCTGATCACTTTATGGTGGATGCTTGGAATATGGAAGGCCTAAATAGACTTGCAGTGATCTTTTAGTGGTTAGATAAAGAATACGAGCAGCCATGTAGAATTTAATTTAACACATAAATATGCCAACCATTCAGAAATGTGGTCATAAATGTCATCATTAACTAAAAAAGTAAATTCGGGAATAAGCAGCCGCTTAGTCGTCTCATGATCTCCTTTTGCCTTTCCTCTCTGGAACACGGTGCCTCGCCAGCGCTGCTGCACTCGCTTGCAATAATTTCCAGCTGTCAGAATCGGAAGAAAAAAGAAATCTAAAAATGAACTAAAGAAAAACTCGAGCGCCGTGCAAAGGGAAATTAGAGCACTGTGCCAAAGAGAGCTCTAAGATGAGTCGGCACACGACGGCTCGCAGTCCTACGGCCATATTCACCTGAGTGCAGAGGAAGGGAGCATCGATGGGAAAGTACAGGGAAGAATGGAACCAAGTGGAAATTACATAATGATCAGACCAGCTCCGACATCACTACGTGTAGAATAATACATTTTTTATTACTTTATAAATATTCAGTTTCTTATGGTGGAGAGAGGGCTTCCCTTAGGAACAGGTATTGATTTGTTCTTGACGGCCTCCCCTCGGGGGTCTCTATAGATATACAGTAGCTTATTCTTTAAAGCAGGTGCATAAAGATGTCGGATAACAGTAGCGGCACCCCTTTTAACGTCCTCACACTTTGTAAGTCAAACGCATGGCGCTTATGGCATTGGGGTTAGAACGAGTGCCAACTTATGGACCACAGATAATATACTTTGGATCAGGAGCTTAATATGAGGCTTTTGAAGGTGTCATGGTGGCTCAATAATTAACACTCCTCCCTGCTTATAGTGACTCGAGAGAAAGAGAGACAGATGTGGAAATGAGACACCATTAAAAAATAGATAAGCTAGAAGAAGAAGTTAAACCGCTCTTTCACAAAAAGAGACTGACACCACAAAGGTATTGTCAAAGAAAACGTTAGAAAAGAATAACACGGGGTCCTCCCTGCGTGGAGTTTGCATGTTCTCCCCGTGTCTGCATGGGTTTCCTCCCACAGTCCAAATACATACAGGTTAGGTGCATCGGCAATCCTAAATTGTGCTTGGTGTGTGTGTGCCCTGTGGTGGGCTGGCGCCCTGCCCTGGATTTGTTCCTGCCTTGTGCCCTGTGCTGGCCGGGATTGGCTCCAGCAGACCCCCATGACCCTGTATTAGGATATAGTGGGTTGGAAAATGGATGGATGGATGGATGGATGGATGGATGGATGGATGGAAGAATAACACGCAAAGTCTGGTAGAGATTTATCCACAATCTATGATAGTTACTGTTTAATGCTTGTATGGACTGGGTGTTGGGCAGAGTCGTGGGGTCCAGCGAGCTGTGGGGCATCTGTTGGTGAAGAAAGATTCACGGATCTTGACTTTGCTGACGATGCTGTGATCTTCGCAGAGTCAATGGAGGCTCTGATGGGGACGTTCGAGAGACTGAGTGAGGAGTCTGAGTGTCTGGGCTTGCGAATGTCCCGATAAAAACCAAAGAGCCGGGCTTTTAATGACCTCTTGGGCACGGCCATCAGCAGTGTGTCTCTCTGTGGAGAGAGTGTCAACCTCATAGAGAGGTTTACTTACCTTAGTGGTGACATTCATGTCTCTGGTGACTCTTCCTATGAAGTCAGTAGACGGATTGGGAGAGAATGGGGGGTCATGAGGTCATAAAGGGGTGTGTGGAGCTCCCAATATCTATGCCAAAGGACGAAGGTCCAAGTCTTTAGAGTCCTGGTGCTTCCTGTCTTGCTATATGGGTTGCGAGACGTGGATGCTATCCAGTGAACTGAGATGAAGACTGGACTCCTTTGGTACTGTATCATTCTGGAGAATCCTTGCGTCCCGCTAGTTTGACTTTGTGTTGCTCACAGAGTCCCGAATGAGTCACATGACCTGCATTGTACGGGAGCGTCATTTACGACACTACTGCCATGTGGCGCGTTTCGGCTCTTAAGATCCTCATTGTTGGGGACCAAAGTGGCTGGACCAGGCCAAGGGGTCGCCCACGTAGCACACTGAGTGTCATTTCCAGAGGGTAGGACTGGACCGCGTGTCTGCTTGGGGGGTTGCCAATCGGGATCCCGAGTTGTTTCGTTGTGTAGAGAGTATGGCAACATGCTGTACCAGTGCATGCTCCCCAACTTGACTTGAATTATGATAGTTACGTGAAGAAATCAGCAGACTCGGTGACATCAGGTATGACTCGTTTCAACTGGCTGTGCTTTGTAACGCTATGATTATCAGGTGTGAATTCCATGTTAGACGGACGGGCGTCCCGGCCAGGATGGAGTTCTGGACTCTGGCCAGAAAGGAAGGCTACAATGGAAGGACAGGGGATGTCTGTCTCCTAAAGTCATATTCTCCCCGGGTACCCATGGTGGCAGCATCCCACTGGTGGGACACCAATATGAATAGCCGAAGGGCAGGCTAGGAATTGTAGTCCTATGGGACAGCCCTGTTGGAGTCGCCAGGGGGAGCCTCAGGGGATAATTATAACCTCTTCCAGTGTGCAATGCTGGGACACTGAATGTTCTCCCGTGTCTGGGTTAAAAGAAGCTGAGTTTCCTGCAAGGGCAGTCAGAGTCGAGTTTCTGTGGCACATCTGACTTTGGTACCCTGTCTTGTCAATGCTGCTCAGGATTAAGTTTTTACTCCTCTAGTAATCCCAGAATTGAAATTAAGGAGTGTCTGAAAACCAACGAAGGTCTTAATCATTATGGCTGCAATTTAAGAACATTGCCTTAAAATGAGTCCCACAATCCCTCTCTGTTTAGATATCGATTAGGCTACAAATTCAGATAATAGGGCAGAGGAGAAGACGGCCATTCCAGGGTTAAATGAGGCAAAGGCACAGCTCGGAATTAATTTTGGTGAAGAGTTAATAGCCTCTGATGTGAAAAGGGGAGCTGCCATCATAAAAGGAAATGAGAAAACATAGATAATAAAAAGGTATTTTACAAATTGCTTCGGACTCGCTGCCACCGCCAAACAAGACCCTGCCAACGAAGCGAATGTTGAGATCAGCATTTCTCTTTATTACAAAGATTAATTTCACTGACACACCATCCCCAGCCACCGCCAAATTTTTTTCCCAGCAAAACCCTTCTAGGGAAATCCAGACAGAGCTCATCTATTTCAAACTTAACATTAAGACACTTAGAGTTATTAGAATAAGAGAAAAAAGGACACAGCGAGTGCGGACTCAATTTGTGTGATTGCCGTTTAAAATGCCATCTGTTAAGCAGAGCGTTGACAGTGCAGCTTACGGCTGTTCATTTTCTAATTTGAAGTCTTTAAATCTCTTTCTCTAGATGGGCTCCTGACTTATAGGATGTGGGCTCAGCAGAAAAAGAAAACGAGTGCGGTGGGGGAGAGGTGTGGTCCTCCATTAACAATCGGGCCATGGGCTGCCAAAGTGTATCAGCTCCAGGAGAATCTTACAAAGAATCATAAAGAAAAGATGACCAAGAAAAAGTCAGAATTAAGCAACTAAAGTTCTCAGAATTATTTAATTCTTTTTAATGTTGGGGGGTTGGGGGGGTCAGTGGTACCCAATCCTTCCAGCATCAGATACAAAGCAGGAATCAGATCTAGACCAGTCGTCAGTCCATCACACGAGCCATGGATAGGTAGATAGATAAATGTGAAAGGCACTATATAAGATACATAAATCGAATTTGGTATAGATAGATAGATAGATAGATAGATAGATAGATAGATAGATAGATAGATAGATAGATAGATAGATAGAATTTGGTATAGTAGGCAGGAATAGATAGATAGATAGATAGATAGATAGATAGATAGATAGATAGATAGATAGATAGATAGATAGATAGAATTTGGTTCAGTAGGCAGGATTAGATAGATAGATAGATAGATAGATAGATAGATAGATAGATAGATAGATAGATAGATAGATAGATAGATAGATAGAATTTGGT
>JANRMT010049829.1:22555958-22572942 GCA_026402145.1 Polypterus bichir lapradei | reverse complement strand
TTGTCTGTCAATATGGGGTGCTGTGTGTACATTAATGAGGGAAAAAACTAATTTAAATGATTTTAGCAAATGGCTGCAATATAACAAAGAGTGAAAAATTGAAGGGGGTCTGAATACTTTCCGTACCCACTGTATGCTGTATTGAGGATTTGTTCTGTTCTGTGTATTGTATTGTATTGTATTGTATTGTATTGTATTGTATTGACCCTCTTCTTTTTGACACCCACTGCACGTCCAACCTACCTGGAAAGGGGTCTCTCTTTGAACTGCCTTTCTCAGGGTTTCTTCCATTTTTTCCCTTACAAGGGTCTTTTTCTTGTCTTCTTCGAGAGTCAAGTCTTGAGGGGCTGTCAAGAGGCAGGGCTTGTTAAAGCCCATTGTGGCACTTCTTGTGTGATTTTGAGCTATAAATTGTATTGTATTGTATTGTACTCGCTCTCTTACTGTATGTATCTCTGCACACAATACGAGGAGGACTCCCACCCTCTGTCCTCTTACGCCGTTGAAGTTTTTCCCCTCACTACATTCCCAGTAAAGCAAAGAGGTGTTTTTTTTTGGGCCTAAAACCACTTTTAGCTTTAAGTCGAGCCATGAATCAAAAGAACATTTTGACCTAATTGCTAACAGTCTACCTTTGAATAATCAAAAGAGTGTTTCAAGGGGAATAAAACGATACCCTCCTGAGTCGTAATGGAAGTTTTATTCCTCATCGCGGTTAGGGGAGCGTGCGGGGGCTGGAATTGGCCATGAAACTGGCTCATAAACTGAAAAGATTAGTAATACTGCCTTTACAAAGCCAATAAAGTGCGGTATACAAATGGATAAAATTGGTTTGTGCTAGAAAGAGCTGGAGACGGTCAGAAAAATGAATCGCCGAGCAGAAAAAGCTCCCCTTTTGGTCACTGCTCCTTGTTCGTTCATCACGTGGCCACATGACTTTCGGAGTCACTCGGTCTGACGTGTTGCACTGCCGCTAGAAGGGTCTCGGATGGACGTCTCTGGGAACACATCATTCAAAAACCTGCTGATTTCTAAACTTAGCGTGACAAGGCCGCCCTACATTTCTTGGTGCATTTCCATATATCCGTCCAGACTTTATTTATCGCTGCTGATTAGTAAGTTAGGCTGACATTAAATTCTGCACAAACAGCACCTTGCTGGTGGGGCCTTTCGTTTTCTCACCAGTCACATCGCTTTTATTTAAAACAAACAGGACCTGACCAATCAGATGTCTGGTAAATGAGTCCACGTCAACCAGGAGGCCCGCACCCTACGAAAAGATCCCATCAAATGAACCAAAGTCCGAAAAACAAAGAACGTGGAGCCGACGTTTAGAAATTGTGATTTTGTACATTTTAGCGACGTGATCGGTGTGATGGTCACACACATTTCTGAGTGGTTTTGATAAAAGCTTGTGGTTTGTGGTTTGCGTCCATTTTGTTTTCTGTTCTCATTGCTGATTTAATGTGTTTGTAATATTATTTAAAATTCAGCCTAGTTCTGTTGAGTTGTTATATTTATGATCAGTTAATATACGTTAAAGATTTGGGTGTGCACTGTGATACCAGAATTAGAGTAGAGGTTTGAAAATATGACAAAAGGAATTACACTTGTGGCTCATTTTTATTTGTTCGTTATCCCAGTGAAGCGGGAAAGGAAGCCCAGAGGGTCTCTCATTCCCGCCCCCCATAACCCACCTTGGTGGTCATGATTAAAATTTTCTGTAATATTTTTTCTGGATTTGCTGTATGTTTTTAAACTATGTTTTCATATACAGATAATCTATTGATGATATTAATATCTCGTTTGGAAATCTTACCTGAAGGTTTATCATTTTTAACATCAATCGTGACACCATTTTGTTCTGATGGTAAGCGCCACTATGTGGGGCTTTGATAGAAATCAATCCCATAATGCCTTGGAACGATGTGATGATGATTTATACCGGCGCACGGGTATAAAGATCACCTCAACATAAAAACTTTTGATTTTTACATGTAATCTTCATTTTTAACATCAATCGTGACACCATTTTGTTCTGATGGTTGGCGCCACTATGTGGGGCTTTGATAGAAATCAATCCCATAATGCCTTGGAACGATGTGATGATGATTTATACCGGTGCACCGGTATAAAGATCACCTCAACATAAAAACTTTTCATTTTTACATGTAATCTTCATTTTTAACATCAATCGTGACACCATTTTGTTCTGATGGTTGGCGCCACTATGTGGGGCTTTGATAGAAATCAATCCCATAATGCATTGGAACGTTGAGATGATGATTTATACCGGTGCATGGGTAAAAAGGTCACCTCAGCATTAAAACTTTTGACTTTTGCATGCAATCTTCATTTTCCTTCAGGCTAAACTTCACAATTCTCAGTGTTAACTTACACTTAAGATCTAAAGAGGGACCCCATAGTTGGTCTTCGTTCAAATTTAAGTTGTCTGCACTCCCAATGTCTTTGTAGATTTCAGATTTAAATTGAGTCTAACGCCTCGTTCTGAGTCTGGATTTAACATCTAAACTTGCTCTAATTCTATAGACTCTGCGTAGGGTTTTTTTAATCCTTCACACTGATTTAAAGAGGACCCCCAGGATCAGTCTGGACATGAAGAGTCCCTGGTGCTAGTCAACTAAATTGACCTCCAATCTGCAGGAGCAGTCTGGACTTTAGATCTGAATAGAGACCCTTTTACCGCTCTAGACTTCTGAAACCAAATTGCTCACCTAGATTGGCAGCCTAAGCAGAATCCAGAGGGCAGATCTGAAGTGAATCCTACACTCCAGTATGAGCTTCACATCTAAACTGAATCCTCTGCAGCAGGCAGGACTCCTTCCTAATGCAAATGAAGTTCTCCAAATCTCATCTCCAAATTCCACGACGATGGCCTGACTCATCTGAAGGCTTCCCTAAGTCCTCAGTGTGAAGGAATCCCAACCCTGACCTTTGCATCTTCAGCCTCAGCCCTAAGCTGCTCACTCAGTGCCGTCATCCCTGCGCTCTCCCCCATGGCGGCACAGCAAGGCACATCAGCACGTAGGGCTGGCCAGCTGGACGCTTGTGTGCGCCTGTGCTGCACTGCGCTGTGCTGGAGCAAGCAGATTGGCTCTGAGCTCTGAGGCCAGGAACAGCTGAGCCAGAACCCTGCTGATTGGCTGTCAGCTGGCCATGAGGCTACTAACAGCTGGTCTGACATGGATCCTCTGTTTTATAGTTCATCTCCAGAGGAGCCTGCAAGTCCCAGACAGCATCTGAATTAGTCATGGGGGCTTCACTACCAGGCAGTGGGAAGGCAGGGCTGAGACTTAATTGTGCCTGTTCGTTAGGAGACACGATACAACATTTTATTTGTTTGAAATCCCATCATTTAGTGTTGTGGAATTGGAATTTAGTCTTACCATGCTGCAGGTGTTCACTATCAAGCATATCAGAGGGAAGATGTGACATTTATTAAAATGTATAATTTTTATTGAGTGCTGTATGATATCTTCCTGCCTTGCATCCAATGATTGCTGGTGTAGGCTCCAGCTTCCCTGTAACCCTGCCCTGAATGAGCAGATTAAGAAAATGGATGGCTGGATAACTGGATGGACTATCTGATATCCCGTAGAGTTGTACATGTTATAGCATTAACTCTATAAGCCTATGAATGATAGTATACAGTATATTCATATGCTTTTTTACCAAATCTAAAATATATGTAGACTGAGCTACGGTGGCGCAGTGGGTAGCACTGCTGCCACGCAGTTAGGAGACTTGGGTTCGCTTCCCGGGTCCTCCCTGAGTGGAGTTTGCATGTTCTCGCCGTGTCTGCGTGGGTTTCCTCCGGTTTCCTCCCACAGTCCAAAGACATGCAGGTGAGGTGCATTGGCGATTCTAAATTGTCCCTAGTGTGTGCCTGCCCGGGGATTGTTTTCTTGCCTTGCGCCCTGTGTTGGCTGGGATTGGCTCTAGCAGACCCCTGTGACCCTGTAGTTAGTATATAGCGGGTTGGATAATGGAAGGATGGACTCAGCTATACTCACATGTACACTCCAGCAACTGCACCATGGAAAAGAGCTGGCCAGGACACAATCCACATTGTTAATCCTGTATTGTTGGCTCAACCATCAGGTGGATTCTTCCCTCCAGCACCCTTGCATTGGGGAGGCTGAGGAGTGTAATGTAGTTGGAACACACCCTAACTGGTCACCTTTCTTAAACATGGGTACCACCACACCAGCCTGCCATTCCAAGGGGGCTTTACCCACCTTCCATGAAACGCAGAGTAGTCACATTAACCACGCTACCCCAACAATGTCCAGCACTTTCAACATCTCAATCCACCCCAGCAGCCCACCCACCACAGAGATCTCAGACCACCATAGCAACTGAAAGTGAGACGCCTCCTTCTGGGCGACACCTGGCTTTATAGGACTTGGTCTGGAAGGGGTGGAGTCAGGTGCCCTCGCTGAGCATCTTCTTGGAGCTGTGGAGGTAGAGACAGGTAAGAGGTTTAGCAGCAGCACACCCTTTTGTTTCAGAGTGGTATTACATACCTTAGCTGAGCCCATGCGTGAGTATATATATATATATATGTAGTGAGAGTAGGGAGCAGGTTGAGGAGTCCCTGGAGAGGTGGAGATCTGCTTTAGAGAGGAGAGGAATGAAGGTCAGTAGGACCACCAAGACAGAATACATGTGTGTAAATGAGAGGAAAGTCAGTGGAATGGTGAGGATGCAGGGAGTAGAGGTGGCAATGGTGGATGAGTTTAAGTACTTGGGATCAACAGTACAGAGTAATGGGGATTGTGGAAGAGAAGTGAAGAAGAGAGTGCAGGCAGGGTGAAATGGGAGGAGAAGAATGTCAGGAGTGATTTGTGACAGACGGATATCAGCAAGAGTGAAAGGGAAGGTCTACAGGACGCTACTGAGACCAGCAATGTTATATGAGTTGGTCACGGTGGCACTGACCAGAAAGCAGGAGACAGAGCTGGAGGTGGCAGACTTAAAGATGTTAAGATTTGCATTGCATGTGATGAGGATGGACAGGATTAGAAATGAGGACATTAGAGGGTCAGCTCAACTTGGACGGTTCGGAGACAAAGTCAGAGAGGCGAGATTGCTTTGGTTTGGACATGTGCAGAGGAGAGATGCTCAGTATATTGGGAGAAGGATGCTAAGGATAGAGCTGCCAGGGAAGAGGAAAACAGAAAGGCCTAAGAGAAGGTTTATGGATGTGGTGAGAGAGGACATGAAGATGATGGGTGTAACAGAAGGGGACAGGAAGATATGAAACAAGATGATCTACTGTGGCAATCCCTAATGGGAGCAGCCGAAAGAAGAAGGATATTTATTTATTTATTTATTTATTGTGACAAGTGTAGAGGATGTAGCAGCCAGTCAGCTCGACACAGACAGACGCAGGAAGCACTTATCAGAACACAGACTTTTTTTATTTTTTCTTCACTTTGTGGGAAACGCCTTCCTTGTTTCCCACAGGCACAACACAGTCCCACTAAGCACAATCTCAGCACGATACTCTTTCTCTCATTTTCTTTTCTTTTCTTTCTCTTTTTGTTCTCCTCCACTTCTTCTCGGCAAGCTTCGTCTCCCTCCTCCTGACTCTGGCTCACCGAATATTCCTTTTATATGTTACCCGGAAGTCCTCCAGGTGCTTGTTGACCCACTTCCGGTTGTGGTGAAAGGATCGCTCGTATGGGCCCAGGACCAGCTGCAGCACCCCCTGGTGGTGTCCCCTGGATCCCAACAGGGCTATATCCAACTCCATCACCCATGAAGCCCTGCGGGAGTAGGAGGCACCGTTTCAACCGACGGGGGCTGCCATCTATAGGGTGGTCCAGATCTAATTATGCAATTTTCATTACACTATAACTTATTAAGTTTATTACAGTACATAGAAAATCACCTGACAAATCCCGAACCATCAAGAAGTGTGCGAACTGACGACATGAAGAATCGTCTTCACACCGAACTGGAATCGTCCCCGCATAAATCAAAGTCATCCAGATGATCTGGATCTGCATAATTAGATCTGGACCACCCTGTAGTGTCCAGGGGGAGGTAATGTTCTGCCCACGCTTGCTCCCATGGTCCTCTCAGTGAAGAGGCGTCCTGACCGGCTGTCTGTGACAATATATATATAATGTCCAACCACAAATATGCAAACCGTGTCACAGACCGTTTGCCTCTCTCTCTATATACTGTATACAGTGCCATCCACAATGTTTGGGGCACAGCATTGGCAGGTCTGTTAAAGCCATTGTCATATTTAGGACTTTGTCGCATATCCCAGCATGTAATGACTGCTTGACGTCTGTGATTTATCGACATCTCCAGGTGCTGAGGATCTTCTTTGGTGATGTTCTGGCAACACTCTAATGCAGCCATCTTCAGCTATCTTTTAAACTCCTGTGTGGCCTCAGGTGTATGTTTGGCTCCTTATCTTGTTGTAGGATGAAGCTCCATCCAGTGAGTTTGGACACATTTATTGAACTTAAGTAGATCAGATGTTTGTATACACCTCAGAATTCATTGTGCGACTGTCATTAGCAGTTCCATCATCAAGAAGAGAAGTGTATCAGGACCTGTGGCAGCCTTACATTCCCAAGCCATAACACCAACTGCCCTGTTTAACAGATGAGGTGGTCTGCTTTGGATCTTGGGTGTTACCTTTTGATCTCCACAGTTTGTTGTTGCCATCACTCTGATGAGGTTCATCTTTGTCTCATCTGTCCACAAGACCTTGTCCCATAATTCTGTGGGCTCTTGGAAGTTATTTAACTCAAACTGTAATCTGGCCATCCTGTTTGTGTGGTTGGCACCTTGCAGTCCTCTGTGTTTCTGTTCATGAAGTCTTCTGCTGATAGTCATCTCTGACACGTGCACATCGGCCCCCTGAAGACTGCTTCTGATCTTGTTGCACAGGAGTTTGGGGCTTTTTCTTGACCACAGTGAGGACTCTTCTGTCCCCAGCAGTGGAGGTCTTCCTTGGCCTAGCAGTCCCTTTGTGATTACTGAGCTCACCAATGTGTTCCTTCTTCTTCATGACATTCCAGACAGTTGATTTCGGCCATCTTAAGGTATTACTGATGTCTTCAATGGTTTTATTCTTCGTTCTCAGCCTCATAATGTCTTCTTTGGCTTTCAATGTCACAGCTCTTGTCCTCATGTTCAACAATGGTAACTACAGACTCTAAAGGATTGAAGCAAACTGAAGTATCTTATGAAGTAATGAAACCCAGCTGAGGAATCACAAACATCTGTGACACCTTATTGTCCCAAACATTATGGTGTCCTGAAATGGGGGGGGGGTGTGTGACCAAAATGCCTGCAAATCCCCTTAAATGAATGTCTCCAATGTGCACTTTAATCACATCTGAATTTTTCGATTTGTAATTTTGAAGTGTGGAGCCAATGCGCAAATCAAGGAAAAAAGGGTCTTTGTCCTAAACATTATGGAGGGCGCTGTATATTGACATATATGGAAGGCTTTCCACCACATTTTGGAGTGTCTCTGTGGAAATTTCTGCCCATTCAGAGAAACGCGCATTTCGGAGGTTGAATGAGAAGACGTGACTTGCAATCGGCAGTCCAGTTCATCCCAAAGCTGTCCATTAGATGGAGGTCAGGGCTCTGTGCAGGCCACTTGAGCTCCTTAATGTCCTTCTGGACCTGCCTTTGTGCACAGTCATGCTGGAACAGGAAAGTGCCTTCCTCACGCTGTTGTCACAAAGTCAGAAATGCACACAGTCGTCTAAAATGTCCTTGAATGCTGAGTACCCTTCACCGGAACCAGGGGTCCTAACCCAAACCCCACCATCCTCCCTCTTCCACCAGACTATACAGGAGGTGCTATGAAGTCCAGAAGGTCGCCTTCTCCTGGCGTCCACCAAACACAGACATGTCCACCAGACCTTCAGGTAGTGATTTGTGAGACATCCCTCCAGAGAACACGTTTGCACTGCTCCCACTGGTCCAATGGCGGCCTGCTTTAGACCACAGCAGCTGATCATTCACCAATAGAAAAACAGTAAGCACTAGAGCCCGCCCACTCAACTTTGATGAGTAAAAGTGACAGTTTTCATTTCAGGGCTTACTTCCTGCTGCGCGCAGTGTCACTGAAATAAACATATATTTTGTGACATGTTTAATTATTGTAGCTCATATTTCATGTTGTTATGTATTTATTGCCACATTTCACAGTATTTATTTGTGTATTTTATTTATTTAAATTGTCTGAAATATTCCTCAATAGGCAACAAAGACTCTCGCCTTAATCACTGATCCAACATGCCGTCCCCGTTATTATTTAGAACATTTTTTGCCGTGAGGCTTTTAGAAGGAATGAACCGCTTTCTAGGTAGTTTATCACTTTCTAGTGCGGAAGAAGTGGGAGGACATGATTGTTCAGATGCAGCCCTACCAAGGTGGAGAGGCACGTTCGCAGTTCTGCAAATCGTCTTCCTTTGAAGGAACATCTGCGCGCAGGTGGAAGGTCCGTCACTCCACGCTACATCAATCGCAAATTGCTTTCTCGGTTTTTTGGTTTTTTTTTTTACTCGAAAGCAAAACGTCTGGAAGACAAAAGTGAAGTCGCCCTCCTTCGTAATCTTAAATATCAAGGAAGACAAACAAAAATGCAGCGTTGTTGTTCAGGAGAAAGCGAAACATAAGGGAGCTTATTAAAGAAGCAAATGCTGCGCTGAACGTTAAGGTGGTCTGCGTGACTGGCGAGATTTCAAAGTTTAAAAACTATTTTAAAAAGTCTATGTAAGATATACACTGTAACCAATAGGGGGGTGCCACTGAGCCCAAAACCCCTGACCCAATAACACTCAACACCGTCATGGGTTCAAATACTAAATTTTTAATCCTCTAAGCACTTCAGACAATACAGCACAGCCAGTCACCATACACACAATGAAATTCTTTCCTCTCCTTCCGTCTCCAGTTGAGTGTCGCCCGCTGCCTCCCGGCCCCTCGAGGTGGAGCAGTGGGCTCCTAAAAGGATAAAAATCCTTTCAAAATCGTAAATTAAAAATCCTCCATAGAATGCTGATCCCAGAACAGCTTTTGGTGACACTGCATGACTTAAGGGGATCATCTGCAGGTTGTTTGGGAGGCAGGTCAGACCTCCCCACACCGACAAGGCCCCCCGGTGGCATCCATGGACCCTGACAGGGTTGAACTTCTGAACTCAATTACCCATGAACCCTGGCCAATATCCAAGCTAGAACATCTCCAGTGGGCCACAGCCACCTAATGTATTGGGGGGATGGAACTGCTGCTGGCTACCGACTGCTGCTTGTCCATCCCTTAGCACCTTCCAGCTTGGCAAGAATGGGGTGATTGTTTGTCCTCCATGGCACTCACAACACGTTCTCCATGCATGGATGTTTCTTCCTTTTCCCCAAAAATTATATAAAATATAAAACTATCCTGGTGTGCTTGTTAGACTGGCACCTAGTTCTAGTGGTAGGTTATTTTGAGCCCTAGGCCAGGCTTATTAGTGTGGCAACCGACTGTTTGGTAGCTACCCTGTGTGGCTTATGATCTGCACCCTAGGTGAATGCCTAATTTGCCTTAATGGTGGCACTGGCCCAGCTGGCACCCACATTGTTCCTTTCTTGTACCCAGAGCTGCCAGGCACTGACTCTCTGTGGCCTTCAAATGGATTACCCGAATGTGAAAGTCCCACCCAGGGTAGTTTCCTGATCTGCACATGCGACAGAGTTCTTTGCTCTCTTTTGGGCTCCGCACACGAGCAGAAGCAGCCATATTAGTTGGGCTACAGTTAGAATTCTGGTTTTCTTCAGGGTTCCACCTGCTGAGGTATCTCCTTCTAGTTCTGTGTGAGCCCCGGTTATATCCCTGGCACTCTTAATTAAGCAGGATGGAAAACTTTATGTTACAAGATTGGCTCAGTGATTATGTGTGCAATGGGCAGGCATCTCATCTGGAGTTGGTCCCCACGTTATGCCCTGTGCTGCTGGGCACCATCTCTGTGAAACCTTAAATTGTACAAAGTGAGCCTGAGAATGACTGAAACTGCATGTACTCCCTGGGATGGGGTGGCTCCCTGCCCAAGGGTGAATCTTGCACTTGTGGCTGTTCACCACCTCACTCAGGAAGCATCTGACTGTTAGGGCATCTCCTGCCCACCATGGACTCGTCTATCTGAGCCCAGTGTCGACCTGATGGGCACCTGTGCCCTGTAACCTTGAACAGGGTATGTGAGTTGGAAGCTGGGTGGAAATGTTACAAAGTGATAATGAAGTGCAGATTGTAAGTTGTGAGGAAGGCGGCTCACAAACTGTCGTAGTGGTGCCATCTTTCCTTGTGTTATATAGTGCCTTTCACAGCAGTGCAATGCAGTTTTAAAGTCCACCAACTTTCCTTTCTCATTTCTTTCTTTCTTTCTTTCTTTCTTTCTTTCTAAATTATCTTTCCTGTAAATAAGAAGGAAGTAATCTGCATGACAATTGGCATTGTGCCCAGTGTTCCTGGGCACCAACTCTCTGAGAGCCTGAATTTGATTAAGCAGGTTTAAGAATGACTGAAGACCAGCCCAGTGGGCCCAGTGACTCCCCATCTATGGTTACAACCCGCATTCTAACCATCACGTCCTCTTCTAGGCTCTCGTGGCACAAACACGGGTGTGCACCTCACAACGGGGTGGCTTCTGACTGCCAGGCCTGATGGGCACCAGTGATCTGTGACCTTGAATTGTGTTTGACAAATTTTAGAAAGTGAAGACAAAGTGAAAATTGTAAGCTGCTAATCGTCGCGCCATCTGCTGCCTTTCTTTGTGTTATTCAGTGCCTTTAAAAAAGTTAACCAGCGCTGGCACAACGCAGTTTTAAACTTCACCAAGTTGCCTTTGCCGTTGCTTTCTTCCCCTTTTTTATTTATTTATTTTTTCTTTTATTTTTTAATTTTATCATGCTTTGCTTCCCGACAATGAGGAGCAAGTGTCTGCATGACAATGCAGAATCCGCGCAGTGTCCTTTTACTGGGGCGTTTGAATGTCACGAAGAGGCCATTAAACATTCAACCACAACGACGAGCTGGCGCAGTGCGGGGGGCAACTTTCAGATTGTTTTACCTTAGTTCAATGGAGGACCACCTGCCGGGTAAAAAAAAAAATCTACAGATGGAGAAGGAGAAAGAGAACCTCTGGAGTCCTCTGGAAAACAGCAGTCTGTGTATCGTAATAAGTTGGAAGAAAGAAAGACGCTGCCCTGAGTCAGCCATTGCTGCTTAAACTAGAAGTTTGTTTTTATACCAGTTTTGGAATTGAACGAATATGAACTGGAGTTGAGGCCAAAAGATTCCATCTGGGCTAAAGATTTTATATCTCCATGCTTACCAACTCCACACATGTCGTGTTGCCGTACGTTCCCAGATGTCAAAGAATTAAGGAGCAGGGGAGCCTGCAGAGACCAACCGGGCCACAATCCAAAAAAAACTGAACTGAAAGAAGCATCCAGGGGCATGATAACAGAAAGTAGTCATGCCAATAGCCTTATATGCCAACAAAGTGAGCAGGTCAGGGTCGGGGATGTCCTTCATACGGAGAATCTCTCTCCTAACTGACTGTGCTTCCTTATATGGTCCGGCTAGAAGGGGCGTGGCTTCATGGGCCATTGTAGGTGTGGCTCAGTTGCTCTCACTGGGCGTGTTCTCGGTCATGCGGACAGACACAGAGATGTTACTGTGAGCGGCAGTGCCCCCTCTTTCCTGGGAGTGGTACTGCACACATCAGCAGAGTCCGGTAGGTGATCCTCACATGTCAACTCAATAAAGGCATTTTCGTTATCTCCATTAGGGCTACTGTCAAAGTAAAAGCTAAAAGGCAGCTCAACATCACACTTTATTTACTATATCAGATGTTCAGTGGATTAAAAGTTTCAACACATTTTGCCCATGTTTGGTGCCATTGCCTATTAATTGCTTAATTTGAATCAAACACTTAGGGTCACCTTCTGACAATACTTTTGCCCATTCCTCCTGACAGAACTTGTGTAGGTTTGGACCCCTTTGCTCATAGTCATTTTTTACGTTCAGTCCGGTCATTTTCTACAGGATTCAGGTCGGCGCCTTGTGGCCATTCCAGTACCTTCTAGTTGTCTTGTAGCCATTTTATGATAACTTTCATCATCGTCCTGCTGAAAGACACATTTGTAACCAAGTTTTAACTTTCTGGTTTCCTCCTGATGGCATGTGATTCCTGAAGTGCCTCGGTCACTTTGCCATATCGCGCTGCAACCCACAGTTGGGATAAAAAGTTCTTCAGCTTAAAACGTCTCACTCTTCTTCCTCCATACATAGCAGCGATCACAATGGCCAAACAATTGTTGTTTCATCTGACCACACAACACTCCCCCAAAAAAAAGGTCAGGTCTTTGTCCGGGTGGTCACCTGTAAACTTCAGGTTGGCTATTTTTATGTCATTGGTAGTGTAAGGATGCAGATTTGCACTGGGCATGACGAGATCTGCATTGGGTGTGACGAGGATGAACAGGATTAGAAATGAGGACATTAGAGGGTCAACTCAGGTTGGACAGTTGGGAGACAAAGTCAGAGAGGCGAAATTGGTTTGGTTTGGAGAGATGCTGGGTATATTGGGAGAAGGGTGCTAAGGACAGAGCTGCCAAGGAAGAAGAGAAGAGGAAGGCCTAAGAGAAGGTTTATGAATGTGGTGAGAGAGGACATGAAGATGATGGGTGTGACGGGAGCAGTCGAAAGAAGAAGAAGAAGGCGGTGTAAGGACGTCCTTTTTAATCAACAGCCGTTCAGGCCACGACAATGAAGGACTCTCTTAATGGTGCCTTTAAATACTTTGGTGCTCAATACCCCCAGTTCCTTTCTTGATATCTTGGGGTTCACTTGAACCTTTCGCAACAAAGTTTGTTCATCCCTGGGAGTTAATTTGTACCTCCTTCTTGTGTCCGTGTGGTCTTTAGCTATTTGTATTTGCACACAATTGTTTGTACAGAAGCTCATGGTACCTTCGGGTTGTCTGGGAATTGCTCCTAAGGAGGAAGCAGACTTGTGGTGGTCTGCCTTTCTTTTTCTGATGTCTTGGATGAGTTGTTTCGGGTTTCCCAAAGGCAGCAAGCGACTGGCTATAAAACGGTGGTCTCAAACTCCAGTCCTGGAGGGCCGCAGTGGCTGCAGGTTTTCATTCTAACCCTTTTCTTAATTAGCGACCTGTTTTTGCGGCTAATTAACTTCTTTTGAGTTCATTTTAATTGGCTTTTTTTGAAGACTCGAACCCCTTAATTGTTTCCTTTTCCCTAATTAGCAGCCAAACAATAACAAGATACAAAATGAGCCAAAACAACTGGTGTCCATCATACAATTTCTGAAAATAAAGAAAGATGGAGGTCTCAGGAATGCTAATCTGCTCAGGTCCACCAAACATTTCACCAGTGTGATCTTAGAAAAGAGAAAATCAGCAGTTTTGGAATTGTGATGCCATTGCACAACGAGAGCAGAAACAAGCCATGGAATTAAAGAACGAGTTTAATTAACAATAAGAATCAGAGCCTGATGGAGCCACTGGTTGGAGTTTGAGATCCTGACTTAGGTGATCTTACTGTTGGCTCCCTCACTTCACATTTCATTTCTGTTTGGGTGCCGTTTAAGGAAAGAAATGAAGCAATTCAGGGGAACGATGAAGAAATTCAGGGGGACAAATCTTAAATAAGCAATTCAATTAAAATGAAAAGCTGCAGTGGGCTGGCGCCCTGCCCGGGATTTGTTCCTTCCTTGCGTCCTGTGCTGGCTGGGATTGGCTCCAGCAGACCCCCGTGACTCTGTGTTAGGATATAGCGGGTTGGATAATGACTGACTGACTAAAATGGAAGGAAAAGGAGTTAATTAGCAGCATAAACGGGTCACCAATTAAGAAAAGGGTTAGAATGAAAACCTGCAGGACCGGAGTTTGAGCCCACTGCTGTAAAAGTAGACCCTGAAATACTGCAACTAATGAACTCACTAGAGACAATCGGCCAATCAGAGGCTTCTAAAAGTCAGGATATCAGCTTCTGGAATCATCCGGCTGTTTCGCTTTGTATGTAAACTTAAGACCTGCTGAAAACCCGCCATAAAGGTTGAAATCAGTCCGTCTCTTAACCTCTTGGAGGCCCTATGGCAGGGGTGTTCATCTCCGGTCCTGGTGGGCCGCAGTGGCTGCAGGTTTTCATTCTAATCATCGTCTTCATCATTGAGACCCTGTTGTTGCTGCTGTTTTGCCTTCGTTTTAATTGACGGGACTCAGTCTCCTTAGTTTTTTGTTTTTCCTTAATGAGCAATAATGAGACATGAAACGAGCAGATCACCTGAAAATAAAGAAAGGTGAAGATCTTGGTCATGTCGGTCTGCTCAGGTCACCAAAACATCTTGACGATGGTCTTAGAAAAACAGAAAATCAACAGTCCGCTGTGGCAGAATGAGAGCGTCAACAAGTCCTGATATTCAATAACGGCTTTAATGAAAAGCAAGAATCGGCTTCTCAATAAGAAACTGGCTGGAGTTTGACGTTTCAGTTTAGCTGGTCATCCGTTGGCTCGTCTCACATCTCATTTCTGATTGGCTGCCATTTAATGAAGAAACAAATGAACTCAGAGGACCGAATCCTTAAAAATGGGGATATTAAAATTAAGAGAAAAGGAGTTAATTAGCAAAAGGGTTAGAGTGAAAACCTGCAGCCACTGCGGCCCACCAGGACCAGCGTTGGACACCCCTGCCCTAAGGCAACATAGCATGTGTGGAGCTGCAAAGCGTGGAGTTTTAAAGATTTGACTTGGAAACGTTTGGACTCAACTGAAGGTGAAGAAGCAGGCACTTCCTGTAGGTTTGCCTTTTCCCTCCAGCATCCAGGGTTCAAATCCCAACTTTAGTCGTCATCTGTGTGGACTCTGTATGTTCTGCCCATGCATGGGTGGGTTTTCCATCAGGTACTCTGGTGTTCCTCCCACCTCCCCAAAACACTGTGTGGGTTAGGTGGATCAGTGACTCCTTTGTGGATGAGCTCAGCCTGTCCCGTCCGGGATCATTTCCTGCCTTGATAGCATCAGAATAGGCATCAGTCCCCTGTGATCTTTAACTCGGTTTGGCAAGTTTGAGAATGTTATGTTATTTCTTAATTTTATTTCTTGTTGAAGTAAGATCAATGTGGCCCAGCGATTAAGGATTTGGACCTCAGACCTTGGGGTTGGGAGTTCAGATCCTGTTCATGACGTTACATGACCATGAAAACTAGAAAAGAACAAAAGAAATGTAACCGATTGTATCTCAAATGTTGTAAGTCACCTTGGATAAAGGTGTCCACAAAGAAATAAGAGAAGAACAGACTGCTTATAAAGCTTTACTAATATCACAATTGCCCAAAAATTCTATTAAAACAGACTAAAGTTAGTCTTATAAATTGTTATGGGCATAGTTATGAATAAAACTGCAAAGTCACTGGGGGCTCTGAAAAGCTTTACTTTGTCTTTCTTAGTCTTATGGTGCTTTTTTCAAAAGAAGGTTTAATGTTGGCCTCCAGCAAGGCTTCCTGACGTCAGGCAGCCGCTCAGACGTGATGTGGATTTAGACGACTGAAGGTCACTCAGTGAGGTCTCTCAGACGAGACGCTGTTAGGTTTGGCTTGTGGTTAGTTACAGTTTACGAAGGCGTACTAAAAAATCTTGATGGTCTCGGGTCTCCTTGAATCTTAGCCTCTTCTCTGGTGATTCCTGGCAAAAAAGAGGTGAGAAAAATCTAACAGCTGCGAAACAAAATGGCGAAGTCCACACACACAACTGACAAAGAGTCTCACGTCTCATTCACTTGAAGTGTAGTAATGCAGGGGGTCTCCATACATTTTCATAACCCATTTTGTCCAAATGTAGGGTCTCAAACCTGGAAACATTACACAAATGATAGGAACCAAGCCTGGCCAGGGTGGCACTGCATTGCAAGGCATACAGCCACACACAAATAACTACATCCATCCATCCATCCATCCATCCATCCATCCATTATCCAACCTTCTATATCCTAACACAGGGTCACGGGGGTCTGCTGGAGCCAATCCCAGCTAACACAGGGCACAACGCAGGAAACAAACCCCAGGCAGGGCGCTAGCCCACCGCATATTATTATTATTATTATTATTATTATTATTATTATTTGCTTTGCATATAATGTGAAAAGCACCTTCTGTGGTTGTCATGTCTGTCTGTGTGTATGAAACAACTTGACTCTAAATGGACCAATTCTGTTGAAATTTGGCACACTTATTCCCCACAGAAATATGGCAAGAAAGGATCATTTTTGCTTGAATAAAATGCACTGCATATATTTTGAAATGTCAAAAACTCCCGTTAAAACGCTTTGGTGAATTTGAACTCTTCAATTACAATTTAGTTTACTATTTAAAATTTACCACGAGAGACGTCACTTCTGCTTGTATAGTTTGTATTTTTTCCTCAATGACTCATCTAATGGCAAACAGATCCCCAGTAAAGTTAACAACTGACTGGAACTGGACAACCTCAGGTCACTTACACATTATTAATAATAATAATTAGTAATAATAATAACAATAATAATAATAATTAATAGGTTAATTTATTAATTAATAAAAAGGAAAAAACACAAAACAGTAAAAGTACTACTACTAATAATAATAGTTAATAAGTTAATTTTTTAATTAATAAAAAAGAAAAAACATGAAACAGTTAAAGTAAAAATAATAATGATAATAGTTAATAAGTCCATCCATCCATTATCCAACCCGCTGAATCCAAACCGGGTCACGGGGGTCTGCTGGAGCCAATCCCAGCCAACACAGGAACCAATCCTGGGCAGGGTGCCAACCCACCGCAGGACACACACAAACACACCCAGCACACACTACGGCCAATTTAGAATCGCCAATCCACCTAACCTGCATGTCTTTGGACTGTGGGAGGAAACCGGA
>JANRMT010049829.1:22519148-22543450 GCA_026402145.1 Polypterus bichir lapradei | reverse complement strand
AATATCTATCTATCTATCTATCTATCTAGTCCTGCCAACTACGTCAAAATATCTATCTATCTATCTATCTATTATATAGTGCCTTTCACATCTGGTCATGAATAGATGCAAAAGTTTGGTGAACTTTTTGGTCATAACCCGATTTGTACGCGTTCCGAGATGTTTGTGACCCGAGGTTCCACTCTGTCTATCTATCTATCTATCTATCTAACTATCTAATCCTGCCGACTATGCTAAAATATCTATCTATCTATCTATCTGTCTATCTAATCCTGCCAACTATGCCAATATATCTATCTAATCCTGCCGACTATGCTAAAATATCTATCTATCTATCTATCTATCTATCTATCTATCTCTACTATACAGTATTTTTCACTATTTATATGTCCCAAATATAGTTAGTTATTTTTTGCTGTTATTCTGTGTAAAATATAATGCCTTTCATCTGCTATCTGTCTATTCCATCATCTCTATCATTGTCTGTTGACAATATGGTGCCTTTATGATATATTTATTATATAGTATTTTACACTGAATTTCCATTATGTAATGTCTTTTGTCAGTAAACTTTGTATATTATAGTGCCTTTCATCAGATGTCTACCCATTATATGGTGTTTTTTCAGTCTGCATGGAGTGCATGGAAGTAGTTGGATGCTTCTATAGCTTAACTTTAGTCATATCTTTGTTAACAGATTCATTTTAATTGTGATTCTTTGGTGTGTGTGTGTGTGTGCGTGTGTGAAGCAGAACATTCTAAACACTGCCTGTTCCAATTTAGAGTTAATAGAAGGCTCTATGAGTTCAATTCAGGACTCACCGACACTGGCCCTTACACAGACACTCCTTAGACTCACCAGATAACATAAGACGTCTCTTTAGATAGATAGCCAACACAGGGTGCAAGGCAGGAAACAAACCCTGGGTAGGGTGCCAGTCCACCGCAGGGCACACACACACACTAAGCACACACTAGGGACAATTTCGGCTCGCCAATACACCTAACCTGCATGTCTGTGGACTGTGGGAGGAAACCCACGCAGACACAGAGAGAACATGCAAACTCCACGCAGGGAAGACCCGGGAAGCGGACCCAGGTTTCCTACCACTGCGCCACTGTGCCGCCTATTCAGAGTTCCCAGCCAATAAAAGATCTCTTTTTTCTGTTTGAATTCCCACACGTTTGTCATTTATCCACACTTGTTAATTTAGGCTGTAATTGAAGATTTGCTTTAAATGATAACCGTCCAGGACTTCTGCTGCCCCAGGCACCTCGGTTCCTCTGCGGCTCCTGCCTACACGGCGCTGGCGACACTTTGAATGAAACCCGATGCCGCTGACGTCACTGGGCACAAGAGCGCGCTAACCTTGGAGAGGGCAAAGCGCGGGCGAGGCCGAGCCGGAGAGGCTGGCGCTGGTGACGCTGCGTTCCCCCCAACTGATCTCAAGCGGGTCGTGTGCGTCCGTACGTGTGCGTGGGAAGGGGCGCCGCAGTCCACCTGCAGGAGGCTAAACGTGCGCGCGGCAGAGGATCCTCTCGTTTGAATAGGACCGACTGATGCGTGACTCAGGTTCATTTTCAATTGATAGAACCCTCAGTCACGGGTGACTCATTTGTCATACACAGAGCCCACAGAAAAAATACATAAAACATCTGTTCCGAGATATATTCATGAATAAATACTTACGACATCGCTTACCCAAACCGCTTTATCCATTTCTAGGTCGCGAGGGGCAGATAGGTGCCAGGCATGTGATGGGCACTCACGGGGCACACGCGCACATTAAGGCGACCATCACACTACTATATAAAAACGGAAAGCGATTTCCATCCGTAAAGTTTACTGAAGTGATCCAAACGTTAGATTGTTGTAGCACCACTGTGAAAGGCGCTCTATAAAACGCATATTTAATTTTTCAATGTGCCAGCGTGTTTCTTTTAAGGTAGCCCAGGCTGCACATTATTTAGTGCTCACTCGTGTTACGTAAAGTCGAATTTCATTTAAATGCGTGTCAATACGCGTGAAGGCCGTGGCTCTCCAAACTTTGTGTTATTCCTCGAACTGTGTAAGGCGCTATACAAAACCAGGATGACTTTAACGAGCTAGCATACGCCAGAGAAACTTTCCATACATATCGATATGTTTTGAAGGTAAGCCGGTACAACTCTTATCCGTAGCATTCCAAACTTTGTTATTTTCGCCCAACTGTGAAAGGCACTATATCAAATTAAAAAAAAAACTGACTTGGTTTTTAGTGTGCCGTCTTTTAAGACAACTCAAACTGTACGTCATTCTATCATAAGTCTTAAAAAACTTTATAATGAAGTTTGATTTCTCCTGAATTGTATACCAAAACATGTTTTAGTCGTGGCGCTGCAAACTTTGTGTTATTCTTCCCATCGTGCAAGGCGCTATATGAACATAACTTTCATCTATCAATTTCTGTTGCTATTGATATTTTTTTACGTTTTACCGCAACAGTCCAAACTTTCTTATTCTAAACACACCGTGAAAGGCACCATATAATGTACCAGGTACGTTGAAAAGGTTTCCGCACTTTTTAAAAGCCTATTTATTAAGAATTTCCAACACAAATGACGTCACTTCTCTACACAATCACCTTCGTTTGCGATGCAATTTTCCCAGCGTCGTACCAACTTTTTAATGCCCAATTACTCCGCCTCTCGCCTTGCGGAAAATTTCTGAACGTCCTTCGTAGTTTTAATTTGATTAAAATGTCAGTCAGTCAGTCAGTCAGTTTCCAACCCGGTATATCCTAACTACAGGGTCACGGGGGTCTGCTGGAGCCAATCTCAGCCAGCACAGGGCGCAAGGCAGGATCAAATTCCGGGCAGGGCACATACAGACACACACCTCACTAGGGACAATTAAATAGGGTCGCCAGTACACCTAACCTGCATATCTTTGGACTGTGGGAGGAAACCAGAGCACCCGGAGGAAACCCACGCAGACACGGGGAGAACATGCAAACTCCACGCAGTGCTACCACTGCGCCACCGTGCCACCCTTATATAAAATGTTTCGGTATTCATTCTGTTTATATTAGATTGATCAAATCATATATTACTCCATTTTCATTGTGAAAAAAAAGTAAAATACAGCTTGATTTGAACGTATGCCGGCATATGTTTACCCTGATAATCCAAACGTTAGAATATGGTAGCCTCACGGTGAAAGGCACTATATAAAATAATATGTGATTTAATTTTAGTGTGCTTACTTTATACGATATGGGATATCATGCATCATCCCATCCAAAAACGGTGCAGAAAGTTTGATTGGAGTATGAGCTTTAGTCATGGCCTATAATTCTGTTATTTCATCCACAGTGTAAGGCACTATACAAAATTATGTTTTGTCGAACGTGCTAGTATACTTCTTTGAAATTTTATATCCATATTCCAAAACTGAAGTATGCCACCAGTATGCAGCAACCAAAACTTTGTTATTCTATAGCCCAGCTGTGAAATGCGCTATATACTATAATTTCATTTGATTTCAGGAGTGTTGGCTCTGAGGCTAGGGATCGGAAGGTTGCCGGTTCGAATCCAATAAACGCCAGAAGTGACTCGACTCTGCTGGGCCCTTAATTGCTCCATCCTGGTTATAACGGTAATCTGCAAGCAGGTACTCCAAATTGCAGGGAAAACTCGGGGGTTGGTGGCAGGACTGGCACTCCAGCCACTGTTAAAACCCTCCCACGGTTCAGGGTGGTCCTGGAGGTGTCACCCGTTGCACGGCTGCACTTGGAACTCAATCCGGGTGCTTCGCCGTGTAATCAGCGCAGGCTCCTAACTAACGTCAGTGCACTTGTATGTTTCTTTTATATAAATGCAAAACAAATTTGCATCTAAATTATAGAAATTATCGATCGGATATGAGACGTTTTGAGGGTACTAGTTTACAAATTTTAATAACGCCAGCACTACACTCTTTACATTATTCCAGCCTGACTGTGAAAGGCACTATACGGAGTTTACAAGTTTTATTTGGTGATACTTTGAGACTTCGCTAGTGGGTCGCAGTTTCAGCCCGCTATGAAAGACACAGCACAGCCAAGTGTGACAGAAAGCGTGGTGTCCTTGTCCTGCTAGCCCTCCTGCCCTCACTTCAGTGTAAGGCGCTTTATTCCTCTTTGAAGTGTCTGCTTGAATCGTTACGCCCTTCAAGCTCGAGGAGGCGCATTTGCCCACCTACTGAAAGAGTTCGCACTCCTCTATTGTGTCTTATTATAGACAGCTTTACGGAGGTCACAGAAGTCTGTCATTATCAGGCTTTACTGGTGTCCCATGTGGACACAGTTCGCTCAGGGCAGGTGACCCCAATAACGTAAACGAATATTCTCTTTTTATGTATTTGCATATCAATTATAGGAGAAGAAAGGTCCTGGGAAAAGAAAAAACGGCACTCACGCTTCCTCAGTGATTCTACGCATGCAGCAAATTAAACAAATGAATAAGAAATAAATACGCGGGGCACCCAGCGCGCCTCCGTCGAAGTCATTTGCATGTGCTCGAAGAGGTGATTAGCTATTTAGAGACACTTGTGCGCCGAATTTGTATGCGCCGTTAATTAGGAAAGCTTTATTTTATTGCAAATAAGCAAATTAATGCGACTTCCCCCGTTGCTGGGATACAGCTTGGCGTTTTTGCCAATTTTTTCTTTTCATTTCTTCTTTTTTTTCCTTTCCTTAATCTTTTCCCAGCTTCTGCTCATGAAGTAAATTCGCACTCCCTCATCTCAGAGTCGAAAAGCTGAAAATGTGCTTCTCTTCTTTTGTGTTCCAGGCTAAAGACAGCGATGACGATGAAGAGGTCGTCCACGTGGATCGAGACCACTTCATGGATGAATTCTTCGAACAGGTACGCGGCATGGGAGATCCGCCTCAGTCGGTGGTCTGGTCGTATTAACGATTAGTGTGGATCGGTGGGGGCGGAGTCGGTGTAATGAGAGGCGGGCCAAGTGTATTGAATATTCATTTTGGGAGCAGAAGGGGTGTGGATAAAGGCGGAGAATCAGACAAGTACGATGGGGAGCCGGATGGGGCGGAGTCTGATTTGGGGTGGGGCTCGAATTTAGTGTTCACACCAAAGCCCTAATTACACAATCCCTTAACTGTTCACACTAAACCCTAACCAGAATTTCTGCCATAAAATTGTTCTGACCTCATAGTGCTGCAACTTGCTGCACTGTGGTACAGTAGAGAATGTGGGGGTTTGTGAATACAGAAGGGGTCTGACATCAAACCTTGCACATATCAGTCTCCACTACATCTCACATCCCACAGTAGATGCCACTCCACCCTGTGTCCTGTAGTGAGGGATCAAGGGATGGTCTCCTAAATACAAGTCGGGTCCGACATGTAACACCAGCCACGTCAGTCCTCACCCCATCCTTCTTTCAATTTCCAAACTGGCTAACTCCAGAATGGTGGGGGGGATCATCTGGTTCATATTGGGTCTATTCAAGCAATGCTGAGTGAAAGTCAATAATAATAATAAGGACATTTATTTATATAGCACATGTTTATACAGAAAGTGAAGTGTACCACAAACGTTTTACAAGAAGTTAAAGAGAGAACAACGGTTAATTACAACTAATTTTTGGCAATAAAAATAGCACATTCCAAATATATCCATTCCAAGGTTCATAAGAGCATATTCCAGCAGCTATGGGTGCAACTTATAATAACAATAAAAAATTGTAATTTTAATAATCCTGATCGTAAAATACAGGTTTATAAGGATTCCAAGTCTATCCAGGCATTATTGGTTTTATGTCAGGAACTCATTAAATTTTATTAATAATAATAATAATAATAAAAATCTGATATTCAAATTCAGAACCTGCTAATTTAAATAAAGGTTGATATGTGTCTATCCAAGTAATACTGAGTGCAAGTCAGAGACTACAAAATAAAATAAAATAATAATAATAATAATAATAATAATAATAATAATAAATAATGAGTGTTATTATTGTTATTAATTTTTTCCAATCACTTTATAAGTTCTAAACCTGTTGATTCCAATGGTTGGTTCATATGGGTCCATCCAAGTAATGCCGAGTTCAAGTCAGGAAATAATAATAATAATAATAATAATAATTAATGAAGAAGAAGAAAAAAATGTATTTATAGAGCACATTATCATAAAGAAACTGAAGTGTAGTACAAAGTGCTTTACCAGAAGTTATAGGGAGAATTACAGTTAATTACAAATAATATTAATAATAATAAAACTTCATGCCAATTGTGTTCATACCAATGTTCATAAGGAACCAGAAGCCAACCCAACAACTCGTAATATCTATAAAAAATATAATTTTAATAATCCTGATCATTTAAATGCAGGTTCATAAAGATTCAATCTATCTAAGCATTTTTGGCTTTAAGTCAGGAACTAATTACATTTTAATAATAATAATAATAATAATAATAATAATAATAATAACAGTTAGTTTATCCAAACAATGCAGGTTCATATGGGTCTGTCCAAGTAGTACTGAGTGCAAGTCAGGAACAAATAATAATAACAACAGCAACGACAACAATGATGTTTATTTATGAAGCTCATTTTCATACAGAAAGTGAAGTGTGGAACAAAGTGCATTACCAGAAGTAAAAGAGAGAATGAGAATTACAGCTAATTACAAGTAATAATAATAACTCATTCCAGATGTGCTCATTCCAAGGTTCATAAAAGGTTAAAGCCTATGCAGGAATCACTAGGTTTAATCCAGGAGCTAATTTATAATAATAATAATAATAATAATAATAATAATAATAATAATAATTACTATTTATTATTATTATTATTATTATTATTATTATTCTTAAAGTTTCTTCCTTGTTCCCACAGTACTAAGGCAGACTCTGTCCCGATTGCCCCCATTTAGACTAAGCAGGTTTTAGAATGTTATACTTTACTTGATGTCATAATAATAATAAGAATGTCCAAGCCAGTGTGCCCTCACATTCCCAGACGCTGAATTGGATGAATCGCATCTGCTGATGTTAATAAAGCTGTGTTTTTTTCTCAGTGCAACCACTAGGGGACGCTCTACACTCCAAGAGTCCTAATGAGTTTTTACTCCAGACGTGTTGCCTTCTTTTATTTCACATCTCAAGTCCGCAGGGTTGAGTTTTTCTCTATCAGTCAGTCCATCACCGGTCTGGAGGTTCAGGCCCCCCTCTGGGATGCCTGGAGAAGCCCCTCAGATGACCAGACTTGCACTCTCTTTAATGCACTTTTTTTGGGATGAGGCTAACTCCCCTACGTGTCTTTTTTCCCTTCTTCAGTGTGTCTCGAGTTACAAACTTGCGGTCCCCACAGGGTCTGAGGCGTTTTTAGTTCCCTTTTTAGAGAAACAAAGTGAACTCCGGCACCGTGTTGACTTGCACATATTCTGAAGGTCAGTAATTCCCCTCGTCATCATTCTTCCAGCACTTCAGAATATCTGCCTGTCAGCAGGCTGCACATGACTGTAGTGTGGCAGACATCTTGGCAGTTTTTTTTTTTCTCTCTCTCTTTCTGACTCTCCTTCTCTTTTTACTTTTCTTGTTTGACTTTTTATTCTGCTAAAGTAAAGAGTAAAAACAGTTTTCCATGGAGAAGCTGAGGTTGTATCAATTTCAAACGCAGCGTTCTCCTTCCAGTCCCCATGCAGTGAAGCAGGGTACAAGCTGTTAATTCTTAATTTTACTTGTTTGCAAATTGAAAGACTACAATTGATTCTGGGGACCTGAGCTCACGCTGTTAGTGTTGTGATTAGGGATCCCAAAAATAATGAAAATGGGTGTGAGGCCTCCAAAATGCTCCACAAAAGCCAGTCCAGGACTTTTACCAGCCTGTCCAGGAGAGGCCCACCTCAGCTCAGCTTACTCCAACTAGCAGGCCTCAAAAATATAAAGCTGGCTTAAAAGCTCAAAATGTAAAAAAAAAAAATGTTCCAAAAATATATCAAAATACTCCATAAGAAGGTGGATGACCGTAAACCCCTGGCATGTGCTCAGAAGGGCAATCCAAAAATTGTAAACAATGGAAAATGTATTGATCAAAAGAAAAAAAAAGAATATAGCAAGAGTGCTCAAAAGAGTTGCCTAAAAGGCAGTCCAAGCAAACAAGTCCTCGAAACGCAATCCAAGAACAGAGCGGAAATCGATGTTAAAAAACGATAAATCCCCAAGAAAATAAAACCGGCGTGTCTCTCTTAATGATGGCCCATGGCTTCGACCATTGAGTCGTTATTTGATTTCATCATTTAAAGGGGCCCGGGGGGGATGGCGTGCCTTTGTGTCTGATGTCATTTTCCTTTGGGATAAAAGGCCCAACATCTGCATTGCTACATTCCGCGTCATTTTCGTCCCGATGATGCGTCAAGTATACACCTGACCCGATGTAATGTACCCTAAGCAAACCTAACATTAACTTAATTGATCACATAAATTAGAAATAATTATTGAAATACAGTAACAATAACACATTATTAATATTGTAATACAACCACTTATGATGGCATTTCGATGCTATTCGATTTCATTTATTGTATTGCTCCATTGTTATCGTTATATTGTTATCGAAACAACGTTATTCGGGTCGTTATTAACCAACGTAGATACAAAAGACTCCAAACATCCTAAATACTCTAAGACCGCTGGGTGTCACTTTCGAGTTCAGGGGTATTTCACCATCCCAAGCCACGTTTTCCTCTACGGTTGCTTTGTGTTCTCTCTACAGTATGATATTGCCACGAAAAAAGCCATAAAAAAATTTGCAGAGGATATTTGCGGTTTCTGCAAACAATTATTAGTTAGGTTCTAAGGAAAAATCCAAGAACGAATGAGGCCGCAAACTCTGAACCGCAACTTCGCGGGGGTGGATTGTAGTGAGTCTTCAGCCGGGATTTGAAAGCTGAGACCGAAGGGGCATCTCTTATAGTGGCAGGCAGACCTTTCCACATTTTAGGGGCCCTGTAACTAAAAGCTCGACCTCCCACTGTTAGTTAACAGAGATCTTAATGTACGTTCTGGTTTGTAAGTTATGATAAGTTCGGACAAGTAAACCGGACCACGGCCATTTAAGGCTTTATATGTTAAAAGGAGCATTTTGAAAATACCTGGCGGTTGGTGGCATAACTGGCACTCCAGCCACTGTAAAAAAAAAAAAACTCCCTCTGTTCCATTCCACCTGAACTCGTGTGCTGCTGAGGTGCCACCTGCCGCATGGCTGCATCGGGTCCTAATCTGGGATCTTGAGGTGGTTTGTCATGTGGTGGGTCCAGCAATGCGTGGTATCAGTGCCTGCTCCTAACCTCTGTCTCAAGTAACATTCCATACTAGCAAGTCACACTTGACAAAACTAAGTTCAAATCAGTGCCCACCCATGAGAAAGAGAGCAAGGCCAGCAGCCGTAGTAGTTCACTGGTCATAGAGACATTGCTTCTGAACGTTTGTTGACATTTTGTAGTCTTACATTAAGATTGTACACTATCACATAAGACAGCTTTGACCTTAATTTCCCATTTTTCCAGGAGTTATTGCCATGAAGCCTATTATTATGTTGGCACTTACAATTGTAAGGATTAAAAGGGTAGATCAGAAATAGCTTGCTTTCTTCCTCTCATCCTTGCCTAAAGCTCAATGATTTCTTTACTTTATATATTCAAGTCTAAGGGTTCAGTTCCCAAAGGTTGTGTGGAGTCTGGATGTACTCCTGTTCTCAGTGTATGTTTTCTTCAGTTTCTTCCAAAATCCCAAACACATTTCTAATGGATCTTTCCATTTTGGGTCACAGGTTGCTGCCATTTGGTCCCATAGGGTCACAAGTCAGCGGGAATGGGTCGTGTGTTAACATGGGTCACCAGAGGTTGATTAAGCAATTGACATTGCTCCGCTGTGTTGGTCAGCATCGATTCTCCAAGGTGGGGGGGAATCCCACCCTGCTATGCCAATCCTCATGGAATGGATCTCAAAGATACAAAGAAGGGCAAGATTGAGTTGCAGGAAAAAATAAAAAAAATGTTTTAGAAACACCTCTCTACACTTATCCAGTATCAGTGAGTGGTCTGCTGATCAGCTTGTCTCTGGCTTTGCACCTTGGACTAGTGGGATATGATGCTGAAATGAGCTGAGCAGACTCAACGACGGATGGATGGACGAGTGAATATGAGTTTACAGTTGTGAGCCCCTGCAGTGTATCAAGTCCCGATGTGACACTCCAACTTCCTGTGACTCCATAATATGTAGAGTGGGTTCAGGTACAGGTAACCTGCATGACACTGAGACCCTGGAGAAACGCCACACAGACACATAGAGAGCATGAAAAGTCTCAAGTCCCCAATGGGATTTTTGAATTTCCCTAATCTAATCTAATCTAATCTAATCTAATCTAATCTAATATAATCTAATTTAATCTAATCTAATCTAAAACCCCACACAGACTTGGGAATAAGTGCAAGCATCCATTTCCAGAACCTTCATCTCCATTCTAGGGTTAGTGAAGCCTATCAGTTGCAAAGCATAAACCAGCTCTGGAAGAGATGCCAGTTCATGGCAGGGCACCCTCATTCAAGTCAAGTCAAGTCAGGTTGGGGAGCATGCACTGGTACAGCGCGTTGCCGCACCCACTACACGACGAAACAACTCGGGCTCCCGGTTGGCAATCCCCCAGGCAGACACGCGGTCCAGTCCCACCCTCCGGAAATGACCCTATATCTGCCGTAGGCAGGTGTTACGTGGGCGGCCCCTTGGCCTGGTCCAGCCACTCGGGTCCCCAACAATGAGGATCTTATGAGCCGGATCACCCTCGGGGAAATGCGCCACATGGCTGTAGTGCCGTAACTGACTCTCCCTCACAATGCAGGCCATGTGCCTCATTCGGGACTCCATGAGCAACACAAAGTCAAGCTAATGGTACCCAAGGATTTTCCGGAGAGACACACATGAAGGAGTCCAGTCTTCGTCTCAGGTCACTGGATAGCGTCCATGTCTCTCAACCAAATAGCAAGGCAGGAAGCACCAGGACTCTAAAGACTTGGACCTTCGTCCTTTTGCATAGATATCGGGCGTGCCACACACCCCATTCCAGCGACCTCATGACCCCCCCCCCCCCCCCCATGCTCTTCCAATCTGTCTACTGACTTCATAGGAAAAGACACCAGAGTCACATGAATGTCACTGCCAAGGTAAGTAAACCTCTCAATGAGCTTGACACTCTCTCCGCAGGCAGACACACTGCTAAGGCCGTGCCCAAGATCTTGGTTTTTATCCAGAACATCTACACAGGCACAAGGAGAACTTGGAAAGTCCGCAGAGATGGTGAGCAGTTTGGGAATTGAACCTGAGCCTTTAATAAACTGCCATCCTCTCCGACTTCATATATTTTGATAGAGCACCTGCCACCATAGATGGACATCTATCATGGATTAAGGAGCTCTGTCCAGTGACAAAGAGATATCATAAAGGTAGGAAGCAGGGAGGAGATATGTTCATCCCAGCGAACCCCCCCTCGTGTCCATCAGACAGAATTCCAGTCAGATTTGGAGAGTACGGATTAGAAGGTGATTCCTTCTGCTCCGGCTTAGTGCCACCGGTTGGTCACAGGGTGGCGGCGGCACGGCTCAGTCAGGCTCCACTGCTGCCGCTGTCATCTTTCAAAACCTCTGAGTAATGAGGCTCATTGATATTCATTGCGTTCCCTTAAACGTGTCACAAGCTGGTAATGAGAATGTCAAGAGAACTGTTAAGAACCGGCCAGATTCTGTCGACAGCCAAATTCCAACTTGAAAGGATTGCAGAGACGTGATTAAAAAAAAAAAAAAAACAAGCAGTCAATCGAAAGACGGGATACAGAGCCAAAAATTCAAAGTGGGCGCACATCCATCGATTACGAAGCAGATAAGAAAAACTAGGGGGCAGGAGACACTGATTGGTTAACTAAGGATACCCAAAAAGGGCAGGATGGTCAGCCCCACATGCTAAGGTCCTTCTTGGAATATTTGAGTTGGGTGGTCAGTCCAGAAAATGTTGGCGAGGAGATACAGTAGAGAGTGTAGGCTATGGCTTTTATTTAGAAGAAATTAACCTGAGAAGCATTTTGGGTGTCTGATGATCTACAAGCCAGGAACAGCAGGGAACACCTCTGACAGGTCCAGGCCATCAATCAGAAAACCCACACAAACTGGGAATAAGTGCAAACATCAACATCCTGAACCCACATCTCCTTTAAAGAGGTGGGACGCCAGTTCATGGTGGGGCAAACTCATTAAAGTCTATGAGAGACACCTGCAGACCCCAGAGGAAGTCTGCATAGATACAGGGAGAGCCTTCCAAGTCCACAGTGACGCTGATCCACTGCTGGCCACTGTTGTTCTTCATGGTACTTCATGCCCATTGGACGGGTGGAGATTGGCCATCCATCCATTTTATTTGACTTGACCTATAGACCCAACGGGCCAAAGCATACGCTGCAAAAAAAAAAAATTGAAAATCTCAAAGATCGGGTGGCTTTGCACTCACAAAGGCAGCTTGTTGTAATGCTGCCCAGTCTGGCTGACGTCACGCAGAGCACTCACAAAGCCAGCTGGGGAATTCTGGATGATTGTGACGATTTATATTTCTTATTCGTATTGGAAGTGACTTCACTCTGCTGACCAAGGAGTTTGAAGGTTAGCTGCTCATTTTTCAACTTTGACACAAACATTAGGCATCTCTCACGTTTTTTTTGTAGGTTGCCGTACGTCTTTACGTTATCGTTTTCTTGTTATCATTCGTGCGGCTTGACTGGTTGTATAAAATAGGAAGACAAAGCCTCAGATTCTTGCTTAGTGGATTTCTCTTCCTATCTAAAGGTTCATTCCTCCATCAGCCGCCCTCCACAGAGGCTCAGACACAAAGCCAATGAGAGGTGACAGAAGAGTGTGACTCTGGAGCGGAGCTGATAGCACACTGCAGGGCCACAACGGCACGCGTCACTCCCTCCTGTTGCCCTCCATCATCCTGTCTGCTTCTGCAGGCAGCACCCATCATTAATAGCTCTCTAGCTCTCCCGGAAAAGATTGATCATGAGCCATCAATCGATAGGCCCTGCACCACGCGGCCCTGCGTCTGTCACATTCATTAGAGAAAAGGCTAAAAGTCCGTCAGGCGGCAGGACTGCAGGCAACCCGGGGGCGGGGAGCAGTCCGGGCACAACGTGGGACGAGGTAGGAGAAGGTTAAGCCAATGAAGGACACTGCAGAAGGGACAAGGGTACTGGCCACAAGGTTAAGTAAGGGAGGTGACATAAAGACAGAAAAGCTTCATCGTTTATCACATGTTGGTGAAAGACACAAATGAAGGGAGGGTCTTCTTCTTCTTCTTCTTCTTCTTCTTCTTCTTCTTCCTCAGCATTTGTCCACCAACTTGCCAGTCTCTCTCCATTTCTCTCGATCTTCCAGGATGGTTTTCGTCCTTCAATCTATAAGACCATCTCTTCTTATAGTGTCCACATTGTCGTTTACCTTGTAGGCCGAGTCTTTGCCATTGAGTGGTCTTCACTTTGGATAACATGGCCATCACTGGCAGGCTTCCTGCATCTTATCACCAATCCTACAGACATTGTTCTTCGTGACATGGTCCCATTTTGTGAGTCCAAGTGTCCAAAATAGCATTGTCACTTCTATGATGCGTGGCACTTGCTCGTGGTTGGTGGCGGCAATCCAACATTTGGTGCTGTATGGGGCAACAGGTGGATAACAGTCTTATAAACATTCAACTTGAGGCACGTGGGCATTTTCCGATCACACGTGCCACGTCTGCCAGACCACCTTAACACGTACTTGTGCATTAACAGTGTCCAAGATGAACTTGACCTCGACTGGGTCTGAGCATACAAATTACAGCAGGCGCCATGGGGAACACATGTGTCTGGGTGACCTAAGGACAGAGCTCTTGGGCCACTAGAGAAATGACAACATGACAATTTCAAAGGCTATGACCGAGCTCATCCGAAAATGTGTTTTGGTGGAGTGATTAAAGGGAATCTGCAGAAAATGTGTGTTTAACTGGAGTGATTTAGGGGAAAGCTATAAAAAGAGAAGGATCTGATGGGGATAATTACAAGAATCTATTGAAAACATGTCAGTCTGTCCAGTTAAATATAAAGTAACTGGGAGTGCTTGTCACATATTAGTAAAAAAAAACGTGTCTGATTGGGGAGATCTGATGAAATCAGTAGAAAATGTGTCTGACTGTGCTGATTACAGAAAATTTGTACACAAAAGTATGCCTGATTGCAGTGATTAGAAGATTTCAGTAGAAAATGTGAAAGTTCATGATAACAAAGCAAAAATGACCATCTGATTGGAGTAATTTGAGGAGAACAAAACCGAAAATAGAAGAAGGTGCAGGTCTGACGGGATCATTTCAAGAACCCATGGAGCATGTTATTGACTGTTCTTGTTGTGATTTAATCTCACAAGTTGCCTTTCGAAAAACACACAAGGTAGCAACCCAGAATCCCACCGGCCTGCTCAGAGGAGGTGCACCAAAAGGCAGCCTAGCAGTGGTTGGCTTCACCCTACACTGAGCAAAAATATGCTTCTCCCTCTGAAAGGACCAAAATAATTTCCCAAACCACACTCAAAATGTCCCACAAGGGAGAGGATCACATTTAACCCTTGGCTTGTATTGAGGCAGGCCACAAGGAATCTTTGATTTAGATTTGATATACTTTCTTAGTCCCTGTGGAGAAATTGTTGTAAAGGAGGATTTATTGAATGAAAAGCTAAGAAAAAAAATACAACAAAAGGGTTAAAGAGCAAAAAATACACAAAAAAGGACTTGTCTAGAAGAAATCCAAGACAAATAAAAATCCACGAGAATAATCTAAGAACCAGAGCAATTAAAAGAAGAAAGCGATATCCACAAAGACGACCAAGCTGCACTGGAGCACATTCAAAATGAGCCACCCGGCCTTCTCTTCCCAGCTTCCCTTTATAGGGCTGGGGGCGGACTCTTAATGGTGATGGACGAGTGGCCCCGCCTCTTGGGGAATCCACAGGGAAAATACATGGAATATATGGGAATCGCAAATAAAACACACCTAGAAAGTACATAATTCAATGGAATAAAATTAAGAGAAATTATATAATTAGGCAAATTAATAAATTAACAGAACAATTTTGCAAGAAGGTGGCGCAGTGGGTAGCGCTGCTGCCTCACAGTTAGGCGACCCATCGGGGTTCACTTCCCGGGCCCTCCCTGCGTGGAGTTTGCATGTTCTCCCCGTGTCTGCGTGGGTTTCCTCCCACAGTCCAAAGACATGCAGGTTAGGTGGATTGGTGATCCTAAATTGTCCCTAGTGTGTGCTTGGTCTGTGTGTGTGTGTGTGTGCCCTGCGGTGGGCTGGCGCCCTGCCCGGGGTTTGTTTCCTGCATTGCGCCCTGTGTTGGCTGGGATTGGTTCCAGCAGACCCTCGTGGCCCTGTAGTTGGGATATAGCAGGTTAGTTAATGGATGGATGAATTTTGCAAAAAAAAAAATTGAAATCAATGAACATTAATGAAAAGAACAAAAAAAAAAAATCGAAACAGGAGTTAAGGGAGGAGCCCAGTCTTGACCATAAGAGTACTGATTACACAAAATTAGTAAGAAATATATGAAGCTATTATGGGGTATTAGTTGGAGTAACATTAGTAGAACATTAGTAGAGTGTGATTACAGAGACTGTAGGATATCATAAGAAAATGTATCTGACTGGAAAGATTTACAGAATTATTGGAAGTTGTGTCTGATTGTACTGATTATAGTAAATTAGTACAAAAAGTGTATTTGAATGTTTATAGGAAATCTGTAGAAAATGAATGTTGGTTTGTAAGAAATTAGAAAAACAAATCTAAAGAGGAAAGTTTTCTGATAGTGCAAAAATCTTTGGAAAATGTGTCTGACTGCTCCGATTACAGAATAGTAGTAGGGAAAGTGTTTGATTGGAGGGATTATACGATATCATTTGGAGTGTCTATAGAATATTTCTAAAAATAATGTTGAGTGATTATAGGATATCGGACAAAAATGCATCTGATTGCAGAGATTTCTGGAAATGTGTAGAAAATATGGCATACTGTTTCTACTAATTATAGAAAATTATCAGAAGCTATGTCTGATTATATTAATTTCTGAACATAAGTAGAAAGTGTAGCATGTTTGATTTTTCTTATTATCGAACATTAGTAGAAATATTCTTATTATACCATTTACAGAAAATCTGCAGAAAAAAATATCTGGCATGGTTAAGGGGGTAGCAGAAAAAATGTGTTTAATTTAAAGATTTCAGAAAACAAGTGTCTGATTGGAGGGATTATAGGGAAGCAAGTGTCTGCGTGGAATTATTAGAAGAAGCCACAGAAAATCTGTCTGACTGCACTGATTACAGATCCTCAGTAGGAAACAAATATCTGATTGGAGTAATTGTATGATATTAGTTTGAGTGACAATAGAATATTTGTAAATCAAATGTGTCAAGTGATTACAGGATATCAGAGGAAAATGCATCTGATTGTGGAGATTTCCAGAAATTGGTAGAGAATAGTGCATGCCTGATTGTACTTTTTACACAACTTTAGTAGAAATATGTCTGATTGTGTTAATTGCAGAAATTGAGGAGAAGCATTGTGTTATTATACTATTTACAAAAACGAGCAGATACAGCGTTTGACACGATTACAAGGAGCAGCAGAACACTCATCTCATTTAACGATTTCAGGGAATCAGTAGAAAAATGTGTCTGATTGGAGTGATTATAGAGAAACAAAAAGAAGTATCTAAGTGAAATATCTACAAGAATCCACAGAAAATGTGTCTGACTGTTCTGATTACAGAACACTGTTAATAAAAATTGACTGTTTGGAGTAATTATAAGGCATTAGTACAAAATATGTCTGATCAGAGTGATTACAGGAAATTAAGAGAAAAGCGTCTGATTATACTGAATACAAAAGGAACAAAATCAATTGTCAAAGAGCCCGGTGACATGACATGAAATTAGTAGGAAATGCACTTAATCTTAATGATTCCGTAAAGTTAGTAGTAAATATGTACAAATAGGGGACATAAACAATAAAAATATGTCTGATTGTACTGACTGCATTAAATCAAAAAAGTGTAACTGGAGAAAGGAATGAATTCAAAAAGAGAAATCATCACAAGAAATCAAAGAAGTGACAGATTAGAATCAGCTTAGTGTCTGACTTGGAGTGATTTTTGGAGATTTGGGTGATTATGACACAGCATCTCTGATTGGGCTGGGAGTGCATCAGAAACCAGGGCCGGATTAAGGTGGGAGCTATTGATGCTGCAGCATGAGGCCCATTCCTGAAACAGGCCCAGATGAAAACAGACGAGAATTTTCCGGAAGCTGAACAGTTTTCCTTTGCTATATTAACCTCAAAATAATTCTTAGAATGAAATTTGGAGTCCGTTACTTATTATACAGTTACTATTGTTCTTTGTGCTGTGACGTAACTATAACGTTGTTGTGTTTATTGTTAACCAAAGATTTTAAGTTAATGCTATCAATTTTACGTTAAACAGTTTACTTAGTAATTTAGCTGCGTTTTTTGCAATATCTTGGGGATTCTTGCCACTTTATTATTGTTCGGTAAGTGCCACGTAGTACATTTTTCACCTTGAAAGTTAGTTGTACAGTAAAAATCGATGGCTATTTAAATGGTTATCTGTAAAGGTAAAACTAAAAGCCGGCCTGCGGGCCCGGCATGGATGTTTAGAATTTTTAAAATCCTCGACAAGATTCTGGTCTATTATGAAATTTAAATCGTGGACAAATTTTTACCCTCAAGAGCCTGAACTGAGTCACTTTGACCCGATGTCTCTGCAAATTCATTATTTCTTACTCTGTTTCGTAAGAGAATTGCGAAATTTTGTGTATTTCATTGTTAGGTTTTCTGCATTAAGTGCACTTTTCAGACATAGTTTGATGTTAATCTCGAGTTGTTACGATACTACGTCATTATTATTATTCATGTTCAATAAAGGCTGGCTGGTTGCGTCGCAAGCAATTAAGGCTCCTCGGTCGGTCTGAGTGCGCGTGTACGGCGAGTGTCGAATGCACATGCGCCAATGCCGAGATAAAATAGGCTTTTTTTTGCGCTGCAGCATCAGGCCCAATTTCGTCTTAATGCGGCCCAGTCAGAAACTAAATATTGAAGAAGAAGTCAGTGGACATGCTTTTTGATTTAAATAATTACAGGAGAATTTACTTTACAACAGGCCTGACTGAAGACAGTGAGAAAGGAATTAGTGGAAAGACATCTGACTGAAGTCATTTTATTAGACTGACTGGGCTTAATTGAGATAATTACAGAAGTGAGCTGGCAGTATGGCTGATTGAGGTGATTGTTGGAAAATCCACAGAAGAAGTGAGTCTGACTGGAGTGAGTGCTGAAGTCAATGGAGAGTGTGTCTGATTGCAGTGATTTTAAGAGAAGGGCTGATTGGAGCGATAGCAGGAGGACTTGCCTGGCACAAGGACTGAACAGAATGATCACATATGTTTTGTCTTTGACTGATTGCAGAGCACAAATGACTTGTCCAATTGGAACGATTACAGAAAAATGTAAACTTCAGATTAGGCTGATCACAGGCCAGTATGTCAGACTGTAAAACTCACTTCTCCTTTTCCTTTTCTTTTGGTTTTTCATCAATTCCACTTGATTTTCTTTTGGTTTTGTTTCACATTTTCTGTTTCTATGTTACTCTTTGTGTACTTTATCTGCTCAGACAGGGCCTCTAATTGGATTACTGCCTCCACGTGCTACAGGCACTAGGCCCACAGTCTCCTTAGGGTCAGTTAAAGCCACTTGATGTCACAGCCACGTTGCTGTGGTCTTCATTTCCTCTAGAGCTGTGTTCTTTGGCTTCCCTTTGTTCTTGACTTTGTTTGGGCGAGTTTTGAAATGGAGTCTAGACACAGACCTCCAAATCTCTGCTCCGTTGAGAAGCCAATCAAATTGAACACATCTATCTTTCGCATTATATATCAGTGATGTTATGTGATACGCCCAGTCATTTTGTCGTATCTCAAAATGCCAATTATGAAGGTGTACCTTGCACGTTGTTCTCATTAGTCATCTTTATACTATGGTTAAGATTAGAGCTATCTGACTCATTAATAATGACAACTGTCAAGTAAGGGTGTCTTGCACTGGGGGTGTCATATAGTACGACTGTCACTAGAGTTGTAACTGTAAACCATGTGATTTTAAAGTGAATTTCACATAACGCTGGTAAATAACCATTTGAAAATTTGGGAAGTTAAGTACTTTTTTAGTACCAGTATACAACGAAATGCCAATAAAGTGTGTCAATTGGAATTGATGTTTAGGACAGTGGTTCTCAAACTGTGGGGCAGACCCGCCTAGGGGGGCGAAGATGTGAAAAAAAGAAAACAAGAATCGAAAATATGAAAAATACATCTATTGAAACCAAAACAAATGAACTTAAACTACATTCTGATACTAGAAAAATAAATATAGAGTTAGATAAATGTCGATAAAAGTTAAGTAGGTATAATAAAATATGTATCTATGATATATCATTAATTAAAAAAGAGCAAATTGGTATTAGTGGGCTCCTTTCAAAAAACGTTAGGGGGGGTGCGATTAAAACTGTTATGAAAACTCGGGTCACAAATATTTCAAGGTTGAGAAACGCTGGTTTAGGATGATCTGAAACAAAGTAGACAGCTGGAGTAGATACAAATGGGCTCAGCATAAAATGGTCCTGTCATGGTTAAGGCTCATAGATTACTGAAAATAAAATATATATATAATTTTAGACCACAAAATTCATACATTCAAATATATAAAGTCCTTAAAAACAAATAAATAGCCATATCGGAGCAAACAACAAAAAGAATCTCACTCAATACTCCAGCCATTTGTCTGAAGTACGGTAACAAGTTACAATCCCTTGAGCTGCTCACCTGAGCCTGGAGGCACTGCCCCCCTAAGATCAACATAAAGGAAGGACAGTTTTATCATTTACCAAAGTCTGAAGTTTCACAATGGGAAGTAATGCAAAAACTAGGCCTTAAATGAGGCCTTGGCACAAATTCAGTCTGGTCTTAACTTCGAGAATCAGGCTTTGAGGCCTACCCAGATCATAATCGCCAGGACTGAAATCTATGGGCTAAAAAGAGAGGAAAAACATAAAACTCCTGGCACAAATGATAAAAACAATGTTCCTTTATATTTCAAGATTTTTTTTTAATATTCAAGAATATGGACAAAAACAAGAGCAAGGGAGACATCAAAAATGGTGTGCCTAAAAGACAATCCTAAAAGCAAACACAAGGATGGTGTAATAATATTAGGATAAAAAAAATATGTACCTAGAAAAAAATGATATTTTAGAAACTAATTGTTGCAAAGATAAACATTTTTGAAACTGACTGGTTAGCTAGCCTGGGGGAATACAGGTGGGCTGAGTTGAAAGACCATAAATACGCTGGCAGAGCCTGAAATGGAACAGATTGGTAACGTTTTTGACACCCCTTCACCCTCCAAGAAGAAAACAATGGCTGGAATGGGGTCTGAATTTGCCTGAGCCGTTTCATTGGGAAGTGCACATCCACAGTGAGAGGTGTGTCAAGAAGCAACAGCATTACTTTAAATTAAGGCTTATACAGAGGCTTACTGTGTTCCTGAATAAAACCTAAACTTTGAAAGACTAACACACCTCTATCCACGAGAGTAACCCACATACGTAAAGGTTGACATACCTTGGCTAATGTCACCTACCAACCATCGATGAGTAACTCCTACTGTGCGGTCCCCTATTGTCACATCTTTCTCAGCCCGTTATCTACTTTATTGACTTAGGGGAGTTCTGCCCCCTGCTCACTTCGCTCGCCAACCCCCGGGCTGGCGCTTATGCCTACGGAGCGATGTACAATTTAAACAGACTGTTATTTTCCTGGGAATTGTTACATATGTATAATAGAACTAACTATTGTACATTACAGCAAGTAATTAACATAGTAAAAAATAGCAAAACGTAATAAATTAAAAGAAAATTACGTTTCATCATGCGTTAGAGGTATTCATTGCATTATACATTTTCGTTCTGTTTGGTTTTGAAATGAACACACAAATAGTTTTTAAACTTGTAAAACTTCAGTAAAAACATTTTTTTTAATTAACTTTACATCAATATCGCATTGAATTTTTATTCTGTGTTTGGACTTACATCGCGACAATGCAACGTATAACTGCCAGTGAGTGAATATCGTTTTTTTCTCTCGAATAAATAAACCAACTTCTTCACGTTTATCCCTATGATTTGTAAATTGTCATAGCAAAAGCTATTCTAACGGGAAACTGTAAACGTTTCAATATGAATGGCATATCAAGATCTCCTTTGGTGTCTAATGTTATCCCCTGAAGATGTACTACATTACCTTTCTTGGATACATCTTTCTTTCAACAGTAATTCGGCCAGACGGTGTTAATGGTTGTAGATATTCTTCGAGATATTGTAAGTTGATATTTTCATCTTCCGCACCATCAGCACCAACTGTTTCAGCAGAGTCTGTTGATACGCATTTAGCCAATTTGCTGTGTAACCGATCGACAATTTTCATGTTAATTCATTTGACTTCATTGTTTATTTGTGCTAGGATTACCTTTGTACTCATTTCTTCCATTGAGAACCCTTCATGATCAAATTCTTCAATAAGATTAGAACATAATACGTCTTCTTTTATTGGGAAGTTAAAGTGAGGAACACGTAAAAATTTATAAGAGCTGAGAGCGCAGGAACTGTGCCTGACAAAAGCATTCACACGACTGAGAGGTGAGAGGACCGTGGACATGGTTTGAAAATGGTGGAGAGGAGGGCGGGACTTGAAAAATTCCCTTGGCAATAGTGTCGTCTCAAGATTTTCTTTAATAATAGAGAGATATGCAGACCAGAATAGAGCCACAGAACAACAAAAAGATAACATAAAAAGGAGAATATACAAAGTACATGAGAATAAAATTAAAACAGACAACACTCCACATTCTCAGTGATGTGGCACTCCAGCACTGCTTTGTGTCCAGAGAACTCATTTACGGGTCATCACAGTCTGTCTGAGCACAAAAATGATTGTAGCTTGGTTTTAATACAGTAGCTATACTCCCAAAATGATGTTGGCCCACTTCAAAATAACGACAAGATACAAGAGGGTTAGGGGTAGGGTTAGGCAGGAATCTACTCTGGATGAAGGCACAAGTTTCTAACAGGGTCCTCTCAAGAGTTTCCCTACATTGCACTTTGAGCTACATTATTTGTATGAAAATGTGCTATATAAATAAATGTTGTTGTAAATTGTTGGGCATATGGGTAAAGAACTGCAGTATCGGAAGGAAAAACCCACACAGACACAGGGAGACTGTACAAATTCCATACAGGCAGTGACTGAGCATTGGGTACGATCCCAGAAAATTGGATCTATTGGGTGGATGCGCCGCCCCGTGAACATATTAGTAGGTCTTTAAGTTTAAAGGATCATTCTGTGATAAAGAAACAGTTGAGCAGGCAACTGAGTCAGCTGCATTCTGTTTCCATGCCTCGTTTCCTAACAGTACAGCATACGGCATGTCTGACTGTTCAAGCACTTTATTGTCATTGTATAAGATTGCAGATAACTCCAGGGCAGGATGAGTCTGATTGGAATGATTGCAGGATGTTAACACATTACTGGACTTGAGAGACACCAACCAATGCGATAAATTAATTGGGTGGAAAGAGATAGATGTCGCACTTTTAGAAGGCTGTAGGACATTGGGTAATGGTAATAAGGAATCTCGCTCTGCCCAGTTTCATCGGGTGCTCCCCAGTTTTATGGCTGGATGCCTTTGGTCTCCTTGTGTGACCTATACAGGGACAGTGACCGTATCGTAACCCCAAGTTACAGAGCTAAGGAGCAAACAGGAATGTGTTGACATAATCAGGAGAAAGTTGGAACATTTGGCCTGTGATTGTGCTGAGTTATATCGGGGATTAATGAACTCGGTGGGAGTAAATGGACTGCATGATGTTAGGAAAGCTAATTACGATTTATAGTAAACAAGAGAAGAATAAAGAGTTTGAAGCAGTGGGGAGACCACCTTCATATCAGATATATGTGAGAAAAAAAATTAATAGAAATCGTGTTAGTTTGTATCTCCTTGGCCATCTCTTTATTAGGTTAAAGTAGAGGGTGAAATGCATGGAGCAGAAGCTCCAATGGCATCGATAACAAAAATGCAGAAAATCAACCTACCAGAACAAAAGCACATCATTGATAAGTTGGAATATTCGAGCAGTCCTGTCCACGCCAATGGTCTGAAATAGAAGGAGAGGCGCAGGAGCTCCTGTGTGTGTCAACGTGGCAAACTCAAATATCCGTCACAAACAGGTGATCTTTATCGGGCCAGCATTAAGGGCCGAGTCCTGCACACTATTAGTCTGAAAAAGATCAACCCAGAAGATTAGCGCAGGAGATCTGAGAGCAAGAGAAAGCCGTCATGCTTGGGGTGGATCAATTAGTCAAGCAGACAGCTGAGGAAATCATCAGGTGTGAGAACACCAGAAATAGGCCAAGAGTGAAAGAAGAAGCAGAAGACACTGAAAGTGACACTGACAGGAATTCATTTGCTCATTGGGAACTCTGTGACTTCAGGCCTGCTAACAACAATCACATTGTTGAGTTTCTTTATTTTACCATAGGCAGATATTATGAAACCTGAAATGTCCATTTCATGGACCTCCTGCAAACTGCAGTCAACAGCTAATAGGATCTTTATGTCCCCATCTTCACTCTCATTCTTTTTAAATGTCACCCTGTGGTTCTGGGTATTATTCACTACATACAGAGATTGAGCCAGTGATCCACCACCAGCAGTGTCTGAGAATGTCAGTGAGATGGGACAAAGCACCATAGCCAAAGGTGGAGATGTGAGGGAGCCACAAGAGGTGGGGACTGAGGAGGACTGGGGAGCCAACTGCTCTGTGGGACTGAGGCATTATTGACAGTCCATGGGTGTTTGGGTTTACCCTCCTAACAGAACTTCAAACACAGACACTGATACCTGCACTTCGAATCAATGATTTGTGCTCCAGATTCAATTTCTAGAGAAGTTGCTGTCAAGATCTATCTATCTATCTATCTATCTATCTATCTATCTATCTATCTATCTATCTATCTATCTATCTATCTATCTATCTATCTATCTATCTATCTATCTATCTATCTATC
>JANRMT010049829.1:22506047-22519138 GCA_026402145.1 Polypterus bichir lapradei | reverse complement strand
ATCTATCTATCTATCTATCTATCTATCTATCTATCTATCTATCTATCAATTGTAAGAAATAACACAAAATAGCATGAAGATTTGGGGTATCAAATGGGGGATTTTTGGGTTAGGTTTAGGCTTAGGGTTAGGGTGAAAATGTTTTGACAGATGCAAGTCCAATCATGAGCTGCCTTCTGGCTTTGAGGAATTCTGGCAGGAAGAGTAGGGTCAAAGTGATGTCAATTGTCTAGGCTGCAGTGGGAGAAAGAGGAAAAACATTAGGACACAGCGGCAACAGTGCCAATCCCTGGAGTGGCAGGGTATTACCATTACCAGAGCCTCTAAGCTGCCCCTTATGCACATGTGTGTGAATCTATCTATCTATCTATCTATCTATCTATCTATCTATCTATCTATCTATCTATCTATCTATCTATCTATCTATCTATCTATCTATCTATCTATCTATCTACATATTTGTGTGATCCTGCCAGCTATACTACAACTAACATCTATCTATGAAAGGCGCTACATAATAGATTGATAAATGCCATTTCTAAAAGTGGATGCTGTTTTTCCCAGTTTTAAATGGCCTAAGAGTTGATGATTGTATCTCACAAGGTGCTTCTTGTCCTGACAGGTCGAGGAGATCCGGGGTTGCATCGAGAAGTTGTCTGAAGATGTGGAGCAGGTTAAGAAGCAACACAGTGCCATCTTGGCTGCCCCCAATCCTGACGAGAGTAAGTGAATTAATGACAGTCTCCTCGCGGCCTGTTCGTTTGCCTTGTTGTTATTACTATATAACTGTGATGGATGAGGGTCATGATTGTTATTTAATAGGCTGGAAGATGGTATGATGGTTCAACCTAGATCTTGGGGTTAGTTTTCCTCTTGGTATCATTTAGTAGTACACAGATGTCTACCTCAAAGATCCAGAAGGTGTGGTGGGAACACATCAAGAGCACAAAGAAGATCTGTACTCATCTTTGGCTCTTTAATTCAGAAGTTGACTGACACCTTCAGGGCATTATGGTTAATAAAAAAGGGTCATTCCATGAGTCAGGTGAAGCTTTTCATGCTAAACTGATAGGCAGAACCACAACTTCGTATGAAGGCCCAGGGCAGTATGAACAGTGAACAGAGACCACACTGAGTTGAGCTCAGACTCATGGATGTGTACAGAGTGCGCCACGGTGCCCGCTGGCTTTTACCTTGGAAATGTGCAAAAGAACAAAAGGGAGCATTTAATGGATGACCTGCCAGACTGTTTACTGAGCCGGCTCAGATAAGTGTCCCCTAGCAGCATGAATGATTGTCACTGGTGTCATGGCGATCCCATAGTGCACTCTGCTCTGATCACTATCTGCTTGATCTGAGGAGCCTACACTTGCACTGCTGTCTGGTAGATCTGACTTGTTTTACAACGCACGCCCAGTGGAAAAGCAAGAAGGATTTAATTCCTGTTTATTTATGTGCAAGGTTTGCTTTTCATTCCATAAAACAAACCTTCTGATGCTGATTGTGTCACTCTGCTCCCTCTCTCTTTTTATAACACATGGCTCTTTCAAAGGGCAAATTCTCTGCTCCTTTATCTCTGGTCACCCATGTTAAACAGCAGAGGGTGAAAATGATAGAATCTTTGTATGAATTTGAATTCTCTCAAATCACAAAAATCTGTTCAATTCTCATCAGGAAAAATTACCAGTAGGGAGAGTGACATTAGAAAAGGGTTTGATTGTATCTGCGCAGAAAGAGCAAAAATAAGAAAAACATGACAAGCCTTCATTTGAATAAATGACTGTTCTCATTCACTGAGATGCTTTATTTATGCAGTGAATATTTAAATATGAATAATATAATTAAAATAATCTCATGTTATGAATATTTGATGTGATGCTAGCAAAACTATGAGGAATTGTTCAGTCTGTTATCATTACGCTTCATGTGAAATGTCTTTTTATTTAATTCTGCTTGCATTTTCGTGTTGATTTTGCATGTCAGTTAATTTTGTATTTATTTGTCTGTTTATATATATATATACAGCATATATATATATATATATAATTTTTTTTTTTTGCTTACCTTACAAATTGGTTAACTTGTTTCCTTGACTTGTTGTCTTTAAGTTTCATGTTTTTTATGTTTTATTTTATTTTATTTTGTTTCGTTTTATTTTCGCAATCGCAGGACTCTTCTACTGAGCGTGTGAGTCAAGTGCTGCCACCTACAGGTAGTCACTGAAATTGAAAGTGAGCTGGTCTACTGTTCCCCATGTATGATGTATGTTTGTGGGTATTTAATTTGATTTGTGGTTGTCTTTATGTTTTTCCCTCCGTGTATTTCATTTCCCAAAAATCACCACGTTTGCATTTTCAGTTTGAGTTTGGAAAACATTATTATCACAGTTTACGTTTATGCTGTGGATTTTATCAATTTTTGCAATTAGTAGCATTGTGTTTGATATGTAAACGTGATTGAAGCTGATGAGGACATTTCTATCTGTCTATCTAGCTATCTATCTATCATATTATATGGTGTCTTTCACATCCATCTACCTATTTACAGTGGAACCTCGGGTCACGACTGTAATTCGTTCCAAAACTATGGTCGTGACCCGAAGTTAGTTATTTCCACCTTAGGATTGTATTTAAATACAATTAATCCATTCCAGACCGTACGAACTGTATGTACATATATTTTTTTAAAGATTTTTAATCACAAAAATAGTTAATTATACCATACAATGCACAGTGTAATAGTAAACTAAATGTAAAAACATTTAATAACACTGAGAAAACCTTGAACAGAGAAAACTAACATTGCAAGAGTTCACGCTACAGCCTTACAAACCGCTCGCTGTAAACATTTTTTTTTAATGAGTTTTAAGCGCGGGGGAAAAAAAATGAAAATTTGAAAAATCCGCAATTTATACAAAAACTAACCATAAACAACCAACAAAACTAACCCTGCATGTGTCGAGTTCTGGCATGAAGGAAGTGAGGAGGAACTGGGTGGAGAGGAGATTACAGTTTTGAGGTAAAGTCCCACTCTGTGATGCACATCTGACCGAGAACAATGTACAGTACAGAGAGAGACTGAACATGTGCGGAAATCACCAGCGCATACGAACCAGAAGTGAAACTGGCTTGTTCGTCACCCGAGTGTGCAGTCGTGAACAGATGCAAAAGTTTGGTGAACTTTTTGGTGTTAACCGATTTGTACGTTTTCCAAGACGTTTGTGACCCAAGGTTCCACTCTATCTATCTATCTATCTATCTATCTATCTATCTATCTATCTATCTATCTATCTATCTATCTAATCCTGCCTACTACGCTAAAATATCTATCTATCTATCTATCTATCTATCTATCTATCTATCTATCTAATCCTGCCTACTACGCTAAAATATCTATCTATCTATCTATCTATCTATCTATCTATCTATCTATCTATCTATCTAGATAGATAGATAGATAGATAGATAGATAGGGATTGATTAACCAGATATACAATTTAAAGAGATTGTTATTTTCATGTCATTAATTTTCATTGATTGTATATATCTTGATATTTGCCAGTAATAAAGCTGTAGTGAATGAGTTATTCCACCTCGAACCCGGGTGCGCTACATGCCAGCCACTTCTCATCTCTGCCTCTCGCGTTGTGAAGATGGGGGCTGAACGCACACTAAGGAGTTGCGGTCGCTCCTCTGAAACCCCCTCTTAAACTTTGATACAATGGGAAACAAATACATTTTTTTTACCTCCTCTATGCTCAATCAGCTGGCTCACTGCTGCTACTTGTGCCGTGCTGTGTGATCTGCATGTTGTGCGGCACATTGATTATTTAAAAGCCTGTACAGCAACTCTCCTTTTGTCTCACTTCCTTGTCTCGTGGGACGTTAAAGTATCCCGAGAGAAAATCATGTCTTGACCTAAGATTTTTTTATTATATTAGAGAGAAATACATAAATAGGCAATCTCCCAAAACAACACCCATATGAATGTGTTTCCCTCAGTAAAAGTTGAGAAAAATCAAAACACACTTATGGCGCTTTTCCACTGCATAGTACGGCACAGCACGGTTCAGTACAGCTCACCTTGGTTCGGCTCAGTTCGGCTCGGTTTGCGTTTCGACTGCAGTTTAGTACCACTTTAGAGTGGGCGGGATTATTCATGTGTCGTTATAGTTGCGCCGCCTCTACTGCCGTGACATCATCGTAAACGCGCCACAAACAAACACACAACAATGGAGCATATCGACGGAATGGTGTTCTTCATTCTCGGCATGTGGATGTTTTTAACAGCAAGACGAAGGAGTTTGTTTCAAAAGAGGCTGATGGCAGCCAAAGAAAACACAGCTAAAAAAAAAACAAGAGAGTTTTGGAACTTTTACAACAACACGCAGACAACGACAACACTTTAGCTCGACGACGCGCAAGGGTAAGCATCTAAAAAAAGCACATCACTAGCTAACTTTTATCACTGTTGCAAAGCATAAAATGAACTTAACTGCCAGTGTAATATTAAAATGCTTCGCTGGCTGTGCTAAAAATCTAGCAGGTCTGTTGTGTCTCGTGTCGCAAGTTCAGTGACGCAGTAATGACGATTTTCTCCGGCCAATCAGTGACCAGCAGAGTTTACACGTCACGTTTTGGTAACGGTTCGGTGCGCTTGGAACCTCGGCTGAGGTGGTACTAAAAAAAGGACCAGGTACCAGGTACTGTTCCCAGTGGAAAACCCCCCAAAAGTGAGCTGAACTGAACCGTGTCGTGCCGTAATATGCAGTGGAAAAGCGCCATTAGGCCATAACAGGCCTGGCCCTTGGATGAAATGGCAGAGATAGACAGTAGGACCCTTCTATGGCTGTGACAGTTGTGCCTCTCCCTTAGTCCTTAATTTCCGCCCGGCCCTTTCACCCCAACACACCTCTTGAACCGGTGTGGTTGTACTGTCAGCTCATGAAGATTCAGTCCCTGGCCGTTTGTCTTGGCCAATTTTATTCTTCCAGGTTTTTCTTCTTGAAAGGTGACGGGGTGCTCATGCTTCTGAAACTCCTGGAGGCTCATAAATTCTACTTTTTATGTTACAGATAAAGTATCAAAGCTGCAGCTTCACACTCAGCAAGAGTGCAGGTGAGCCTTCAACCTCCCATCACAAGCGACATTCCCCAGAGCAGCACTTAGTAAAAGTTCTCTGACCTTGTAGGCTCATAAATAAATTACTGGCTTATCCAGCTTACTTGTCAAGTTAAACATTTAAAAATTTCATGTTTTTAGACATTATTGAAAAAAAAACAACTTTATTAACTTTGATGCTAGCTATTACTGACTGTTACAGCTTATTTCACTTGACGTCCACACCGGTGGTTCTCAACCTGTGGGGCGCTCGCCCGTAGGGGGGCACGAAGTAACAAAAAAAGGGGCGCGAAGATGTGAAATAAAGAAAACAAGAATCGAAAATATGAAAAATACATCGATTGAAACCAAAACAAATGAACTTAAACTACATTCTGATACTAGAAAAATGAATATACAGTTAGATAAATGTCGATAAAAGTTAAGTAGGTATAATAAAACTTGTAGCGGTGTATCGGCAGCAAAAAATATAGGAATAAATTGTATTAGAGTTTCAAAAAAACGTTATGGGGCTCGATTAAAACTGTTATGAAAACTCGGGTCGCAAATATGTAAAGGTTGAGAAACGCTGGTCCACACGCATCCAAATGTTCTCCCCAGGATGACATCCCAGCAGTGCCACCAAGTACTAATAAGTAAAGTTCAAGTCAGACACCATCCAAAATGTGTGCAGTCATCAATACTTCATGACTCCTCTTCTCCTACAGCTGTTCTGAATTTGCAGCTCTGAACGGGCTTCTCGAATTTCTAAGCCTGTAAACTCAGGACGTTTTCTCTTTCGTTTGGTTTTCATAACTGCAGACTTGACATGAGGCCCCCGGACTTAAACAACGAAAAAAAAAGAAAAACGTGAGCAGACACGGGGCGATTTAGGCTCACAAATCAACTTGACCGTAATTCCCTCGACGTCAAGACATCTCACAAGCAGTCTAACCAACTCAGGTGTCAGCCGGGCCTCCAAGGGCCCAATTACTGTGGTGCGACAAACCTACCGGTTGTGCCGACGAGCCGCCTTGTTCAAAGTTGGGTCAATGCCAGTCATTTCCTCAGACTTTGTTTTAAAGCTGCCATATTTTGGAGGCTAACAGAAGGCTATATATAGAAACCTCAGCATTAATTCTGCTCTCTTCGACCCCTCAATAGAAAGTAGGGACTTCCAGGAAACAGATCGAAGGATTGGTGAGGCAATTATAATTCTGCAAGTACAGTGGGTGCTAATGTAGTTTTCATATTTACAGCAGAATGCATTAATTCTCTCAATGAATATTAATGCAAATGTATGAATATTAATATATTTGAAAAATAAAACCCAACATGTCGTTGGTGGGCCCGGTGAGCGACACACGAAGCACTTTTGGACAAACGCTGTCCTCGGTGCTGAATGACTGCAGCATGCTTCCCTAACCCTCCCCTGAGATCGTCGGCCTTGATTTACAGAAAATCTTTTGCCTCTTTTGGTCCGGAGACCTAGCTGTGCTGCAGCAGTCATAAATCAGCCGCTCGCGAGCGGATAGTGGTGCAGTCTGGGTTTATGACCTGAGCGGTATGGAGAGCAAGGCATGCAGTCCTCGGCGGGTGCCCTCCTACGTCTAATATGTGAAATGCCGCAGACCCAGAGGAAATGTGTACCGCTTCGAGAGCGTGGTGTGCAGGGCCGGATTTACACATTTCTACACCCGAGGCCAAAGCACATAATTCTGCACCCCCTCCCCTCAAAAAGTTTGATTTATAATTTTCAATTTAATATGTAATTGTTTATTTTTGAAACACATAAGCACTTAATACAATCTTCATAATCTTTGAAGCACATTATATTTTTAATTCAAAACTACTCTACTTATGAAATTGCATAACATTAACACCTACAAAAAAAGTTCCATCGAGTTTCTTCAAGTCGTCTTAAATACCTACGAGAATTCCTACCTTCATGCTTTTGTCCATAGGGCGGCACGGTGGCGCAGTGGTAGCGCTGCTGCCTCGCAGTTAGGAGACCCGGGTTCGCTTCCCGGGAACTCCCTGCGTGGAGTTTGCATGTTCTCCCCGTGTCTGCGTGGGTTTCCTCCGGGCACTCCGGTTTCCTCCCACAGTCCAAAGACATGCAGGTTAGGTGGATTGGCGATTCTAAATTGGCCCTAGTGTGTGCTTGGTGTGTTTGTGTGTGTCCTGCGGTGGGTTGGCACCCTGCCCAGGATTGGTTCCTGTCTTGTGCCCTGTGTTGGCTGGGATTGGCTCCAGCAGACCCCCCATGACCCTGTGTTTGGATTCAGCGGGTTGGAAAATGGATGGATGGATGGATGCTTTTGTCCATGAAAGGCTTCAATTGTTTCATTGAAGTCAACATCCATCCATCCATCCATCCATTATCCAACCTGCTATATCCTAACTACAGGGTCACAAGGGTCTGCTGCAGCCAGTTCCAGCCAACACATGGTGCAAGGCAGGAAACAAACCCCCGGGCAGAGCGCCAGCCCACCACAGGGCTTGAAGTCAACAGATCTTGTTAAATCTGCTTCAATGCAAAGAAGTGCAACTTGCATTCAGCTTATTTTGCTGCATCAAGTCAAGTCAGGATGGTGAGCATGCACTGGTACAGCGCGTTGCCGCACCCACCACACGACGAAACAACTCGGGATTCCGGTTGGCAACCCCCTAAGCAGTCCAGTCCCACCCTCCGGAAATGACCCTCTATCTGCCGCTGCCAGGTGTTACGTGGGTGACCCCTTGGCCTGGTCCAGCCACTCAGGTCCCCAACAATGAGGATCTTACGAGCCGGATCACCATCTGGGAAATGCACCACATGGCTGTAGTGCCGTAACTGATGCTCCATTACAATGCAGGTCATGTGCCTCATTCGGGACTCCATGAGCAACACAAAGTCAAGCCAACGGTACCCAAGGATTTTCTGGAGAGACACACATGAAGGAGTCCAGTCTTCGTCTCAGGTCACTGGATAGCGTCCATGTCTTGCAACCACATAGCAAGACAGGAAGCACCAGGACTCTAAAGACTTGCACCATCGTCCTTTTTCAGAGATATCAGGAGTGCCACACACCCCTTTCCAGCGACCTCATGACCCCCATGCTCTCCCAATCCATCTACTGACTTCATAGGAAGAGTCACCAGGGACGTGAATGTCACTGCCGAGGTAAGTAAACCTCTCAATGACGAGGTTGACACTCTCTCTGCAGACAGACACACTGCTGATGGCCGTGCCCAAGAGGTCATTAAAGGCCTGGCTCTTTGGTTTTTATCAGGACATTCGCAAGCCCAGACACTCAGACTCCTCACTCTGTCTCTCGAGTGCCCCGATCAGAGCCTCCATTGACTCGGCGAAGATGACAGCATCGTCAGCAAAGTCAAGATCTGTGAATCTTTCTTCACCAACAGAAGCCCCACAGCCGCTGGACCCCACGGCCCTGCCCAATACCCAGTCCATACAAGCATTGAACAGAGTAGGATCTTAAATGATCCTCGATTCTTTTCAGAGAAGAAAAAGACCTTTCAGTAGAGGAATTCTTCACTGGCATGCAGGCAAACATTCTGAATAAAATGTCAACATTTGGATAAACTGTTTGTAGTCCTTTTTCTCGTAGTCACTTCGACGATTACTTCTTTGGTTAGTTAAAATTATTCACCCAGATAGCGTATTCAATACGAAAAACAGCAAATAAAATTGACATAAAATGCAAAAGATTTACATCGATTCTCATCTGACATTATAGAATTTCATTAAAATCTTTCGCCTTTTGTGTCAAACTTACATTACAGCTCATTAAATGATGCTGCATAAACAAGCCATAAGTTGTGTATGTTTCACGTTTTGTAATAAAAATCTCAGCCCCCCTTATAATTTGGCGAACACCCCTGTCAACTTTTTCTACTTACGGCTTTCAGGCTTACGGCCCTGAGTAACTAAACAGTATTTAAAAGTAGTAACGATATATTTTACGTACCTACTATCAGCAGATATGTAGAAGTCGAGTGATAGGAGTGTAATGAATCACTTGGAATCACTATTGTAACGGCAATTCTGGAATTTTCCTTTAACATGTGGTTTACGCGGAGTGTGTGAGAGAGAAATAGCAAATGCTTTTTGCCTGTTACTGAGCAAGACAGCACAAGCTGTAGAGATGGGCAATGTAAATGTACCGCTCGATTTATTTAATGTATATAGATGTACATTTAAAAAACAGCATTTTATATGGCCTTTTCAAAATAATACGGAAATATCTGTAATTATTTGGTTGTTATTTCTCCCTGACTGCTGCACCCCTGGTCATGGGCTAGGTTGGCCTTATGGGAAATCCGACCCTGGTGGTGCGTAGGTTAATGCAAGGTGGGCCGCACTTTCTATTTGATTTGTGGAACGGTTATCTATAATTATGGATTGAATACGACAGCTATGTAATTGACCTTATACACCGAAACCATCATTTAACATTAAAAGCATCCAGATTGTGCATGAAAGGCCTGCCTCATTTTCTGTAGCGTCATAGCTTATTTTTTATTTTTATGAGTTCCCCAGCAGCCTCAGGGAGGAAAATTCAAGACGCAGTCCCGGACAGATAGCCAGTCTATGACAGCATTAACGTATCTCTCTATTATAAAAAAAAAAAATCTTGGGAAATCTTGGGAGGGAGACAAGACGTGATCTTCTCGGAAGACAATTTGACAAGGCAGTGAGACAAAAGGAGAGCTGCTGTACAGGCTTTTAAAAGCGCGACAAGCAGAACATGCACCTCAGCAGCAAGACAGCCGCTGATCCATCCGCCTCACCTTAGCGAGCGTTACGCTCCCCCCCCCCCTTCACAACATGAGCGGGAGAGCTGTGCAGTGGCAGGAGTGTAGCGCGCCTCCAGGTGGGTTGAGCGATGCGATCGAGACGTGATCACCTCGGAGAGACACTTTGATGACACACAAGACTAGATATTACAACCTTAGGAAGCAAAACCCGTGCGACGGTGATTTTTGCACATCACGCCCTACTTACAAACAATTTAAAAGAAGTTCACGGAAATCTAACCTCACAGTTGTTGGACTACTTTTGGCAGACACACTTCATGTACTCACAGCTCTTAAAACAACGACAAGCAGAACACACAGCTCACAAGCAGCAGCAAGCCAGTATATTATCCGACCGCATCTCCTTAGCGTGTGTTCAGCCCCCACATTCACAACATGAGCGACAGAGATGCAAAATGGCAAAACGACAGCTGCTGTACAGGCTTTTAAATGATCGACGCACAGCCTGACAAGCAGAACACGCACCTTGCCAGCAGCAGCGGCAAGACAGCAGTTAATCCATCCTCCAATCCTTAGCGAGTGTTCAGCTCCCCCCCCCCCAACCCCTTCACAACATGAGTGGGAGAGCTGCGCAGTGGCAGGAGTGTAGCGCGCCTCCGGGTGGGTTGAGCGATGCGATCGAGACGTGATCACCTCGGAGAGACACTTTGATGACACACAAGACTAGACATTACAACCTTAGGAAGCAAAACCCGTGCGACGGTGATTTTTGCACATCACGCCCTACTTACAAACAATTTAAAACAAGTTCACGGAAATCTAACCTCGCAGTTGTTGGACTACTTTTGGCAGACACACTTCATGTACTCCCAGCTCTTAAAACAATGACAAGCAGAACACACAGCTTACCAACAGCAGCAATCCAGCAGATGATCCGACCACATCTCCTTAGCATGCATTCAGTCCCCATGTTCAGAACGCGAGCGACAGAGACGCGAAGTGGCAAAAGGACAGCTGCTGTACAGGCTTGTAAATGATCGACGTACAGCGCGACAAGCAGAGCACGCACCTCGACAGCAGCAGCAGCAAGATAGCAGCTGATCCGTCCACATCTCCTTAGCGTGCGTTCAGCTCCTCCCCTTCACAAAATGAGTGGGAGAGACGAGAAATGGCAGGAGTGTAGCACGCCTTCGGGTGAGTTGAGCGATGCGATCGAGACGTGATCATCTTGGAGAGACACTTTGATGACACACAAGACGTGATCATCTTGGAGAGCAACTTTGACGACACGCGAGACTAGACATTACAACCTCAAGAAGCAAAATCCGTGAGATGGTGACTTTTGCACGTCACACCCTATTTACAAACAATTTTCAACAACTTCACGGACATCGACCCTCGCAGTTGCTGGAATATTTTTGGCAGACACACTTCATGTGCTCCCAGCTCTTAAAACAACAACAAGCAGAACACACAGCTCGCCAGCAGCAGCAAGCCAGCAGATGATCCGACCGCATCTCCTTAGCGTGCATTCAGCCCCCACCTTCACAATGCGAGCGACAGAGATGCAAAGTGGCAAAAGGACAGCTGCTGTACAGGCTTTTAAATAATTGACGTGCAGCGCAACAAGCAGATTACGCAGCTCGCCAGTAGCAGCAGCAGCAAGCCAGCAACTGATCCGACCGCATCTCCTTAGCATGCGCTCAGCCCCCTCCTTTACAATGCGAGTGGGGTTATACATCCCGCGAGAAAGAGATTTAACCACTCCCGGGGCTGGAAATAAAGGGAAAATATTGTTTTTACAAAAGTTTTAAAGTAAAAATGAAAATAATGCACATATAACAATTCTCATGAAAATAACAATCTCTTTAAATTGTATATCCACTAAACCAAACCCAGGGGTGGGCAAGCGAAGCGAGCAGGGGGCAGAGCCTCCTAGTAATGTATAAAAATACTATTATTAGCACTTAATGGTTTGTGACTTTCTTATTGTAAGTAATGCAAATTATTTTGATAAATAATATTTTACATTTCTTATATGTACCTCCAAAATGTACTCACGCTGAATCTCTGGGAAGCCCCCCACTGATCACATGCAACGGGATAACAGACAGAAGATTCTCTTTCTAAAGTCAGCTCTTCCTTTTTTTAAATATAGCAGGAGGACTGAGATTTTCTTTTTTCTTCCAGGAGTCATGTATATTTCAGCTGTAATGCGTCCCGCCAACAATCCATTTTTTATGAGTAGCAAGAGACGTTTGTACCATTTCAGTGTGTGCGGTGGATCGAGGATCTCTCAGCCTCGGGGTCTTTGTTTGACTTCACATTTATTGCTTCATCAGGGCCCTCCTCACAGTGGGATTTACTTTATGATTTTCCCGCAAATTTATATTCCTCATCTCACCGTCAGCCTTCTTAGTACTTAAAGAATGCAGATTTTAAAATGAACCCACTCTAGGCTTTCTACACTTTTCCTTGACCCACTTTCATTGACTTGCCTAATTCTTTCATTTCCGGCACATTTGTCAAGATTTCCCTGCTGAATGAAGTTCCAAGGATCTAAATTAGATGCAGGACTTTATTAAATGCCCATTGGAAGTGCTCTGGTCAGTTGTAAATTATTCACACATTTGTCTCCAAATCTGATTAAGCGTTCTCCTTCCCTGGACTCTCCATTAGCTAGGTTGTTGCGTGTGGTAAATGCAGAGCGGACACGGCAGCTGACGGATTGATTTGTACTGCTGACTCGAGGCAGGGCAGCTCCATTGAGGTGGGCCTGTTTCCCCAGCGAGTAAGGAGAGATTATGTGTCAGCATTCTGCTCCCTCAATTCTGCTCCCTCAGGCCGCTACAGTGACCCCTTTAACTTGAGCGATGCACTTAAGAAGAAACAAGGAGACCGTTCAGGTCTGAATTATTTAAAGAGGACACAAGCAAGCATTCAGTGGAACCCGTGCCAAATCTGCTAACAGTTCTCCATCATAACATGAAAAATAAAGGGAAGGTCGCTATTCACTCATGATTTGAAGCAAAAAGAATTCAATACCTCAAATTTCACCTACCCACCTTTCTCATCCACCCATCCCTTTCCAGACCTACTTATCCTGAGCAGAGTCACAGGAAAGCTTTAGCCTATTTGGGAATTTCCCCTTGGGATTAATAAAGTATCTATCTATCTATCTATCTATCTATCTATCTATCTATCTATCTATCTATCTATCTATCTATC
>JANRMT010049829.1:22470702-22504330 GCA_026402145.1 Polypterus bichir lapradei | reverse complement strand
AGATAGATAGATAGATAGATAGATAGATAGATAGATAGATAGATAGATAGATAGATAGATAATGAAAGGCACTATATGATAGATAGATAGACATATAGATAGATAGTTATGAATTTTAGTATAGTAGGCAGGATAAGATAGATAGATAGATAGATAAATAGATAATGAAAGGCACTATATGATAGATAGATAGATATGAGAGGCAATATATAATTAATAGATATATAGATAGCGGGTTGGATAATGAATGGATGGATAGATAGAAAATGAAAGGCACTATATGATAGATAGATAGATAGATATGAATTTTAGTATAGTAGGCAGAATAAGACAGATAGATAGATATGAATTTTAGTATAGTAGGCAGGATAAGACAGATAGATAGATAGATATAAAAGGCACTATATAATAAGTAGATACATAGATGTTCATTTTCATGTAGTTGGCATGATCTTTAAATTACATATATAAATAAATAGATAGACTAACAATCCTAGCCACATATGTAAAGTAATCCACAGTTTTCCATCTCTGTAGTGTTATATGAAATCTGAGAGTGTTATATCACTCTAATTTTAGCATCTTGGCATTAATTAACTGTCAGTTAATTAGTACTCTTTTATACAATCTTAGCTCTGGTACTGGCTTAGGTTCAGATGATCTGCTACTTTGATTGTGTGTGGGAGGTGTTAAGAAATTCAGTTCAAGTCAGTAAATAATCACTAAAGATTCCTTAATTAGGGATTAAAATTTGGAATTTATACAATAAAATAGATGGTAATAACTTTGATAATCTGTCAGAAAATAGACAAAACAAATATGATAGTGTGAGATGTGTGACTGTAAATTGTAAAAGGAAATGCAAGAACAGTAAAGAGAGTTGGGGTCCCAAGAGGAAAACCTCATTTAGTGAGTCATTAAGCGAGCAGCTGGATGTTGTGGTTCCCATCTGGGACATACATGGCATATTCTGGGGTCTACTTAGAGGTGGAGACGGGTCAGGGTCAAACTTCCCAATTCAGTTTGGGTGTTGAACAAGCAGATATACCCTTCCTGACTTAGTCACAGTCCACTTTTTATTATGTCCCAGTAAAGCCAGTGGTTTGGTCCCACCCTTGGCAAAATAATATATGAAAAATAAATCCCAGGATCATTTTAAAAAGTATTATTTGTAAGAAAAAAATACAATGGAAGTATGTGGGCAAGAGAGTAAATCCCTCTTGTCTGACTGTTTGTGCATCTGCTTATAAAACTAAACTCGGCTCCAGATACAAGTGACATTGTTGGACTTCTACTTGAGCTGATTACTTGTTTGTCGGTGTCACCTGCTCTTCGTCTTGGAGTGCACATCAGTCTCCGATTCGGCCCGTCACCAATATCAGTTCTGAGTCTCATGTCTGAACCTCACCGTCCAGCATTTTCTAAAGAGGTATCTTTACCTTTTTTTCGGACTTATTTCAGTTTATTTTGGTATATCGCTCTTCACTGAATGCAGGCACAGAGCACTGCGACATGTTCTCAAATAAAATGCAAGTATAAATTTTACAAATTACTACATACAGGATCAGTACACATTGAGATGCAGATTTATTAAAACACACAGAAAACTAAGTAGAAACTGATTAACATAAACAAAAACCAACAATATCTGTCCATTAATTAGTCAGTAAACTACGTCCAGTTGACAATGGAGGAGAGGAAAAGAAAAACCTCAGTTAGCAGCTTACCTGGTGGGCATAAACCTCTGAAGGGTCCTGAGGGTCCAACTGGTCACCTACCCCCTGCTGGCCCCGTCTGTGCTGGACCATCGAATCAAATGACAGAATCTTTCCATTGGTTGATTCCAGAGCTCCCACTATCTGAGAAGGCAGGAGAGCAGCTTGTCAGTAGAGCACTGGCACCAAGTGCCACTTCAGGATACCAAGAAGAGAAACAGAATAGAGGAGGGTCAGTAACAGTTTATAAATCTGGTATTATTAATATTTTTTTACAAATGACTAACAAACAGAGATGTAATATGCACAGCAAATCGGCAGCTCTAATCAGGGTATGCCAGACCAAAGTCTTCAGCTGGGATTTAAAAGCTGAGACTGAAGGGTCATCTTTTAGTTCAGTGTTTCTCGCGCTCGATTGTTGGGAAGACACAAATATGGAAAAAAGTTGCTACACCAGAAGGGTTGAGAAGCCCACTGCTTTATTCTTTAAGGTTAACAATACGACTAAGTGGTGTCTACCAATAAAACACAATAAATCCCAGGTGTGATTCCATTACCACCCTGACTACTTTAATTCTCAATTTTTAAAAAAGGAAAGCATCCTATAGTTCATATGAGATTTTTCTCTGTACATTTTGAACTTCATCCCTCTTGTAATCCATGAAAATAAAATATGGAGCCTGTCCAAATGCAAGTCCCTTTCCAACTCACAAATCTGCCAATCCAAAGTAGCAGCCCCGTGTTTTCATGAGGTGATCATAAATCTTGGACGTTTGTCCACTAATGGCCGGTGTGCAGAACCACACAGACGGTCTCCAGCAGTGCTTATCCTGTTTGGACCGATTCCTAGACATGCAGAATCTGTCAGTAGCTGGCACAAACACCTCATCAGACCAACAGACAGAAAAAAAAATCATTAAGGAAAACTCCCTGAACATCATGTGGAGATAAATGGTCAAATCCAGCCAGGTCAAGGCGTTTAACCTTTTAGATTTTGCGTTTCGTGGGTGACGTCATTCTTGCAATTGTACTGCAATTTTAGTCATCACTGAGTTCGGCCAAGGTTTTGAACCGCTAGGTCGTCTTTATCTTTATGGTCTATTTGCAATGTGCTTTTACCGATTAGTCTATTAGAACGAGGCCTTTACTGTGAACATTTCAAAGCCAAACTTCCCGGCGTGTCTGATATCAGCACAGATTTCCTGCCATATTGTATCATACATTCTCAGCACACCACACTGTGCCACTTTTACAGTCGGGCACTGTTGCCAGGTCATCTACTTTGCTCTTCTCCGTTTTGTTTTCCTCTTATTTTAAATAAAAACTACTCACTTCGTACACTTTTGACCTCAGGTTAAGAATTTGAACTCAAGCAGAATGAGAGAGCCAGCCACAGATTGTCAGTCCATGGAGGAGCGGCTGCTGTTTGCGGTTTTCCTGAAGCCTGTCATAAATATTTGAGAGCAGGTCACGAGGGAAAAATGAAAGAAATTATAATATGAAAAGTTATAGGAATCCATGATTTTGACATGAAATTAATTTCTACCATAATAGAAACAGAAAATGCAGAAGACACAAAAAAAAGAATTGGAAGACCCTAAAAATTGGATTGCTGATTAATAATATTGAGGTGTTCTGCCATGATAGGGTCCCACACAGACCCTGTTCTCCCCTTTGCAGTCTTTATTAATGTTGACCTTACCAAAATGTTCCCAAATCCCTGCTATTGCCCTCGTATGTTACTTAACTATTTTTATATATATGACCCTAGGCAATCAGTACAGTACCAGAACTGGGGTGACCAGACATCCCGTTTTTTTTCTGGGACAGTCCCATTTTCAAGTGATGTGTTCTGTTTAATAATTGCAATATAACAAAATGTCCCGTTTTTTACAGCCTGGCTGTTAAATTGGGGGCGAACTGTTGGTGAAGAAAGATTCACGGATCTTGACTTTGCTGACGATGCTGTGATCTTCGCGGAGTCAATGGAGGCTCTGATTGGGGCGCTCGAGAGACGGAGCGAGAAGTCTGAGTGTCTGGACTTGTGAGTGTCCTGATGAAAACCAAACATCCAGGCCTTTAATGACCTCTTGGGCACGGCCATCAGCAGTGTGTCTGTTTGCGGAGAGAGTGTCGACCTCAATGAGAGGTTTACTTACCTTGGCAGTGACATTCATGTGACTCTGGTGACTCTTCCTCTGAAGTCAGTAGACGGATTGGGAGAGCATGGGTGGTCATGAGGTCATTGGAAAGGGGTTTGTGGAGCTCCCAATATCTATGCCAAAGGACAAAGGTCCAAGTCTTTAGTGCCCTGATGCTTCCTATCTTGTTATATGGTTGCGAGACATGGACGCTATCCAGTGACCTGAGATGAAGACTGGACTCCTTCATGTGTGTCTCTCCGGAAAATCCTTGGGTACCGTTGGTTTGATTTTGTGTTGCTCATGGAGTCCGAGTGAGGCACATGACCTGCATTGTGAGGGAGTGTCAGTTACAGCACTACAGCCATGTGGCGCGTTTCCCTGAGGTTGATCCAGCTCGTAAGATCCTCATTGTAGGGGACCTGAGTGGCAGGACCAGGCCAAGGGGTTGCCCAGGTAACACCTGGCTGCGGCAGATGGAGGGTCATTTCCGGAGGGTAGGACTGGACCGCGTGTCTGCCAGGGGGGTTGCCAACCAGGATCCCGAGTTGTTTCGCCGTGTAGTGGGTGCGGCAACGCACTGCACCAGTGCATGCTCCCCAACTTGATTTGACTTGACTTGCTGTTTAATTATGGTATGCAATTAATGCTCTACTGAGCGCTCAAAACTCCATGTGGGGAATGTTGAAGTTAATATACATCTCTACATGAGGATGTCAGATTGCACGACTAGGAATATGCAGGAGATGACAGCTAGTGTGTGTCCATCTATTTCTGTCCATGTCCAGGTTTTTATAGCTTGTATATTTGTTGCCCAGTAATTAAATTGAAAGTTAGGTAGTGCCATGCCACCTTCTGCTTTAGGTCTTTGTATGGTCGCCCTTTGGATCTGTGGATGTTTTGAATTCCAAAGAAATAAAATTATGATTTGTTAATGTATATGGTGATGCTTTGAAAAAGAAAAATTCATCTTGACGGTGTTAATTCTTCAGCTAAAGTGAGAAGGAGGGTAACTTGATATGTGCCATAATCAGCCTATCAAAGCACTTGGATTTCGCAGGTGTTCATGTATTTGGTCGATAGTCATTTAAACAGTTAACGTTTTACTGTTTGGGCCTAGGCATAATGGTTGTCATTTTAAGGCGTTTCAGGATAACATCAGTGGACAAGGAGAGGGTGGAAATACTGGTAACAACCTTGGCCAATTGGTCTGTACATGTATGCATCCCAAAACACCATCAGAACCAGCTGCTTTCTCTAGGTACCAAACAGATGTCAAAATTAAAGTTGAATACCCACATGGTACCTTGGTGTTTTACAATGCTATGCTTTTACCTCTAGGGGGCACCACACTTGCTGCCATTTCAAAAATGGGAAAAAAAAATAAAATAAAAGTCAACACATTTTACTGTGGGCGAGAATGGCAGACACAGTCGGCTTGAAAGACGCCAAGCTGACAAACAGACAGCTGCTGGGTTTTGTGGAGAGGGTTTCCCCCAGATCTCAAGCGAGATGCATTGTTGAAATGATCGAAATATCTGCCAGCAGCTCCACTTCTGAAATTTTAAAATATTGACTTCACTCGCAGTGCTGGATTTGTTGAATGTTTTTAAACATATGTCGTGCCATCTGGTGGTGCAGACAACACTTAATTGCAGGCGAGTCTCGCAGTTTAACTTCCGTCTGTTGATTTCCTTTGCTGCAGTGCTTCAGTTGACTGTGGCGCTCAGGCAGGAACACCAAGTTTCTGATCTTCAAGAGAAAAAAAAAGAAAAAGGATCCACAGTTGCCAGTCAAGGGGCAGTTAGGCTACAGTTTTGTTCTCTGTGTGTATGAAAGAGTTTTCTGCAATCCGTCAGGATATTGTGGTTGATAGAGGGCGCTCTTAAGCCATTCCTAAACTCCAATAACTCCAATACCAAGGAGGCCAAAAACATCAATTATTCAAAGAAAAATAAATAAGATGGATAAACCCAACATCAACAAAGAAAACTAAAGTAATCATCACCTGCTGCTTTCTTGGCCTAACTAAATACTGTAGATTAGTGTCAGGATCTGCCTGCTTAGAATCTCAAAATGGGTGCTAGGCCTCAAAAATAAAGGCCAGACCTGTGCCCGTATTTATCAAACATCTCAGAGTAGGAAAGCGGGCCAAAATGGCTCCAGATTCTCAGAGTGGCACAAATTTTGTAAAATTTGGTAAAAGCATTTTATCAAGTTTCCTAATTTAGGAAACTACTCCTAACTTCGCCAGGTTTTAGGAGAGCCCGTGAGCTGTCCTAAGTCGCTAGGAGCTCCCAGAAGATGGCGTTCAGGCAGAGATCGGTATGCACATCCCAGGAAAGGAGGAATGTTTTGGAAACATTGGACAACAATGAACACGTAAGAGGAATTTGACAGAGATATTCATAACAAATCTGGTATGTCACTTGATTGCTCCATCAATGTGCAGAAGCCATACACTGTCAGCCAATACGTTAGCGTCGGTAACATTACATCTTTTTGGCCACAGGGAAAATTCAGCCTTCTAATAGCATATCAAGTTTATTGACCCATGTGTAGATGACCATGCTTATGTGAATATCACAATATAGGTACACAGGTGGTTTTGAACGCAAACCGTCCTGTAATAGACGACATTTCATCCTGAAGATAAGTAGGGCTGGATGTATGATTGACAGCAAAATGTCACACAGGTACTCTGAGCTCTGCATTCCATGAACCCTTCAGACATTCAAGTTCCACTTTACAAGCCCGGAAGGTTCAAGAAGGTAGGCGGAGACTCCAAGGGCAGTGGACAAATAGAGCAGAAGATAAAAGGGATTCACGGAGAGAGGAGCGGCATAGCACAGTGGAAGACGATCGGGACACTCAAAGAGTGAACGCGACTTTAGAATCAGCTCATGAACAGACATGGCTAGTTGCCATAACTGTTACTTTACAAAGTGTTTCCAGTAGCCATACCAGCGGTAAGGTGATTCATCTGAAGGAACGACTGTGGATCATTCATTGTTTAATAAACATTCTTGTGACCAGGTTTAACTTTCATTTGGTGATGGTCTTTCCATCTTGTGGTTTATTAGAGTATTGCTCTTAATGTTGTTGTATAGTGGTAACAATTACATGCAGCTTAGTTCATTATGCTGCTTTATTATGTTTTCCTTCTTATTATTATTTTACTTTTTATTGTTATTATCTTTATGGTGAAATGTCATCATGAGTGCTGTTTGTATCCCAGACTTCCATAAAACCATGACGTCAATCCTTCTGAGATGTGGCCTCCTACTCCTCGCTTTTGTAGGAAGGTTCGTTATTACTTCTCTGTCCTACTCTGGGGTCGGACAAATTCTTACCCTAGTCCAACTTTTAGGAATGATTCTAAGACACTTGATAATAATATACAGGTAATGCACTCCACAGAGGGCCGAATCTAAAGTGTAGGCTTCACCAGTCCAAATCAACTAAGCCACAATCTGTAACTGCAGGTTTATGGCCTGCACAGGCCCAAAAGTGGGACAAAGTCTAAAATATCTCAAAGAAATAGAGGGAAAACGGGAAGAACCTCTGGCCCACAAACACAAAACAAATTTACTTTAACAGTTTAAAGACTTAATTCAAAATCTTTAAAAAAAAAATGTAAAGGGAGCAATAAAGGAAAAAAAAGAAACAAACAGCCGTCCTCTTTGAGTTTCTGCTAACAGCCGCAGGCTCTCCTGCAAACCTGAGCAGCATTAGTAACATTACAAAGTTTATAAACTATGAAGGTTCGTCATTTTGGAGAGAAACGAGAACGTCGGCTACCAGCAAGCAACCTGTTTTGATTAAGCAGTGATCAGTGAAAGCTTTTCAATTAAAAGGTTCAGAAGATGAAGGTAAAAAAATACACGTGAGGTCATTAACAAGCTAGGAAAAACTAAATAGAAGCTGTTAGCCAGAAAAAGTAGTCAGAAAACCATTAACAGAATTCACATTGAAAATCGCACACCAAACGTTAAATTGATCCAGACTCAAATGCGGAAGAAACACCCATCACAACCCTAATATGGTTGCACCAATAACGTGACGTGTTGCATATTCTGGCAAAAAATCCACCATGGAATCGCAGGACGTTGATATAAAATTATAAGCTTTACAGGAGTAAAGAAAAATATGTGCCAAAAATCATGTTGAGGTCCAAAAAAACATCCTAGAAACGGTAGAGAAAATGAATAAAATTCACCAACTGTAATACAACACCTTTTTAACAGGAAACAGAGTTCCAAAAACTTTAAGAGTCTGATGTTGGCACTAAAAACTTTGGTCCCAACAGCAAGTGAAAGCCCCACCACTACCTGGACTAGCAACACTGCTACTGAGTGTGCCGAAAAACCCAAAACCAATCTGTCTCCATTTGTCGGAGAAGCAACCGAGATCAAAGGATTGTCTGATACTGACAAGCCACCAACACCGCCGAATGTGATTTATACCTTCTACTAGAACTGGTAAGTCATGCAGATTGGCAGAACATCCATTCAACATAACCGGCGATCAAAAGATGAGGTTTTTTTTTGCAAAATATGCCAGCATTTTGGGGATAACTTAATCGAGGACAGGTTCATTCACGAATTCTGAGACTGGAAGTTCAAGGTACACATGAGGGGGTATCCCAAAAATTGGAAGTCAGTGGTTTTTTATTGAAGAAATTATTTCTTAATGGAATTAGAATGAGCAAATTATCAACATTAAAAAAAAAAAACTTTGATGCCCACATTTCTGTAGGTGTTACTGGATTTATGAAAATGATAATACTTATAAAATAATTGTGTAGTCAACGATAACAGCAATCGTGTCAAATATAGACTTAAAATACAGGCACTGCACTTGATCTAGCGTGCTGAGAAATTTTGATTAAATTGTTAATTTTCCATCCCTGTCATTCTGCAACACCTTTTCCCTCGGAGTAATTGCTCCAGAGGTTTCCCACTGAGACTATATGGACTGCTACTCTGGTATTCCACCCTTCGTTTATTCATGACGATGAACATCATGCCACCACAGCCTATTTTTCTTGCTGTCTTGTGGAAGTCCCTTTGCCCTGCAATTATAATCCTGAACAAAGAATCCTCTCCAATAAATGGAGATAAAGCAGCACACACTATCTCGTCTCATTGGACGTTTTCCAATTAGCTTGTCTGAAAGTCGGCTTATCGATCGTAGAACTTTCAACGGACCATGAAATGATAATTATCAGCAAAACTCCAACTTTTTCGAGTGTTAAAATGTTGTAATCCTATTGAAATGATAGGAGTGCTTGTACGAAGATCTGGAAGTGCATGGATGATAATGACAAAACAGTTATGGTTGTGCAGAAGCCAAAGATTAGGAATGTCATGATCTTATAGTGATAGGTGAAAGTAGAAAAGAGGGGGCAAAGGAGAGAAAAATGAGAAGATTACAACAGACGGTAACAACAGATTTGAAGACTAAGAAAGAAAAGTAGGAAAAATAGACAGAAGGAAGATCTGGGACTGGGTTAAAGAAGGTAGGAGTTGTGGGATAATGTTAGGGAAATGTTTGATTAAAACAAAAGTACAGTGTGAGTGGCGGGAATCGAAAAAGGACCAACTGTTTCAAAGGCAAGTGCATTAACCATTTCACCACAAACTTCAACCTGCCCAGTGCTGTTTCTCTGTAGTATTTTACGACATGTGTTCTTCCCTTCATCAATGTAACATTTAGCACATCCTTTAAGTTTAACTGTCATGAAAATCTGAGTAGTCATTTTAGTGTGATGCCAGAACAAACATGAAAAAGGATAACTTTACAAACTGAGATGCATGGAAGATCTATGAGCAGGTCATTATCTTTATCAAGAGTCGACACGATCATGAGAGAGTGAAGGATGGCAACAACATGGAAGTTTGTAGGTTTTAGACTTGATAGGCTTTTCAAGACATAAAGCTGCCAAGAACTCTCAGTGGGTCCAGGGTGATGGTAGGTCTTCTGTAAGATCAAAAAAGGAAACGTTAGCAAAGGCAGAAGATCCTACCAATGGCAGGTAGTAATAGAACATGGAAGTAGGGGCAACATTGTCGGGGGAATCTCTGAAAACAAATGTTAAAAATTGTGTCACAGTGTTATAAATCACTCAGTGTCCATTACTGGGTTTGCAAGAAATTCACTGAAATAAAAGTTCATTAGGTCATTAGGTCACTGTTAGAGTGTTTCCTTTAATTTTAGTCTTTGTTATCCTTGAAATGCAGTACTTCTGACTCTTTGCTCTTAACTAACTAGAACCGCGGCACCGGTGTGTCATGGAGTGTTTAGTAGCAAATTGGTTTACAGCATAGAATTACCTTAATCCACATGATGGCGTAGCCATTCCTGCTAATGATGTTTCGTTTCGTCCAAGTCCGTTTCCGAAATTAAGACAAGAAAACAAAGATGTCTGCTCGTAAATGTCGGACGTACTTTTAAAAAATCAAAACAGTTAAAAATATACAAAACAAAGATATTTAAACAGAAAGTCTTTGTAATACTAGCACCGCTAAATAGACTGGGTTGTCAGTTTCTCCTTACTTATGTGTGAATCTGGTCAGAACTACAAGGTGGTGACTTTTGCTTGTAGGTTGCATACCCAAGTATGATGAAATGAGTCTATTGAACATACTCATATCCTAAGTAAAAGAATTCTGTATACTGTAGATAAATGCTTCTTCCACCACACCAGAGTGATATTTCAGTGCTCGGCCAACACTAACAGATTACGTGGGATATTTCGCACATTAGGAAGGAGGCTCCGAATGATGTCAGATAGTAATGGTGGGACTACTAGAGACCAGTACAGAATGTGGTGATATCCAGGTAATGACTCAGTGCTATGAGAATAGGAGAGTGAACGTCTAGTGCATTCACAACAATATGGAAATACTAGAATCAAGTGGCTAACTAGTGATTATAACAGGGAATTCTCAAAATCTGAAAGAAGGAACCGTACGTGACCAATGTGAACTGTTGAAACAATCAGAGAGGGAAAAGGTGATAACATGGTGGTAAAATGATTGTCTAAGGTTTTAAATAATTATAATGAGCAGGCAACAGTACAATCTAAGGACAGACATGTGATAGTAAAAAACAAATAATAACTGCTTCAAAGTAGATAATGATAATAATATGGATGAAGAAAAACCCTGGATCTGAGAAGGATTATAACAAAAAGGTAGCAAGATCTTAGAGTGGGTGGGTGGTAACGAGAAGTCATCATATAAAGAGTGGAATGGTATTGACAAAGATGCTAGAATTATAGAAAAGATGAGTAAGTAGGAAGATCTTACAGTAGGTGGGTGGTAACAACAAGGGAAGTGCAGAGGGAGACAATATCAAGGAACCAGGAAGATCTAAGAGCAGGCAGATGGTAGCGACAAACAGGTAAGAAGATCTGAATGTAGGTGGGTGGGTGTTAATTACAGGGGATAAGATTGATCTGAGGTGGGTGGTATGCATAGATCAGAGATAGATTTAACAGCAAGGAACCAAGACAACCTGAGAGAAAGCAAGTGATTATTGAAATGGTGGTTTGAAGATGTGGCAGTAGAAGGTATTAATAACAGGTAGATTTGAAAGTTGTAGTTTGTAGTTGTATCAGTGGGGAATAAAGAAGATCTAAGAATGTAAAATGGCAAAAATGGTGAGGCATGCAGAACGTTTTAAAGAAGAGTGATATGAGTAATGTGAACCATAGAATTGGGTCACAGTGAGGCGATATGTGGAAATCCAAACTTGGAGGAACCAGGTACCAGATAGGTAATAATGATAAAACAAAGGTACAAAAATTGGGTACAAATGACAAGTACATCATGTAGATGGTCTTAAAGCAAATAGGTAACAAAACAGAGTTAGGGAAGAGGAAGTAGAAGAGTGTAATGGGGTTCATTATAAAGAAAGATGTAAGAATTAGGGTAGGCTGTGACACTCAAACCAATTGGACAATGAACGAAAAGTCAGAAGTCACTAGATATAAGACATACAGAAAATGTATAAGGGAAAACTTAGAATGTAGATGAATTTTGGGATCCTGATATGTTGGAACTAACCACCAAATTCCAAGACAAGACAGACTGCAAGAGCAGAATGATAGTGATTGTTAAAAAAACACCTTTCAAGGTGTCAAAAGTGGTTGGATTCATACAGTAGGTCTAATATCTGTTCTTTTGTCTTCCTCCTTGTTCATTCAAATGGGCAGAAACCAAACAAGAATTGGAAGACTTGACCGCAGACATCAAAAAGACTGCAAACAAAGTGCGCTCCAAATTAAAAGGTGAGTCTTTCCTGAGGGGTGTGCAGTAGGAGGTTATTTCTGAAGAGGGGGGTAACTCCACCGTTTTTAATTCACAACCGCAAAAACAAGGGCAGGTCCTCCTCAGACTTATTCGTTGTTTTATCTTGTGTCTTTAGCAATCGAACAGAGTATCGAGCAAGAAGAAGGGCTTAACAGATCCTCAGCAGATTTAAGGATTCGAAAGACACAGGTGGGCCATTCATCTTCTCTGTTAGTCCTTGCTGTTAGCTGTTTTCGCGTCTCGCTGGAAGGTGCACTTCCTCTTCTTTCAGGTGTTCTTCCGCAGAGTTTCACAGATCAGATTGTTGCTTGGAGCAAAGACACGAAAGTATCAGGGTAATTAGGGGTGACCTCGAATTGATCGCTTTGGAAGTGCAAGTCATTCAATGCACAATACTGTTTGAATAATAACGAGTCTCTCTCATTCCATGTCTGTCTTTCACTCTCTGACTTTACTTCTTATATTTTCATTTCAGTCTCTCTTCTTTTCACCATCTCTCCCCACATCTTACATTGCTACTTTTTATCTCTTTCTGCTTTACTTCTTTTTACCTCTTAATTTTTTCTCCATTCTGTCGTTTTTTTCTTTGGTTTCTCTCCTTACTGTTTCATTACGTCATTATCCTCCATCTCCTGTATTTCAACTTCACCTTGTTCTTCTTTTCTCATTTTCCTGTTCTACATGCTTACTCTTCATCCCTTCTCAGCCATGCCTTTTCTTCTGTCTCCTCTCTCTTTCTATGTATCATCATCATGCTTTTTTCCCTCGCGTTATTTATCATATCCATCCATTTACATTCTCTCTCTTTCTCACCATCTCTCATTACTTCCACTTTCTTCCTCTCATTCTTCTCTGGCTCTCATCCCCTTGTCCCTTTTCTCTCTCCCTCCTTATGCACTTTTTCCTCTGCTATTTCTCCTTCTTCTTACCCTTTCTGTTTGTCATCATCTCTTCTAACTTTCCTAAACGAACTCTCTTTCTCCGTCCTCATGCACTCTTAAATGCTTTATTTCCTCTTTCTTACGTTCCATACATCATCCCTCTTGCCTTTCTTCTCTAAATTCTATTTGTCTCTCTCGTTTTACTTCCTTGTTCACCCATTCATGTATTTTTGTGTATATCCCCCATTGATAATTTCTTTCTCCCTTACTTTCCCTGATCTAAAAATTTCCCTCTTTGTGATTGTCCATCTCATCATTCCCTCCATATTCACCTATTGATATCTTTCCTTTCACAGTCTATTTTTTCTCCTTCCTTACCCCCTCTCTTTCATCCTCTTCTTTCCCCACATCTCCAAATTCTCCTATTATCTGTCTTTCACCTCTCTTACACTCCCTCTTTCCGACCATCTCTCATTTTCACTGTCTCTTTCTTTCTTTTCTCATTTGATGTTTGGCTGCTCTACATTTTTTACTCTCCTTTTGCCTCTCCCTTCTTCTCGTTCACAGCATTCAACGCTGTCACGCAAGTTTGTTGAGGTAATGACCGAATACAACACCACGCAGTCCAAGTACCGCGATCGCTGCAAGGACAGAATTCAGAGACAACTGGAGATCAGTAAGTAGCCGCTTTCATACAGAAAGTCAGCTGTGGATCACCCCCGGTGTAACAATTAACACGTTTTATTATTCTGGTTTGTTTTAGATATGTTTTTTTTTTTTTACTTCATAGAAGTTGTTTGATCATTTTGAATTGAATTGAAAAAGTTTAATTTTATTCCTATTTTGTTCCTTTATTTATGTGATGCTGTTTGACGTATCACGTGACTGTGATTGTCATATCGATTACATCACAAGATGTGATGATAGAAATATGGTGAAGATCACATTACACATTATTATTCGGTAGATCATATTTCCTGAACATGAAATTTAATGTCGTAGGTCACTTTAACAAGTGGTCTTCAGGTATCATTTTCAATTTTTGTTCATCTCTTTGACCCCAACTTCTAAATTCTCGTTTTGCTGTCCTGATTTGGTTGTCATATCATTTTTCCTTTGGGACTCTGACCTCGTTTTTCCATCTGTCTACGATTTTTGCTTCACGGTACCATGTTCTAGTTACTGTATATTCTATTCTCACAATAATCCTTCAACACAATTGTGTCAAAACAGTTAGGAACTGCTTCTGTGTGACTATAAGGCAATGTCTACACTACCACATTTTCATCTAAAAATGTTATTTTTAGAAAGAAAACGATCTCTGTCCACACTAGCGTCTTCACATCATTTATGAAAGCATCTCAGTGCATGTCAGTGCTAAAACGACTGAAAACACATATTTTTGATTTGATCTTCTTCTACTTCTTTTGGCTGCTCCCATTAGGGGTCACCACAGTGGATCATCTTCTTCCATATTATTCTGTCCTCGTCATCTTGCTCTGTCACACCCACCACCTCAATGTCCTCTCTCACCATATCCATAAACCTTCTCTTAGGCCTTCCTCTTCTCCCCTTCCCTGGCAGCTCTATCCTTAGCACCCTTCTCTCACTATATCCAGCATCTCTCCTCTGCACATGTCCAAACCAACGCAATCTCGCCTCTCTGACTTTGTCTCCAAACCATCCAACCTGAGCTGACCCTCTAATGTTCTCATTTCTAATCCTGTCCATCTTCATCACACCCAATACAAATCTTAGCATCTTTAACTCTGACACCTCCAGCTCTGTCTCCTGTGCCAATGTCTCCAGCCCATATAACATAGCTGGTCTCACTACCATCCTGCAGTCCTTCCCTCTCACTCTTTGATTTGACATACATTGTTAATCTTTTTGCATGACCTTTGGGTGTCAGAGTGCAGGGTCAGCCATTCTACAGTGCTCCTGGAGCAATTTCTAGATTGTCTTTCAGGGCTGATGTCAACTTTTGTCAAAAGGAAGAGCTGGCGATATTTGGTAATCAACTGTAACGTTTTAGTTGGACTCTCGTTGATAGAAGGAAAGTTAGCTTCATTGGTTTTGATTGAGATTTCCTGCGCGCCCATGAGTAGCAAGGCTCAAACTGTTCTCCTGGGAGGACTGCCGCTTAACAATGATAAGAGGTAGATAACCAGATTGCAATGCACTGTGACCGTGACTGCTGCTGCTGCCCCAGCCACGCAAAGACAGTCTGGCAGCATGCCTGCCGCCTCATTCTTGGAAAACTGGCAGCCACAGCATGCAACAACAAACATTTTATGTTGATTTCTGTGTGAAGTCATTGCATTTCAGTAAAATATGTTTTTTGGAAAAAATATTCAGCACTCAAAGAGTTAAGGGTCTTGTTCAAGGGCACAACAGAGTAGGTTCCCTTCAGGTAGTAACCGAACTTAAACCGGCAACCTTCCAGATACCAGCACAGATCCTTAGCCACAGAGCCACCACTCTGCCTTATAATGTAGACGTTCCCTTACACTGGGAATGTGTGTATTGGCAGACAAATCCTTGAAGGGATGGTAATTCCGCAAGTCATGGGATTTATCGCAAAACTGTAGAGAATGGTAAATTGTTTGCTTTTTGCACATGTATGCAGCATTCAAACTGTACAAAATGCAGTTTAGATGCATAGAGGCAAGCAACACAACATGTGACATGGAAAGCAACTCCTTTATATCTGCTATGTTGAAATATTTTTTTCTTCCATGAAGTCAACCAATCAGAGAATGAGATGTTGTAATGAGCAGGAGCCAATCAGGGAAAGGCTATGTAATAAGCACAAACAAATCAGAGTCCGCATTTTTAAAAATCTTATGTGTTCACCCATCCACATTACAAAGCTGACACAGCACGGCTTTGGAGAGCGTTTTCAAAAGTCTCCATTTTTAGGGGTAAAAACGCTAGGGTTGTGCGGACAAAACAGACTAATGTCTGCATTTTTAAATGAAACCGTAGTAGTGTGGATGTAGCCTAAGATGATGGCTGAATAATTTTAGTGAAACATGGAAACACAAAATGCTTGACAGCAGGCTATTCACTCCATTAGACAACTGCCTGGAAGGAGTGACTTTCACAGAGCTTACTTCACTCATTGTGGCACCTCAGCTCTTGAATGCTCCTTGCCATCGAAGTACAGTGGAACCTCGGGGCACGACCGTAATTCATTTCAAAACGAATTTGGTCGTGACCTGAAGTAATTTCCCCCATAGGATTGTGTAAATACAATTATTCCATTCCAGACAGTACGAGTTGTATGTAAATATATATTTTTTAAAGATTTTTAAGCACAAAAATAGTTAATTATACCATAGAATGCAAAGTGTAATAGTAAACTAAATGTAATATCACTGAGAAAACCTTGAACAGAGAAAACTAACATTGCAGGAGTTCATGCTACAGCCTTACGAACCCGCTCACTGTAAACACTTTTTTTAATAAACAACCAAGAAAAGTAACATTGCATGAGTCGTGTTCTGGTTTGAAGGAAGTGAGCAGTAAGCTTGATGGAGAGGAGATTACAGTTTTGAGGTAGAGTTCCTCTGCGCGATGCACGTCTGACCGAGAACAATGTACTACAGGGAGAGACTGAACGCGTGAGGAAATCATCGATGCATATGAAACGGAAGGGAAACAAAACAGAGCACAAAGAGTTCACAGCGAAAGCACGCACGTCTGACCGAGAACAACGCAACACGTGTGGAAATCATCGGCGCGTACAAACCGGAAAGGGAAACTGGCTTGTTTGTCAACCGAGTATGTGGTCGTGAACAGATGCAACAGTTTGGCAAACTCTTTGGTCGTAACCCGATTTGTACGTGTTCAGAGACGTTTGTGAACTGAGGTTCCACTGTATCACTAAAGGTGCCTTTGTTCAGGATAATGTAAAGTTGTAAGGTCCCAAAACACAGCAGAGCAACTATTGACCACGTGTTTTCATATTGTGCATACGTTACACAAACTCTTCTAGATTCATAGGTCAAACAGTATGATACGTGCATTTCAACTTATTCTTGACATATGCCTCTCTCTGTACTGGGCTTCTCCAGAACTGGATCCTGGATAACAAGTTACTAATATGCTTTTAGTTCCAATGCCAGTACTGACAATTCTTATTTTACTATTTTGAAATCAGAGATGTCCTTTTTACTTTTTCCAGTATTTTGTTCTAATTGCCTCCCGAATTAGAGACGCATTAGGTGCAAGGCAGTACATACATAATCTAGACTGGGCGCCAGTCCATTACAGGGACCAGGCATGAGTAATGCCACAATTACATTCACACAATTTAGAATCATTAATTATGCCAGCCAGTACATCTTTAGGGAGGCAGGAGAGAAACTGGAGTCCCCGAAGGAAAACTCAGCAGACACAGGCAGTTAAAGAATGTGTTACGTGTTTTATGTTTTATCTTCTAAACGTCCAAAAGTTGAAAATTAGCACATCCTGCTGGTGAAATCTTCTACATCTTGATATCTAGATTCTCATTCTCCTGCTTTATCTTTGTTGGTACCTCGCCACCCGCCACTGCCATGAGCTTACAGACTGATTTGTTTTGCAGCTGGCAGGACAACAACCAACGAGGAGCTTGAAGACATGCTGGAAAGTGGAAAACTTGCGATCTTCACCGATGATGTAAGTAAACCCACGTTAAATTTAACCAGCCTGTCAGGAAACTCTTAAGCCAGTGTCATATTAAATGACGTTTATGATGATTATCAGGTATAGCTTGACGTAATCTTAGTGAGTCCAGGAGAATCGCATGGCACACTTGTCATGTATTGACATCCCTTTCTGGGACTAACCATGACAGAATCGAACAGGTATGATTTTTGTCTTAAGTAGTATGGGTTGTAAGATGCTAGGGGTTGCTGTTGCCCCTTTCGATCCAACAGACAGACACACAGGGCAAAATCACCGAGAAGGTTTTTAATTCTTTTCTTCTGGTTTGTAGTGCCCAAAAGCACCTCCGCCACCATTCATAGGCAATACAACAATAATAAGCACAATAATCAACACAAAGCTCTCTTCCTCTCCTCCCAGCAAGCTCTGTCCACTACCTTTCAACTCTGGCTCCCTTGCTGGGTCTTCTTTATATAGTCCTTGACCCGGAAGTGCTTCTGTCCTTCCTCCCACGTGACTTGTTCGCACTTCCGGGTCAGATGGAGAATTGGCCTTTTCTTCTGCCCGGAAGTACTTCAGGGTTCCCGTCCTTGTGAGTTAAGAGTACTTCCAGGCTATGGATGAGGCATGGCTCTTCCGGTCTTCTCACAGTTCCTCCTGTATTTTCTAGATAGATAGATAGACAGATAGATAGATTTGTATTAATCCCCAAGGGGAAATTCACATACTCCAGCAGCAGCATACTAATAAAAACAATATTAATTAAATAGTGATGAAAATGCAGTGCAAGTTAAAAAATGCAAGGTGGAGAGTGCGAGGTGGGTATAACAGACAATAACTTTGTATAATGTTAACGTTTACCCCCCCGGGTGGAACTGAAGAGTCACATAGTGTGGGGGAGGAACGATCTCCTCAGTCTGTCAGTGGAGCAGGACGGTGACAGCAGTCTGTCACTGAAGCTGCTCCTCTGTCTGGAGATGATCCTGTTCAGTGGATGCAGTGGATTCTCCATGATTGACAGGAGCCTGCTCAGTGCCCGTTGCTCTGCCACAGATGTCAAACTGTCCAGCTCCATGTCTACAATAGAGCCTGCCTTCCTCACCAGTTTGTCCAGGCGTGAGGCGTCCCTCTTCTTTATGCTGCCTCCCCAGCACACCACAGCGTAGAAGAGGGCGCTCACCACAACCGTCTGATAGAACATCTGCAGCATCTTATTGCAGATGTTGAAGGATGAAAGTCTTCTAAGGAAGTATAGTCGGCTCTGTCCTCTCTTGCACAGAGCATCAGTATTGGCAGTCCATCCAATTTATCATCCAGCTGCACTCCCAGGTATTTATAGGTCTGCACCCTCTGTACAGTCACCTCTGATGATCACGGGGTCCATGAGGGGCCTGGGCCTCCTAAAATCACCACCAGTTCCTTGGTTTTTCTGGTGTTCAGTTGTAGGTGGTTTGAGTCGCACCATTTAACAAAGTCCTTGATTAGGCTCCTATACTCCTCCTCCTGCCCACTCCTGATGCAGCCCACGATAGCAGTGTCGTCAGCGCACTTTTGCACGTGGCAGGACTCCGAGTTGTATTGGAAGTCCAATGTATATAGACTGAACAGGACCGGAGAAAGTACAGTCCCCTGCGGCGCTCCTGTGTTGCTGACCACAATGTCAGACCTGCAGTTCCAGAGACGCACATACTGAGGGATAGTAATGCAGTGTGTCATCCTCTCAGTTTTGTGGTCTGAGGCGTGTTCTAGACGGGTCTTACCTGTAATCTGATGAAATTTAAGGAAATGTTTAGTAAAAGGAGGGTACTGGTGAGTGACTGTACAAAACAATTTCCATTAAAACTACCTTCTGGGCTTGAAAATTAATACGTTCACAGCTTATGTGTAAATATTTTACCTCGGTGCACAGCTAATGATACTTAATAAAGTTATACCTGGGCATTTCTCTCACTGGCCAAGAATTTACATTTGGTTAACATTTATGTTCAAATCTGACTCTGTGTATGGTGGTAGCCCTAAACTAAGGTTTTCAGGGATTTAAGGATTATCTAAACCTATCCTCGACACCTCAGTCAAACCGTTATTCGTTATATTATAGGTAGTTAAACTGAAGAATGTTGGTGCTGATATTTAACAGAAATTAGAACATTAAGGCAGTCAGACCATGTTGAACCTATCAGTTCTATAGCCGTGGTCCACCAGCCGTCAGGTCCTAACAGTTTCAGTAAGTGAACAGAAAGTGATTCAAGTTAGCAAAGTGTGGATACACCATAGATATGATAAACACCAAACAGTGACAAGAGACGAGTTCCGCTAACATAAAATTCTCAATGATAAAACTGTCCCTATTATGAGAAATATCTAATTAATTTCTAAACTAATTTTTACATGTAAGTGTATAATGTAGGCTTAATGTAGGCAAAGTGATGTGGAACGTCAAACCCCTTTGTCACAAATCTCTCTATTATAAAAATAAAAAAATCTTGGGAGGAGACGAGACGTGACTGTCTCAGAGACACTTTCATGTCCTGTGAGACAAGAGCTTATGCAAAGAGATTTGGAAAAGTCCTGCGTGGTTATGTCAGACACATTTCTTACAGAGAGAAACAAACGATATTCACTCACGGGCAGTTATACGTTGCGTTGTCACGATGTAATTCAAATCACGCAATCAAAATTCAGTGCGATATTGATGAAAAGGTAAAGGCGAAAAGAGATTGAATATATGGACATAGGTGATATGGCACCCAGACAGCAGCTGATCGAGCAAAGAGGAGGTACAAAAAAAAAATTGCTTTTGTTTCCCATTGTATCGCCGTTTAAGAGGGGGTGTCGGAGGAGTGATCGCATCTCCTTGGGTTGTGTTCAGTCCCCTGCTTCACAAAGTGAGTGGCAGAGACGCAAAGTGGTTGGCACATAGTGCAGGTGGGGGTTGGTCAAACAAAATGAGCATTAGGCAAAGCCCCCTAGTTATATCAAATTAAAAAGGTCTCGCCTTTTCATTATGCAATACAGATTCAATTAAACCATATGACAGGATTATTACTCCTGTGGACACTATGGTGGGGTGTATGAGCTTATCCCAGTATGATGATGATTATAATTATAATATTAGATATTTGGCCAATAGCTTTACTCAGAGTGACTTACAGAATCAGGAAACATTACAAAGGCATTCAATTATTATTTTTTTTACAATGTGAGTTACGGAGTATGGGGTGGATGTTGAACTTATGTGTACTCTGACACAGCTAAGCCCTTATGAAGAAAAAGAAGAAAAACAAGAAGAAGAGTACATGCTATGCTGAAGGCTCCTTTAGAAACGAGAGTACATGTCAAGCTAAACAAGCTCCTAATGAGCACCAGAACACCAAAGTGCAGAAGCAAGAAAAAGAAATAAAAAGAACAGAGAAAATAAACAAACTATAATGTGCAAAAGCTCAAATAAAGACATGGAAAAGAGGAGCGTTAAATTCAGAGTTTGGCTTTTGAAGAACTTTTAAATAACCTGATGATCTACATTGTCAGAAACTCATTATTGGTTCATTTTTTTGAGTTTGCCTTTTCTTACAATGTGTTTTATTTCAATGTACTGTTATTTTTCATTGCTATTGTACAGCCAGCGTGTCTATTCTTGCTATAGTTCGTTTCTTTCTTTTTTTTGTATTGATTTTATAATTTAAATTGGTTTCTTACTATGTTAGTTCTGGTTTTGTTTTCTCATTATGTGTTGGTGATATAACTTTTATCAATTCTGTTGTATTATTTATATCTATGTATGTTTTAAAGTCCTTGGTATTTTGGTGGTGGATCACTGCTAAGGGACCACCCTCAGTGTTCAGATTTTATTATGGGAAGTGAGTCCCTCAGCGCTTCATTATGGGAAGTGAGTCTCTTAGCGTTTCATTCATTTTCTGATTTTCTTTGAGTGAGCAGCTGTACTGTAAGTATTGGATTTTCTGGTTATGTAGATTTTTAATTCCATTTTTTGCGTTTTGTCTACTGGATTACGTTTTAGGACTTTTTTGCTCTGGCCAGATTCTTTTGACTCACTTTTAACCATTTTGTCCTTTTTGTGATTTTTGCGACTTTCTAATAAATTCCTGTAGTGCAGTGATCTTAAGCCTTAGGTTTTTCCGGTATTCCCTTTTCCTGCCAGATATTTTCAGACATGATCTTTGAAAGCCGGTTCTTCCATTTTTGGGCCTGGTTAGGCCGCAGCCTCAGGCAGTAGTGTGGTGGCTGGCTGAGTAGGGGTGAGATCTTGTTTGGATGGGCCAGAGGAGATCCTGTCCTGCTTTGGTGACTGACTAGAAGATCTCAGACTTTCCAAAACTGAACACAATATCGTAGGGAATGCATTAGCATGTTTTCATTTTGTGCAGTTTTTACTTGTTATTTTGAACTTGTATTGGTTTTTCAATGAGCAACACCATTTTGTAATAGATTGCTGGGGAAAGTGAATGTGCCTTTGTGACACTTGATGTCACAATGATTGTAACGTAAATGAAAAAAGGAGAGAATTCCAATATTGAAATAATATGAAATTTAAAGAAAACAAATAATAGAAAGCATTAAACTTACCAAAACATCTGATAAAAGGTGGAGATACTTGTGATAGACATGTGAAAAATTCAATGCCGCCTGAGAGCTCAACTTTCAAATAACTGGGTGACTGTGCTTGGCATTGTGAATTATACTCCTTATTTCATTGTTCTACCTACAAAAAGCACACTCACAAGTTTAATCTTGCCTACTTGTACAGATCAAAATGGATTCCCAGATGACCAAACAAGCGCTGAATGAGATCGAGACCAGGCACAACGAGATCATCAAGCTGGAGAACAGCATTCGAGAGTTGCACGACATGTTTGTAGATATGGCCATGCTGGTAGAGAGCCAGGTGAGTGCCACAGTTTTCTAGAGACTTCCTGTTCCACGGTTTCCTTGGTTTGCCTTGTTGTGTTGGTTTTGACGATTGGCACTGTAATTCTGCGCTACCTTCTTTTCAGGGAGAAATGATCGACAGAATTGAGTATAACGTGGAGCACTCCGTAGACTATGTGGAAAGGGCTGTGTCCGACACAAAGAAGGCTGTGAAGTACCAGAGCAAGGCTCGGAGGGTAAGTGAGTGGCAGAGAGTCAAAATGAAATCTGGTTAAACTGCCCATCGATAATACAATTCTGCTTTCCTTTTCCATTCACTGATTCCCGCTGTTCATAGAGCCAAAGGGCAGAAATTTACCCCAGGCATTCAGGCATTACAATGCAGGCATAAATCATTGCTTAGCTATGTTATTTTTTTTTTTTTTTTAATTTTCATTTGTAGCAGTTTCTTTGACCTACCTTAAAGGGCATGATTTTCAGATTTTGATATTTTGGGGGAAGTGAGTCCCATGCGGTTCATTTGAATGCACTCTGGTGAAGTTTGGTGGAATTATTGCAAGCATTGCATTTTCCTTGATTTGGATTACTGGCTGTTTGGTTGTTTAGGGTCTTCAGGTGATCCTATTTTTTCCTTTATAATGTTAATTATGCAGTACATAACATAAGGCTTCAAATCCCATACTCTTACCACACAGTCATTTAAATATATGCCCTTTCTTTTACATTGTATGACCCCATGCAACCAGATACAGTACCAGAGCAAGCAGGAGAAAAAGTTACAAATATGTTCACGTATTGTAAATACAGTGGTGCCTTGGTTTGCAAGCGTAATTCATTCTGGAAACATGCTTGTAATCCAAAGCTCTCCTATATCAAAGCAAATTTCCCCACAAGAAATAATGGAAACTCAGATGATCCGTTCCACAACCCACAAATATTCATATAAAAATGATTAACACAAAATATAAAGTAAAAATACATAAAACAAATTAATGAGCACTTTATCTTTGAAAGGAATTGTGGCAGGTGTGAGGGAGATGAGAGGGAGGAGAGAGAGAAGAGGAGGATGGTTATTGTGTAGGACGACTTTTACTATAACTAACGGAATCACTGCTGTCTGTTAGCTCACTGAAATCTCTTTTTTGTGGCGACTTTTAACAAGGAATCTATCCAATGACAGTTGCCTTTGCCTCCTTTTGAGGATTTCGTGGAAATGTAACATTGCATTGTCATTAAACTATACGAGTGAGGCACACCGACTGAGACCGCAATCCCGTGGAGAGAGAAGACCCGTCGGTTTAGCTGTGATCATGTGACACTCGGCAGGCAAAGCGAACACGTTCTACTCGTATTGCAAGACCTCATTCATTTATCAAGTTAAAATTTATTACAAATTTTTGCTCGTCTTGCAAGACACTTGTAGACCAAGTTAGTCACAATCCAAGGTTTTACTGTAATAAGCTCAAAATAATACAACCTGATAATAGGCTACCAGGTGACTGTCTTAATGTTTGTTAATCTCTAGTCCAACGCGGTCCAACATGGCCCTTAATCCAGCATGCTGTCCACATTTGGCAGCAGAAACAACTTTTCTGGGTGGAAAATGGCAGAGAGAGAGAACGAGAGATAGAGAGAGAGGACATCACTTCATGACTTCTATCAGTTTCGCTTTGCAGCCTCCAACTCACCAATGAAATAGCTATATGCACAACTACCCGCCAGTCTTTGTTGCTCTTTTTTCCATTTCAAAGGAATACACAAATGTAGTTTCAAATAAACAAGAAAAAAAAGGTAATTAAGTCGTAAACTTTCTCTACATGGTTCTATTCTTATCAGTACAATACAATACAATTTATTTTTGTATAGCCCAAAATCACACAAGAAGTGCCGCAATGGGCTTTACCAGGCCCTGCCTCTTGACAGCCCCCCAGCCTTGACTCTCTGAGAAGACAAGGAAAAACTACCAAAGGCAGTTCAAAGGGAGACCCCTTTCCAGTTAGGTTGGGCGTGCAGTGGGTGCCAAAAAGAAAGGGGTCAATACAATACAATACACAAAATAGAACAAATCCTCAATACAGTATAAAAATAAAAACTTTACAAGTACGGACCAGAATTTAACAGTAGATGATATCACATAATATGATTTAGATTTGTTTAGAGTCCTGGAGACCTCAGCCATCAAGCTGCCTCCCCCATTTGGCCATTCCACAGCTGAAACATTGCTTGGCCAGCCAATCCAATGGAAGGACCCCTCTACCCCACAGTTCCTGCAATCTTCCATCAGGGATGACTTTACCTTAGGTAGGCAGAACAACTTGGCAGGTGGGCTATGACACCAAGTGCCACATTTGAGCACCGAGAAGAGAAACAGAACAGGTGAGGGTTAGTAACAAATTCTAACTATCATTTTACTTATGTTTTAGTGCTAATGACTAACAACAGAGATGCAGTCTGTACAGTTAATCAGCAGCTCTAGTCAGGGTGTGCTAAACTGAAGTAGTGAGTCTTCAGCCTGGATTTAAAAGCTGAGACCGAAGGGGCATCTCTTATAGTAGCAGGCAGACTAGTCCACAGTTTAGGGGCCCTATAACTAAAAGCTCAACCTCCCACTGTTATTTTATTAATCCTTGGAATCGTAAGCAGACCAACATCTTGAGATCTTAATGTGCGCTCAGGTTTGTAAGTCATAATAAGTTCAGACAAGTAAGCCGGACCTTGGCCATTTAATGCTTTATATGTAAAAGGAGGATTTTGAGATCTGCCCTTAAACTTAACCAGGAGTCAGTGTAAGGATTACAGAACTGGAGTTATGTGTTCGTATTTTCTTGTTCTTGTAATAATTCTTGCAGCAGCATTTTGGATTAACTGGAGGCTGTATAAAGAACAGTTTGAACATCCAGTAAACACCGCATTGCAGTAGTCAATCCTACTAGAAATAAATGCATGAATTAATTTCTCAGAATCCTGTTTATTTAGAAAGCGCCTTAATTTCCCAACATTTTTAAGATAAAAGAAACATGATTTGTACAACTTTGTAAAATGCGCTTTAAATAACACGCTAGAGTCAAAGATAACTTTTAGACTGCTTGCTGATTCAGTAAAATTAATGGGGATTCCAACTGAGTTAAATGACAGAATATTGTTGTGATCAGCGTCATTCCCTCCAACAATTAACATCTCTGCTTTATCTGTGTTTAAAGACAAGTAGTTCTCATCCATCCACTCCTTTAATTCACTAACACAGTGGTTCTCAACCTGTGGGGTGGGCCCCCCTAGGGGGGCGTGAAGTAACAAAAAGGGGGGTGTGAAGATGTAAAAAAAAGAAAACAAGAATCAGAAATATGAAAAAAAACATCTGTTGAAACCAAAACAAATTAACTTAAATTACATTCTGATACTAGAACAATAAATATAGAGTTAGATAAATGTCGATAAAAGTTAACTAGGTATAATAAAACATACATCTACATTTCAAAAAAATGTTGAATTAAAACTGTTATGAAAACTCGAGTCGCAAATACTTAAAGGTTGAGAAACGCTGCACTAACACAACTAATTAAAGACAACATCGGAGAAACTTCATTTGATCTAAATGAGAGGTATAGGAGCTCAGTGAAACTCTGGGGGTAGCAATAGCTTCCTTACACTTAAAATTAGATAATTAAGCAATTGTTTAAAATTTTTTATTGTTGAATATTGATAATAAAATATTTTTTTATCAACCTACCTAAAGAAGCTAGATATTATTTGCTGTTACACCCGCTTTCAACTTTATTGGCCACTGGTTTTTGGATTCTTCTTTCGGATTTTGCTTTTGGGACATTATTGCAACTGATTTTGCTCTTTTGCGTCTTTTCTTGTATTTTCCTTTTTTTTTGTGTAAATAAATATCTGGCGGCACAGTGGCACACTGGGTAGCGCTGCTGCCTCGCAGTTAGGAGACCTGGGTCCTCCCTGCATGGAGTTTGCGTGTTCTCCCCGTGTCTGCGTGGGTTTCCTTCCACAGTCCAAAGAAATGCAGGTGAGGTGCATTGGCAATCCTAAATTGTCCCTAGTGTGTGCTTGGTGTGTGTGTGCGCCCTGCCCAGGGTTTGTTTCCTGCCTTGCACCCTGTGTTGGCTGGGATTGGCTCCATCAGACCCCCATGACCCTGTAGTTAGATTATAGCGGGTTGGATAATGGATGGATGGATAAGTATCGTCCTTTACAAAGTTCTGGTGGTACTTGTCTCTTTACCAACCGGACTTTCCTCAGTTCTCCCCTCTGGTGAGACATACTTTGAGATAGTGAAGCTCTCTCATCTGATTTTTGAACTTTATAAGGCTGGTCTCCATTTTGAGGCCTAGACAGGTCTAAAGCCTCCCATTTGCCTAGACATTCGGGCTGAGCCTTATCTGGGCTCACTTGGTTATTGGCTCTAGACTGGAGGATTCACAACTTTTTCGACATTTTTGTGTGCGTGTGAATCATAATAGTGTGAGAAATGAAGACCACCATGGTGTTCTTAATGCAGCAAGTGGAATCCATGTAAAATTATAATAAAAAGAATACTTCTATAATGTTTCTTTATTACTGTATAGAACTATCTCCCCACTTGTTTTTTAATAATATGTTTAAATTGCGCGGAGACTATGCAGACATCCAATATTTGTAAGCCAGATAACTAAATAAAGAAACCTTGAGATCAATTAAACTGGGGGTTCCCCAGGACTGAGCTTGAAAAGCCTTGCTTTAATGTGTAATTATGACAGACTGGAGGAAAATGTGAACAAGAAACGAAAACAAAGAAAGAGAAGAAAAGAAAAGGAGCTCATTTTCTGTGTCAGGTAAAGGGAACGTATTCCCAGAGCTCTGAATTTTAAGACTGATGCGTACAATGAATGAAAGCAGACGTCTGTTGACAATGAGTCTATTTTCCCCGATTTCTTTTTCAGGCAGAGTAGCTACCATAAAATGAAATTAGTCTTGTAATTAAAGAGTCTTTATTTTGTGCTCATAGTCTGAGTGTGCATATTACTGAATAATTACCCGCCAAGCTGCAGACACTTAATGCGCACTTGAAGCTGATTTTTCTTTTTTTAATTTCATACTCATGTACACGTACACCATCCATCCCACCATTGTATTGTACCCACTTCTCTAATTTAGGGTCACGGGGGCTCATGTGTTATCTTGGCATCAGGGCAGCACCCAGCCGTGGGCGGCATGAATTTATGTGTCAAGGAATTGGGAGAGATTAAATAGGTTAATTTGCCATTTCAATAAAATAATATCGGCAGGAGGTCGGAAATAATTCCAGTTCCACTCGCTTTTCTTGATGTTTAAAAATCGTTGCTAAGCCGTCTATTTGCCGTTGCTAATGCTCGCCAAAACACCCCGCCATTTCACCTTTTATACATTCCAGTCAGTGCCACGGTCCCTTGCCAACCCTAGCTTGTCATTTATTCCAATTGTTAATACATTACATCGTTTTCTCACTTTATTCTTGGATTACATTGCTAATAAACTTTTTGTATAATTGGTATTCAGAGCTACAGCTGATAGCGAGCTGTTATTGCATTCAGAAAACATTTTCCAACGCATCTGAGCAAACCCCAATTCAAATGTCACATCGTCGGCAATGGATGCCTAATCCAATTTTAATTGTCTCCGTTGCATTCCAGCTGTTATGAATTCGCTCAGATATTTCTTCTTGACTGGGTTTGCAATACAAACATGAACTTGCATGTCAGTCTATAACACCCTGACTAATTTAACTACTGTAGTTTATACTTTGACTCACATAGTCATATATGACTTATGTATGATCAATGTGTGCGTAAACCGACTCAATACACACACACACATCTGCTCCCGGGTCAGCCTTTTTTGCATAACGTAAGCAGCATATAAAATTTCTACACTTGTTACAATAAATATTCCCATTCTTCATTTCATTAAGCATAGTGCTGTTCCCATTGTAATTCTAATTTACTATTCATAAAATGCAAAATGTAAAAATACGTACACCAATCAACCACCTGACTCATTTTGTGTAGGCCTCCAAAACAGTTTTGACCAATTGAGACAAGGACTCCAAAAGAACTCTGAAGGCCTGTGGTATCTGCACCAAGGCGTTAGCAGCAGATCCATTAAGTCCTGTAAGTTGTGAGGTTGGACCTCCATGGGTCAGACTCGTTTTTCCAGCACGTTCCACAGATGCTCGATTGGATCGAGATCTGGGGAAGTTGGAGGCTAAGTCAGCAGCTTGAACTCTTTGTCGTGTTCCTCAAACCATTCCTGAACAATTTTTGCAGTGTTGCAGGGTACATTATCCTGCTGAAAAAGGCCACAGCCATCAGGGAGTACCGTTGCCATGAAAGGGTGGATGTTGTCTGTCATAATGTTTAGGTAGGTGGCAGGTGTCAAAGTATCATCCACCTGAAGGACAGGACCCAAGGATTCCTACTAGAATATCGTCCAGAGCTTCACACTGCCTTCTTCCCATAGTATATCCTGCTGCCTTGATTTCCACAGGTAAACCACACACATGTACCTGGTCATCCACATGATCTAAAAATAAATGTGATTTATAAGACCAGGTCAACTTCTTCCATTGCACCATAGTCTAGTTCTGACACTCACATGCCCATTGTAGGTGCTTTCAGTGGTGAACAGGGGTCAGCATGGGCTCTTTGACTGCTCTGCGACTACGCAGCAAGTTGTGATGCACTGTGTGTTCTGACACCATTCTCTCAATGCGACCGTTACATTTTTCAGAACTTTGTACTCCTGTAGCTCTTCTGTGGGATCAGACCACATGGGCTAGCCGTCGCTCCCCACACATTTCAATGAGCCTTGGGTACCCATCTCTGGTTGTCCTTACTTGGACCACTTTTGGTAGATACCAACCACTGTATACCTGGAACACTCCACAAGAGCTGCCATTTTGGAGATGCTCTGACCACGTTGTCTAGCCATCATGCTCTGACCAAGTTGTCAAGAGTTGCTCAGATCCTCACGCTTGCCCATTTTTCTTGCTTCCAGCACATCACCTTCAAGAACAGATTGTTCATTTGCTGCCTGATATATCCCTCCCCTTGATAGGTGCCAATGTAGCAAGATCATCCATGTTCTTCATCTCACCTCTCAGTGGTTTAAAAGTTGTGGTTGAAGGGTGTATACTCTATCATTATGTTCTATTTATCACATTTGTTTTAAGTAAATGACAGCTTGTTTCTTAAAAATGACATTAGTAAATGTACAGATGTATAAGGACCACATGGGCCTACTGCCTTACAGAACCAGACTTCTGATTTCAAATCCCAATCCGCAGCACTGTATGTGTAGAGTTCACACTGACTCCCCAAGACAATAAGAGTTTTTCTCCGGGTACTCTGATTTCTCCAAAAGATGCATGTGCCAAGTTGATTGGAAATTCTAAATCACACGACAGCAGACGACTCACCCCAACAATCCGAAACAGGTTTGATTTTGTCTTAAGTCGTAGGGGTGGGCTCTGTGTATGCGAACACGGAGAACCAATGAGCACCCAGCCCACCAGAAGTACAATAAATAGAATGCAGCAATGAGAAATAAGGAACATCTCATTCTTGATGTCAAACCCACGAATTAGAGGATCCCAGAATCGTAAATCTACAAATCGGACGGGTTGACCCGTACTTGGCCAGTAGCCACACCACATGCACTTCAGAAGAGGTCATCCATCTGAACCAAAGCATGCTCAGGCCTGGCCACTACTTAGATGGGAGACCATCTAGGTAAAGCTTGGATTGCTGCTGGATGAGGTGTTGGTGATGCCAGCAGGAGACAAATACCCTTTGGTCTGAATGTGCTGTAAACATGTTGAGCTGTCCTTCAGATGAGATGTAAAAATGAGGTCCTGACTCTCTGTGGTCATAGAAGATCACTGGTCATTCCTCATAAAGAGTAGGTTGTATGCCAATGTCCGGGCTTAAATGCCCTCCATGGCCTAGTCTTTCTGCCCCCCGTAATCATCACCTGTCTCTAATTGGCTAACTATCTCCTACCACTTCACCATTTAACAGCTAATGTGTGGTGAGTATACTGATGCAAAATGGCTGCCGTCACATAATCCAGGTAGATGCTGCACATTAGTAGTGGTTGACGTGGCTCCCCACTCACTATGAAAAGCACTTTGAGTAATGAGAAAAGAATTATATAAATGTAAAGAATTAATAATTATTATTACCACTACTTTGTTACATTGCTGTGGTGGGCTGGCGCCCTGCCCGGGGTTTGTTTCCTGCCTTGCGCCCTGTGTTGGCTAGGATTGGCTCCAGTAGACCCCTGTGACCCTGTAGGTAGGATATAATGGGTTGGATAATGGATGGATGTTACGTTGCTTTTCATTTTCATCTACAATATGAATTGTGAGTGCCCCAGGAGATGGACGGCCATCCCAGAGGGGGATTTCTTACCTGGGAGGGATGCCACAATAAAAGAAACTGGAAAGAAACGCTCTCTGTCTGGATGGGAGCAAGAATCCTTACCCAGTGGGGAGGCCAGTATGTTAGGAGGACCAGGGAAAGCAACAACATCTGACTACTGTCTCCACCGATAAGCTAGAGGGCATCGCCCCTGGGATTTCAGGTCCCAGTTGGATACCCAGAGGGCTTCATGGGAGCCTATTGGGTGGACACTGCAGAGGATATGGTCCCTACTTTGTGAGACACCTGTCTGACCCAGACGTGCTTCTAACGGACCATGTCCTAGCCCCAGAAGTACTACCGGGTCAAAGATAAAAGAAGCAGGTAGTCAGAGATATGAGGTTCATGGGAGGATAGTGGCTTGTATTTCTGTGCTGCTTATACTTTGATTGTGTTAACCTGTGTGTTAAGATAGCGTTTATGAACTTGTGACAGTATTGGCGTGACTGTGTCTGGGGTTTGGGGCTTAATGGCACCCCCTGCTGGTTACAGAGTGCATTCAATCACCAGGTACCCTAATTTTTAGAAGATAAGATCATCTGTTCTAAAGTATTGCAGATCTTTTATTGTCCAATGAATCTTTTTAAGAAGTTCACCGCAGATCATCTGTTCAGTCATTTTAAGAAATGCAACTGCGCGACTTGACGCAGCTCCAAACTGAAGGTCTGCTTTTCTGTTTGCTGTACTTGACTTTTATCGAATTCACTAATGACCCTTTTTTTTCTCTCTTTCTCTCCTTTCTGTCTGTTTCATCTCCCCTCTCTTCCCTCTTGCAGAAGAAGATCATGATCATTATCTGCTGCGTAGTACTCGGGGTCGTCCTTGCATCCAGCATTGGAGGAACTCTGGGGTTTTAAAAATACAAAAATGTAGGAGAGAAAACAAAAAAAACGAAAAAACAAAACAAAACAAAAAACAAAACACATACAAAAAGCATACAAGAAAGCAAGTGAGAGAAATGAGCAAAATGAAAGAATGCAAGAAAGAAAGAGCAAAGGGGAAACATCAGGGGATTGCACGACAACAAAATATTGATACAAAACAAAATGTTCGTATGTAATACTAACAATGTACATGCATTGAAGTTCAACAGCACATAATTCAGCTACCTGTAATGAAATCATGTTTTTTGAAGGTGACAATTAAATCAGGGCATCCATTTTTGCCGAGTTTAAAGGTTGGGCTCGACGAGGTCCAGAATTGGGGTGGACTGGGGAACGGTGGGTTGGAGGGGTGCCATTTAAAGCCAAGTGGACATTAAAAGAAAAAGAAAAGATAAAATTGTGAATAGGAGCCTTCAGCGAAAGGAAGACTTCATTCTCCAAAGATCTATGCGTTCATTTTCTCAACTTGCTGAAAAATGTTTTACGCCCGTAACGGCTAGCTGGCATGTATGCAAAGAAAACCCGTGAGCTTAAATTCTGACCAATGGATTTTATCCCACCCCGCACGTTGAAGATTGTAAGAGGCAGAAAGAAAACACAACTCCCTTCTTCAATCCTCCGACTCCCTACCCAGAACTTTCCTGCACCCAACTGAAACAGTCTCTTCAGTTTAATGGAATCCCAACTCCTCAGAGATCAACCCACGAGATCTGTGAGAAACAGCACAACTGCAATGAACCCGAACCATAGGGTTCACATCTAACGTTTGTGAACTGTCCATATGCTGCTTGGCAGTGTTATCGAACAGCGTCAGCAGTACAGCAAAGAAGCACACTGTTATGTCCCCACTCCCAACGGCCAGGCTTCCCTAAACCATCCTCATACAACAACGAAGCAAGATACGAGAAAAGCTCTCCCCGTGATCAACAAAAGCTTCTCTGGACCAAATTCATGACGAGATACTTTTACAAGTTGGTGTTGGACCTCTCATATTTTTTTTTCTTTTGTCAATTTTTTGCTTTTTATTTCTGTGAAGCAGTTGAGGACAAGTTTGCCGTAGCTGTTTTGAAGATGCTTCCAAAGTATTGTCCGTCTAAATTTTATCAAGAGGAGGAAATACACTATCATAAGTCCAAAACAAGTTGAGATCAATGTACAAGATATGCTGTCCTCAAACTCTGGAAATGGTGACAGAGAGGACTTCTTTAGGCACCTGGAAATGGATTTTTGACTGGATGTTAATACTTTGCTAAGGATGGAAAGCCAACCATGCCAGAACTCCCAAAGATGGGATCATTCTGTTGTGTAAGATTAAGACCAAACTAGGCTGACCCACCAAGACTGGTAGAACACAATCCCTGTTGAGTTCATTGAGACTTGCCAGAAAGAATTTTGTGTTGAACTCAGTCAAGACTTGATTAGAGTAAATTTTAAGAAGACAGACAAACTAGTTTGGGCCCCTCAAAGTGCAAAAAGACAAAGTAAATTCAAAAACGAAGGTCCAAACCAGAACAGGCGCCAAGGTTCATGCTAAGTCAAGCCTTGAGCTGTTTTGTGCGTCACACGTTAGAAGAAGTTCAAACCAGGTTGGGCCTTGATGAATGAACTAAGATTAAGCAGAATGGGTTCATCTTGAGTTGTCAGTTGGTTTTACCAAGCCAAACCAACAAGATTCATCCTGGCAGGATCATAGAGAGAG
>JANRMT010049829.1:22399225-22414838 GCA_026402145.1 Polypterus bichir lapradei | reverse complement strand
TATTGTATAGTGCCTTTCATATCTATCTATCTATCTATCTATCTATCTGTCTGTGATGAGAACAGTAAAAATGGCAGTAATGGGAACACAAACAATCTGACAACCAGGGACTCCAACCCTTTTTCGGTTCTCTTCCGGTTTCTTTAGAAGATGAATAAGCAGCCGCTGTCCAGCCACTGTTACACTACCTAGCACTCTGAGATTGATCACAGCCTTGCCGGAGTCTGGCGAGTGGATCACTTCACATCGATATTCTCCTTCGTCCCGGATGGAGACCTTTTTGATGAGCAGGGACGCATTCCCGCGTGGCAGCTCGTCTTCTGAGAGCTCCACCATGCTCTTCGTATTTGTCTTTTTCGATTCATATCTTGCCAGCTCCGTACTGTCATGTTTCCAGATGACTAGCAGGTACTTGAGGTCAATTGGCTCGTCAGTAAAGGTGCAGGGCAGAAGGACATCAGTGTGGCGGAGGCCAGTGACTTGAGAAGAAGGAGTGGACACATGCAATGTACATTCTACAGCTGAAAGAAGAAAACATGGACATAAATAGTGACAAGGTGACAGAGACATTGGAGCAATAAGGGGACATGTGTCAGAAAACTCTGCAAATGACAAGCCTAGAGTGTTGTTTAATACAAATATTAATACTGTATGATGATTGTAAAATAAAATGTGGGTGCTGCGCCATTTATTCATACATTTTAATGATTTTAATGTTATTCTGGACTGAATGGCCTTTTGTCATTGATAAACATAGACACTTAACTTGCTTGTAACCCTCACGGCAGTGTAGTGAGTGGCCTCCCCTGCACCATGAGAAAGGCCAAGGCAGGAACAAACTGTGGACGGCAAGGAAGTCCTCTGGTGGGTAGACACACACCTGTGCTGTTCTATGTGAGAACAATTTGGAAGTGTCACCCAAACCTGGTATGCACTTCTTTGTGATACGACACACCTGCTTAATCAGTTTGAGGGTTGTGGGGTGCTGGAGGCTATCCAGGTGGTGCAGGACACAAGGCAGGAAACGGCACAGGACACAGTGTTAGTCCTTCACAAGGCCAAGTTCATTTAACCCGCACATTTTTTGGGGAAGCACTGGGAGGAAACCCCATACACACAAGAGGAATGTGCAGAATCCACAAGATCAACGAGCAGATACGGGATTTAAAGCAGGACCCTGAAACGGTGTGGAGACAGCGCCCTCTTGTGGTGCGTTGGATCATAATTTACTGTTTATTGTGACTGGTAAAGCTGCAACCCAGAATTTCAGGTTTGCAAGTAAATGAATGAGTGGGCAGAATTTTTTTTTCGCATTTTGCTAATGTATGCATATATTTTTATAGTTTTATATGCATCGTTTACCATTGCCGAAGTGTTTGTTTTTTTAACGAGGATACAACATCTCGCGGTTACAGCGACACTGGTGATCAAAAGTTACATTATAGTGTGTTTTACACGGGCAAAAAAGAGTTTGCAGGCTTAGGCGTTACAATCCGAAAAAGCATACAAAGAAATCGGTGTACTGACCGTCATTGCATACAGTTTGTGAAGAGCAGAGTGAGACTGACAACCAACTAACTGACTAACTCAATAAATAAATAAATAAATAAATAAATAAATGTTCCAATTACTTCTGAAAGTTGCAAAAGTTGAGAAACTGGAGTTTAAGATTTAGCAGTTTTTCCAAGGAGCGCACGTGGCTCTCCAGGCTGTCCTGCGCTATCGAACAGGGCGCCGCACTCGGCCTGTCGCAGACGACCTTAAAAGCAAAAGTTCAGTTTGTGTCCCGTACAACAATTCCGATCTGCACAAGTGGCATGAAAACTGCCGCTGCTCTCTGACATAAATAATGAAAAAAATATATAAAGACACAGCAATATATACACGTCATGAGTCCAGGAAGGAATATCTACGCGTGTAAACCTTCTTGGTTATAATTACCGGCACGAGAGCATTCAGTCCTATTACTCCAAATCCCGCATCCACTTAGTTCACCTGCGGCCTACCTCCGTTCAACTCGGGGCTCCAAAATCTGAACGGCTTTCTTGTGTTTTTATTTATTTATTCTTTTCTTCATTGTGCCTTACAACAGATTGAGTTATCTCGAAAATAATTTACCTAAAAGAAGAGGAAACAGCGAGAGCAAACTCTTCATGCCGAAAGTCTGAAAAGTTTTACTTTCAATTTGTGTCGAGACACCATCCGTATTGCGTAACTTATTAAGCAATTAAAATTAATTTTCCTGTCCCCGTGACGAATGGAGAATCAATCGGAGTGAATGTATCAGTGACAGGGCGTAAACTGAGGAAGGCACGTTGGCGCAGTAATTGACTCTGAGGCTATTAGATTTCTTTTCCCACCCGTCCAGGGTTTTTCCTGACACTTCAGCACTCACTTAATACACAACCAATGAAAAGCGTTTGCAAACTGGATTGACGAATGAATATGGCACATACTCCCGTAAAAAATAAAAGTGGCTATTCAGAATAATTGGTTATTCAGAGCAATGCCGTACAATGTGAATTGGTCAGTGTTACATGAGCTCTTTAAGTGTTAAATGTAACGCTGTCTCAGATAACATTTGGTTCGTCCTACTGGGTGTTAAATGTGCTCTTTTTATTGTGTTACATTTTCCAGTGTTTTTGCTCCACTTTGTGTCCGACACCAACATTACACCACACCAACCTGTAGTATCGCTCCTTAAAATAGTCTACAACTCCCAGAATCCCTCACGGTATTACTCTATTATTTGGTTAAATTCGGAGGGCATCTGGGGTTTCTGGGAAAAAAAATATTAAATCAAGCCGGCTCTTAAAAAAACACTCTGATGAAAGCTGTCTGTTTTTTATTTTTTTTTTATTATTTCTACTCATCACACGCACCATTGGATTTCTGCTTTATCCACAAATGCACTTAATCAAAGAAGAGCGACCCCTTGTGTAAGTTTGAATGGCCAGTGATGTTCAATCAAAGGGCTCCTCGCGTGAAAAAATGTAAAATGTGGTAAAAAAAAAAAAAAAAAACTTAAACATGGTAATTTTTAATTTGGTTTCTTCTGTACGTAAGAAAACAAATGCTGCGTGTTTATGTATAAATGAAAGTGCACTCTTAAGAATCCAGGTTCTTTAATGGTGTTCGGTTCCTTGTTGAACTACTGCTTGACAAAGCACCATTTCATTCTGGGTCGGGGTTCTTTGCATATGCCGCTGGCTCCTTATGCTTTGAAAAACCTCCTAATATGTAGAGAGAACAACTGACATTTTTAATGTACGGTAGGCTAGCTAGCTGGACACCCGAACTTAACCTGTGTACTGTGCGTATGCAGCAAGTGTCCTTTTAAAATCAGGACCCGAAGATTCAGTAGTTCTCAAATCTGTCGCCTGTTTGTGGTTAAAAAGCTGTAGGCGTGCGCATAAAGCGCAGAGGAATCAGACTGAATTTTTAAGAAGGGTCCGACTGCAGACCTCTGTTGGGATCAGAGCTTAAAATAGCAGCCTGACATCCCAATTATACTGAATGTGGGTGGAGTTGTCCGTGTTTGAGGGGCGGAGTTTTGAATTTAGAGGTTGTTGACGGCGTGATGGGGCTCTCGTTTTGGTCTCTGTTAAGCTAAAACAGGCACCTTAAAAGAAGGAGATAATAAGGTCAACCATTGAGCAGTCAAGCCTTGTGTGTCACTCTCTGCGGTAAATTAGAAGAAGGGAACTCAGGGACAGGGTTTTACCCCAGAGCACGTTGCTCTGGCCCTGGAGCTTCACACCACTGGACACAAAGAAGGAGAAGCTCCCCTGCGTCACCCCGAGCACGGTCCGGAGACAGGCAGGAAAGGTAACACCTCCGCAGCTCCTTCATTCAGTGGCTCCGCCGGACAGCCAATTGGATTGCAGGCTTTTCTCACCTGGTTTACTTGACTTGAGCCGCATAACCCTCATCTTAACCAGGCGTGTAACTGACATAATATAAAGTGACAGAGAATCTCCTCAATGGAATGGAGGTCCGCAGCTAGACCAGCCGAGAGTAACTGCAGCAAGCAATACCTATGTGGTTAGTCAGGTAATGCCCCCAACACCACGGCAGTTACAAAATACCCTCTGGGTCATATAACCCTAATCTTAACCTTAGTGCATTCGATGGGCATTTCAAACAAGCGTGCTGCTTACTCTTTGTCACTACATTCTACACATTGCATTGAAAGTGACAACTGAACTTAGACTAGAGAGAGAGAGAGATAGATAGATGTGAAAGGCACTATATGATAGATAGATAGATAGATAGATAGATAGATAGATAGATAGATAGATAGATAGATAGATAGAATTTGGTATAGTAGGCAGGATTAGATAGATAGATAGATAGATAGATAGATAGATACTTTATTAATCCTAAGGGGAAATTCACATACTCCAGCAGCAGCATACTGATAAAAAAATATATATAAAAATGCAGGTACAGTATAACAGACAATAACTTTGTATAATGTTAACGTTTACCCCCCCCCGTGGAATTGAAGAGTCACATAGTGTGGGGTCTCCTCAGTCTGTCAGTGGAGCAGGACGGTGACAGCAGTCTGTCGCTGAAGCTGCTCCTCTGTCTGGAGATGATCCTGTTCAGTGGATTCTCCATGATTGACAGGAGTCTGCTCAGCGCCCGTCGCTCTGCCACGGATGTCAAACTGTCCAGCTCCGTGCCTACAATAGAGCCTGCCTTCCTCACCAGTTTGTCCAGGTGTGAGGCGTCCCTCTTCTTTATGCTGCCTCCCCAGCACACCACCACGTAGAAGAGGGCGCTCGCCACAACCGTCTGATAGAACATCTGCAGCATCTTATTACAGATGTTGAAGGACGCCAGCCTTCTAGTGAAGTATAACAGAGCATCAGTATTGGCACTCCAGTCCAATTTGTCATCCAGCTGCACTCCCAGGTATTTATAGGTCTGCACCCTCTGCACAGTCACCTGTGATGATCATGAGGTCCATGATGGGCCTGGGCCTCCTAAAATCCACCACCAGCTTCTTGGTTTTGCTGGTGTTCAGTTGTAGGTGGTTTGAGTCGTACCATTTAACAAAGGAGATACTTACTGTACATAGACATTGTGTACACAATACAAATACCTTATTAAAACTTTAATAAACATATAATTACCAAGGGGGCGGCATGGTGGCACAGTGGGAGCGTTGCTGCCTCACTGTTAGGAGCCCCAGGTTCACTTCCCGGGTCCTCCCTGCGTGGAGTTTGCATGTTCTCCTCGTGTCTGCGTGGGTTTCCTCCTGGTGCTCCGGTTTCCTCCCACAGTCCAAAGACATGCAGGTTAGGTGCATTGGCGATCCTAAATCGTCCCTGGTGTGTGTGCTTGGTGTGTGGGTGCCCTGCGGTGGGTTGGCACCCTGCTCAGGGATTTGTTCCTGCCTTGTGTCCTGTGCTGGCTGGGATTGGCTCCAACAGAACCATGTGTTAGGATATAGCGGGTTGGGTAATGAATAACTGACTAATTACCAAGGAGTTTTAGTTATTGCTGTAAAAAAAAGTTTTATTGAAAACATACAAAACAACATTAACATACAGATAATGTGAAATGTTTTTCATTATAAAAATACTAAAATAAATGTAAAATTAATCTTTATTACTGCTATATATACATTTCATTTTAAAGTGTGTTTTTTATTTGTATTTATGGTCCAGTATCCACTCACTCCATCTTTCCTATCCCACCATTTGGAAGGCTCTTACAAGGACCCATAGGTTCATGCTAGTGTTCCAAGTCCAATGAGAGCTGCCATTAGAGCCCACCATCCCATAGCAGTGCAAAACATGTGAGACTTTTTCCAAAGTACACTCTTAAAAATGAAGATGCCAGAGTGGTTCTTCAGAGCAATGCCATGGGGGAGTCGTTTTTGGTTCCCCTATGACCCATCCACACAAAGATTTCAGAAAGAACTGTTTATTTGTTTTCCGTATATACTCGTGTATAAGTCAGGGTCTTAACCCCAAAATATCAATCATAAAATCAGACCCCGACTTACAGGCCCATTCAAAAATATGACACTTAATTATTATTTTTTTTTTACATCTTCTAGCCTCCTCCGATCTCCCATCAGTTTCTCAGACCCATCGAATTTTGTTGCAGCAGCGCAGTTACCAATTTCTTTCGCCACTTCAACAACTTTTAATTTAAAACCAGCTTCATATTTTCTTCTGATTGAATGCACCATCGTAGATAAGGGGTGCTCTTACGATAAAGGTGTATGAGGCTATGAGATACAAAAACCACAAATCAGTGCAAACGTCGCTTCAGAATAGTTTGGGTATTACCGTGTGGTTATGTAGGCACAATACCTAGAAACAAAAGGCCGTGTGCTCCGTGGTTACTCTCTCAGTCGGTGTTAGCAGATCATAATCTCTTGGACCAACAGTGTGAGTTTTCCGCATTCGACTTATATGACTGGCATTATAAAATATCCAAAATTATACGGTTAACTCAATTCCCAATTTATCTGTAGGGTGAATTTAAACGCGAGTATATACGGTAGATCTGTAACAGGCTCCATACCATGAATGACTATGAATTGATAGTAACAGATTTGTGAAATAACAATGGCTCAGGATTTAAAACGGACTCTTGCTGCATACAAGAACACAGGCTAAGTTGAGGTTTCCTTAATCTGTTGGTGTCTTGCAGCCCACCATACATTAAAGATTTCATTTTTTTTCCTACATATTAGGAATTTTTTCAAAGTACGAAGAGGAAACTTCATATGCAAAGAATCCTTCCCAGAGTTAAATGCTTCTTTGTCAAGCAATGGCTCTAAGAGGAACCACACTGGCTAGTAAAGAACCATGAAGTCCCATTAAAGAACCAACATTTTGAAGAGTGTAGGAAAGACGGAATTCCTTTTTGGTCCCTCCAGAATTATTGTATATGAAGAATAACTCGGGTGGTCATTCAATGATGACAATCATAAGCTTGGCTGTTTCTGCTCCTTTAGTTCTGCGCGCTGTTGAACCAACCCATCCAAAGAAGAGAGAGTGAGGGGTCTTTTTAGGTGACACCCTAACCAAAGATGTCGCTGATTTCTCTTTCGTTATCTAGGGATCTGGAAGAGAAGTTAAGATGCAAGCATTAACGACACCTTAAATATTCAAGGCAGCTGCCATATGCATATGTTTCCCAAAATAAGTCAATCCTCACAAATTTGGAAGCTGTAGTCTGATTTAGTTATAAAGTTTCGACTAACCCACAGATCCTGGCTAGGCATGACTTGATACACTTGAACCTCTTCAGTACATATTACAGTACAAGCTTCATATTACAGTACAGTAGTCCTGTGACACAGAATATCTAACATCCTCCAACACTAAAATAAAAAATACATTTATAAAAGTGTAATTCAAAAAAGGTGGAAAAAAAACTTAAAAGGATGAGTTTAAAAATCAATACAACACACAAATAGGTATTAAAAGCACTAAAATATTTATATTCTTCACTATTTCTGTTTGACCAAAATGTATACTTTTATTACGTTTTGTGATTGCGAAATTGAATGGGTAGCAAAACTCGGCTGTTTCCCTTTTTTCAAATTTCCCTGCGAGCTTAAAAACGGCTGCTATTTTTAACTAAACACACACAGAGCCGACCATAGAAACATTTAACAGACATTAATATGATGGAAATTAACAAAATATAATGAAATGAACATCAATATATACAACATACGATATGAAGAAATCTGGAAAATGAGTGGCAATATAGTTACTTACAGGTAACTTCGAAACACACGTGCACCATTTTTGATCCTTGGACCCTAGCAGTACTGCAAGGCAGAGTGAATTGCAGTTCTGAGATATTTGAAACTTTTAAAATGAAAATACTTACAGTTTTGAAAGGAAGCATATAAATGAGTCATTTGATATGCATGTAACTTTTAATGGTTCATACTTAATTCTCTTTTTTGCATTATTTTGTATAAAAATGCAGTCCTGACCAAAATGTCACATCTTCGCCTCCACCTACGTCCTGCCCTGGCATGTAAACCAATAAGCAAATCACAGAAGCAGGCTGAAATCAAAACAAAAGGAAATGGGCACAAAAGTCCAATAATTCTGGATTATGGTATTGGGACTTTGTTTGTATTGCAGCAGCCAGAATCTTAAGTAGAAAAAGAAAATCAGAGCACAGCACACCAGTCTTAGCGTCGTTACATTGGTTACCCGTGTTATTTAGAGGAGGAGGAGGATGAGAATGTTGGGAGTATGAGCTGATTGAACACATTGCTGCACCCACCACCTGACAAACCACCCAGATTGGGGTCCAAGTGCTACTTAGAATTATCTTTAAAATACTACTAATGGTTTACAAAGTCTTAAATAATGTCGCCCCGTCCTATATTTTCAGATTTTTGTCCCCTTATACTCCAAATCGTTACCTCCGATCTTCAAATGAAGATCTGCTTATAATTCCAAGAGACAACCTGAAAAGAAGTGGTGAGTTGGCCTTTTGCTGTTATGCACCTAAAATTTGGAATATTTTACCAATAGAAATTTGCCAGGCTAATATTATGGAACGTTTTAAAAGACTGCTAAAAACTCATCATTGTAATTTGGCTTTTTCATAGCTACATTTTAGTTGTATTCATGTTAGTCTATGGGCTTTGAATGATCATTTTCCTCTGAGTTCCGAAATTCTCTATTAATCCCCACTTTTTTCTGCTGTCTTTTCTGGTTCTTCTGTTGTCCTGATCAAGGTACCGTGCTGCCCCCTGTGTTTATGGATTGAATGGCAGGTGTCCCAGATGTTCACATGAACATAATCATCTTCAGTTTCTTTCATGTTAAGCCTGAAGACCATAAGGACTGATTTAGAACATCTCTGTTAGGTAGAATGTCCAGTGAGGTCTGGGTGGCCTTTTGACCATGGAACCCCTGCTGATTTTGTTTGTTTCTTTTTTTTTCTTCAGCCTAACTGGAGCTTTTCTTTTTCTGCCCTCCTGGCCTTTTGACCTTTCCTTTTTTTTGTCACATACCGTATAACATTATTGCCTAATCTTGTTTTTCATGTTTTATATTAATTTCCTATTATTTAATTTTGTAAAGAACTTTAAGCTACATTTTTGTATGAAAAAGTGCTATATAGATATATGTTGTTGATGTTGTTGGATTGTTACAGTGTTGTTGGGTAATTCCTTTTCTTCTTGTTATTGAAGGGCATTTTATGAGAATAAACTTTTTATTAAGATTCGGCACTTGCTATTATTACTAGTCGGGGTTTAATGGTGATATCGACCTCTAGTGAGTATATTTTGGAAGGGCTTATTGGAACTCTTTAGTGCTTGGAACTCCATACACGACAATTATTTTTTATGTTTTTTTTTTTTTAATCTTTTTTGTTAATATTTTATATTTTACTTAAATATTACCCAGCAGACCCCCGTGACCCTGTGTTAGGATATAATAATTCTTTACATTTATATAGGGGTTTTCTCACTACTCAAAGCGCTCAGCAATTGCAGGTTAAGGGCCTTGCTCAAGAGCCCAACAGAGCAGAGTCCCTATTGGCATTTACGGGATTCGAACCGGCAACCTTCCAATTGCCAGTGCAGATCCATAGCCTCAGAACCACCACTCCACCTTAGCAGGTTGGGTAATGACTGACTGACTTAAATACCGTATTTACGCATGTATCACGCACAGTTTTTTTCCCGAAAATTAGCATCAGAAAATCAGGTGTGCATCATACATGAGGATGTGTGAAAAGCTAAGATTCAGGTAGTGAATCAGTTTGGCATCGTCATTCAGCATGGATAGTAGCAAGCATTTAAGCTCCTTCACGGCGGGAGAGAAACTAAAAGTGATTTTGGAAGCAGAGAAGATAGGAAATCGGGCAGCAGGTCGCAAGTACGGTGTTCCAGAGTCAGCAAAGACGACGCCTTATGGGAAAGCGACAACGAAGACGTCAGTAGCGGTGGCGAATCCAAATCCAGCAGCGAATCAGAAGATGATGATTAAACTGGAATAGTCTGGTGAGCACAATAATTTTCCACTTGCCGCGGAAAGAATTAAACGAGACATAATTATTCTCCATTACAGTTATTCACGTCAGTGTCTTACTCCAACCTCACCTGCTTCTTATACAATCACAACGTGTGTCGTACACGGGGCAAAGCGAGTTTTCGCGATTTTCTTTATAAAAATTAGGGTGCGAGTCTTACACGAGGGCGTGTGGTACATGAGTATAAACGGTATTATTTAGTAATTATGTCTTGTATACTGTATATTGGTTTCCTGGCTGTGTTCCTTGCATTCTGTGGGTGGAATCCCCTAGGGGCGTGGCCACCCTGACATCTATTCTGAGGGCCCACCCTCTGCCAGTCTGTTCAAGTGGAGAATACGGATCCCTCAGAGCATCACTGGAGTTTGTGGAGTAAAGGTGTGTTGTGAGTATTATTAGATTTTCTGTGTTTTTTCTTTGATGAACTTTTGCTTCTGGTTATATTTTCTACCAATCTGGTCTTAATTATCTTGTGGTCCTTTATTGGGGATACACTTTTTAAGATTATTTTACGCTTTTTCCTGTTTTTGTCATTTTTGGGGACAGTTTGTTTATAAAAAAATTATCATTTATAAAGATTCTCTGCTGGCCTTGTTATTAAAGTCAGAGGTTTCAGCTTATTCTCTTCTACGAAGGACATTTCTGAGTATTTTAAACTTTTTGAAGCCAATGTCTTATATTAGGCTTGCGCAGGCCTGAAAGCCTGCCTCGTGTGTTTTCGAGTCGGGCTGCCTGTGGTCCTGCTCTGGCCTGTGTGTTTTTGTAGCCTTTACACCCCTTTCACCATTTTGTGTCACCCATCTTTTAACTGGGCCAGAAACAGTAAAGAAAAATTGTACTCAAATTTTCAAAGTGCTAAAGTTTTTATGATGTTACACGTGGTTTATGTATTTATTTTAGGTTTTGAATAATCTTTTTTTTACATACTTTCTGTTATGTTTATAGTTATGTTCTGACTCTCTAAATGTTCTGCCGTTCCATCTTCTTTGTGGGTGGAGCCTTAAGAGGCGGGGCCACCCTGATGTCACCATTCCTGGGCCCTCCTTCAGGTTATTTAAACTGATTAGAAAGATCAGGAGTGGGAATCATTTGCGTTTGGTGGCGTTATTGTAAGTGTTGCTTTTGCTGTCTGGATTTACAGGTTTTTAAAATTCTTTTTCTGCTCTATTATATGATTTTTTTCACATTCATATTGGGACTTGTCTTCTTATGGCTGCAGTTTGTATTTGCGCTTTCATTTTTTTTTTTTGTATTTTCAATCTTTTTGTAATAATTTTTTGATTTATAAAGTTTCTTTCCAGCTCTTTTTGTGTTCACAAGCTTGAGACAAATAGTGACCCTCCTCCTTGTGGAGGCTTTCAGTTTACTTTTGAGATATTTTTAGTTATTTTGCCAGCTTCCCTTTTTTGGACTTGCTTTGGCTAAAGTCAGCAGGTAGTATTTAGGGTCCTAAATAGTTTAAGATGAGGCAGAGTTGTGAAGACCCTGGCCTGCTTGAGTAGTGGTTAAGGCTTTGGACTTTAAACCCTGAGATTGTGGGTTCAAATCCCACTGTGTGACCATCACCAATTCTCTTCACCTGCCAGTGCACCAATTGGTCGGTGAAAAAAACCATCGGAAATGTAACCGATTGTATCTCAGATATTGTAAGTCAACTTGGATAAAGGTGTCAGCCAAATAAGTAAAAGGAAAAACCTTTTGGAGATCACACATCATTTTGCCTTTGTGGAAGACTCTGGATTGTAAACAAAAAAAAAATCAAGAAATTGTAATTGTAGCCGCAGGAGTGTTAAGGCGAGATCAAGCACGGGAAATACACGTGCCGAAAGAAATCTCTCTATCCAAAAGTTTGTTTTAAAATATTTAGTGAAAATTCAAAGCAATTCACACAAAAATAAAGAAAAAAAGTTGTTACATATGCAGAATAAAATGCAAAAAAAAAAGAAAATATTTATCTTCTCTAAACTTAGCTTTTCTTGCAAAACTTTAGTTGTTTCTATAATTGAAGATTCTTAACTTCTTCTTCTGTACAGTTTAAACGTATGGCATGGCACTTTCATTTAAGTCCTGTGTCTTACATGTTACTTGACACATAAAACACGCAGGCTCGAAAGGCACGGTTTAAAACCATGTGCCCTCTACACCTTACACATGGCAAGGCTGGTCACTAACTGAGAATAAGGTTTAGTCAGAGAAGCTAGAAATAGTTAGAATATACCAATTCAATTCAGCCGATGGGGGTTATAGGAACCTCCCATAGATTATGCACTATCATTTAGTAAAACCTTTATGTAACTAGGAAATAGATTTTACAGTAGTAAAGAAAAAAACACACCCCAAAGTTTGTAGTTTCTGTCCGCAATCTTGGGCAACCAGAAAATGACAACCTTTATACAGTTATGTCAATAATATCTCTCGCCACAAACTCCTGGTCATCCCTGGAAAACAACTGTATAGCAACCTTACACAAAGTCCTCCTAATGGCAGCACCCATAAGAAACAATAATGGTGTAGCAGTAAGACATGAAATACTTTTAACCTTAAGAAAAGCAGTGTGCAGTGAGATTAAACTTTAGATGTGGGTTCTTCAATTTGAAAAAAAAAACCCAAATAGAATACACATTCAACACAAAGGATGTGGACGAATGTCAGGAAATAAATTTAAAACAAACCCAGATTGTAAAACAGGAGAGACATATCACAGTATAGAGAAAATGGTGACACACGTCCAAGACTGATTTTGATTTGGCTGATGCATGAGAAGCAGTGCTGAGGTTTGTTTACTATCCATTACAGCCATGTTGGGTTGTGTAGCCTACTCCTCCTCCCCAGAAGGCAAAGCACACAGCATATTTCTTCGACTCGCAGAGATCCTAGACTGTGACTCCTTAGACACCAGCGCAGGTGTCTCCCTACAAATACACACATTGCTGCCCTAAGCAAACCCCACAAATACACACATTGCTGCCCTAAGCAAACCCCAACATAATGAATCCCTTATCAGTGCTAATGATCACCCTTCAACACCTCGCCTAGTTTAAAGAAAGAAAAAAAAAGATACATTCTTAACTTACCACTCAGACCCTTGAAGTGCCTCTCAATATCATTCTTTAAAGTATTGTGTCCCACTCTGAGGATGATCCTTGTATTCATGAGATCTTCTTTCACTCTATTTAGTTCTGCCACTAGAGTGTACAACTGATTCTCACACAGGTAGGGGGTCGTAGTGTCCTGATGCATGATGATGGGCTCTTCATCCTGCTTCTGTGTCAGCCAGGTTACTGTAATATCCTTTGGACAAAAGTCAGAAATGGTGCAGGTCAGGGTGCAGGGATGGCCATTCGTTATCGATGGAATGTAAGTCAGCTGGGACACGTTTGGACGGTTGTGGATGCCTGTGTACATAAAATAAACGAGAGAGTGTTTTTGTAAAATAATGCTAGATGGTGAGCAGAGTCCAGTTTGTTCTGCAAGGTGAGCCAGACTCAGTCTTTGTGCATTCCCAGTGCAGAGAGAGAGAGAGAGAGAGAGAGAGAGACACACACACAGGCATACGAGACACACACAGACACACACACAGGCGCCCACATGCATTGTTGCAATGTTAATTTTCTTGGTGGTTTATTAAATTGCAGATTTTTCAAATGTTCATTTTTTTCCCTGTGCTTAAAACTCAATAAAAAAAAAAAGTGTTTTTTTAGCGAGCGGTTTGTAGCATTGTAGCACGAACTCTTGCAGTGTTAGTTTTCTCTGTTGTTTAGGTTTTCTCAGTGTTATTCAATGTTTTTCATTTAGTTTACTATTATGCTGTGCATTCTATGGTATAATTAACTATATATATATGTGCTTAAAAACTTAAAAAAATATATATTTACATACAGTTCGTACAGTCTGGAACGGATTACTTGTATTTACATACAATACTTTGGTTCACGACCAACTTGGTTTACGACCAGAGCTTTGTAATGAATATGGTCGTGAAGGGAGGGTCCACTGTATTACTGTCAGAGAAAATTACAGGCATTTTACGGAAATACAAACCAGTATTACTGTGAGAGAAAATTAAAGGCACACAATACAGTGACACATATTACAGCCACATACAAGGTCCCTTGCCATTTAATATAAACTGTCCCTACTAATGTTTATGCAATACTGTTCTAGCGCCCGTTATTGTAACGGGCTTAATGTCTAGTATATATATATATATATATATATATATATATATATATACATCCATCCATCCATTATCCAACCCGCTATATCCTAACTACAGGGTCATGGGGGTCTGCTGGAGCCAATCCCAGCCAACACAGGGTGCTAGGCAGGAAACAAACCCCAGGCAGGGTGCCAGCCCAGCACAGGGCACGTGCACACACACACCAAGCACACACTAGGGACAATTTAGGATCGGCAATTCACCTAACCTGCATGTCTTTGTACTGTTGGACGAAACCCACGCAGACACAGGGAGAACATGCAGACTCCACGCAGGCAGGACCCGGGAAGCAAACCCGGGTCTCCTAACTGCAAGGCAGCAGCGCTACCCACCGTGCCATCATGCTGCCCTATATATATATATACTAGCAAAATACCTGCGCTTCGCAGCGGCTAAGTACTGCCCTAAAATTTTTAACAAGAAAAAAAGTAAACATTTTAAACTGAGGGAAAATATACATATAATTATTTGTTAAGGATCTCTTTGTATAAAGTTCGGAAGAAAAGGATAGTATTATCATGATGTTGTCTGATCATAAGCCAGTATGAATAGAAGTTTGCTGCAGAGACGGTTTTCTTCATAGGTAACTTGCTGGCAGCATGAACTTGAGGTATAGACACAGAATAGCCATCTTCACCATAGCAGAACATGAGGGGATATTGAAGTGCATCATAGGATCTGTGGGTTTCCTTAATGCGTTGCAGTTTATTGTCTCTGGTTTTCAAGACAATATCCCTATTGTTGAACGTATGCCCAACGATGACAACACCAACTTGACGTACTGTAGGTTTATTAAACCTGCCTTTGTGTGCATGTAATGGTTTTTTGTCGGCGTGAATGACAACTTTGAAGTCTTTGTCTTCACCTGAAATACTGTCCATTGCAGAGTGGAAGTCCTTGATGTAAGTGTTACAATCATGCAGTATTTTTTGTAATTGCTGCACCAGGGGTGTGTTAACTCCAGAAACATTAGCGCACCGCATTTCTGCTTCCTTTTCATTGTCCCCGACAAAATAAATTTGCAAAAATTTGTGTTCCTCGGTCAGCATAGGTAAAACACTGCCAATCAAGTGATACACTTGCCCCTGAACTTTAAATGAAGGCATAAAATTTCCCTCAAAAATTTGGTTAGCACCAAATGATGTAATTTGAAATGCGCTGTTGTACTTTCGAATGTTGTTCAAGAAATGCTCACTTTGAGGATGTTCGCCATTTAACAGGCCCTCAAGAAGGTCAGGAAGCTTACATAAAGGACTGAGAGAGACTTTACCACCGTTACAGCACAAACCAGGAGACTCACATTTCCACCTATGAGCTTGACAATAGTCATAGTGAACATCCATGGATCCAATG
>JANRMT010049829.1:22383843-22398825 GCA_026402145.1 Polypterus bichir lapradei | reverse complement strand
GAGAGAGAGAGAGAGAGAGAGAGAGAGATATGACAACAACACTCATATCAATGACAAAACAATTACATTAACAATCATGTTACGTTATTTTTAAAATATTTCCTTTTCTTTTTCATAACTTCTTTAACACACTACTTCTCCGCTGCGAAGCGCGGGTATTCTGCTAGTCTCTCATAATACTTCCTCCGTGCATATAAATTACAGCAGGTAGGCAGGTATAAACATAATGTGTTGATGTGTAGGTAACCACCTAATAATCAGATTGCGATTCAGAACTGAGAATGTAATATATATAATATGTAATTTACAATGATATAAATTAATAATACATTTTTTTCATAATTATTCCTAATTTTCATTTGGCTTGCATTTTTATACTTTTTGGGTGGCACTATCATATTATTTCATTCAAATATTTAGTTGTTGCATTTTATTGAAGTAAATTACATAACAATATTCGGTAAAAAAAATGTAAAAACATGTTATTTAATCGAAATACTTAAATTTTTTTATCCTCAGCACTAACTAATGATAATAGATTATTATTATTGACACATTTAATTGCAGTTGTGATCATTGAATTTTTGAGCAGTAACATTATTTTTCTTCTTCTTTAATAACTATTAATACATTTTACTTTATGATGAGATGCTCAACTATAGTATATTAAAATTAATTTTGAATTAGATTTGAGAATGTGACGTTAATTAAAAACTATTTAATTGTAAATACAATACCAATTTGTAAGTCTTCTCTTTGCACTGTCCAGCACTGTGTGGTGGCCACTTACGTTAGGACACCAGAACTGTGACTATGTCTCTTATAAACAAACCATTCATGTCTTTCTGCTTTTATTTAGGAATACGCAGCTTGTAAGAAAGTAGTCAGGGCTGGGAATTGTTGGCTGGTGGATGAATTTTTTTTTGGATTTGATATATTTTATTAATTGTCTTTAGTTTCCCTGCTTACCCGAATTCTTCTTACAAAGTCTATGTAGGAAGAGTGGCTCCTCCGGTATTCTAAACATGTTCACTCGTAGCTTTTTACGTTAAAAAAAGACAGAAAAGAACAGATTGTTCAAAGCAGCTGATTGATTAAAGGATAAGACAGAGCAGGACAGGAAAGGACTTCTCTGCACACCTGAGCTTCCTGAGCTGCAGGAATTGTGCAGGTAAAAAGCGTAGAACACATGAAATGAAGTGAGAGGGTAAAAAGAAGAATGAGAGACTTTGAAGCTGCTGCTCTCCTTACCAGTGACATTCAGCTGGCCTGTGTGCCGTTCCACTGCCTCATCCAGTAACTTGTGCTCCACTCTGCAGATGAAGTCCATGTCCTTGATGTTATTGCAACTGGCAGTAAATTCAGCCTGAGCCACCAAGTAGGAGCGACTTTCATTTTTCTTAAAAGGTCCACAGAGTTTAAATGTTGGTTCCCATTGCTCCTCCACACTTGTCACTTTCTCTCCACATGTCTTCCTTCTTTGAATCCATGTTACAGTGGGGATATCATTCAGATAGAACTCCGAAATAAGGCAATGCAACGTACAGGGTCTACCGATCTCAACATGAGATAAGACTTGGATGTCAGAAACCACAGGGATTCCTCCTATCCCTAAGGAAAAAAGCAGCGAAAAAGCCGTCAAGTTGTCAGAAAGTCTACTGCCACTTGTTTTGTTTTGTAGCACCTACAGTGTGTTTGCCTAAAATCACTTTCTGCACTGTAAGACAGGGAGGTTCTTAAAGTGTTTTTATCTGAGGGTCTTTTGTCAAAGTCATAGATATGGCAAACCACCTTACAGCCAAGGGTTACTTATTAGTGTAGCATATTTTATTACTTGTGATGAAGCAAAAATGACTAATTTTCAAGCCCAACAGTGGTTACTCTGCATTTCAAAATTCCAAATGGTGGCCACTGATCCATAAACACCCCTTTACCATAAATGTGGTGTAACAGTAGTCAGCCTGGCTTGATTTTTGGCTCATATTTTGAATTTCTTTTGATTGGTTTTCTCAAGCCATTTTATATATTCCGTCCCACATGTCCACTGACTACTCACTAGCCTTGTCCGTAATGAACACCCCCATTCTCCTGGTGTTTCCATAAAGAAGTACTTGTGGTTGTTAGGGACAATGATAAACTAAGTCAAGTACTAATACATTTAATATATTAAATATTCACAAAGAAACTAGCCAATGTTTTAGCATGTTTTAGCAATAACGCATGTTGCTAACCGCTAAACTGAGGGTCTGCATTGCCTCACCACTTTAAGAGAGAGTGGCACACATACCTGAGCTTCTGAGTTTTAATTTGTGAAGAGAACACTGTTTTCTTCATCTTCCTCGTTTTTACTTTGTCTTTGGTATATAAAAGATTGTAATTCTTTGTACTGACTATTGGTTCATTGGCACTTAATTCTTTAACTAGTTTGCATTTCTGACAGTGTCATTGGTGTCAGCATTGGAGCTCAAGCACCCCAAATAATTCTGCCATAAATATATAAAAATATGAAATAGCCTACAGTTTGTCCAGCCTATTCTGCTATAACCTAACTTTTAGAAATGTTTCATTGCTTTCCAGTTTATCTCATGGGGAAGAACATCTGCTACGTGCTGTTAAGCTGTCTCTTTTGGTCTTCTGTACTACTTGTAATGGTGGCTGGGAAGACAGACAACTTAAATGCCAAGGAAAGGCTGGGGTGCCATCCTGGTAAAAGCAGCCATAGCAACTCACTTATAGATCTGGAGCTTCTTTGTACTAATTATTTACAAATCTAAACGACTGAGAAAGAATTAACAAGACTGGAGAAGAACTGGAAAGCAATGAAATGTGCTGTTGATGGTAAGTGGGAGGTTAACACTAAACAGGAACAGGAGGGGATCCACACCAGCTTTTGTTTATTTCATTAAACTCTTTATAGACCTGGAGGGAGTGAGTGTGGGTCTGTCCAGGAGTGTCCCCCATGACTGAATGAAGTTCCATTCAGGACTTTCTAATCCATTAAATCAAATGCTATCAGAGTCAGCCGTGAAAGGTAATATGCAGGTTCAGAAACTGAGTTGTTGATAGATGTAAGACTTCCTTTTTTAAAGAGTTTTCAGTATAAAACCATAAATGTGCACACCAACACACCCACTGAGCAGCACTTCAACACCTACAATCCTCATACTCAACCATCTTACCTGGTTTGCCCCCCTCAAACTTCTTTTTAGTTGGTTTCTCCAGAGATGGGTGAAAAATTACTACTTCTTTGATGAACTGTGGGTCTCTTAAATCCTCCCAGGATACACTGCATGTGCTATTGTGGCTGTAAAGACCTTGCTCATTCAGAGTTGTTTTGTCACTGTCTGAGGGCTCCAGCCAGTCAACTTTAATAGTGTCTGGGTAGAAGTTGATTGCTTCAATGGATAACTTGCCTTTGGGCTCATTCATCACTGAAACATCTCTGATCACCAATACAGGATATGCTGTGCCAAAAAAAGACATAAGGAATAATAACAAAGGTAAAGACCAGCAGCAAGGTGCAACATGAGACCACAGCAATGGTACAGAAGTATCTGATTGGTTAATGTGTTCATTGGGGAAGAGTCATGTAGTATAGAATCCATAATATGAATCCTAATTCTCCTTTAAGGCTCAGATTGCTAAAAAAGGCTTAGACCAAAAACCCCTTAGGCCTTCAAAAACTTTGACCCAGAAGCAGCACAAAAGAGGACTTTAGATAAAGCAGCCAGAAAAGCTACACTCCCAAAATGAACCCATACTTAAAAATGAGTTTATCCAAGAAAGAAATCTGTCTTAAAAATAAAAACACAATAACATAATGATAAAGCAGCTGGGAAGCAAAGCGGTTAGCAACAATGAGACAAACACCAAAAACAGGAATGGTTTAACAGCTGGAGGGAGGCCACTGACATATTTCCCTCCTCATCTGTGTTTTCACTCATTTTGCATGTATCTACGGTCAGTGTCACTACTGGTAGCATGAGGCCATACCTGGACCCTACAGAGCTGGCACAGGTAGTCCAATTTCTCCAGCATGGCAGGCACATCAATACGTGTCATTGCCAGAAGGTTTGCTGTGTCTCCCAGCACAGTCTCAGGGGCATGGAGGAGATCCCAGGAGACAGACAGGTAGTTACTCTAGGAGAGCTGGACAGGGCCCCTCATAGAAGGTCCTTAACCCATCAGCAGGACTGACTGGTATCTGCTCCTTTGGGCAAGGAGAAACAGGATGAGCACTCCCAGAGCCTAGAAAATGACCTCCAGCAGGCAGGCCACTGGTGTGAATGTTTCTGACCAAACAATCAGAAACAGACTTCATGAGGGTGGCCTGTGGACCCAACGTCCTCTAGTGGGCACTGTGGAGCTCAATTGGCAGTTGCCATAGAATACCAGAATTGGCAGGTCTACCACTGGCACCCTGTGCTTTTCATAGATGAGAGCAGGTTCACCCTGAACACGTGACAGACGTGAAAGGGTCTGGAGAAGCCGTGGAGAGCGTTATGCTGTCTGTAACATCGTTCAGCATGACAGGTTTGGTGGTGGGTCAGTAATGGCCTGGGGAGGCATATCCATGGAGGGACGTACAGCCCTCTACAGGCTAGACAATGGCACCTTGACTGCCATTAGGTATCGGGATGAAATCCTTGGACCCATTGTCAGACCCTATGCTGGAGCAGTGGGGCCTGGGTTCATCCTGGTGCACGATAATGCCCAGCCTCATATGGCGAGAGGATGAAGGAATGTATACCATTGACTGGCTCCCACTTTCACTCGCCTGACCTCAATCCAATAGAACATCTGTGGCTGGGACATTATGTTTCGGTCCATCCGATGCTGCCAGGTTACACCTCAGACTGTCCAGGAGCTCAGTGATGCCATGGTCCAGATCTGGGAGGAGATCCCCAGGACAATATCCATCATGTCATTAGGAGCATGCACCCCCCCATGTTGTCAGGCATGTATGCAAGCACATGGCGGCCATGCAAACTACTGAGCACGACTTGGAGTTGCTGCAATGAAATTTTGGCAAAATGGACAAGCCTGCCTACCGCTGTATCATTTTATTCTTCCATTTTTGGGGTGTTTTTGAATTCATCCCTCTGTAGGTTGATTATTTTCATTTCCATCAAATGATGTGACATCCTTTCGTTCCTAACACATTACCATATCAGTCCATATCAGTAGAGATAGCCAGAAGGATTTTTTTCCCACTGAGATATAATGTACTTTCAAAGTGTTCCTTTAAGAGGTAAGCTCTTACTGCTAACATTTTTACATAGACCATTTATAGAACAATTGGAAGTTATTTTACCTACCAAGCAAGTGGATCGTGGTAACCTTTTCCTTAGAAGAGGGCTTCTGAAATTGGCGTCCATTACAAGTAACCTTGCATTTTATTTTTACACTTGCATGATCCTCCACATTTGTCACAAATTTCAAAGTAGTGATTCCTTGTTTTGGATTCTCTCTTCTACATTCTTGTACACTGTTACTGGATATGAGGGAAGTCTGCTCATTGATGACTTGTACATTTACTTCTCCTGGCCAAAAGGTCTTCACCAAATAGGAATCATTGTTATCAGTTTTCTCCCAAGAATCATCTGGCTTCATTAGAGACCACACTACCTCAGTAAAACCATAACCATCTTCAAAGATGCATTCCAGGACCGCTTCTTCACCCACATATACTTTTGAGGGGACAATAATCTCTGACATGGAGAAGCTTGCCTTCCAAACTGGACAAATAAAAAAAAGAAAAAGTAAAGAATAATTAATAAAATATCAACTCTGCTAAATCAAACCAAATGTCTTCATTATTGTGTGACCATCTAACTCCTCATCTGCCTCCACACCTCTTTCCTTCCATCCAGTTCAGTTTTAAAATCTGATGTAAATACTTCTGCTCACTACACTTTAAATTCACTAAATTCACTGCATCAACAATGAAAATGCACAAGTACTTCCAATTACTGTGACCTCAGTCTTCTCATAACATAAGAAATCTTATACAACTGAGACAATTTAGTCCATCGGCTCTGTTTGGTTAGCTAAATACTCAACTGACTTGCAGCACCTTTTTAAAAGCCAGGAGTCTCCACTTTATCTAGATGACTCAATGGATTCTCCTCGCATCCCAAAGAAACACATGCTTGCAGCAAGTGGAGGGCCCCAGCTCACAGAAAAAAGAGGGATGAAGAGAGGTGATTACACTAAAATATACGGTTCAAAAAATAAAAAAATAAAGGGAACACTTAATCGTCACCGCATAACACCAAGTCAGTGAAGCTTCAGGGATATCAGTGTGAATCGACTTCACCTGCTTTGCTACAAATGAAAGTGACAACAGGTGACCTGGAGAGTCAACAGGAAGGCAGCTCCCATAAAGGGAATGGTGGCCACAGACAATTGCTCTCTCCTGATTCTTCTCTAGTTTGCATTTTGCTAGTCTCCTTGACACTACTGTGTAGCACGAGGCAGTTCCTGCAGCTGATTCAGGTTGCACAGGCGGTCCATCTCCTCCAGGATGGCACATCCATACGTGCCATCACAAGAAGGTCTCAAGAGCATGGAGTAGATACACGGAAACTGGGCATTACATGAGAAGAGATTGACAGAGCCATAAAAGCACATTAACCCAGCAGCATGGGCTGCTATCTGCTCCTTTGTGCGAGGAGGAACAGAAGAGCACTGACAGACCCTACAAGATGACCTGTAGCTGGCTACTGGTGTGCATGTTTATCACCAAACTGTCAGAACCAGACTCCATGAGGGTAGCTTGAGGGCCCAATGTCCTCTAGTCAGACCTGTGCTCACAGCCCATTACCATGCAGCTCAACTGACATTCAACAGAATATACCACGATTGGCAGCTCCCCCATTGGTGCCACGTTCTCGTCACAGATGAGACCAGGTTCATACTGAGATGTGAGTCTGGAGACACCGTGGTGAATGTTATACAGCCTGCAACATCATTCAGCATGACCGGTTTGTCAGTTTGTCAGTGATGGTCTAGGGGGGCATATCCTTGGAGGGATGCACAGACCTCTCTGTGTGCTAGGCAAGAATTTATCTTGTGGACGCTTCCTCCATTTTCTACATGTGGCTGCTGAGAGCATCAGTGAAGCTAACACATGCACAGGCTAAAAGACTGTAACAGACATGTGCAGACCATGAAATCCTTAAGTGTAAACTCCCTAAGAGTTTACAAGGCCACATAGCCAGATTACTTGTTGAGAACCTGGTTTCTTAGAGAACAATATCCTTGTTTCTCCAGCCAGTAATAAAGATATTGTTTGAATTTCTGTGAATTACTGGATTATTAAAGCTCATGTAAAGACAATTATTATGTAAAGGGAGTGTTGTGATGTGAGATTTTGCAGATAAGTTGATAAATATTTTGTATGTCTTTATTTCTAACTTAGGCAAAGCAATGTAATATTAGTGAGAAGCATTCATATTTACAACGCCCCCACCAGGACTGAGTCTCTTTGACTTTTCCGACAGGTTTTTGAGGTAAGTGCCTAAAACCAGTTTGGCAAGTGTTTCTCTGAAGTCTCTCAGCTCCCATTGGAAAGCCAGGCTGCCTAACTGCCAGGCTTTACCTTAACATATGGTTTTGGGGGATGGCAGGTGTTAAGATGTTCTTTGCCCCATTGGTCTGAAGTATGGCTGTTTGTAATTGGTTTGTATCAAAAGCCTTTAAGTAGCACAACGTCCTATTGGCTCTAGGGGCTGGACAGAACATCTATAAATTTGCTTGTTTTACTCACTCTCTCTCTCTTACTAACGTCTGATGAAGAAGCGTCACACAACATGAACTGACAAGGACAACACAATGAAGAGCACAGCTCAGCAGCCATATTGAGACAGGCATACGGCCTGTTCTGAAGAAAGCTGAGCACCAATGATGCCTTAACTAGAGACATTAAGTAGCTAACAAGTCTGTGTGCTGCCTGAAACTACACATCAACATTTATCAGGTTGTATGGTTGCCAATATTCAAATGTACTTTGCATATTGTTATTATTTAAGAATATTATCAATAATACATTATATTATGTGTAACTTAACTCCTGCTTGTCTTTTACTACACTTAATTGCCTGAGGTTATAGATATAGAAGGGAAGGTGGGGATAAGTTATATACTATAATACCTTATAAAAAGTGGTAAATCTGTGAGATTAGAGGCATTCTGAGAAAGGCTACTTATTAATAATACAAAAGGGGAAAGTAGAACAATATATTACTCTACCAAGACAAAACAGGGAGCCATCTTTATTATGAGCCCATTTGGGGCTAAGCTAGTGGAGGAGGCCACAGAAATCATCTGTTTACTTCCTTTACAGCCCTGAACTTGCCAATATAGAAGAAGAGGATTCCCCAAACTGCAGCTAGCACTGCATACGTCTCCTCCCACTGCAACTTCCAATTCCTCAAGAGGACACTTTAAATAAGTCCTTGCACAGTGTCACAAGGTAATCACAGATGATCAGAGGTGTTTGCGGAACTTGTTATAAAGTCTGTGAATTTCCAATGCTACTTTCCTCTGCTGTATTCAACAGGGTTTCTTCTGGAAAATACACCTAGTATGATTTTAGGTCACATGGTGCCAGGGCTGCATAAGAGTGAAAGAGTAACAAAATAGAAAAATGAATATAGTAAACTAGCCAACGGGCGCCGCATCATTATCAATGTGAACAGTCAACGTGGCTAACAGCTGCATGTGGACTGTAGCACAGACCAAAGCGAGTGTGGATGTGTTTGGTGACGTGTTGGGGTCAGGCACATGAGCAAGAAGTGTGCATGCCTTGAGAGTGAGGGTAGACGCGGGAGGAGGGTGAGTTTTTAAGCACAAATATAGTTAATTACACCATAGAATGCACAGCGTAATAGTAAACTAAATGTAAAAACATTGAATAACACTGAGAAAACATTGAATAACAGAGAAAACTAACACTGCAAGAGTTTGCGCTATAGCGCTACAAACCGCTCGCTAAAAACACTTTTTTTTAAAAGAGTTTTAAGCACAGGGAAAAAATGTACATTTGAAAAATCTGTAATTTAATAAACAACACGCACCTGTGTGTGTGTCTCTCGCGCGCCTGTGTGTGTGTGTCTCTCTCCCTCATGCTCCTGTGTGTGTGTGTGTCTCTCTCTCTTCCGCACCTGTGTGTGTGTCTCTCTCTTGCGCGCCTGTGTGTGTGTCTCTCTCTCACGTGCCTGTGTGTGTGTCTCTCTCTCGCAAGCCTGTGTGTGTGTCTCTCTCTTGGGCGCCTGTGTGTGTGTCTCTCTCACACGCTTGTGTGTGTGTGTCTCTCTCTCTTGCGCGCCTGAGTGTGTCTTTCTCTTGCGCGCCTGTGTGTTTGCGTGTCTCTCTCTCACGCGCCTGTGTGTGTGTGTGTGTCTCTCTCTCACTTGCCTGTGTGTGTGTGTGTCTCTCTCTCACTTGCCTTTGTGTGTGTGTGTGTGTGTCTTTCTCTCTCGCGCCTGTGCATGTGGACTGTAGCACAGATGAAAGCGACTGAGGCTGTGTTTGGTGAGTTGTTGCATGAGCAGGCAGTGCAGATTCCTCGAGAGCGATGGTGGACGCAGGACGAGGGTTACAGTTGGCGGGCGGGGCTCTGTCGTGCATAACCCATGACGCGGGAGGAGGGTTAGAGTTGGCGAGTGGGGCTCTGTCGAGCATATCCCATGGTCTTAGAGTTGGTTGGTGGGGCTCTGTGAGTTGGCGGGCGTGGCTCGCTGTCTTGCGTGCCCTTAGTGAATTATATATATAGATAATAACTGAAAAGAATGGGTAAGTTTAAATATCTAGGATCAGTGGTAGCCCAAGATGCTTAACATATATCTTGCAGTAATCTCTGCACACTGAAGAAAATGAGTAGAAAGTAAAAAATATCATCTTGTTGCAAAAAGAAAAAACAAAAACAGTGATTGGGAAGATCGCAGTAACTATAGGTCAGACCAGTAAGCTTAATGTTGTGTGACAGGTAAATTAATGAGAAGAATTATTAAAGAAAAGATGAAGCTTCACATGACATGAACAGGAGTTAGTATGGGATCAGACTGAGTAAGTCGTGTTTCATCAATAAGCTGGAATTCTATGAGGATGCAACAAAAGCATATAGATAGAACTTAACAGAGAGGACTTTATTTGTTCCCAGGGTAAAATCTGTCTTTAAATAAATTAAATAAACACACACACAGCAGAATGACTAAAAAGTCATTCTAAAAAGCAGAATGAAAAAAATTAAAAAGGAATAAAAATCTCTGACTTGCCTGTCACATTCACAGTGAAGCACTACACATGCGTATTGTTAAAACGAATGGAGATGAAGATGTTACAAGATCAAAGTGTTAACAGTTGTGAAGGGGATTAGTACAGTGGATTCCTGTTGTTTTAAAATAAATTCTTCAACAGGAATCTGGGAACATGGTTGAAAATGTGTTAAGGATAAATCTTGCACAAATATTAGAATGTTTTATCTTCCCACAAAGAACCATAGAAATGTGAAATAAATGACCAAGTAGTGTGGTGAAGAGTAGTCATCTGCATATCTCACTCTTATATTATTTTGGAGAATTTAGGAAAATAAGATTGGTGAGCTTGTTTGATTCAATGGCCTGTCCTTGTCAAAACTGTTGGCTAAACTAATGAACTGTAACGCACCAAGTTTACAGATCATTCTCAACGCTGCCTAATCCATTTGAATTTTGTGGGGAAACTGGAGACTATCCTGGAAAAATTAGGTACAAAGTAGGAACAATTTCATTAAAGACCATAATCACTTAGCTTTCAGGCTACCAGATCTTCATCTGTCCAAAGTATGTTAACAATTACACTCTATCAATAAATTTTGATTTATGCTCACTATAAAGGAGCATGATATAAAGTAGAATTTTGAGAAAGATGCTTGATCATCAGAAGTCTTGATTTAAAAGTAACTAAGCCAGAATGGTTTAAATAAAATTAATGATAAATGTTCAATACAAATGACACAAGTTCTTTGTGCCCAGACCCTCTGGCTGTCACAGTACATTTTCATAAATTTGCATACATAGCAATTCATACCGTTCTCAGTGCCAGAATTCAATTCAGGGTTGCAGAAAAGCTGGAGTCTGCCCTGACATAATGGAGTGGAAGGCACCAGCCGACCCAAGGGAGGGTGCCAGCCCATCACACAAACCTGCCAATTCACTTAACCCTGCATGATTATCAATATAAAAACAGCTTTTATATTTTAAAAGAAGCTCACTTTTTGTACAGTAGCAAACTCCAAGACCGATCACAACTGCAGCCGCTAAAGTTCCAACAATCACAGCAGCAATGTTGACATCACCACCTGGTTTTAGGACATAAAGAAAATAAAAAATTAAGAAGGAATCAAAGGATTTAACGAAGAAATCAACCATAAAGAAAAGCAATATGTTTATTTATTTAATTTTTTTATTTATATGAGTAATTTTAGTCCATTTATGTGGCATTTAATAATTTTATCATTTCCACAGAGACATCACTACAGCTGTTGAGTGAATTTCCTCCCTGAATGTCACCCTCTTATGAGGTTTCAGGGAATCACAAAGGTTATTTTTAAGCAATTATTTATTTAGTTTATTTATTTTAAGCAACATCTGTTCTTATTCTTGTGTTCACATTATCCATACCTAAGATGGTAGCACAGTAATAAGCATGTCCACTTTATAAATCGTCAATACAAACCTTTCTTTTTTTCTACTGGTTCATGTTGTCACATACAACATGTATGTGTAATCAACATGCAATATCTCATTACTCTGTGGTGCTATGATCAGTGAGTATTACTACTCTCTTTAAAGTTAGACTTTTTAAATAATGTTATGCTAGCTAATGGATATACGGAAATATCTCATATGGTAAGGAGTCATCAGGAGTTACGGTAAAGATATCGAACTAAAGACTGAATATTTTTAGCCTAGTATTTTTGTATAATGTTTCATGATTTTGGCAAAGTTTTATTAAGTCTTTTATTGTTTGCAACTCTAGCCATTCCAAAGGTCATTCTTTATCTCATCCCTTTAAGAAATTTCCAGTTGCTATACTTCTTGCACTGCTGCAACAACCAAAGCAATGAGCTTATGAGGCACATTAGAGAGGAAATGGTTCAGGGACTACAGAAGCTCAAATCTGTTGCAAATCTAGAAGGATCTACAAAGTAACATTCATCTGATGAACCTAAGAGATGCTTTATGGAATTTGGGACGACCTAAACAAGATGAACCCACCTTCATCTTACCCTTTGTTCTGTCACTATGAATGTTTTACAAGGATTCCAGAAGCAAATTCCATTGAATATGAATGGGCATAGTGGGGAAGAAAATTCTACAAAAAAGTCTAAAAACTGAAGGGGACATTCTTTTGGAACATGCCGAATGTATGGATTGTCCAAAGAAGTGGGGACTCCATGACTCTAAAGCAAAATGTCACTCAGCAGGTAATCAGTTGCCCTATCAATTATGACTTCCCCACAACACAGAATGGGACCATGTAAAGTTAGAAATGGACGCAGGGGTAAATAACTCATATTTTGTAACTCTTCTTCTTAGAAGGGACAGAAGACTTCTTAAATGTAAACACTGGACCCGGGAATGTTTGCTTTGTCTAAAAAAAAGACTGAAGCTTTTGGTTTATCGACTCATTTCTGGAGGGTGTAGGTCTTTTATTCCAGACGTTTGCTCAGATAGACACTTATGCTAATGGAACTTACTGTGTTGCCTTGATTTTTAATTTACTTGCATTTTAATTGCTTCATTTTGTTTCTTAACCAGCAACAGATGACCACATTAACTTTGATACCATCTAAATGTGCATCTTCCATACAATATCTGTCTCAATACAGGTATTTGAAAAGAAAAACGTAAAGATCCGAGAACAATTGATCTGCCCTTGTAAATGCTTGGCGTGGCAGAATGAGAACACTAACAAGCCGTAGAATTACATAAGAGGCTTCCTTAACTGTTAAATGGGCAGGAGTGAAAATGGTGTCTCTACAGGACTATTTCACGCCCATATCATCTGTAGGCTTGCTTTTGTTAGGCTGATAGTTATGGGGAACAAAAAAACAAATGAACAAGTCAAATGAAATAAAGGCAAAAGAAGTCTGTTTAAATAGTGTCAATACCAAGTCACTACTTAAGAATGTGGCTAAAGTGAAAACCTGCCACCACTGCGGCCCTCCGGGATCTGAATTTGAGAACCCTGGTGAACAGCAATGAGTATTTATTGGCAGTGTGGCCCCCTAGTGGCTAAGTCAGTGCCTGAAGGTTAGGCGTTCACTAATGACTACGTTCCCATCTCTGGTTAAATTAAATATCAAATCAAATAAAGAGGGCACTGACTTTTATTTCTTCACTGTGTATTTTATAGCTGTAAATATTGACAGTTCTTTAGGACTCCTTAATTAAAAGGACACTGTATACAAATAACTATACATACAATATTAAACTCCATTTATCAATTATTTGTACTCCTACTGTCCATTGCATAATTGTGGTTATAAATAAAACCGGAATAATGTGTGTGTTTTTTTCTTTACCTATAACTTGATAATTTAGGTTCTTGATTTGCTTCTCAAAACCCTCTTGCTCCACTTGACACTGGAACACGCTCTCGCTGTTGGTGACAGTCACTGAATGATGCTCCTTAGTGGTCAGGTTCTCTGTGGACACGGGTTTCTTTAAAGGCTGCCCATTCTTTAGCCAGGTCACCTTCACACCATCTGGGTAGTATCCATGAACTTTGCAGGCCAGTGTCTGCTCAGCGTTTTTCACTAAAGTCTCAGGGGAGACGGTCACAATGGCGCGTCCTGTGGGAAAGAAAGGTTTACAGTAAGGAAGGGTGAGGAATTTAGGAAAAGGGCATCTGAAAATGGGATGGGGCAGGGTGTTGGAGGGGGGAGGCAGAAGGCCAACAACAAAACCAGATGTTACTGTAACTGCAGGTATCGGTGACGGATAAAACCCATTACAAGTCACAGATGCCTATAGGAGTAAGAGGAGCGTGTAGCATATCTACCGAAGAAAAAAAAACAACACAATACTTTCAGCTTCAATACATTCTGATGTGCTAGGGCAGGGGTCCTCAATTACAGTCCGGGAGGGCCACAGTGGCTGCAGGTTCTTCTTCCCATTCAGTTTCTTAATTACAGGCCAGTTCTTGCTGATAATGAAATCTGGTATTCAATTCTATGGTTTGCTAGTGTTTTCATTCTTGCAAGACAAATCTTGCACGACATTGTAAACTTTCCTTTTATAAAAACACTAGACATTAAGTCCGTTACAATAACGGCCGCTAGAACAGTAGTGCATAAACATTTGTATGAACAGTCGATATTAAATGGCATGGGACCTTGTATGTGGCTGTAATATGCGTCACTGTATTGTGTGCCTTTAATTTTCTCTCGCAGTAATACTGGTTTGTATTTCCGTAAAATGCCTGTAATTTTGTCTGACAGTAATACAGTGGAACCTCGCTTCACGACCATAATTCATTCCAAAGCTCTGGTCGTAAACCGATTTGGTCGTGAACTGAAGTAATTTCCCCCATAGGATTGTATGTAAATACAATTAATCCGCTCCAGATCGTATGAACTGTATGTAAATATATATATTTTTTTAAGTTTTTAAGCACACATATAGTTAATTACACCATAGAATGCACAGCGTAATAGTAAACTAAATGAAAAACATTGAATAACACTAAGAAAACCTTGAACAACAGAGAAAACTAACACTGCAAGAGTTCGTGCTACAGTGCTACGAACCGCTCGCTGAAACACTTTTTTTTTAATGAGTTTTAAGCACAGGGAAAAAAATGAACGTTTGAAAAATTCGTAATTTAATAAACAACCAAGAAAAGTAACATTGCAATAATGCACGCGCACACCTGTGTGTGTGTCTGTCTCTCTCTCGCGGACCTGCATGTGTGTGTGTGTGTGTGTGTGTC
>JANRMT010049829.1:22370956-22383833 GCA_026402145.1 Polypterus bichir lapradei | reverse complement strand
GTGTGTGTCTCTCTCTCTTGTGCGCCTGTGTGTGTGTCTGTCTCGCACGCGCCTGTGTGTGTCTGTCTCTCTCTCGTGGACCTGCATGTGTGTGTGTGTCTGTCTGTCTGTCTGTCTCTCGTGTGTGTGTGTGTGTCTCTCTCTCTTGTGCGCCTGTGTGTGTGTCTGTCTCTCTCTCTGCACAGGGAATGCACAGGAAGAGACTGAACACGTGCCGTGTGGCCCCGCGCATGCGCACTTCACCAGAAGACACACACACAAGTACACCTGGACGCACACAGGGGTTTTATTAAAGATGATTATCAATTTGCTTTGTGGACCAGTGCCTGTATTTATCACCTCAACATTACTCCTAGGGATTGCACTAAAAGTCTGACTAGGATAAGAATTTGTCCTACCTCAGGGTGGAACATGAGAAATAGTTATGAAGTGTCCTACACCAACACTCAGTGAGGAGTAAGAGTTCACTTCTGAGAATGAATGATATCATGATTTTATGTCATCCCGAGCCACAAACTGGTGCTCGCGGTGACACTTTGCTGGTTTCTGATGCTAATGCTAAGGCTGCACCACAAGGAGGATGATGATAATAAAATCCAAAGTTGTAGAATAAGAAGAAAAAGATAATAAGGTAGGGTATTGCACTAAACTGATATGGTCACGGTAAACGCCTCGTAAAGTAACAGCCACAGCTAGTGTTCCTGGTTGTCTACCACTGTGCCGGCCCATGTCCCAGTCAATGATCCTCCCTTATTTTTCTGTAAAGCTCCATTTATCTAATGCCCCAGGAGTTCCCACCTGCATTCTCTGAAATGAAAGTGTTGGCAACGCTAGATGTATAATGCAGCTTCACAATAGTGACGGTCTGTGCATGTCACAACCAACCATTTCACAAATCTTGTACCAGACTGTGAAAGCTCTTGCAATGTGTGAGGTAATGTGCACATTTACAATATACAGTACATCCATCCATCCATTATCCAACCCGCTATATCCTAACTACAGGGTCACGGGGGTCTGCTGGTGCCAATCCCAGCCAACACAGGGCGCAAGGCAGGAAACAAACCCCAGGCAGGGCATCAGCCCATCGCAGGGCACACACACACAATCATTCACACACACAACCACACACCAGGGACAATTGAGGATCGCCAATGCACCTAACCTGCATGTCTTTGGACTGTGGGAGGAAACCAGAGTACCCGGACGAAACCCACGCAGACATGGGGAGAACATGCAAACTCCATGCAGGGAAGACCCGGGTCTCCTAACTGCGAGGCAGCAGCGCTACCCACTGCGCCACCGTGCTCCCCATACAGTACATCTCCCCATATTAAATAAAGATCTCTGCCTGAACACCATCTTCTGGCAGCTCCTAGTGAGTTAGGAAAGCTCACAATCTCTCCTAAAATCCTGGTGTAGTCAGGAGTATTTTCCTAAATGAAGAAAATTGAAAAAATGCTTATACTTCTACTCCAAATTTGGGCTCACTCTGTGATTTTTGAGATATTTAGGACTGTTTTTCTACTCTAAGAGGCTTGATATATACAGCACAAAACATATTTGTACTTCTCTGTCTTTCCTTGTCTCTTCTCATTTATTTCTAAAACCTTTGATTAACACAAATATGTTATGAAGAATATACGCACGTTTAAGTGGGACCAAGTTAGCTGCAGAGCTGTTGGTTCCTTTGTCATTTGCATTACATTATTAACTGATGGCTGACTAAGAAAATAAGAAACAAAACTTGAATGGAACTCCTTAAAACTAAAACAAGCAATTTAGAGATCTGACTCATATCAAGAGAGATGACAAAAATTCGCAAAGCACATTGATTTAGTAGCAAATAAGTTGATTCTAATTAAGAAATTGGTTGAAGCAAAAGCCTGCAGACAATTGTGGCCATCCAGGTCCATAACTGAGGACCCCTGTGATGGAGTAACTTGTCTGTCTTTTATCCAAAGTGGCAACCATTTGTTCCTTTTTGGGCATTTAATGCATTTGAGCAAGATGTCATTAGAAAGAATTGAGAGTGCAGCAAGACATGAATTAATGTGGACTTCACATGAGTTTCTCACCACGGTAATTGTGTTTCACTCAACAACATCAAACCTATGGCCAAACCTACGAATCCAAAATGCACCTTGCACTGCACACTTCCAGAAAATCTGAGTTTGTGGATAATTCAAAAGATATCTGTGTCTATTCCTCTTCATGTTCTTAATGACCATTCCAGTCCATTTTTCTGGCTTCAAATTTGATTCTTAGTTTAGCATACAAGGTACATCGTTCCATTATACGGTGTAATCTGTTGCTTACACACTTTCGAGCTCAAAGACATGGATAGGTGGAGTGGATAATGGGATTGAACTCATCCTGAAAAATATTTTACGACAGTACCAGCTGATTAATCATAGAGATGGAATTATGATTTGTGTACTTTCTCATTCCTACCTTAAGTTAATTTGTAGCTGTACTACTTAAGATGGACTACAGTTCCCAGCAGCCCTGACAGTACTTCACCATTGGCCTGGTTCATATTTACTATTGCTGTCATTTGCGTAAGTGATATTTGTTTAACTGTGTTTGTTTCATTATATATTCAATACATTGTTTTTAATTTTGATTGAACTCTAGTCTATGTGTCTCTCTGTTTGGGAGCTTAGTCAAGGCTGTGTGCATTCTTAGAATTTGCGAAATAAAATAAACAAATCACCATTTTTATACGGTGAGAATCCAAGGACTTCATGCCCACTAAAGATGTGTGGCTATGGCCCTGCTCCGGCATATCTGCAGTAAATCAAAAATAATGTGGGCTCTGTTTTTATAGTAATCACACATTGGCACCACAGTGAAAATCCTGTGCCCCCTCTCCTAAATTTGTTCTGATGCTGCTATCCGTGATTTGCGGCAGAGTTATGTATTTATGGTTATGCATGTTGTCATTTTCACAGTCACCAGTAAGTGGCATACAAATGTCTACATCATGCTTGAAGTATATTTTTATTTTGTTCATTAACTTAATAATGTTAATACAATTCTGATACTTTTCTTCATGATTTTCGGTAGTAAGGTTTGCAAATAAAATAGTATTGTGAACTCTGAGTTTAAGTAGGCAGACTCAGTGCCAACACCATTTAATGTTTCAAAATGTAAATTCATTGACAAAACCTACATCTTTAAAATAACAATAGAGAACAGAATGAGACTCCAGTATTTAATGCAAGGCGTTACAAATTGCATTAAATAAAATTCTATCCCATTTTCCAATATCTCATATCATTTAATGAAATGTTGAAGTTTCTTACTTCTGAATTTCATGTCGACTGCTGTCCTCAGCGGCCTGTCCAATGCCTCATGCTGCACCTCACAGTAGACATTTTCAGGGGCATCACCACTGTTGGGAATATAGTGGTAATAACTGGAGGCATCAAAACTTCCATTGAGCTTGGCCTTGGTTATAAAGTCCGGATTTTGGGGACCTGTATCCTTCACCCCTACCTGCCAGGAGAATTTGATGTCTGCAGGGTAGAAGTCTTTGGCCTGGCACTCCAGTCGGGTCTCTTCACCTGATTTGACGAAAGCAGGAATGCAGTGGAGGAGTGGGGGAGCTGAAAGAGAGTGAGAGAGAAAAAAATCTGCAAAACCAGATGGAAATGAAAGGCACTATATAACAGACAGATAATTAAGGATATCAGTGTACTTCAAAACAACGTCAGAGTTAGAAAAGTGCTTTTGAATCTCTGGAGCGCTCTCCGTTTTAGCTAAGACAAACATCAGATTAGCATGTAGCACCGCCAAACCATTTACATTGATTTTCAGGTGTGATTTTACTATGACATGCATTAGAAGCCCTTTATTGGAGTTTCTGCCCATTATGGTTAATTAATTCCATTCAGAGGGACAAGATCCAGATCAGAGGGGTAGAAACAGAAAATGTCTAAGAATTCCCATACTTGGGAAGTGTAATGATCCCTGCTGGAAGCATTAATGAAGACATTAAGGCCAAGAAGAGAAAGGTACAGCAGGTCTATGCAAGGTTAAGACCAATTTTGAGACAAATGACACTGAGGACATGCACTGAAGTCAATCTTCAACTCAAATGTGAAACTGGTACATGGATTGGGGAGAAACATAAGGTGAAGTGGATTAAATTACACTAAAAAAATGGAAAATTTAGTCTTTTGAGACTTTCTTCATAGTTTAGGGAGCTTCTATTCACATAGCTTTCCAGCTATGCAAAATCTACACACTCCAAACATCTACAGCTCAAAGATTTATTTTGCATTTAGAAATTCAAATTTCACGGCCTTGTGTTCTCGGGGATCTAAACATGGGGCATGATGGGCTAACAGAGCAGATAGCATAAAGCTCTTTGGCATCTTTCAGTATCAACAAAGACTTTGTGATAACATCAACTTCAAGTCAAACAAAGACACAATAAAGGATATATGCACAGTTTTTCAATTTTTTTGGCTCACTTGGGTGGAATGGGTTACATCTTCTTTGCTCCTATTTGTCCACACCTCATATCATTTGATCAGGGAATGCAGTGCGGTATTCAGATTTCATTACAACTCTGCTGCCTTCCCGCATGATGCCTCTGACCCTGATATCTTTACAATGGGTTACCAAGCCTTAAAGTTTTCAGTACCTAGAACTCTGAGCCTGACGGCGCCTTTTCCAGAGTATGGGGAATCGACGACTTCACAAGTGTATGCTCCTTCATCCTTTATGGTAAGGTTTCTAAGCAGTAGAGATGCATTTCCACGCTGTAGTTCATTTTCAAACAGCTCCACCCTAGGGTCTGTCGTGTTGCTCTGGCCCCGATATATCACCTTGTCTTTGTCGCCATGTTTCCATACAACATACAGGTAGCTCAGGTCAACTGGCTCATCAGTAAAGGAGCAGGGCAGTAAGGCATCTTTGTGGACGAGTCTAGTGACTGGAGATGAAAGTGTGGACACGTGGAAGGCACCCTCTGTGGCTGGAAGAAGAAGTTATATGGTATAAGTGTATTCATTACTGGAAACTAAACATTTTTCAAAATAACTTATTGAAAATTTAAGTAACAAACAATCACAACATTTAGTTTAACCCACTTTAGACAAAACAAAGGTAACACTTTAGAAGCCTGTTTTATTCTGTTGGAATCCTTTTTCACATATCATGCGCTGATTACACTAATAAACGGACATTCATATTTATTACTGTATGAATAGGCAGTACGACGGCACTGTCCTAGCAGCAGGAGTCGCCAACCTTTTTCCTCCTAAGAGCTACTTTTACAAAATGAAAATGGCCGACAGCTCCTCACGTTTTCTAACCTTTATTCTCATAGCTTATTTCAACCCAAACAAACTAAATAAGCTTGTTTTGCCTGAACATTTACAAAATGTTGGTGTCCACAACTCACGTTTGGCATTAAAACATCACAAAAAATATTGAGTTCACCTGCAAGTGCATTTTGTACGTCTGTATGCATTTTCTAGTGTATCTCACACTATTGAATTAAAACATGAATTCTGTCAAAACAAAACAACACAATTCCAAATCCACAGATATGACTTATTCATTTGTCATTTTGTCACATGTCACTGTGTCACTTTATTCACAGGTCCAGTTGCACGTGTGATGTGTTTTTTAGTTAGTCAGATGGCTGGCACTGAGGTGTATGGTGGAGTCGAGCCACTGAGGTTCACTCTTATGGAGGCACTTAAATGTTCGTCTGTCAGTCGTGTTCTGAACTTTGATTTCATGACATTCATGTCAGACTCACAGAGACAAAGCAGACATTTTCAGAGCTGCTTGGTGAAGATTCTTATAGTTCTCTGGCTCTACTAAGCTTCAGAAATGCTGAGAATGCACATTATTTTGAAGGTTTACTAATATATAATATATAAAATCCAATGTCGGTCTGTCTATATGTCTGTCTGCTTTTCACGAGAGAATTACTTAACGGATTTAGATTCTTTTTTTTTTTATAATTTGCTTGAACATTCCGGTTGATTTTGCGACTTCTCTCATTTCGCTGAGTATCATAGTTCGCTTGCCATACCGTTTTATTAGCGTGAATCTGAGAAACACATAGCGGGCCGAGTCAGGGGCCTTCCTCACTCACTCGTCAGCTTCAGGGCGTGTTCCTTAACTCCGCTTAGCTAGTGAACGAGAGAGCAGTTGAATCCAACTTTGTTTGATATTTAAAATAAAGTGTTACTCAGGTCTTGATGAGTTTGAGTCCAGATGTTCTCTCAAGTGTATGCCACATTGAAAAGATAGATTGCAATTCAGATTGTGGTTCATGATTTTGTGTTAAAAGGATTGTGATATGATTTCCCACCCCTAATTTGACTAATCAAGTTTTCAAATTTATGTAGGATTCCTTAATCCTTTGGCGAGCTACTTGGAAAGGGGTGGTGAGCTACCAGTAGCTCATGAGCGACGTGTTGGAGACCCCTAGGTTAGAGCATTGAGTGAACCGAACTGTTACATTCTCACAGGCCAATGGCTTGCCTTGCATTGCAGGTTACTGACCTGCCTTCACACCCCATGGGACACTAAGCTAAGGTGCATTATGGGCCTCCTGTTGGTACAGAATATTTGTTACAATAGCCATGGGCCATTAATATGCTCAGAGCTGCCCCTTACTATAGTCTATGCAGGTCATGCACTGTTCATGGGGTCCACGATCAGAAGACTGGGGGCATTGGCGGGGGTCTCAGAGCACTGTGATTCAGAAGCTCCACTGGACAGCCAATTGGATTTAATTCTTCTGTCACTTGGTTTACTTGATTTGAGTCATGTAATTCCTAGTTTAATCCTGATGCTCTGTACATTCAATTAATTATCATTATTATTCATGGTGGCTCCAAAATCCATACTAACCCCTACTTTCTCTTCTGTTCTTTTTCTGGTTTTCTGAGGTGCCAGTCTGAACCACCACCACCTGATCAAAGCACCATGATGTCCCTACATTGATGGATTAAAGCCCAGAAGTCAACATGACCATCATCATCAAGTTCTTCCATGTGAAGCCTGAATACCATGAGGACTGATTGAGGTCATTGATGTTAGGTAGAATGGCTAGAGGGGGCTGGCTAGGTGGTCTTATGTTCTCAGTACCCCTGTAGATTTTGGTTTTTTTGCTCCAGCTGTCTGGAGTTTGTTTTTTTTTTTTTTTTGTTCTTTTGTTTTTTCTGTCCTCCCTGGCCTTCGGACCTTACTTTTATTCTGTGTTAATTAGTATTGCCTAATTTTATTTTTTAATATATTTTGTCTTTTTTCTCTTTCTTCATCCTGTAAAGCACTTTGATCTACACCATTTGTATGAAAATGTGCTCTAGAAATAAATATTGTTGTTGTTACCATAGTGTACCCTGGCATATCATGTAACATCGTTAAAGTATAACGTACAGTGACAGCCTCCACAATGAAATGGAGCTCAGGTGGTCCACAGCTTGACTCTGTTGGGGTTATTGCTGTTTCACTAGATTCATGTCATTGAATGAATCATCAGATTAATGTTGTTGATAGTCACAGTCATTTTCTATTAACAAACAGAGTCGGCTTCAAATTAACACCAATCTGGAGTGCAGAAAAGAAAAAAAATAATAAATAAATGAAAACATGAAGAAGAGGCTCGTGCTGCACTTGCAGGTGTGTTTAGAAATCTAAATTTGTCCAACTACCAGCTAACGTTACATTAGTTGCCACAACAATAAAGCGAGAGTTTTACTGGGATAGCAGCAGTGTGTAATAGTTTTGATACTGAGTGCTTAACAGATATGATCTGATGTTACAGTACCCAGCTGGCACAAAGCTGAGGATTATTTATTACCGCCACATAGAGCTCATGTCCTCTACACGTTGTTGAAGGCTGCTGACGTTATTATGAAGGGCTCTGAGTGTCGTTGCACTGAGGACATGTTTGTAAATTTTACTGACTTACTGGTGGCGCTCAGACTTACTAGTGATTGGCTGAATTGTAGGAAAGCATCAGGCAAGCAACTCTGACACACAAAAAGAGCAATTAGCTCAGATTAACATCAATTGTTCATTCATTTTATTGGTATCTTACATTACAGATTCAATAAATGCCTTATTGATACCTAATATCATTGGAAGTGTAAGTGATTAATTCACATTTTTTTTAAATATCTTAATACTCAGCTTCATCTTACCCCTGCATTTACTGCGTTAAGTAAGTTTATTAAGCACCTTCAGTAGTAGTAACTTCTATTTTATTATTATTAGTAGCAGTCAAGTCAAGTTGGGGAGCCTGCACTGCTAAAATGCGTTGCCAGACCCTCTACACGACGAAAAACCTCGGGATCCCGGTTGGCAACCCCCAAGGCAGACACGCTCCGGAAATGACCCTCTATCTGCTGCTGCCAGGTGTTACGTGGGCGACCCCTTAGCCTGGTCCAGCCACTCGGGTCCCCAACAATGAGGGTCCTACAAGCTGGATCACCCTCGGGGAAACACGCCACATGGCCATAGTGCCGTAACTGACGCTCCCTCACAATGCAGGTCATGTGCCTCATTCGGGATTCCATGAGCAACACAAACTCAAACCAGCAGGACCCAAGGATTTTCCGGAGAGACACACATGAAGGAGTCCAGTCTTCATTTCAGGTCACTGGATAGCGTCCATGTCTCGCAACCATATAGCAAGACAAGAAGCACCAGGACTCTAAAGACTTGGACCTTCGTCCTTTTGCATAGATATCAGGAGCGCCACACACCCCTTTCCAGTGACCTCATGACCCCCCATGCTCTCCCAATCCATCTACTGACTTCATAGGAAGAGTCACCAGAGACATGAATGTCACTGCCAAGGTAAGCAAACCTCTTGATGAGGTCGACACTCTCTCTGCAGACAAACACTCTGCTGATGGTCGTGCTCAAGAGGTCATTAAAGGCCTGGATCTTGGATTTTATCCTGGACACTTGCAAGCCCAGACACTCAGACTCCTCGCTCCGTCTCTCGAGTGCCCCAATCAGAGCCTCCATTAACTCCACGAAGATCACAGCATCGTCAGCAAAGTCAAGATCTGTGAATCTTTCTTCACCAACAGATGCCCACAGTACCCAAGAAAGTTCCAGATGTTCCTGCAATGCAGAGCCCAGCACACCTGTGAATACCCTGCCGTCAATCACTTGTCCAGCCCCCGCCCATCTCTAGGGTGACAATGCTGGCTACTACAATATGCTCAGTTTGCACTGGATTTATGTGGACATGTGTCTCTATTCAGGATTGGTATGCTGCTCTGTTAACTTTGAATCCTATCACTAGCAAAATATATTTTGTTGTTTAACAATAAGTAATGTACAGTGATGCCCCCGCTATATCGCGTTTAGTTATCGCGCCCCTGGTATATCTCAGATTTTTCTGTGGAACATATCTAACATTTAAGACATACAGAAAATCATTAAATATACGTACATTACACTACGGTAGACAAAACGTTTCGCGTTACAGTACCCAGATGATTTCTTACAAGGCCCATTATTTGCTGAAAGAGGAGACTCAACCAATCAAAGCGGGATTTTCATTCTCTTGGGCTCTGATTGGTTGCTGCTAACGTGGTGTAATCTTGCAAGAACAGCGAGCGTGGGTCCCCGATGCATCTCTGTTCTCTGTGTATCGCGTACCTTGCTTGTTGTCTGATTGTTGTGAGCAAACTTTTTGTGAACGTTTTGTTTTGTTTTAAGCCCTACGATGGCTCCCAAGCGTCCTGCATATTCTAAGCCTTCTGGTAGTAGTTAGCCTAAGCGCCAGATGAAGACCTTGACTATTCAGGAGAAGGTAAAACTCCTGGATATGCTTCAGGAAGAAAAGTGTTATGTGGACATCGCTCACCATTATGGCTTGAATGAATCGGCGGTATGCTACATTATTATTATTATATTACTAGCCGATGCCCGCCGTAGCATACGGCGGTGTAAGAATAGGAGTGGAAAATGCTGAGAAAGGAATTCAGAAATCAAGATGAAAGAAATACTTCTTGAAAGACACAGTTGTGAATAGGTGTTTTGGTGGAGATGACAGATAATAAACAGATAGTGATAAATAAATCAGGCTTTCCGAATGTATGTACTACGGCCATGGCATCCTGATAGTTTTGTTGCGTATATCTTGGACTTTCTGGAAATGTGGACGGTAATATGATCATTTTGCCAACACGTACGTTGTTATTTTCAGCCTTTGCTTGCAGTGCGTCTGGTAGTCCTTTGTATTCTTCCACACGTAGATCTTGTTGATGTAATCTGAGATAGTTGAGACGCTCGCCCTCTTTATTAACATACGCATCTACGACGTACTGTTGGAATAGTTTGCCGCTGGAGTGCAAAATACTAAATGTATTCCTCATTGTTAATCTGTATGCGGACAATTGGCATTGAGTAAGCTTGATTCGGTTGGCGGTTCTTTTATCGGGAACATGTTGTAAATCTTTGTGCCAGCCAATGTCTCCATAAGGGAATAAAAGTGGGTAAACCATAGGATCGCAATTCATATTGAGCGTGGAAATCTGTTTACAGGAGTTGCCTCTGAGATAGATGCAAATGTCCCTTTCGGCAGGGGGTTCACCATCTTGTCCGATGAAAATTGCTGCAACATCGGTGTGACATGTCGGGGCATTGTATCATCATAAATCTTGCCTAGGGTTTTCCTTGAAAACCATTCGTACAGATGCTGTTGGATTGGACTGAGTGATTTCATGTATGTGTTTATATGATTTAGCGAAGGTGTTGATGGTTCAGAGCATGGAATCTAGATGGAGAAGTACATTTTCGCTGCATGCAGAGTTTGCTTTATTTTGTAAGCGTACTGCAGTAGCTTGTGCTGTGTCAAAAACATACAACTGTCCATATCCTGGAGAAGTAGAAGTGTTAGCGTATAGTGGAGAGATTTGGTGATAAATTTGTTGGTGTATTTTAAAACAGTACGGTCCGTGCCGTGTCGGCTGCGTTTGGGTGGGACCGGTTTTGAAGAGGAGACGCACACAGCGTGTGGAAGGGTTTGGAAGAGGACGAATAGGAATCGAGAAATGTCGTGTCGGGTGTGTGTGGGCGGGACCGGTTTTGAAGTGGAAGCAGGATGAACCAGAAGAGAAATATATATAAGAGATGAGATTATTATTATGTTACTCATATCCTTAGTCCGACATCCAAGTATCATATGTGTTTGCAAAGTGTGTTTTAATAAGTTTACATGTGTTTAAGGCATGTAGGAGGGGTATTTTAAGGCTTAAACTATAAAAAAAGTTTATTTATATGGTCTTTCTATATCACGGATTTTCACTTATTGCTGATGGGTCTGGAACGTAACTTCTGCAATAGGCAGGGGATCACTGTACTGGGTTTCATGTATGTTAAATAGATTCATATACTAGTTTATTTTCCAAGTTTTAACCAAATCAATATTTGTATAGGTACTAAGTATATCATATGCTATAAACAAAATGTTCAATTTATGGTAAAAAACTGACAGCTGTGGTTGCCAGAATTTTATCATAAAAAAAGAGGGCGACAATATTTCTAGGTCTACGGTACACTGCAAGAAAATGTTAAATTTATGGTAAAAAACTGGCAGGTGTGGATTCCAGAGTTTTACTGCAAAAAATAAGGTGACAATATTTTTAGGTGTACAGTATAACTTTATAGTAAACCACCATTTTTTTCTTTACGACTCATTACAACAGAAGTGAATGTTTAACCATAACATGAAATCCATGCACTGTAATAAACCTGCCAATCAAATAAACATTAGAAAAAGTTGTTAGAAGCAAATACCAGTGCCCAAATTGTATCAATAAAATAAGATCAACGAGCGGCAAACATGTTGTATCATTTAATTTTATACATTTAAAAGAATTCAGTGTTTAAGGAAGTTATGGCACATTGTTTGGAGGAGAAGTAAAGCTGGCTTTTGTGGTGTACGGTCCTACCAGTGAGCCAAAATATCGAATACAACTCAGGATATATCAGCTTCCATAACCTCAAAAAACCTTCAGCACGCAGGGAAAAATAAGTCTGCTGTCTCCGTTGAAGTTTATTTTCCCTACTGTGTAAAGGTATGCGCTTCACCAGGAACAATATGGTAAAAGAGGGCGTGTCCTTATGCAAATATCGTAACTTTGGTGTTACTGACACAGCGCTTTACTGTTTTACATTTTACAGTTGTTTACCTTCGCTATTTAACAGTTTTACACTGTAACATTAATAGCCATTCTATCAGAGAAACTGTATATCAAAAAACTGTATGTAACGTTTTAAAAGTAGAAAAATATTGATTTTACAGAACTTGGCTGTAAAAAATAATGAAATGTATTGTGTAAGATATACAGGTAATTTTCAGTAGAACATAAAGTAATTTTATTTTCTTTCAGAAAAGGTATTTTACTATCTCCGTTACATTTGTGGACATTTTTTAAAGTGTACCCATGAAATATTTCCATGGCCGGTCATCAGTGTCATGTGAAGATGATGTGACTTTGGTCCTGTTTTAATATAGGAGTATCTTATTTAGGAGTTTAAGGACAGGCTGTAAGACAATTAATGATCATTGTAAGCATTAAATCTGAGAATATGTCTGTCAATTATAGGGTCACCAAAAAGTCACATAACTCTTGCTTGATATGAACTAAGCAGTTTGGGATTGACTTATGAAATGGTTGAGAGAAGGAGCACGGCGATTTTCGGATCAGCATTAATGCTAATAAACACTTCCTTTTGTTAAATGAAATACTGTGGTTTATTTTTCTTCCAAAATACCCTGGATCCATTTTTATTATTATTATTAACAGCAACAACAACAATACCAAATTAGACCTTCACTTTTTTTCACAATGATAATAAATCAAAAAACTTACAG
>JANRMT010049829.1:22359628-22370556 GCA_026402145.1 Polypterus bichir lapradei | reverse complement strand
ACGGATTGTGGTTTGATGCTCTTTGAATTAATGAGAAAAAAAGTATTTAAATAAATTCGAATTAAAGCGGTTATAAGAAATACTCAAGCAGTGGATTTGGGGTCCCAGGAAATTTCCACTTAGGGCCCCAGTTCACTTGGGCGCAGCGCTGAATACACTAATGCAAATACCGTTATAATACTTTTTTTCTCATTAATTCAAAGAGCATCAAACCACAATCCGTAATGTTTGCAATTAAACCAGAATCAATGAAAATTAGAGAGGGGTTACAGATCCAATCTCGTGTGTGAATGAGCGTTCAAAAAAGGGAAATCGGAGCGCAAACATTTAACATAAAGCTAAACGTGAAGCCGTTTAAGCCCTGTGTAACTTTTTTGACGGCGCTCGGCTCTTGCAGTCTAAATTATGAAAGGTGTGACCGTATTATCGATTATATATCCGTATGGATCATCATCGTACTACAGTAAGAGCTGATTTTCGGTAAATTTTGAAATATTCCAGTACGAGACATGAAAAGAAAAAACGATGGTAAAAGTGAAAGTAAAACCAATACCGTGCAAAAGCACTGACATACAGCACAGGATATTTGACATATTGGCTCTCACAGCAACATCCATCGCTGCATTATATAACACTTTTGAGTGTATAATTTAAGAAAGACAATTCATTTTTTTTAAAGTTAACTAACAATATTATAGTGAACTCAACGTTAGTGTGGGCTCTTACGAATGACGCCGCGACTAGTGTTCTCGTTCATAAGGAGCAGTTAGATAAATATATGGATGTGAAAGGCACTATAATAACATTTAGAACCTACCTCGGTATAAATGCATGTTATAGAAATAGAAATTTGCTAAAAATATCCACCGCAGATGAAATGGCTTATGCATCCCGCTGCCTGGACCTCTCCGGGCGACAGCGTAAAACGAAACTTAGCGCTTCCTCCCTCTAAAGACCGCCTTCATCTCACAGTTTTTTCTTTCTTTCTTTTTTCCTGGAAATAATCGAGGCAAATGTATTTGAAGTTCAGACACATCCACATGCAAGGCAGTCCAATGCGGTGTGAAGCCCTGTTCTTGTCATCTCCGTTTCACTCTTTAAACCCACCTTAACTTAAATCGGTGGTTCTCAGTGTGTTTTAGGCCGAGCACCACTTTGCTTTTGACAAAGACACGGAGGACTACTAGTCCACAGCCACTCATTAACAAATTGTTTGCGCTATAATGAACAAATTCTTTTTTTTCTGTATGTAATCAGGTATAAAAATATACTACACCGAAAGAGTAAAAGCTGGCGCACAAACTCAAATACAGTACAGTACTGAGTTAGTAAGCCTGAACAGGACTCGTAATCGGAAAACATCCCCTTAATTTAAATGCCCAGGTTAGTTTTGCTGTTATACAATTAGCAGGTGCTCTTTAAAGATAATAAAGAAAGCCAGCACATCCAGAACTCGGTCAGATTTACACTGCTCCTCAGTATATATTACAGAATAATTCTTTACTGCTAATCAATGAGTTACCAAAATACAAGATCAGAGTGGGTGCTACAAATCAGTGGTGGTTGAAGTGGCTCTCCACTCACGGAAGCCCTTTGAGTAGATTGAAAAGCGCTATATAAATCCAAAAAATGATTATTAATTATTATTATTATTATTATTAGATAAAAGAGTGTGCCAACTTTGCCGGTCAATTTGACCCATGCACCTGAAAAACTCAACTGCAATTTAAAAAAGGCATCTATCTGCCTTGTCAGAAAACTCTGAAAATTAGGGTGACCCAGTCACAAGCCACCTACAGGAGCAGGTATCCTGCTAGTAATTCGGGATCGACCAGGAGGTCAAAAAGTTTAATAGTTCTATGTATAATCATAACACGTGAAAAATGCATAAATTCCAAAAATATAGCTTTACCCAGAAGGAAATAATCTCAGTCCAGAGCAAAAAAAGCTTTAATACTATTAATAAAAGTTTCTGAGGCAGTCCTGAACAAATCCACCTTCTCTGCTTCCAGAATAATCAGGAGCCTGCACTGACTAAGAGGAGTCAATTGAACTCCACTTAAGCAGCCCGCCACTGAGGCCTTCTCACTAGATGACACTAACCCTTTAAATCTTTCTTCTAGATCGCCGAGCGGTGGTTTCTCGTGTGATTGGGCGGCAATCCGCTGTAATCTGCGCATGCTCCAAACCTCTCCTCTGCAAGTGAATGCTACTCGTTAGGCGAGGTTTGGTTATGTGTGTGTGTGCGCGCGCGCGCGCCATGATTATTATACTTAACTGAAACTATTGATTAATAAACTTTTTTGTAAACTGGAATAAAATAATTAACAAAACCGAATGAAAAGCTAAATGAAATTATTAAAGTAGCCGAAAAGACTAACTGAATTACAATAATAATTTACTAAAAATATTTTTAGTTTTCGTAACAACCGGTCTTACGAAAGGGTATAACCAGAGATGTGGGGCCCCCGAAATTAATTAAAATATATTAATAAGATTTTCATATTTGGATTTTGAATAAATACTCCTGCTGCTAATGTGTAACCCTTGTTATGGAAAAAGATGATCCGCTGTGACAACCCCTAACGGGAGCACGGGAAGAAGAAGAAGACGAAGAAGAAGTGTTTAACCCGTGTAACATTTAACTCTAAAACAGAAAGTCATCCACCACGAGCCCCCCGCATGTATTCATCCTGCGGCTGCTAACGGAGGGTCGAGTGTTGACACCGCATTTGCGATGACAGAGCGAGCTGAATACGGGCGCATAAAGCGTGTGAAATAGAAAGCGATTTACTCTGTGATAATAGGAGCGGATAGGGACAGCATGACAGATTCTGGTTCAAGGTAGTACAGTCAAAATCCCCCCATTTTAAATCCCCCCCTTTTCCAATGACTAATTTACATGCTTAATAAATACTGTTTCTAAAAACTGAGCACTGTTCTGAAGTAAAGAAATGATTTGTCACTTGTACAAGTAGACTTAAACTAATGAAGAATCCTTTCAGACTTTCAATATCCATGTCTGTTTTCACTCTGGAGGTCATTCACTAATGATTGGCACCTTTTGGTTATTCAAATCAGGTTAAAGTAGTTTACAATCATGCTAATGACAAAAAAAAAATTGCTTTAAAAAATGTAGAGACGATATTCTGTTTTATGAAACATGCATAGTGTATGACTAAATAAAGCCTCTGAGCAACAGGAAGGTCAGTGCTTTCATCAATTATAATTGAATAATAGCTGTTGCCAATATCGTGCACCAATTCCTTGTGTAGTTCTGGACCTTAGACGTTCACAATAAGAGCAGTGCACTTGGTGTGATGAGGTGATATGTTATTGAATACTCTGGACTGGGCATCTAATGATGGCAGCACCTCCTCTATGGACCGATGTTCAGCAGTAAAACAGGCAAGCTTTAGTTCTGCCTCTTTTTTTTGTTCATTTGAAATACTTGGAGAAAAAAAAAATATTGCTGAATTGGTTTGCACTCGGTTCCTGATTTTTTTCTTTTTTAATATTAGAATTATGTTTCTGTGTTTTTTGCATGCCCTAGACCGGGGTGGACAATGTCGGTCCTGGAAGGCCATAGTGGGTGCAGGTTTTTGTTCCAGCCCAGTTTCTTAATGAGAAGTCAATTATTGCTGATGAAACACTTACTGCTCACGTGACATTTTGATGCTTCATTTTAGTGTTCTCGCTTGTTAAGTTTTTCCACCCTTAATTGCTAATTTCAATCTTTAAACAGCTGCATTCATTGTTTTAATGGCTCCTTATTAGCAATAAGATGTAAATGACGAAACAGCCAGCAGTTCTCCATCTCGCTTGTTTTCATTTACATATGTGGGTGTTCATCATGCACAGTTTGATTCAATAAAACATATAATAGAAAATGTGACAAACTGAAAATGATCCGTTTTAGGCTTCAAATCATTTGGATGATATGCTTGGGGAGTAAAAAATCTACGATATAAGAGCCGTACATTGCAGACTAACAAGCCATAAAATTAGAACATTAGAACACTCTAGATGAGAACAGGCCATTCAGCCCAGCAAAGGCTGCCAGTCCTATCTACTTATTTCTTCCAAAATTAAATAAGGTCTGAGACTGGCAAGGATTTGTTTCTAATTAAGCAGCTGGGTTGGAATGAAAACCTGTAGCCACTGCGGCCCTTCAGGACTGACATTGCCCACCCCTGCGCTAGAAGATCTTTTTTGTGAGCATGAAGTGGGCACTTGCAGTGTCATCTCCCTGTAATGACTTTAACCATCCTAAAAAAGAAAAGAAATACTTGTAATGTGAATAAAAAAATATTTAAAATGTAGTACATGCAGTTAAACTTATAACCACTTTGTGATGTTGGCTAAATCAGAACAAAAATGGTGATCATGGTGACTTTATATAGATTTTAAAACTGAGTTGTTAACAGTTTTAAACCACATATTAACAAAACACAATCATTTAAATAATAAAGGTGCCACCTATCAACTCTGGTTCAGTGCTCCATTTATTGCAGAATCTCTGCCTGTAGTTTGATGTTTTGGGAGTTGTCATTACGATTGGTAATCTACTGAAAAGAGTCCATTTTTATCTTGAAAAGTCAAACTGACAACTTCACACAACATCACAAACTAACACCAGCCCACAATTAGCTTAGCGGGAATCCTGAATGGTGTTAATAATGTTTGGACAATTAACAGAAACAATACAGACTGGGGAGTGAGAAACCTGGCACTATCAGTTGCCTTGTCAGTCTCAAACTACCGCTACCCCTAACCAATTATACATGAGCCTAGAGAGAGGGGTGGAGCAATGACAGGTGGCAATATGCAGTATGTGTTGTACTGCTGGATGGTACGTTCATCAAGAATTTGGGGTGGTAAACTTGTGGAAAATATGGAATCATGTTTCCATAAGAAGGTAGTTCACATGAAAAAATCCCCCTATGTAATACTTTTGTCCCCACCCATTTCCCCTCCCATTTTTCCCCCAAAAAATGCGGGGATTCCCCTTGACTTGGCAACCCTGTTCACCAGATCTCTGGAGCTCAATACAGAAGTATTAGATCCAGCTAATCCCTAACAGAATTTCAGTCTGTTCATAAATGACGGCATGTTAGCTGTAATTCTGACTGAGCCCACCATACAGTATGTACACAGAAACGATTAAACAGCAGCACACACTAAGCCAAATTCCAGGCTGCATACAAGTCTGATGTCCATTATGATGAGCTGACACATTTCTTTGCACTTCTCGTGTATCAAGAAGCCTGAAGCTAGAAAATGCTGGAAACATTTTGGCTTATTTCTCAGGTGTCTGCATTTTGTTGACAATAATTCACCTGCCACTTCGCACAGGAGAAATCCTTTATGAAAATAAAACCACACCGACTGGGAGACTGACGGTCAACATACAAGATGAGCATATTGTTGCTGACCAATAACTTTTGCTTTATAAAGGCCGTTTAACAACGGAGTGATACAAACGTAAAATTCCTGAGTTGGCAATGTCTCTCTACTGAACTACAGGTAGGTAGGTAAGTGAAGAGAGTCTGCCAACTGGTGAAAAACTAAACCTACGAATGTGTTTTTGTATTTATTCTGCATTTATTATTTCTTTTGGTTTACATTCACAGCTCAAAATACCTGATATTGTGACAATAATCAGTTGGCAGAATTATGTTTTAAAATATTTGTCTCCCTCTTTTCAATCATTTTCTATCTCTCAAAACAGATATCATACACTTTTTGTTCTTAACATCAGCCATGTCATACATATTGCATATATAAAGTGTACAGTTGTGCTTGAAAGTTTGTGAACCCTTTAGAATTTTCTATATTTCTGCATAAATATGACCTAAAACATCATCAGATTTTCACTCAAGTCCTAAAAGTAGATAAAGAGGTACCAGTTAAGCAAATGAGACAAAAATATTATACTTGGTCATTTATTTATTAAGGAAAATGATCGAACATTACATATTTGTGAGTGGCAAAAGTATGTGAACCTCACGGATTAGCAGTGAGTTTGAAGGTGAAATTCGAGTCAATGGGATGCCAATCAGCTGTGAGTGGGCACCCTGTGTTATCTAAAGAACAGGCATCTATCAAAGTCTGCTCTTCACAACACATGTTCTTGGAAGTGTATCATGGCACAAACAAAGGAGATTTCTGAGGACCTCACAAAAAGAGTTGTTGATGCTCATCAGGCTGGGAAAGGTGAAAAAACCATCTCTAAAGAGTTTGAACTCCACCAATCCACAGTCAGACAGATTGCGTACAAATGGAGGCAATTCAAGACCATTGTTACCCTCTCCAGGAGAGGTCGACCAACAAAGATCACTCCAAGAGCAACGCACACGTGTAATAGTTGGCGAGGTCACAAAGGACCCCAGGGTAACTTCTAAGCAACTCAAGGCCTCTCTCACATTGGCTGATGTTCATGTTCATGAGTCCACCATCAGGAGAACACTGAACAACAATGGTGTGCATGGCAGGGTTGCAAGGAGAAAGCCACTGCTCTCCAAAAAAAACATTGCTGCTCGTCTGCAGTTTGCTAAAGATCATGTGGACAAAACAGAAGGCTATTGGAAGAATGTTTTGTGGACGGATGAGACCAAAATAGAACTTTTTGGTTTAAATGAAAAGCGTTATATTTGGAGAAAGGAAAACACTGCATTCCAGCATAAGAACCTTATCCCATCTGTGAAACATGGTGGTGGTAGTATCAGGGTTTGGGCCTGTTTTGCTGCATCTGGGCCAGGACGGCTTGCCTTCATTAATGGAACAATGAATTCTGAATTATATCAGAGAATTCTAAAGGAAAATGTCAGGACATCTGGCCATGAACTGAATCTCAAGAGAAGGTGGGTCATGCAGCAAGACAACGACCCTAAGCACACAAGTCGTTCTACCAAAGAATGGTTAAAGAAGAATAAAGTGAATGTTTTGGAATGGCCAAGTCAAAGTCCTGACCTTAATCCAATCGAAATGTTGTGGAAGGACCTGAAGTGAGCAGTTCATGTGAGGAAACCCACCAACATCCCAGAGTTGAAGCGGTTCTGTACGGAGGAATGGGCGAAAATTCCTCCAAGCCGGTGTGCAGGAATGAGCAAAAGTTACCAGAAACATTTAGTTGCAGTTATTGGGGGGGTCACACCAGATACTGAAAGCAAAGGTTCACATACTTTTGCCACTCACAAATATGTAATATTTAATCATTTTATAATATAAGTATAATATTTTTGTCTCATTTGTTTAACTGGTTTCTCTTTGTCTACTTTTAGGACTTGAGTGAAAATCTGATGATGTTTTAGGTAAAATTTTTGCAGAAATAGAGAAAATTCTGAAGCGTTCACAAACTTTCAAGCACAACTGTAATTGTAATAGGCTGTCACCCTGTAAAGGGACTTTTTCCTGACTTGCACGCTAAGCTGCAGGGATGGGCTCCAAGTTTCCCACAATCCTGCTCCGTATAAGTGAGTTTAGAAAATACAATGTGATTTAATACACATAGATAACCTGGTGATGGATGGCTCTGCCCAAAAGCTTTGGTTCTCGTATTTTTCTGTGCAACCTCTTGTTACCTGTGTTTTCTTTTATAATTAAGTGCTAAATTATCTGACCATTTTAAACTTAAAGCACTTTAAATTACTTAAATAACGAAATGTATGTTAGAGTTATAAGTTACTGGTACAAAACAAAAAATGTATAAATGTATTTGGATCATACATTTTTAGTCCAAAAAAAAATTAAGAATTTAGATGTAGCTAGATAAGATGATTTCAATGTAAATTCCTTTGTAAATTAGCTAAGCAAGTTTCTTTTTTTGTTCTTTATTTCGCCTTATACAATTTCTTGTATTAGGAATTTGTTCGTTTTCGCAAACCCTTTAGGGTCAGAGCACAGGGTCAGCCATTGTACAGCACCCCTGGAGCGATTGAAGGTTAAGGGCCTTGCTCAAGGGCCCAGCAGAGTAGGATCTCTTTTGGCAGTGATGGGGATTCAAACTGGCAATCTTCAGGATACCAGCGCAGATCCTTAGCCTCAGAGCCACCACTTCTTTGAAGGGTCCTATAAATTATTTTGTAAATTATTTAGTTCCTTTATAGTTCATCATAACTACTGTTTCATTTGAACTATGGTATGCTTAACATAGGCAGTTTACAGTTATTAAAAAATATTACAAATTTTTTTCCCTCTAGGACTTGGTGGCAGATCAGAGTGTATTTGCAAACTGAATTACAAATAAAAAAGTAGAACTACAAATTTTAACATAAACAAGTTCTGCAAGGTTGCTCTATTATACCTGATCAATTTCTGATAGCAAATATTTCCTTTTACACATAAAAAATAATATTACAGGTCTACAGATGCAGTGGAAAGTATTGGTACCCTTACACTATTTAAAAAATAAACCACAATTTTCAGTGAAATAAGGTGAAACAGACAAAAGTAAGTTGTGCACATCTTTCTTTATTCCATAAAGAGGACAGTTTGCTTTTTGATTTAAGATGTTGAATAATATTTTAAAAGATTAAGCAAGTGAAAATGGCATGGACAAAATTATTGGGACCCCAACCTAATATTTTTAAGTACACCCTTCTGAGGCAATAACTGCAATCAAACACCTTCTGTAGCTCTAAATATGAATTTTACACCAGTCAACTGGCAACAAGACCCACTATTGTTGAGTAAAATGCTTCTGTTCTTGTAAGTTTAATGGGTTCTTCCTCCTCACTGCAACTTTCAGCTCTTTCCATTGACGTTCAAATGGATTCAGGTCAGAACTCGTATAGTGGGCCGCTTCAGTACAGTCATTCTGATTGTATCTATTGCAGGTTGAAGCTGTCGTTTGAATTTCTTCTTTACTGGGGAAGACGGGCGCTTCCACTGCATGCTTTGTCTCTTGTTTTCCACCTCACAGTGATGGACCTACGTCTCCTCCTATGTGACAATCCACTCCATAACATTCAGATCTTCTTCAGAAGACTCTTTTGTATTTGATCAGCTTCTATCCATTGCAGTTACTGTGTAACTTTCAAACTGCCTTTATTTTTGGGTTTATCTTCACATTAATACTAGCAAATTCACTGATCAGAAACTGGATTTCCTTGTCAATAGAGCCTGTTTAACTCCATATATTAAAATACTGAATTTAAATAAAACATGTTGTGTATACTATGTCTGCGTGGGTTTCCACCGGGCACTCCGGTTTCCTCCCGCAGTCCAAAGACATGCAGGTTAGGTGGATTGGCAATTCTAAATTGGCCCTAGTGTGTGCTTGGTGTGTGGGTGTGTTTGTGTGTGTCCTGCGGTGGGTTGGCACCCTACCTGGGATTGGATTCCTGCCTTGTGCCCTGTGTTGGCTGGGATTGGCTCTAGCAGACCCCCGTGACCCTGTGTTTGGATTCAGCGGGTTGGAAAATGGATGGATGGACGTTGTGTATATTCAATGCACAAGCAACAAAAATACGGCTTCATGGTGTCACTTGCCAGAATGGGAATGAATAAATTAACACATTCCTGTTTTTTTTTTATTTTTTGCTAATTATTTTGTTGTTAAAAATGTTCTATAAGGGTATTAGTGAATGTGTGTGTTTCAGAAGACACAATTTTATCGTTTACTGTCTCCAGATGTTGTAACCCCTATGTAATTTGGTAACGGTGAAGTGTGTTCATCACTTTACCCGTTCATCTGAACTACCTTTAAACTAATCTTAAGAAATGACTGAAAAATGTCATTGAGTGAGGGAGCCTTGAATTGAATACCAAAGCAAAGCAGGCTAGCCTAGGACTTGTGAGAAGGATCCATGAGCACATTCGAAGGGAAACTGCAACATTTCTACCATTGTCTAACAGAAAAGAAAAAGAAAGACCCCGAATACACACCATTCTATTGTTGTCACATCTGCTTTTAGACAGAAAACACACACTGGCAGCAAATATGCCTTATGGACTCTGTGATTGGTGATCAATGAATCAGAGGGAGAGGTGGATCTTAAATTCAAAAACTCCGCATTATGGGAATTTGTTACCAGTTTTGATTTTCCACAAGTATATATTTAACAAAATTTTAGCCGACAATGCTTTCGTTTTGCACCTTGTGAACGTTCCACTAGATAACTGAAATCTGGATTACGCGACATGACTTTTTATTTTTTCAATTGATGTTTTTCACATCATTTGCGGATCTGGCTTGTATTATACCATAAACTCTTTTTATCTTTATTTTCCATGAAAACATCAGATTACATTTTTTTTCTTGGACTTCACTACAATACACATGGGGTAAGTTACATATAAAAAATATCATTTTTGGGTGGAGTATTTCTTTAAATAAGATACTCACTGGGTTTCCTGAATTAAGCGCTATAGAGGCACAGCTCCTACACATATTGTAATAAAATAAAGTAAGTTCTCTTACTTACTACTTGAATAATATATATTGTAATATTGTTGAACTAAGTTTGCATAAAAAACAAAAACATGAAGCACTTTTAAATTATCGTGTGTAAAGTTAACAATATTTACAAAAATGTCAGTCTGGCACAATTACAAAAGTTCCTCAGTTACCCCAGAGGGCTAACAATAGTCATTGTCATTAAATAAATTGAATTCTGTCAGAAATATCAGCCTTCAGGGAGCTTGCACATTTGCGATTGGTTTTAAACATATTTCTGATTAATTTGTTTGCCCTGTTGTGTGACATAGAAAGCCTAAGAAACTTTCCCTTCAGATATGTCTTAAGTGTTTACAATATTTAATGGTAAATTAGTTTCTACATAGCTCATTATTACATTGAGATTTCAATAATTTTGTCTAAGTCACCAATGTGTGTCATACTAGTGGCATAGAAATAACAAGAGTATTGTAACTGCAAGGTTTGAAAGAGGGAAGGAAGTTGTTAGTGGTTTAAAACATAGTCAGTA
>JANRMT010049829.1:22295248-22325857 GCA_026402145.1 Polypterus bichir lapradei | reverse complement strand
AGCTATTGCTGGGGGTGCCAGAATCCATTGAGGAAGAAAAATTAAAAACATTATTTGTACAAAATCTTAATTTATCTATCCATTCCTAAATAGTTAAATGGGCAGGCTATTTCGTATCAGTGCAATACGCTACTTGTTAAAACGGATGACTCCTAATCTTACGTGCTCTTAGTGCTGTGTGGGTATTATGAACTATCGTATCTGTTCAAGTTCTATTTAAATTTTAAATATAAGTAATTTTTATTTGGTCGACAGAAATATGTTTAGTAGGAATGAAAGTTAAATTTAATCATCATTGCATACATTTTTCTTCACCATAGAAATTTAAAGACTAAATCCAACTTCCATTCCTACCAAAGATATTTCTGGCGACTAAATAGAACCTACTTATATCCAAAATCGAGCTATTGAGCTGTCGCCTGCCTGCCTGAATAAGTCACCCTCGCTTCGCTCTTACTTTTTTACCGTTCATTTAATCATGGCTAGTCACGGAAAAATTATAACATGGAAGGAGGATTACACAAAGTATGGCTTTACTAAAACAATTATTGATGGCGAATAAAGTATCTATTATTCATAAAGCTTCAATTGGTGATCTGTTTTTCTGCGTTAACCTCATATTTTTTCATACTTCTTCTCAAACCAAGGGGGTGCGAGGGTAAAATGAATCGGGAAGCGCTGATATATATATATTGAATATATTGAAATATTTTTACTGTCAAATAATGCAAACAGTACGCGGCACGTGCTTCGCCCTAATTCTGGGCTCATCAGGCAGTACACACTCACTGCACCCCTTCTCGGGAATCGAACCTCGGACGTCTGCGCTAGAGGCGAAGCCTCTCATGTTGCACCAGGGTGTGTGGTTCGTTTATTTGACAGTATGTAGATCGGGGTGTGTATATATATATATATATATATATATATATATTACTTTTGAGAATGCAACATATAGTTTTGTCCAGGAGGAAAGCAATCTTGCTTGAAATCAATGGCAACCTTTTGTAGGGTGTGTCCCTGAGACTTATTAATTGTCATCGCGAAGCAGAGCCTTACTGGAAATTTGAGGCATTTCAATTGAAATGGGAGATCAGAGGGTATAACGGTGACACGAGGAATACATTGAGTGTGGAGAAACTCTAGAGACAGCGTGTGTATTAACTTGTGGATTTTTCTGTGAGTATTTGGTGGCAGTGTGACGAAGTTGCTTTGGAAGACGGCATTAGCCGCGGAGCTCAGCTCAGAGCGAAATGAGGTGAATGGGAGGGGAGATGATGACGTCACTCCCCCACCCGCCTTAACTGTCAATCCCCCCACAAACACAGTCTCTCGGAATTTGCATAAGCACAGCCTTTCACCAGCAATTTGAACTTAGTTACAAAATGATCAAAACTCTCGTTTATACCCTGCATCCTCTCATTAAACTTGTATCCCGCATTAGCCGGGGGCACGACAAACGCCAGCGGCAGCCTGTCTATGAACTTTATTTAAACTTTAGGTTTACACCGTGCTTTGTTTCCGAAGTAGCTGCAGTCATGAATATGCTTGTACAGTATGTGTCACTCGCTCGCTTCTTATTGTTTCGCTGCCTTCTCAACTGTATAATGCATGTTTTCTTCAGTGCTTTTTGGAGCTCTTCCTTGTTTTCTACGTAATGCGTTGACAGTCAGTTCACGTGATTACGTGGGAGGCGAAACTCCGCCCCCCATGGCCATTGAGCGCAACTCCATTACATTATATGAAGAAAAATAGGTTCCAGTTATGACCGTTACGTGTAGAATTTCGAAATGAAACCTGCCCAACTTTTGTAAGTAAGTTGTGAGGAATAAGCCTGCCAAATTTCAGCCTTCCACCCACACGGGAAGTTGGAGAATTAGTGATGAGTCAGTGAGTGAGTGAGTGAGTCAGTAAATGAGTGAGTGAGTGAGGGCTTTGCCTTTTATTAGTATAGATCAAACCCTGACTTATCCATGGAAGAACTTAAACGCGAGTATATACAGCCATATGAAAAAGCTTGGGAACCCCTCGTAATTCTTTGGATTTTTCTTTCTCTTTGGCTGAGCTTTCAAAGTAGCAACTTCCTTTTAATACACAACATGCTTTATGGACACAGTAGTATTTGAGCAGTGACATTAGGTTTATTGGATTAACAGAAAATATGCAATATGCATCATAACAAAATTAGACAGGTGTACCCCAACAGAGATATTCCATCAATACTTAGTTGAGCCTCTTTTTGCAAATATAACAGCCTCTAGACGCTGTCCTCCTATAGTCTTTGATGAGTGTCTGGATTCTGGTTGGAGGTATTTCTGACCATTCTTCCATACAAAATCTCTCCAGTTCAGTTCCATTTGATGGCTGCCGAGCACGAACAGCCTGTTTCAGATCATCCCATAGATTTTCGATGATATTCAAATCGGGGGCTGTGATGGCCATTCCAGAACATTGTACTTCTCCCTCTGCACGAATGCCTTTGTAGATTTCCAACTGTGTTTTGGGTCATTGTCTTGTTTGAATATCCAACCCCTGCTTAAGTAACTTCAACTTTGTGACTGATGCTTGAACATTATCCTGAAGAATTTGTTGTTTAACTTTAACTTTAACAAGGGCCTCAGTCCCTGAACTAGCCCCACAGCCCCACAGCATGATGGAACCTCCACCAAATGTGACAGTAGGTAGCTGGTGTTTTTCTTGGAATGCGGTGTTCTTCTTCCGCCATGCAAAGTGCTTTTTGTTATGACCAAATAACTCCATTTTTGTCTCATCAGTCCAAAGCACTTTGTTCCAAAATGAATCTGGCTTGTCTAAATGAGCATTTGATACAACAAATGACTCTGTTTGTGGTGTGAGTGCAGAAAGGGCTTCTTTCTCATCACCCTGCCATAAAGATGTCCATCCATCCATTATCCAACCCGCTATATCGTAACTACTTGGTCACAGGGGTCTGCTGGAGCCAATCCCAGACAACACAGGGTGCAGGGCAGGAAACAAACCCTGGGCAGGGCACGCACACACACACACACCCACACACCAAGCATACAATAAGGACAATTTAGAATCGCCAATGCACCTAACCTGCATGTCTTCGGACTGTGGGAGGAAACCGGAGTACCCGGAGAAAACCCACATAGACACAGGGAGAACATGCAAACTCCACGCAGGGAGGACCCGGGAAGCAAACCCGGGTCTCCTGTGAGGCAACAGCGCTACCCACTGCGCTACCATGCCGTCTGCCATACAGATGTTCTTTGTGCAAATTGCTCTGAATTGTAGTGCGATATACAGATACACCATCTGCAGCGAGATGTTCTTGCAGGTCTTTGGAGGTGATCAGTGGGTTGTCTATAACCATTCTCACAATCCTGCCTCTGCATATGCCGCTCCTGTATTTTTCTTGGCCTGCCAGACCTGAGGTTGGTTTAACAGCAACTGTGCCTGTGGCCTTCCATTTCCTGATTCCATTCCTTACAGTTAAAACTGACAGTTTAAACCTCTGAGATAGCTTTTTGTAGCCTTCCCCTAAACCAGGAGACTCAACAATCTTTGTTTTCAGATCTTTGAAGAGTTGGTTTGAGGATCCCATGCTGTCTGTCACTCTTTAGAGGAGAGTCAAAGGGAAGGAAGCACAACTTGTAATTGACCACCTTAAATACCTTTTACCACTCATGATTGGACACTCCTGTCTATGAAGTTCAAGGCTTAACAAGCTCATCCAACCAAGTAATCAGCATTGAGCAGTGACAGCCATTCAAATCAGCACAATGACAAGGGGACCCACATTTGTGCACAGCCAGTTTTCACATTTGATTTAATTTTATACAACTAAATACTGTGTCACTAAAAATCTTTGTTCGAAAAACACCGCAGTACTCACATGTTCCTAGGAAATGAAAGACATACCACTGTTATCTTTTTTATTGAAAGGAGAGTCAATTATTATGCAGGCTGAGAGGGGTTCCCAAACTTTTTCATATGACTGCATGGTATTGGCTTTATTTGAAGCACTTCATACCAACTCTTGCTGACTGTGTGTGTCCTTATTGCCTGTCTCATCCTTGGTCTATGACGATGGACAGTTCTCAGTTCAAGCTGTTAGTGACCATGGAGCTAACCTGGACCGTCATATTGACAAATAAGGTAATTGTGTTAAACAATATACAGTTTCAAAATAGATTGCACCCCATGTTTAGGTTACATCTCTGCCATCTTTCTATGCATTTATAGTTTCTGCAAATAAGATACCTTCCTTGTCTTTTCTATTTCATTATGAAGCAGGATTATTCTTCATATACCAGGAGCTAGCATATGTCCTTTTATACTCTTTTTATAGTTGATGAGCTGTGCTTAACATCGAAAAGGATAAACAGGTTTACCACAGTACATTCAAATGACCCCAAAAAGGGTTACAAAAATATTAAAATCTCTCAGACTGGCCATATGAATTCAATAAAATGTAATGAATAGGCCAAATAACATGGATAGATTACATGGCTACAGTCTTTGCAGTTTTAAAAGCAAATCACTCTGTTAGTACTGCTGGGACCACCAAAATGTGCTTAGCTCTAAATGTGATAACATACATACCAAGACAGTTTATGGCCACCATTCATCACTAATGCAGATGTTTGAGTTGTGAGGTACACCGGAATCCTTAAAGAAAAACTCCATACACATACAGAAAAGAGAACCTGTCGCATATGATTGTGAGGGACTAATAATCTGGCACTTTGCTGCATTGTGCCAGATGCCCAGCTTACAGAGAAATAATCTAGATATCAATAATATAGGACATAATATTAATTATAAGGAAAGCTATGACTTACCTGCAATAATTACTACTATTAGGACCACACCGAAAGCCGTCTTCTCTGGTACACCTTTGTAGACACAAAAACACAAGCCTGATTATAACCATTTTGTATCCTGTCTTTAAACACTGGTTTTACTGAGTATTACTGTTGGACTTCTTATTACTTATAGACAGACGAAGAAGAGTTTACTTTTAAAATGTTTATCTATTCAGTAAACTCTTATTCACCTGGTAAGACATGGTATTGTATGTACACAGGGTTTTTTTAAGACCACCAGTGTTTTGTCTTTCACTGGTTTACTCACCTTATTCTGGTTTTGCGTATGCATATACAGTAAGCTCAGTTCATTTTAGCTTCAGACTTCTACAGAGAGTTTAACTCTCCATCACCTACTTCTTTGACAAATGTTGAATATATATGAACTACAATTAGTCACAGACAATGAGAAAGAGAAAGCTAACTGTACCATGCCAATTGATGCCATTTTTACATGACCTAAACTGGAGTCTGCCTCAGTGAAAGCTATTGAGTCACCACAAGCCTATTCAGTCATTTAGTAAATGACATTGTAAAGTGCCATTAAACAGCATGTACTGAATGCAGTCTGCTAAGTTGAATGTATGGTGTTGTTGTTCAACAACTTCAAGACCATTTCTATGAAATATTGTCTAATGCTGAATTTAATGTATTGATTATCTGTTGTTGGTACTGAACTGGTCCCATTACTCTGAGGGAGACACACCAGTAAGAATCTCAATGTCCTATGTGCACTAGAACTGAATGAGTTTACTATATTCAAATCCAATCAATGGCACCCTGAAAAAGTCAACACTCTCAAACACAGCAGGCACGAAAACAAAACCAAACAGCAGGTCATAAGGCAGCATATAATGTTAGGCATTTCTAAAAGGCATTGGTGCTAGCTTGAGGAAAGAACCTGAAATTTAAGGCCCGTTTGTAGCACTTAAAAGGCCTCGGTTTGCTGACCTCATCCTCCATGGTTAGACACAAGTGTCTGCCCATAGTGCTAACTCATATTACTCAAAATATTAAATGTGATGCTTCGATTAATAGAATTACGACAGGATTAAAGAACAACACAAGCACAAAGATCTGTGCTTAAACGTGCCAAAAATAAGAAGGCGCAAAATGGTCTGACAAACATTGCTTACCAAAAATCATGCAGCAATAAAATGCTATTAAGACAGTGTCTGGCTTTCTAACCAAATCAGAAAAGGTGTTTTTGTTTCATGTGTTTTTGGATTCTTGGTAGTGCAAAACAGCCATCATCATAGCATCCTGTTGAGCAGATGTGATTGTGTTCTGAAATGTGAGTAGGCACAGGTGTCACAGCAATGATGTTGTGATGGCTTGTGCTTCTTTGGAATCAAAAAACAACAAAATAATGCCCGCCAGATAAAACCTGATATATGTCTCACTTATATCATTTAGGATTATGCAATAGAAAGACACAAGTTTTGCTGGTCTTCATGTCAACATGTGTTGATTTGGTGTTGTATCCAATATCAGCCATTTTATACATTTTTCTCACATATTATTGTGCTTCACGTATTCACCTACTTGCAGTCACTCGTTACTACCAATACTGTAAAAAAGCTGATACCATTATGTTTGGTATACTTGGCTAACTTTGCTGTCGACTCAGTTCTTGTGACATCCCTACATGATGCTCTAACCAGGCACATTTTTGTTTCCAACAGCTCAGTAATTACCCTAAAATGAACATCTTGGCATGTCTTTGACATGTGTGCCTTCATCAGGAACATGATTTTACAGCATGGGGCACAGTTCCCATATCAATCTAAAATAAACGAAACTTGGAAAGAGTTACAAAGCCATTGCTAAGGGATCTGAGGCTGTATTGCCAAAATGGGTTACCTTTTTGGCTAGCATTCAATTGTCCCATAAGTGATAATCCTGTATACGATATCTCCAACAAAAAAACATACATGATTTCTATGATATAAGAAAAATAAAATCCTTTAACACCATTTGGGTTCTACAGGTACTTGATCTATGGTCAATGTTTATGATTATGCCATGAAAAAGACAACGGGAGGAAAAAATGATCATGGCCAAAGTAGTCATGTAGGAAGCCACTGCTTGTTAAGGAAAACAATCTGGTAGAATGTACAAGGATGATTCCCTACAGCTTTGTAATAATGTCTTAAATGGCATAAAAAGATTTATCAACCCAGCATTGAAGCATTATGATGGTAGTGTCACAGTTTTTAAACACTGTATTAGCATTTGTGTATCTTGCCATTACTGAAGAATCTATTAACTTTGCACTGTATTACAAGATCCTTCAGGAGAATACCTTCCTATTTACCAATGTGGAAATGGTTTATACAGCAAAACAAGAACACATAACACCACAGTAAGTCTACACCAGAATGGTGAAAGAAAAAGAAAATTATACTTATGGAATTGGCTAGTCGAAGTGTAGACCTAAATCACCTTTAGATGTGGTATCAGGACTCAAAACAAGCAGTGTGTCCTGTAAAAGCCACAGTGTAATCCGGTTGGCCCAAACTTTTCTGAGACCCTGATCAATAACCAGATAATTATTTTAGTTTGTGTTATTGCTTCTAAAGACATTTTACCATCTTAAGAGTACAGGGGGGGTACCTCCTTTGTCTTCTACAGGTAAATTTAGTATGACTTACCTTTTTAAAATACATTAAACATATAATTGTGTTTTAAGAGTATTACACAGGGGATTGGTAATTGAGCATTACAGATAAAAGCTTTACTTTGGACTGAGGACATATCAGAATTTCAGAAAAATTGTAATTATCATTAAACATTTATAGTCTAATAAATGTCCTGAACAAAAGGACCAACATACAAGACATAACTGTGCAAGTTACAGAGTTTCTTGAGCTTTAACCCTATTTCAAACTCAAAGAATCATTAAAAATTACAATACTCATCATTTTCTTACCTTCAAGTGTCACTGTGTCATGTTCTGTGAGTGGCTTGTTGATTCCATCCAAATTAGCCTCACATGAGACTTCCTCCCACTCTTTCCTTGGTATACTCAGAATGACGTCAGTGCTGCTTATACACTCTCTTTTCCCCTCACATGTTAAAACATGAGACGTGTACCCGTTTTTCAACCATCTAATAGTAACTTTACTAAATAGGCAGCCATCCAGCTTGCAGTACACCGTTGTCTCCCCTTTCTTTAGGATTCTGGGTGAAATCGTCAAGGTAGGCTCTACAATAAGAAAAAAAGTTTAAATTTAACCTGAAGCAAAAAAACAAACAATAAAAGGTTTATACATAACAACATTGCAGGAGACAGCAGCAGAACTTTTTTGGAAGAAGCAGAATTTTTCTTTTTTTTTTTTATTTAAATTGTTTAAAAGTGGACCTTGTTATTTTTCAGCCAGGGTTCCTCTGCTGACTGTGGCTCAAATTCTTGTTTAACATATGCTTTGTTCAATTTTGATTTTGTTGTACAAGTTAATAATATAGTTTACTTAGTTTCTGTGTATCTATGGATCTTTTGTTATTTTCCATGTGTTTTGTGGGTGTTTCACTAATCGACAGGACAACCTGCTCATCACCACCAGGGACCTTCCTCACATCAGCTTTATAAAGGTAAGAATTTTCCACAGTTCCTGGTGAGCTCTTGTGTTTTTTGTGATTTTTGACCTTCTGTAGTTTTTCAGCTTTGCTATTGGATTACAGTATTGACAGTTGACTGCACATGGAATTGCCTTCTATAGGCATTATATGTGTAATTGCGATTTCATAGTTACATAAGATTCATAAATATTTTACTAAATGACAGTGCATAATCTATGGGAGGTTCTTATAACCCCCATCAGTTGAACTGAATTGGTATATTCTAACCATTTCTAACAGCTCTGACTAAACATTATTCTCAGTTAGTGATCAGCCTTGCCATGTGTAAGGTGTAGAGGGCACATGGTTTTAAACCGTGCCTATGTTCCTACGTGCCTGTTAAGAATTGCATACCTTGTGTGAGTGTTTTCTGTGTGAAGTGACATATAAGACAAAGCACTTAATTTAAGTGCAGCGGCGTACGTTTATAGTGTACAGAAGAAGAAGTAAAGAACTTTTAAGTACAGAAATAACTAAAGTTTCTCAAGAAAAGCTAAGTTTGGAGAAGATACATTTTTCTTGTTTTTTTTGCCTTTTACTCTACTTGTGTAACTACTTTTTTCTTTATTCTTGTATGGATTATTTGTTTTTAACTTTTGGACTGAGGGATTTCTTTCGGCACGCATTTTACCCGTGCTTGAACTCGCCTTATACTCTGCCAGCTACAGTATGCCTTTTGTGCTCTTTTGAGCTTCACAGTGGAACAGGTCCTTTCAGTGAAATAAATCTTTAATTTTATATAAAGATTTGATGTGGCCCTTAGTGTTACTAGTTGGGCTTTTTTGACTGGATTTTCCCTCTAGTGAGCATTTTTGGAATCATCCAGAATTTAAGTACTTTGGGACTCCTAGTCATAACAGGCATTTACAAAGATGGTTTATTCCTTTCTATGCTTAAATAGCCTCCTATGTTAAAACAGCTTGTTACGAAAATTAAACGTTCATGTTAAAGGAATACTGCAGACATAAATGATACTTTTTTAACATGTTAATTACCCCATATAGTTTATAGTGATGGTAGAGAAAAACAATTAATCTCATCCTTTCTTGGAGAAAGGACCTAACAAAAATTCTAACTGAATGGAAGTGACCAACTCTAGACAACAGCAAATAGTATGAAAATCTTCCATCGAAAAAAGAAACAAACATTCTCACATAACTCATGACACATAATCCACAGGTCTGTTACCTGTTCTTATGCACAGAACATGCAAAATACACGTTTTGCTTGCTAAAATGCCATTAATGCTTATGACAAATCACAGCATAAATGATAAAGAGGAAAGGCACAATCCAGTGTGTTTGAATTAAAAAATCCGCCTCTCCCCCTCATTCATTGGTGAAGAATCCTGTGTTCAATTCAGAAGCGTTGAATTATGGGAATGTGCCATTTCTGTTTATCATTGACAATGACTTTTCCACAAGTATTAAGAGTATTTTAAAAAAGAAAACCCATATTTTACATGTTCTGAGCATAAAATGGATAACAGACATGTGGATGCTGCAACACAAGTTACATGAGCATTTTTTTAAATTAGTATTTTTTTTAAACAGTACTTTCAGCAGTTGCACAACCAAGAGTGGACATAATTAATAAATCATTCTTAAAGTTTGCCAAGGTTTTAAATTTATTTCATAAGTGATTCTGTATTTTTCTTGGTCTTTTCCTAAGGTTTCAAGAAATTTGGAAATGTCAGTCAGTCATTTTCCAACCCGCTATATCCTAATGGGATCACAGGGGTCTGCTGGAGCCAATCCCAGCCAGCAAGGCAGGAAACAAACCCTGGGCAGGGCACCAGTCCACCGCAGGACACACACACAGACACACCAAGCACACATTAGGAACAATTTAGGATCGCCAATGCACCTAACTCGCATATCTTTGGACTGTGGGAGGAAACCCACGCAGACACGGGGTGAACATGCAAACTCCACGGAGGGAGGACTCGGGAAGTGAACTCAGGTCTCCTTACTGTGAGGCAGCAGCAATACCACTATGCCAGCGTACCGCCCATTTAGAAATGTGCTTAATCTTAATGTATATTTTTTCTTTTTGGGGATGAGGCGGCCTACAGGAGGGAGGTGGACAGTCTGGCATCATGGTGTGAGGGCAACAACCTCACCCTCAACACAGACAAGATGAAGGAGATGATAGTGGACATGAGGAAGGGGAGGAGACCTCACCGGCCACTGTTCACCCGAGGGCTTGAAGTGGAGAGGGTGAGCAGCATTAAATACCTGGGTGTCTACATCAGTGAGGACCTTACTTGGACACTTAACACCACACAGCTGGTCAAGAGGGCTCAACAGCGGCTGTACTTTCTGAGGAGGCTGAGGAAGTTTGGTATGTCGACTAAGATCCTCGGCAACTTTTACAGCTGTATTTTTTAGAGCATCTGGACCAGCTGCATCACCGTGTGGTGCGACAACACTACTGCTATGGACCGCAAATGCCTGCAGAGAGTGGAAAAGACTGCTGAGATCACCAGGACCCCACTGCCCTCTCTGGAGAGCATCTACAACAGCAGAGTCCACAGAAGAACTGCTTCGATCCTCAGGGACCCCCAACATGAACTGTTCACACTCCTACCCTCAGGCAGGAGGTCCAGATGTATGAAATGCAGGACTTCCAAGCTAAAGAGCTCTTTCTTTCCCAAGTCCATTGGACTCCTGAATAACTGACTGGAGTTTATAACCGTGGTCCACCTCATTCTGTCGACCTCACACAAATGTATTTGACTTGTCCATCACACACCTACCTGCACATTACACCTTATACTTCTATTCTGTTTTTATACTTTATCCTGCCTCTGTTACTTATTATCTATCTGCTACTTATTATTTATGTTTATCTTTATATGTTGGTTTTGTCATTTGGTGTGGACAGCAAAGAAAGAATTTCATTGTACAGGAAAACGTGTTTCCTTACTGTGCACATGACAATAAACTTTGAACAAACTTTGAACAAATGTTGACATTCTGTAGTGTTTTATTTTTATTGTTCCCTACCCGCCATTGTGATTTTCATAGGTACTGCCGTTTGTAGATTTCTTGTCACAATGCAGTGACCCAATGCTAGGAAGCATGGTCTTGTGGCTACAACCTGTGAGTCCAATAAAGGTTGGTGTCACAGGCCTCTCTCAGTATAAGCGGTAAAATGCCAAAAAAAACTTTAGGTTATCAAAAACTGGAAAGTAACGTGATGTTTTTTTTCAGAGTTCTACAAAATGCCTTTTTCGGGTAACAAGTAATGGATTAAGAACTTACAACTTTTCTGCAGCAATGGAAAGTTGATGCAAACAATTCCTGCAGGTGCCTCAACATTTGTTGATTACTTTACAAACTCCTTGTCAGTGTGGGAACAAACTGTATTGCTACACCCTCTGATGTAGTATTTGGATGATATTGCACTCTATATCACTATCATAATGGTGAGAAATAGGCATAGTACAATGCATCTTGTAGTAGTAACAAAGCCTTTTAAAAAGTTTAACAAGGTATGTAACATCTAATTGTAATTAGACCTCTTCTATGTGATCATCACTAATTTATCAAAGGAAATCAAAAGTAAAAGTTAAATATCAGTTTTGGCCGAAGATAAGCCTGTCAACTGACACCACCTACAGTCTAGCTTTTGTGCTTTCACTTTCATCTGTATATTTATCAAACATGCAGAGAGCTTACTTCACATTTGCAATCTTAACATCACCAATATTTCATTAAGAATTTCCTTTTTTGCATATGTAGTAAAATATTCTTGTACACACACACACACACACACACACACGTGTGCACCTAACACAATAACTATGGCATTTTTTATGTCAGCCCACTCATGACACTAACACAAGTAGCCACCATGTCTTTCTTAAAACAGCATACCTGTAGATCTGACACAAGAAATGTAAAAAAGAAAAAGGGAGAGAAAGATTACAAGCCATTCAATTTCAAGTGGAGTTTGCCACATTGTTCTTCTATTACTTCTCAGTCATACAGCGGTTATCATTCAACAAATCCACCCTACATTGCAAAATTGATTGTGCACAGAATTTACTTTTGGGGCTTCTGAAAAATACATATTGCCACCTTCAAGATAAAAAATAACATAATTTCACTACATAGTTGTTCATTTTTAACTTCTGCACAGGTACCAGAATTAGATTTTTGGACATGAAAACATACAATAAGACCCATGTCTTCATTTAATTCATGTTTAAAATTATAGTAGAAAAGAAAAAAATGGATAGTACAGCAACTTAATGTAGAAACCAAAATGACCAAGTTCAGCATATGAGTTGTCAAATATGTAAAATCACTGCATGTACTCTCAGACATAAATAGAGACATATGAAAATCATTACAATGGCCAATAATACTGCACACTATTAACCCGCTGCTTAAGTGATCTTAAAATGCTTTTTTTAATGTATCTGAGAAGAAAAAAATGAAGGCAGTATTTGGTGACATTCCCAGTTTCATCCATCTATTATCCAACCCGCTATATCCTAACTACAGGGTCACGGGGGTCTGCTGGAGCCAATCCAAGCCAACACAGGGCGCAAGGCAGGAAACAAACCCCAGGCAGGGCGCCAGCCCACCACAGGGCACACACACACACCAAGCACACACTAGGGACAATTTAGGATCGCCAATGCACCTAACTTGCATGTCTTTGGACTGTGGGAGGAAACCCATGCAGACACAGGGAGAACATGCAAACTCAATGCAGGGATGACCTGGGAAGTGAACCCGGGTGTCCTAACTGTGAGGCAGCAGCGCTACCCACTGCGCTACCATGCCACCCTTCACAGTTTCAGCTCTGCTTAAAAATATTGTAATATAAAGACATGTATTTTTTTTTGTTTGCACAGTGAGACATTTTACAGAAATATATTTTACAGATGTGTATATATATATATATAAAACGACTACATTTATGGCTCTCCGACGTGTCTCAGCATACTGCGTAAGACTCGCGTGTCTATGGGAAATGCAATTTGCTACTTACTGCAGATGTGAAGTCGAATCTCCTCCTTTCCCCCATTTAGAGACGGGTGTTGCACAAGACAGGAAAAAACTCCACCGATTTCACTCACAGTTGGTGTAAACGTGTAATTGTTTGATGCCGTGAAGCTGCCATCAGGGTTATTCTGAATCTCTACAGGGCTCTGGGATGAAAGGGGCTGGGAGTCTCTGAGCCATTCAATAGAGACAACTCCAGGGTAGAAACCCTCTGCCCGGCACTCCAGTGAGTTTTTTTGATCCACCACAACTAACGGTGGCTTTAATGAGATGTTAGGAGCAACTGGATAATAAAAGAAAAAAAAATACTGGCAGTGAAATTTTCTACACAGAAACATTTCCATTCAGAGTTTATTTCATTTCTTGTGAAGGACTACGCTGTAGAGGAAAATGTGATTAAGAAAAACACTTCATTTTTCTGCAAAACAAAACCCCATAATTTCACAGTTAGTTGAAAAAAACTAAGTTAGCAATGCATATTAATCACTAAAATATTTCACTGGGGTGATTCTTTTGAGAATTTTGACTTTTTACTGAGCTACACACATACAACACACCCAAAGACTGAAAAAATACAGCAGGTTCTTTATCCTTAATCAGAGGTTCAAATATACTGTTTCAATATAAAAGCTTCATAAGTCACCTTAACAATACAAATAATGCACCATTACAAGATGGTGCAAGTTTATGAAACAGACAAGAATATTATTCAGTTAAACACAAATTATTAAAGCAGCTTCCCATTTAGGACCACATTACAACCTTAATGTCATTGGATCCATTTGATTTATTTACTTTAAGGTTCTGCATGATTGCCAACTATGGAGGGGCATGGAGGTACCTACGCCCCCTCTACATCCTAAACTTGGAAAGGGGGCAATGCCTCCTAATCTTAGAGTACTGCTAGAGAAAAGTCGTGATGGTGAAAATGAGAGGAAAAGACCACACCAATTTCATTTGACTTCGTAGGTTTCTACAGGCTACGAAGGCTTCATTCAGATTACAGATTAAAAGTGACTCAGTTCTGATTTTTGTCTCACATGCAATTTTTTTTCATTGAGAGTTCAAATTAATTTTCTAAGCCATTCAAGCCCAATATGACTGCGTACTGATATCTATTCATAATCTGCGAATTTAACTCATCAAACAGATGCAACCTAATAGATGACGAATACCAGCTACATACATACATACTGCCGACATGCTAACTTCAAATATAGCATGGAGTGTCTACGTAATTTGCCAGCGCACGATGGCAAGTGTTCAAAGATGCTTTGCATTAATTTGTCACTGCAGGAATATGTACATCGAACGCATGGACATGACACGGGGGAACTCTGCAAGATTATCTGGGAAAAAAATGGGCCTAAGGTGTGATATTTTAGAAAACACGTAACAACTGAGCTGTATAAGCAGGATTTATTTTTTCTTGTTTTTGTGACTCTTAAAATATCAAATCTGTGTCACGAGTGAAAAAAAGTTAACCATTGAACACTGAACAACCATACAAATGGAATAAGTTAAGTTTGTATTTAACCCACCTGCCTAACCGGTAGTTAATAGAGATGGTGACAGTACCTCTTTTCAGTGCAGATGTTACGAACTGTACCAGGAGGGTGCTGTGTGGTACTGTGCAGTATGGTGGCGGTTTAGTAAGAATGCTCGAGAGCTCAGCTGATGTCACCTGGAAATGCACTCCACTTAAAGTGTTCAGAAGCAGTATCTGCTCAGCTATGTCCAGGGAGCCTTCTTTACCTCAGACCAGTAAGAAACTGATCCTGAGAGCTGTTGTAATCCAAACATTGCCACCTGCAGTTACCACAATGCACATCTACAAACTGAGAAGGCTCAGGGTATGTGTGTCCACGACAACACAAGGAGAGACTGGGGTACCTGCCAAACAGTTTGGTTACTTTTGTCTAGTGCCTGGGGGAAACAGCAAGTTCACACTCTTCCTTGTGCTTTTCCCATGTCTACGTGCTCTTCAGGAGCCCCCAGCACACCTGCCATACTATTACATAGCAGCCTTCTGTTTCCACAAAGACATCTGCAGGACATTGTCCACTGCTCTTCTGTTACTCTAATTTTCTGTAAGACTCCTTGCACATACCATTCTGGTGGTGCCTTAATCAAGCCAAGCAGTTTTTCAGAAAATTTTAATTTATCAACAAAGTAGGGTATTGAGGTAGGGCCAATTGTAATCTCCATGCAGTACTAGGGTGTTGTACTGTGTTAGCCATTATGAATGTAGTGACAAGTCAAGTTAAATGACACTTTTTATTGGCTAACTAAAAAAGATACATCTTTTCTGAAGAAGGGGCCTGAGTCGCCTCAAAAGTTTGCATACTGTAATCTTTTTTAGTCAGCCAATAAAAGGTGTCATTGTACTTGACCAATCTTCATGCAGATAAACTACATTCCAAAATCCTTTAGGAACATATTACTTTTGCAAAAATAATTTAAGTATACATAATCTACAGCAGGGGTGTCAAACCCCAGGCCTGGAGGGCTGCAGTGTCTGCAGATTTTCATTTTAACCCTTTTCCTAATCAGTGACCAGTTTTCACTGCTAATTAATTTCTTTTCTCTTCATTTTAGTAGCCCTGTTTCTAAGGATTCAGTCCTTTGAATTATTTCCTTCATTAAATGACAGCCAAACAGAAATGAGATGTGAAACGAGCCAACAGATGACAAGCTAAAGTGGGGCTTCAAACTCCAATCGATTTCACTCTGACCAGTTTCTTAATGAGAAGCTCTATTCTTGCTGTTAATTAAACTCGTTATTTAATTCCATGGCTTGTTGCTGCTCTCATTCTGCCACAGCAGACATTTCCAAAACTGTTGATTTTTCTGTTTTTTCTAAGAAAACCGTCAAAATGTTTTGGTGACCAGAGAGATCAAGTTTACCGAGACCATCACCTTTCTTTATTTTCAGATATTGTGTGATGGGCACAGATGAGCTGGTCATGAGGTGACTTGTTTTGTGTCTCATCACTGTTTGGCTGCTAATTAAGGAAGAAGAAACAACTAAGGGGCCTGAGCAAGTTAATGAAAACTAAAGATAAAGAAGTTAATTAGCAGCAAAAAACTGGTCACTAATAAAGAAGATGGTAAGAACGAAAACCTGCCGCCACTGCGGCCCTACAGGACTGGAGTTCGACATCCCTGATCTACAGATGCTAAGATGTGGCCATAGACATCTTTATGATGCAATGTGTCCTAGTCTTCCTGTTATTTTGTATAATCATTTTGAACAATATTCACACTGATGTACTGTACATTGTTTTATAGTAGACCGATGAATTTGCTATTTTTTAAATGTTATTAAGACTGATGAGCACTTCCAACAGTCTATCTCATTTTTTTCCTTGAAGTGCTTTCAGATTATAGTATACTGCATCGGTAACACTGGACTGGCCAGGCTTTTATTTTTAGAGACTTGGGACTACAAATGTTCACTTGTTGCATGTTTGCCTACTGCAATAAAAATTACCAGAAAAGGAGCACTTACAAAAATATCCACAAGATGGCAGCATGAATCTATTTAAACATGATATAACCACTTTCATACAGGTAGATGTGTATCAAAGAGACTCAAAAAACAGGCCCATTATTCAGGATAGCAGTACCTAGTGAATGTAATACTGCACTTACACCAGAATTACGCCTGATTAGGTATTTTTTTTCTACCTAATGTGAGCCATTCAATGTTCTGTGTTTGGCCCTCATTAAAATTTTTGCCCAATCCTCCATGCAAAATTCCTTCAGCTGCAGGATGCTTATGGGTTTTCTTGCATGCTCTCCCCAATTCAACATTTCAATGGGATTCAAATCAGTACTTTGACTCGACCAGCCCATAAGCCTCCAATTCTTTTTTTTTGAGCCATTCTTTGTTGGACTTGCTAGTACGTGTTTGATTATTATTATGTTGAAAGGTCCATTTCCTGTTCAACTTTCAGAACAGATGGCCTCACATTCTTCTATGGCACACTTTGATCAAACTGCGAGCTGGTGAGGCACTAACGCAGCAATGTAACCCCAAACGAGAACGTTTCCACCACTCGGCTTTACAGCTGGTATGAGATTCTGAAATGCTGTCTTCAGTTTGCACTAAACATGGCTATTGTGACTGTGGCCGAACACCACTTATCTAAAATTAATCCATCGAGAGTACAGCATTCCAGAGGGCCTGGTCTTTGCCTAGATGTCCAAAGGCAAGCTATACACTTGCTCCACAAAAGACTTTATTTCTGGCACACCCTGCATTTATTGTAGGTCACATTTGTGTAACTTCTGCATGCACTTTGACACCAAATGTTAAGAGTTACCTGCAAATTCTTGGAGACTTCTTTTAGTATGAAAATGGTCAGCTCTTGTGCTGAATTTTTTTGGGCCGACCAGTCTTGGATAAACTAACAGTTATGTGAAATCTCCATCACGTGTAGGTGACTTTCCATAGGGTGGAATGATTAATTTCAAATCATTTGGCCAATTTTTCAAAATAGCTTGCCAGATTCCTAGGAATACAAAACCTTCTTTCTGAGGGCCTTATAGAGCTCTTTCGATAGTGGCATGTCACTACACATGTGCGTTCTGGCGCACTATGGCTGCCGTCGCATCATCCAGGTGGATGCTGCACACTGGTGGTGGTTGAGGAGATCCCCTTCCTTGTATGTAAAGCGCTTTGAGTGCCTTGAAAAGCGCTATATAAATGTAATTAATTATTACATGTCAATAGCAAAGAAAAAACCAGATCTTCAATATAAATAAGACAGTTTGGTCTATTACTGTGTTTATTATTGCTTTATACCTGCTAGTTGAAATTCTCAGTAAAGAAAATAAATAGATGATTAGCTTGTCTTACCTGTCACATGAAGATATATTTTCCTAGTTTCTGAATTTGGTGCCTCAGTTACTTCACATTCATAATCTCCTGCATCTTCAAAAACTACATTCCTGATAACCAAGGAGGCATTTCCTTTCTGTAGCTCACTTTCCAGCAATGTTGTCCGGCTGGATTCTTTTACAATGCTGTCCATATATTGTATCAACTCGATGCCTTTGTGTTTCCATATTATAATAACAAACCTAAGTCCATTTTTACTCTCTGCAACAGTGAAGAAGCAAGGCAACAGCGCGGTTGACTGGGCGGCTGCTTTGACTTCCTGGTATGGAGCAAAGACATGGAATTCACCCAGCACAACTAGAGAAAGAAAAAAACAACAGTCAGACGAAAAGTGTTGCAAAGGTTAGAAAGAAAAACTGGACATTTCTGAATCGTAAAACATAAAATATGCCTCAGTTTGGAAGGCTTCTCACGCATTGGCCATCATCTTCCCTCAATGACATTTTGCCCTTATGTTAGACAAGACCAGACTTAAGAATTATATCTGAACCAATGACCTGTCAGTCACAGCTATGACTAAATCATTTTAGGATCAACCAATTACAGTGGATAACAGTCGAACTGAAAAAGAAAAGCACAAATCAGCGTCCAGTGCCAGGATATGAAGGTGAGATAATTGTACTGCATGAAATATTTTTGTGGTAATTCTACCATTGTCAGGAGACATTTTAAAAATACAGTACAGTCCAAAGGTTTGGACACACCTCCTCATTCAATGTGTTTTCTTTATTTTCATGACCATTTACAGCACTCCATCACTCTCCTTCTTGGTCAAATAGCCTTTACACAGCCTGGAGGTGTGTTTGGGGTCATTGTCCTGTTGAAAAATAAATGATCGTCCAACTAACCTGACTTCTGCACAACACAACCCCATTGATAAAGCAAGAAATTCCACTAAATAACCCTGATAAGGCACACCTGTGAAGTGAAAACCATTTTAGGCGACTACCTGTTGAAGCTCATCGAGAGAATGCCAAGAGTGTGCAAAGCAGTAATCAGAGCAAAGGGTGGCTATTTTGAAGAAACTAGAATATAAAACATGTTTTCAGTTATTTCACCTTTTTTTGTTAAGTACATAACTCCACATGTGTTCATTCATAGTTTTGATGCCTTCAGTCATGAAAATAAAGAAAACACATTGAATGAGGAGGTGTGTCCAAACTTTTGGCCTGTACTGTATGTCGAAGTGAGGAGGTGAGGAAAATAAAGAAAACTAGTTGAAGCCCACCGTACCATACGGCGGTGTAAGAATAGGAACAGAAAATGGTGAGAAAGGAATTCAGTATAACAAAGGCTTAGGAAACCACCGTCGCAGTATAACGGAAATAGCAAGGAGCAAAACCAATGCCAATGATCGAGAGAGAATCTTCCTGTAGCAGGCTATGGAAAACATAGACATATATAGATAGATGTCACATTCACTGTGTTGCTCAGTCAACACGATAAGTCAGCACGTCAGCCTTATTGCGAGTGGTAAAAGTGCCATTTAAACTAATACGGGTAGACGTGGAAACCGGGTTTTCTGATTAAAAAACAATAACGTTTTAAACAGTATTGTTTACATACAACAGATTTTGGCGAATCGTTTACATGCAATTATTTATATCCATTTATACATTAAATGCATGCATATCCCATGGTCTTAGAGTTGGTGGGTGGGGCTCTGTGAGTTGACAGGCGTGGCTCTTGGTCTTGCTTGCCCTTAGTTAGAGTTGGCGGGCAGGGCTCTGTCAGTTGGCGGGCATGGCTCTCTGTCTTGCATACGCTGTAAAGTCAACATGGCTCAGAGGTGCATGTGGACTATTGCACAGACGAAAGCGACTGAGGCTTGCGTGCCTCGAGAGTGACGCTGGACTCGGGAGGACAGTTACAGTTGGCGTGCGTGGCTCTGTCGTGCGTATCACATGACGCGGTAGGAGGGTTAGAGTTGGCGGGCGGGGCTCTGTCGAGTGTATCCCATGGTCTTAGAGTTGGCGGGCAGGGCTCTGTGTTGCTTGTGCTCACTGTCTTGGGTGGCCTCAGTGTCTCGCGTGCCCTTAGTAAATTATATATATATATAGATAATAACAATAAAAAAACATATATATATATATATATACACACACGCTGTATATATACACACTCTTTGAGGGACAGATTGGCATCCTACCCAGGATGGACCCTGTTCCCTTGGATGCCTGGGAGGACTTGATAAAAGTCAGGGAGGGGGGCTGTGATTCTCCCCTTCCACTCCAGGATGTATGGTCATGGAAGAATGCTGCAGCAGAAGCTATGGAAGGTCACACTGGATGGGCTTGTGAACCTGGAAGTATGGGACAGTGAGTGACTGTCTGCTACAGACAGTACTCTGGGTGGCAGCACCCAGTCCAGTAAGCCCCAGTATGGATGCCTGCAGGGCAGCATAAGAGTTGTGGTCCCATGGGGATGCTCTGTTCTTTGAAGTCTGACAGGGGTAACTGTTGGATATTGATGGCACAAAGGCCATTGTGGTCCTGTCTGACCTGGAAGTACTTCCTGGGAATAATAGATTGTGTACCAGAAGTACTCTCAGATTGGGCTTTAAATGTGAGCCTCCAAATGACCTGAACCTGGAGCCAGGAGAGCAATTAGGCAACACTCGACTGGGTGGAGTGGAGAGAACACGATGCAATGTAACAGAACATACAGGGAAGGGAAATGTTATGTGTATGCTGAGTAATTGGAAAAGGAGGCATGTAAAATGTACCCTGTGCAAATTAAAAGCCTTTTATTGACCCAGGACTGTGTCATTTGTAGTTGTTTCTGCGGTTTGGGGCTCAGTGGTGCGTGGGTGTATGTGTGTGTATATATATACACACACACATATATATATAGTATATATTCAAACATGTTGTTCGGTCTTTTGACAAACCAAAGCTGGGTGAGCTTCCCCTTCAATTTTTCTCTACCTCAGTTGATTAACAGGAATGTCAGCAGAGGGGCATTGGTTCAACAGGTACAATATTCCCATTAGTGAAGCACCAAGGTGAAGCATTAACAGATTCTGCAGGAAGCCACTGCTTTAAGGTGCTGGCAATGGGTGCAATCAAATTGTTCACTCTACCTTTATCTGATGCACATGTGAAGGGAGCTTTCTCACAACATTAATTATCTCAAACAAGATACCGAGAACTGAATTGAACCCAGCAACCATTCACACCGTGGCCTCCTGTGGGCAGATCATGGGCAGTGTCAAGCTGCTACAAGAGGCCCACTTAACAAAGTCTACCATGTGGTTTTGGGCTCCCTGTCCGTTTGCCCACACAGGGCCAGTGTTTTAAGGCCAATGTTGCCCTGACCTGCAAATCCCAATTGCAGGGCCAGTGTTGACTGCATTCATTAACCTGCATTTGGCCTACACTAACCCAACGCCAGAGTGTTTGCTGAGGAACTTACTTACTATCCAGCCTTATGACCGTTCGTTCAGGGCTGAGGAATTATGGACTGACCTCTACATCGTACCAGCCTCCCCATGGCTTCACCCTAGCTGGTGAAGAAGTAATGACTTGGAAACTGTATACGGTTCAAGTTTGATTAAAGAATGCGACATTTACAATAAACCCATAAAATATTAACTACCTTAATGCATTAAGTAGGATATTAAAAAGCAGATTCCTATGTGCACCAATATGTGCCGTATGTCACTGTGATGTTTGTAATTATATCACATGGTTTAATGGAGTTACAAAACAGCTTTGTCATGTTGTTTAGCCCAAAAGAAAAACAAAAATGTAACATACGTAATCATATTGGCTTATATTCTTTGTTTTTTTCTTTTTTTCTTTATAATATAGTGAAGCATTTGTTTGTTCTTTTATTTATTGCCTGAAACGTTCTAAATTGTATTAGTAATAATGGTAAATGTGATGGATTTTTTCTGCTACTTCTCTATTAAATGTTTTTAAGGTTTTAGCAGTTTTTATATAGTGACTTACATGTTTGTGCAAAGTGTCTTATGGGCAGAGCAAAACTTCTGCTGAAATATTTGTGTAGTTGAGGCACTGGCAGGTTTACAGGACTATGCTATATAATATTCAATATACAATACAGAATGACTTCGTAGCATTATTTATTTATCTATTTATTTTGCATACCTCCTTATCCATTATGCTTTCCTACCCGTCGATCATTTGCTTTAATGCTTTACAATGAGTGTCATCAGATGAATCCAGAATGCTATTCAAATTAATGGTAATTTTTATTTCTCCAAAAAAAAAAAAAATTAAAGTAATATTTAGTTATGGCATAAGTATTCAGTTGTGGAAATGGTTGTTGGCTTGCTTGAAATGTGTTGTTAACCAATAGTGGGCTACATTTTGTATGATTGGGCTATAAGGTAACCCCACTGTTGAAATGGGCAAGGTCCTCCGGAGCTGTTTTTACTTTCTCATATTTGAAATACAGAGGAAGTGTAGTAATTATGAACAAATTTGAATTCGAGATTTTGATGAATCTTGACGTTTTAGACCTCACTGAGTCCAAAAATATCCATCCATCCATCATCCAATATATCCTAACACAGGGTCACGGGGGTCTGCTGGAGCCAATCCCAGCCAACACAGGGTGCAAGGTAGGAACAAATCCTGGGCAGGGAGCCAGCCCACCGCAGGACATGCACACACACACCAAGCACACACTTGGGACAATTTTAGAAACGCCAATGCACCTAACCTGCATGCAGGGAGGACCCGGGAAGTGAACCCAGGTCTTTTTACTGTGAGGCAGCAGCACTACCCACTGTGCCACCCTCTGAAAATATTGTTATTGGAATTATGTCTGTGTGTGTGTAAACATCCATCCATTATCCAACCCTCTATATCCTAACTACAGGATGCACTATATGCTCTATATCCACTGCAGGGCACACACACACACACACTGACACACCAGGGACAATTTAGAATCGCCAATACCTAACCTGCATGGCTTTGGACTGTGGGAGGAAACCGGAGTACTGCAGGGAGGACCCGGGAAGCAAACCTAACTGCGAGGCAGCTGCTACCCACTGCGCCACCGTGTGTAAACATGATTAACTCAAAAACGCAACGAGATAGATGGATGAAATTTGCCATGTGGCTGTAACACCAAAATTGTAGATCTGTATTAACTTTTGTGCCAAATCCATCAACCCGAAGTGGTATTTTACCTGAACATATTCTCGATTTTGTTTTATTCATGTAGCTGCAGAGTTCAGTTTATTCAACTTTACTTTTATAATAATTGTTCAATATATTATTAATTTGATTTTATTTGTTGTTTATGGTTCTTTAAAGTACATAATATTAAAAAATATAATCATTGTCTTGCGGTTTACTCCTCAAATATCCATCCTCATATCTGAGTATACGTGAAAGTCCACTCCCGATTTTTTTGTATGTAATTGACTGTTACTTAAATTGTAAACTATAAAGAGCTTCTCCCACAAGGTTCGACAAAATGAAGTGCACGGTCGGGTCATTGTGAGGGTGTGGGGAAGTTATGCCCTAAGACATTGGGATCGGAAACAATCGAGCATTAATGCATCTTTGTCAGGTGCACTAAACACGGAACACCGCTGAGTTCATTATAGCGACGTGCTGCACTCATTTTCCCGGTAGTTGTTCAACTTGCATTAATAATATTAAAAAGAGCTTAAATAGTCAAGTTATTCCCTTCAGCACTTGTTTTAATTTAGTGAGACGCAATTCATTTTCACTTTCGAAACTGACAGAAAGATTTTTAGTTAATAAAATATGAATTCCGGCAGCACGTATTTAAGAACACAATGTACACTTACCTGGAAGTATAAATATCAACGTGAGATATTTCATCCTTCTTTAGAAGAGACATCGCTAAATGAGCACTAATATGGAGCTTGTTTACATGGTGTGTCTCCCGTTCTAAGTCAAAAGCGAAACTAAATTACACGGCCAACCAACGTAGCCAGTAATTTGTTGTTGGCTGGGCATATAAAACAAGGTGGGCGGATACAATTTCACCCGGATAAGACGGTTTACAGGACCTGACCATGACCATCAGTAGCTGAACGAGGGCAAATTGAATATTGATTGGGTGGGCTGGAGCTTCGAGTGGCCGACTCGTGGCTACGCTAGGGTGGCAAACCAGTATTTTCGTTACAGGGGCAGTACTCTTGAAAAGAGTTCAAAAAGAACCACATTCATGACAGATAGGTTGTAACCAAACTGCACGGACTAACATGGACTTCAACCCAATCCAGTCTTCTTTAACCTCTCTTTTTTATTGACCTTGTAATTATAATATAAAATAACATGATATAATAATATAATATATACATAAGCGCCAGTCGCAAGCGCGCCGTCATCCTCAGTGGTCTCATGAGTAGGGTTAATCATTACAGTTCGACTTCGTGTCATTTTGTCACAATTATTTGGGCAGTCAACACTGTAAGTTACCTGACAGACTGGCGAGTTAAATACAGAACTACTAGAGACTCTTTTTGGTTTTAGTGTCACTACCCGGGACCCAAACCACAATCTGCTTGTTACAAAGTAGCAATGCTACCACGTTGCACCGTACATCCAGTTCTCCACTTGGCACTCCGTTATTCTTTTTCAATCAACACTCAGCACACACACAGCCTCGGGAGCGCAGGTTGGTCTTTCGAGAGCTGACAGGCTGGACTCTTCTGCGCCCGCCCCCTGCGCTGCTCTGAGCCGCAGTTCTTTACTTACTCGTGCGAGGTCTCAACTCACAAATGAGCCACGTTATTTACGCCACGGTTTTTTATCCGTTTCCCGATTTCTGAGGCTCTGACAAAGTTGCAGTATTTTCATTGTAGCGTTTAGATCGCTGTAGTGTCATACTTTCGAGTTCGCCGATGTTGCAGTTCTGTCTTTGGATGGCGCCCTATGAATAACAACAAAAGCACAGCACAAATACATCTCTGTCAGACTCAGCTCCTCGGTCCCTTTCTTGCATCATTACTCTACCAGTAACGGCGTTTGCACGATAACGTGCAGTGAATCCACTTGACTTGAGCATTCCTAGTTTTCATCCTCTTTCTCTGTCTCTGTTTATCATTCGTGTGCTGAAAAGTTGATGCGCTTCTTCCTTCCTGAGCAGCTCTTCTTTTCTCCACCCTAGCGGCCCGCTGCGTCTCTTCTTTCGTCGGCATCTTTTCGCGTTAAAACTGATTAAGTTAGTTTTTGTGTTGCAATTACTTAGTACATTTTCTTTAATTTTTCACTTAAGCTGGCACTTAAGTCTTCAATCAGCCTCAAGAATGATTCGCGAAGGTGGTAGGGAATGAGAACGGCGCACATACGCATGCGTCGCACGGACGCCCTGCTGCGCGCTGCCGAGAGTTGATTCTACAATTAAAAAAAAAAAAAGTAAATAAAAAGAGTAATAAAAAACATCACCCGAAAGCGGATAGTAGACGTCACGTAGTATATGTGTACCAAATTTCAAGTCAATAGGTGAAACGGTTTGCGAGCTACAGGTGATTTAAAATCCTGGACAGACAAACAAACAGCCAGGGTAGCGTATTATATAAGAAAAAGATGAGCTAACATGCTGGCTTGAAATACGGGATCAGAGCAGGAAGAAGTGGTGTAGATGTAAAAGACGTTATCATCTGCAAGAAAGTAAGACGGGGTGTACTGTGCTTGGTGTCATAGAGCCGCTTCATGAAGCCTCATCCATTAGAAAGATATCTGACTACATCAGCCCATGGCCCACCTGGCACATTCACGGGATCGCACTTTGAGAACAAATGCTCTGAATCATCTCGCTGTGTGTAGAAGTGTGGGATACTGCTGACAAAATGTAAATTCATCAGGTCATCAAATGATGATGGTCTACGTGCTGCAGTTGGAATTAGCGTGGGGTTATAATGGGCAGTTATTCAAATGTTATCTAAACTTTCAACAATTCACCAATGCCAACTGGAGGTAGTTTTATGTCGACATAAAATCATTTTCATAATTTCAGGTATGCAAGTCACATTAGCAATAAGAGCTAAATCTCAAAATAAATTACAGACATGTGTTTACTTTTTTAAAAATACAATACCATATCCATATTTGGATGATAGAAATCTGGCTATCCTGATATTAAAGCAACAATTAAACCTTTGCAGTGCCCCATTTATTAGATTTGGGAGTGTACCAACTTGACTATTCAATTGGCACCATTGTGTGCCAGGAAAAAGTCTACTGAAATTTAATAAAGTAGTCTGTCTTGTCACAAAACATAATTTAACCTTTTACAATGCCCATTAAACAGCACAGTTAATATCATTCATAAGATATATTTGCCAGTCCCAATTTGACACACGTACCTGCGTTTGGCTGAGTAAAACTGAAATATTCAAATTAAGGTATAGCCCAACAAGATGGAACTCATTTGTACTCGTGCAGGTCCAAAATTTGGATTTTTGTTTTCAAAAATAATTGCTCAATTTTAATGAGACAAATTAATATATATGTTGTAGAATACTCTGTTTTGCTTTTAACTTTGTGTAATTAATTGGCCTGCACAAGCTGTGTGAATAAGTAGAGGGCATTAGAGAATAAGCAGTCAGCCATATACCCGTAAGCATTAAACTTCAGCCTCGTACAACACATGGTACAAGCAAACAACCAGGCACAGGACCTAAAAAAAGGATGGGTATCTGTGAGACAGCAGCTTTAACAAGTGTGCTGCTCTACTACTTTAAATGCAGCCTTCTCATTTATAGTAAAATTTATGGATATTTGTATATGGATACTTTCTCTTTTTCTCCTGAGACAAAAATCCTCCGGTATTCTCACCAGTGTCTCCTCTTGTGTTTTAGCAGAGACTTCAACAAAGTCATACAGTGGGCTCAGACTGTCTGGTTTTGGTTTTTTTTTTTTTTTTGGAAATTTTGAAAGTATTTGCATTGTGTGGTTGGTAATATATGGTGAAATATATGGACAGTTGGTTGTGGTAATTTCAGTCTGGTTTCAGAGCGCAGCACAGCTGTGAAACTGCTCTGCTTTGGGTAACTAGATTTGCTTATGGCAGCAGACTCTGGACAAACCAGCATATTAATTCTGTCAGACCTCAATGCAGCATTTGACACTTGGGTCAGACATGACATTCTGGGTGTCTCTGGCACTGCCCTCCAGTGGTTTAAGTCCTACCTGACTGATAGCGCTGGTCACAGAAGGAGTTCCTCAGGGCTCGGCCTCTGCTCTTGTGTCTGTATGCTTCCCTTTGGCCATATTATTCACAGCTATGGACAAATCTTGCTTGAGTGAAATTAAAACCTGGGTGGAGCAAAACTCTTTAAAACTTAACTATAACAAAACTGAAGTAACTCCAGCAAATTGGCACTAAAGTGCAACTTAAGAATATGAGCTCCTTTTCAGTCACTCTTGATGGAGATCTCAACAGACCTTCTTCTGATGGAAGAAATCTTGGTGTCATTTTTGATTCCTCCCTTTCTTATTCTGCCCACGTAAACTACATTAAGAAACATTCTTACTTTAACCTGCATCACATATCCTGTGTTCGCTCATTCCTCTCCTTTTCTAATGCTAAGACAATTGTCCCACATTGATTATTGTAACTCTCTACAGGCAGGTGTCCCTTCTAATCTTATATCACATCTATAGCTGATTCAAAACTCTGCTGCAAGAGTCCTTACTTGAACCAGTAACAGCGAGCACATCACACCCATCCTGCTTCACCTCCATTGGCCACCTGTGTCTTACAGGATTGATTATGCAGGATTGTCATACTACTCTCCTTACTAGATTATCTCTGATTGGCATTACCCACACTCCACTAGACTGGTTCAGATCCTACCTCTCAGGCCGCACTCAGTTCATTCAGCTTAAAACTTTCACATCCCAACCCACGGCTGTTACTTCAGGTGTGCCCCAGTGCTCTGTCCTGCGGCCTCTTCTTTTTATTATTTAACTTCTTCCCCTTGGCAATATCTTTTGTAAATATAACATTAATTTCCACTGTTATGCTGATGACACCCAGCTCTACCTTGCTAGTAAACCCACCTCTTCCTTTCCATCACCTTCACTTATTGACTGCATTGCTGAAATTAATTCCTGGTTTTCTTTGAATTTTTTTAAATTAAACAGTGACAGAACTGAGGTTCTCATCATCATTATCCAAAGCCAATAATCTTTCTCTTATTATTGATAACTCCGTTGTTTCTCCATCACCTCACGTCAAGAGTCTGGGTGTCATCCTTGACAGTACTCTATCTTTCCAATCTCACATTAATAACGTCACCCGGTCTGCTTACTTCCAACTACGTAATATTAAATCATATCCGCCCCTCCCTCACTCCCCATACCACTGCCATTCTTGTTCACAGTCTTGTTACTTCTCGGCTGGACTCCTCTTTGGTCTCTCTAATAAATCTTTTCATAAGTTTCAGCTAGTCCAGAATTCTGCTGCCCGCATCATTACTCGGACCCCATCTATTCACCCTTACTCCGGTTTTGCAGCAATTTCATTGAATCCTGATTAAGTTTTGAATTGATTTTAAGATTCTGCTATTAACACTTAAGGTCATTCATAACCTCGCCCCTCCATATCTGTCTGACCTTCTTCATGTTGCCATTCCCTCCCATAACCTTAGATCCTCTTCCTCCATCCATCTGACCGTCCCTCTCGCCCGTCTAACCACCATTAGGAGCTGAGCATTCAGCCGTTCTGCTCCCAAGCTCTGGAATTCATTGCCTACTGAGCTCAGAAATATCAAATCATATTCATCCTTCAAATGTGAACTTAAAACACATCTGTTTAAAATGGCTTTTTCTTTATGATTACAGTAATGTTTGGTTTTAATTTTTATATTTTCTGATGTTTTTAGTTGTTTATAATTGTGTCTTTTATTTATTTATTTATTTATTTATTTATTTATTATTCGGTGTCCTTGAGTTCTCAGAAAGGTGCCTTGTATAAATAAAATGTATTATGATTATGATTATGATGATGATTATTATTATTATAAAATTCTATTAATAACCTACAAAGCTTTAAATGCCCCCACACCGGACTATCAGTGACGTTCTAAATCACTCTGCTCCTGTTCGCCTACTAAGGTCCTCTGATTCTGGCCATCTTGTTGTGCCCCACACTAACCTGCACTCTATGGCTGACAGCAGAGCCTTCAGCTGTATGGCACCCAGACTTTAGAATGACATCCCGAAATCAATGAGATCAACTGACTCCATTAATTCTTTAAAAAAAAAAAAAACAACTTAAAACTCATCTGTTCGGGAAGGCATTAAACTTCACCTGACATTCTGACACTTCTTTCAGTCACTGTCCAGTGTGACAGATAAGGGGCGCTATTGTCCCCTTGAACCCTCAGACCACACGTCAGACACCAGATAAAGGTCCAAGAAATTATTTTATTAATACAAATAAGTGCACAAAGCACCTTCACCCCCACTATACTCAGTAATACGATAATAATAATCAGTAATACAATTCTCAATAATCCTCCACACCTCCCAGCAGCTCAGTCATCCTTCCTCCCAACTCGGCTCACTGCTGGGATCTCCCACAGTCCTTTTAAAGTTCTTGACCCGGAAGTGTTTCTGTCCCTCAGTCCATGTGACTTTTATAACACTTCCAGGTCGGGTGAAAACTCCTTCTTTTTCTTCAGCCCTGAAGTATGTCATTTCCTCTGTCCCCGTGACTGGGGCGTACTTCTGGACTATACGGAAAATACAAGTCCTTGAGCCTCCCTGCAGCGTCCCCTGGCGGCCCCCATGTTATCCAGCAGGGCTGCGAATTAAAACTCCATGATGCCCTCCTGGAATTCGGGGCACCTCTCCATGTTGCAGGAAGGGCTCCATCTGGTGGCTTGGGGGTATTGGCCGGGATAAACTGCCGACCATATTCCACACCAGATACTCAGGATAATTTGTGTGTGTGTGTGTGTGTTATATCAGAAAGGATGTGATTTGTTTGAGTGTTTCTTTTAGTACTGAATTTAGTATTTTACTCTGGTTTATTTTCTTTTTTTCTATAAAATGATTTGTATATCCTGCATTTATATGTTTTAATGGTCTATGCAGAAAATATTTGTATCTAACGTTACATGTACCCTATTGTTTTTTCTGAGACTGTGTGAAGCACCTTAAGCACGGGAAAGGCACTATGTGAATAAAAAGCATTATTATTATTATTATTATTATTATTATTATTATTATTATTATTATTATTATTA
>JANRMT010049829.1:22265404-22295238 GCA_026402145.1 Polypterus bichir lapradei | reverse complement strand
TATTATTATTATTATTATTATTATTATTATTATTATTATTATTATTAAATCATTTTACTAGGATTTATCCATTTATTAATAGATCATACTCATGATGGAAGAAATGGCAGGAAGTGTGGCATGGTGGTTAAGACTTTGGACTTCAGAGGTTGTGGGTTCAAATCCCACTACTGGTACCACTGTATGACCCTGAGCAAGTTGCTTCACTTGGAAAAAGAAATGTAACCAATTGTGTATCAAATGTTATAAGTTATCTTGGCATTGATTTGATGATAAGAAAAAATAGGAGGTCTTGAAAGAGATTTAAACAAGACTAGAAAGAGATCTGACAAAATATAATGTGCTTTTCAAACCAAATTGTCACTTTTGACTCCTTTTACTTCAGTTGTATCTCTGGTCTCCTTTTTATCTAAAGCAATTCCTCCCAAGGAATGACAGGAGAAACATCTGTGACAATGCTGATTTTTAAATGAAACATAAATTAGAATCTATTTTAAGTGCTTATGAGCCATCAAAGATCGACCTTTGAGCAGTAACATTTTCCCAATGAGAAGACTGGTCAATGAGTTGCTAAAGCAAAAGGTAATTAAGAACATTTTTATAGATTTATTTAGGTTTTTTTTTTTAACGTAGATTAGCATTATAAATGATTTGTAGCTTTGTTATAAAGATATTGAAGGTTTCCATTGCACACGGTGTAAGGAGTGCATTGTCGACCACATGTGCACTTTGTCTGATATGGTTGTTAGGCTCCAGAAAGAGATGATGAGCAGACATAAATATGATGAAATATTTGAACAAATCTGTGGTGCATCTGCTAAGTGCTTTATTGTTTTTGCATTTTACTCAATTACATTTTTACAATATTGTCCTAAAATGTATTTCTTTTTTTAGGTGGTTGTACTGTTCTTCTTTGTCCACACAGAGTTTATTTATTGTTTAAAATTCAATCAGCGCTGTGAGAGTCTGCACATGTCTTTCAGCAGCTACTGGTAGGAGCATCCATAAACTACATTACCAAAGGCAAAATGTTTGGGCGATCACTTTATTCTTTCTCCTGGTTGAAATAATCCCTCTCAATATTTCAGAAAGTACTAAAATTATGCTGATGAGCTGAACGTACAGTGCTAAACTCGGCGACACAATCTCGAGAGCTGTAGGCTAACAAATAAAAAAGAAAGTTGCTTTATGTAGTTTGGTTACTTTTTAAAAGCAACAAGAAACCTAATGCATATCATATTGATGTAAAAAATCCTGTGTTCTCATTCCAGCAGCACTAAGTGTAAGGCAAGAAGCACACGTATCGATATGCTGCTCCTTTGCAGGGCTCAATTGCAACGCCATGCAGAAAAGAGTTTGCTGCAGGAATTCCGGTAACAGAAATAAAGCGCCAATTTGACTAAACATATTTATAAAACACACACAAAAAAAATGATCGCAGGCATCATGATTATTTTATGTTTTCTGATTATATACATACACACATACATATTTAATATATACAGTATACTAGCTGAAATACCCAGCGTTGCCCGGGGGGAAAATAAACTTTTTTTTTGTTTGAGAAAAATATAATAATAAAAAAAACCTTAAAAAATAAAAATAAATTAACAAACCATGAAGACTCACTAATGTCTTGCGGTCTTGTATGTATGTTATCCAGTTGACGCTCGGAACCGGCGAACTCTACTTAATTTTTAAAGCAACCGGGGCGCGGTGCTGCTTACACATAAACTCCAGTTCGCCCTCTGGTGGATGACAGCAGTGCCTTCAGCTGTATAAAGCGCCCTGACTGTGGACTGACCTCCTGAAATTCATGACATCAGCTGACTTCATGCATTTGTTTTTAACTCATTCGTTTAGGAAGACATTAAACAGACCTGACATTCGGCCCCTTCTTTCAGTTTACCCCCTTTATCTATCCAGGTACTCGGGGTTTGCATTTTTATCACAATTTATGTTATTTGTTCAAGATTTGTTTGTAGTATTATATGTTGTATATTAGTCTGCATTATTGTCTTTTATTCTATTTCAATGTTTTTTATATCCTGTATTTATCTTTATTTAGTGAAGATATTATTTGTAGCCAATGTTATATTGGTCCTGTTGTTCTTTCTGAATTCTGGGCAGGGTGCTATATAAATAAATTGTGTTCTTATTAGTATTTTTTTTCTTTTGATGGCCCATCGTTTATAATAAGTGACAAAAACTTGAGCAGTTCTATATAATGCAGGGGTATGGAAATCAAATTTGTTTCTACTTGTCCACGGACAAGTAAACTTAGAAAATCCACTTGTCCGCCATTTAAATTCACTTGCCCATAAACAAATAACAAAAGTGAAAAATAGTTTATTTTTTCTGATTTCTCTTATTCATACCAAAACTGCCCTCCGTTTTAAAAAAAAAAAAAGTTCTTTCAGGAAGTAGTATTTTTTTTTGCCACCTTGCTCTAGAACATTATATAAAAGATTCCCTTATTTTAACTGGCTAATAAACAATTCCTTCATTATAGCTACACTAGTTCTTTTTTCATATATTACAGTTACATAACAGAACACTGTCCTGATTAATTTTCTGCCGTGTTCTTCAGCTTTTGTCTTGCAACATCTTCTCCCCTAAGAATCGTTACTATCTCAGACAGCATGTGCCGAATGCTTTTCATTTCTGCTTGAGCTGAACTGCATGGTTCCTGGACTGATGGTCCTGCAGAAGTGGATGCTGACGACTTTTCAGGTTTTTATGAGTGAAGTGCCTGTTGCCAGGTGACAGCCAGAATTCCACAGCTGGTCGTGGGTGAAACTCTTCTAAAGAAGCAGTATTGAACAGCCTAGCATAACGCTCAACCTCCGAGCGTTCAGCTTTAGAAAACGCTTTTTCAATTGAACCAACTTTTTTCTTACTTTTAGACTCCTGTCTCTATCTGACGTACTAAACCCCCAGTTCCTATCCTTTTTCTTTAAACTAGTTATAAGCTTAGACCCCTGAATGGATGGCATAACTAAACATGTATAACGAAATTTTTTTTTAAAGTTCTGAAAACTCTGAGGTCTAGGTTTATAACTAGTTTTAATTTCACAAAGACGTTTATCGTGTGGTGATTGGTTATATGGAAAAAGACAAAAGGATAGGAACTGGGGGTTTAGTACGTCAGATAGACATAGCAAACATGCAATAAAGAAAGCCAGCTCAGAAAAACATCGATTGAATTCTGCGTTCCTGTCTCCAACCTCCAGATCACGAACCCAACATTTACACAATATTTCAATTAAACCTGTGCGATACCCATTCAAATATCCAGTTTTTTTGAGCCTCGTCACACCTGCCATAAAACTTCTCTACACTGAACGTAGACCTGAGGACCAATTAATGCAAGGGAGCAGCACTACAGCCACGCCACCGTGCCCCCCGCCACCCATGTCTAATACATGCTTTAATGCATTTAATCGTGAAAAAGATATCAAGTATTTATCTTAGTATTCTGAATGTTCATTGAGCAGGAATATCATGAAGTCAATGTGCGGCGATTGCTGCCGGCGCTTCCTCAGTGCAATAGGAAGTCAGTTTAAGAAGCGCGCAGAGATTAACTGCTGGGTCGGGAACACTTAATATAAAGAATTTAATGTGCTACATTAATTTATGATGGGGTTTGAGAAAATCAAGCAAATGAAACATTTATTTTAAGATGAAATTTAGTTTGCGACATTCTACTGATAAAATAAACTACGAGAATAAAGTGGAAATGTCGACTTTAATCTCGACATTTACATTTTTTTTGTCTTCACTGTGTCCGTATTTTTTTCACCGTGGCCTTAATACGCTCCCGTAGGTTTTTCAGGGCCTGTTGTGCCAGTGTTAATCAAGCAATGATCCATTTCTCATCCGCGATGCTACTTGTTTCAGTTTCAGCAACACGCATATAGCGAAAACGTGCTTACCGCAGTGCATTATGGGTTACGCAGGTAATTCCTAATGACGTATTCGAAATTCCGCAAGTTGGTACATTTCCAAAGAAGTAAATATTACCGATGTTGTCGGGAAAAAAAATAATCGCGTCTAAGTGAAGATTTTTATTGATATTTAATAACATTTGGAAACCGTTAGAATATTTTCTTTATTTTTAATAAAAAGACAGCGCGAAACCAACTTGTTTTATATGAACATTTCTCTAATCAAAACGATCTATAGACACCTCATCAAAATTGATGTCACGCAATAAATTTCTTAAGTCCTCAATATATCACAACCTACGCGAACTCGCAAATTTCAGGAAAGATTAACTGCCTAACAAGCTTTATGTGGAGAAAACAATTGTTGGTGAAATGACCGCATTTTTATGTAGAAAAAATGAATTTTATCAATAATATATAAAAGTTATCGATTATAATGAAAAATCATCAAATTACATCGTAATGTCGGCATGAAAAAAATGACCGCATCTCCAAGCGTGTAAATAGTAGGGTAAATACTTATGTAAGACCACAAGAGTGATTCCTCTTTGAAAAATCAGCCGTCATTTTGTAAACAATATTGAATACCAATTTGATAAATGAAGAACATGCCTAAGTAGACTGTTTCTGCACGAAGTACGTACCCAAATGTTTAAAATTTGAAAGTTGTGGTAAAAATGTGCCCTGCAGAAGTAATTCTTTTTTCTGCTGAAAATTGCACTTGTCCGCGGACAACTGAAACCAGAAAAACACGCTTATCCGACGGTCAATTTACCCGTGTCGGACAAGTCGGGCGTTGGAATTCCGCACCCCTGTATGCAATCAATATATACCATAATTCAGTGTAGAATATGTATTGTCGTTTTCTTCACATGCATATTTACAAATATTAGATTGGCTTAAATGTTAATTCTAAATTGGTTTAGAACAATATTGCACACATGCATAGTACATTTTAGAAAACGTAATCACTTTTATTATTAACGTTTTACTAAACTCTGACGTGGGGTAAACATTATAATTATATTGTAGGCTATACTGCATTTCATGAATGTAAACGATAAACTGTTTTAAATTAACACAGATCATGATGATTTTAATTTTGTCGACATGTTAAATGGTTCCCACAGACCCGAACACAACGTAAATGTTAATATTAATATTTCACGGAAAAGATCTGTATTGTTTAGTTTGATGTATGACACGACGTGATGGCAGAAACCCTATGAACTTCACAATGATGAGTATTATTTGGTTTGATGTACGGTTTATCCCTTCTCATTTTTATCGCTTAATTTCCTTGACCCGGCGTTACTTTCCGGGCTTTGCCGAGACCTGCCGAAACCTTCCAAAAGTAACTTTACGAAGTCAGTCCTGAAACGACAGAGACGTCACTTCCGGGTCTGTAACTACTGTGACGTATGTGGCTGTGCAAGTAGATGATATACAAACTGATGGGCGAAGTGAAACCACACCAACAGAGTTTTCGGGCCTGCGCACGCGCAGAAAGACTAAGTAAACCCCTTCCTTGCTTCTTTTAACTCTACCGACAGTGGCGAATCTGTTATTTTTTTTCTTATTGGAAATTTATCTTTTGGAATATACCTTAATTACTCCGAAAGGAAAGACAGCGATATGCTTTCTAAAATCATCATCATCTTGTTCTGCATGTTGTTACTTCCCTACTGTAAGTTTACTTTTAGTTGCTGCTTTTACGAGTTCAATGTGAAGTCTTGACGTTTTGACTTGTATTTTAACGCACGCTCCGTGCTCAAGTGATTGATTTTTTTATTATTTATTTTCTTCTCGATAGTTCCATAAATATTTGGAGGTTACGGTAATTAAACAGTTCTATTAATTGAGCGGCTTTGTGTGTACGTTAGGGTTATAGAGACTATCATCGGACAGACGGCTGTACTCTTCACAGTAACAATATCGTACCGGTCCTCTTATTGTCTTTTATTTGGTAGATGCCTCTTTCTTCTCACACCGCAGTCTCCGTGGAGTACTCAGCTCCATCATCCTTCTGTCCGCTAGCTTTCACTCAGTGGCTCTCCAAGTAGCTAACATGTCTCGGAATATACTGCAATGGCTCTTCCAAATCCCTGTCTAGTCTCTGAGCTGAACGAAATGGAGAGACAGAATAAATCTGTTGGCTACGACTAATAGATCGTTAGGCTATTGATATTGGATGGTGGGGTTGGATCGACCTGGTTAGACTGCTGCTTTAACATGTCCAGCGTTATAATCGAGTTCTGTCAGCACTTGAATGTTCTCCCCGTTGAGTCTGCACGTTCTCTCTGTGTTGCCTTGGCTTTCCAACCAGATCACCAATTGTGATGTGCAGGTTATGATAGCTGTCAGGACTGAACTGCCCAGTGTGTGTGAACGTGACCAGTGATGGACGGCAGTGCGAATGGTCCTAATGAGTTCATCTCCCTCCCCTGTTATCGTGATGTGGATTAAGTTGGTTTGAGGATGACATGAGGTTAATATTCTTAACACTGTATTAATATCTAATACAATAAATGGTAGCTAGTGTTCAGAACCTTGGAATTAGTCACAAATTTTCATGATCCCAAGCCTGAACATTAGGAATGCCACCTCGCCAGCCAAAGTCAGACAATTGACTTATTTATTGAACAAAACAGCGGGTTTCAACAGTGCTAACACAATTACAAAGGTTTCTGTAATAACCAATCAGAATTAAAACATGATTAATTAATGATGAGCTATGAGGGTTTACCATTATGATGGTGTGCCATTAGGACACTGAAATAGTAGCTGCTGAAAATGGAGCTTTGCTGTCATATGTGAGTAATAAATGTAATATCAGTACAGCATAGGACCCCACCTAATGTGAAAGCCCACAAATATGTTTTGGGCCCATGATTACTGCATATTCTAAGTTTTGTTCCACTAAGATGCAAAATGTTGCAAGAAATGTAAGACAGAGCGACATCTGTGCAGTGAAATCACACGTGTAAGACTGACTGTCCTGACAAAGATTGTGGCATCCTCAAAGTCCATAGTTCAGCAGTTCTTTAGTGAGCTGTGACTTTTTATAAAAATTGTAATACATCTTTGCTTGTATCTGTAGTAGTAAATGACAAACATGATTAATTTTACAGATACAAAAGAAATCCAACAAAACACTAAGCTCAAAATGATAATTAATAAACACTCACAACACAGTCCATTTTCATGGATGGAGATGATGGTGGTGTAGCTGTGAAATTCAATCCCCTGTGAGCAGCCTCTTAACACTGCTCTCAGTGCCGGGTAAGGTCCTTGCTAGGGTCATCCTCAGTAGGATCCGTGATCACTTGCTCATCTACCAGTAACCGGAGCAGTCTGGTTTTATGCCTAAGAAGTCCACCATCGACCGCATCCTGGCCCTGAGGGTTCTAATGGAGCACAAACGCGAATATTGGTAGAATTTCTTTGCAGCCTTTGTTGATTTTCATAAGGTGTTTGGCTCAGTTGATCGAGCTGCCCTGTGGGATATCCTGAGGGTTCGCGTGATCCCCTCAAGGTTGCTGGATATCATGGCCAGCCTGTACACTGGTACTGTGAGTGCTGTGCAGAGTGTAGGCAGGACCTCTGTGTTTTTCCCAGTTGATTCTGGGGTTCATCAGGGGTGTGTTCTGCTCCCATTCTGTTTGATGCTTGTATGGACTGGGTGTTGGGCAGAGTCGTGGGGTCCAGCAGCTGTGGGGCATCTGTTGGTGAAGAAAGATTCACGGATCTTGACTTTGCTGATGATGCTGTGGTCTTCACGGAGTCAATGGAGGCTCTGATCGGGGCACTCGAGAGACTGAGTGAGGATTCTGAGTGTCTGGGCTTGCGAGTATCCTGAATAAAAGCCTTAGATCCAGGGCTTTAATGACCTCTTGGGCATGGCCAATAGCAGTGTGTCTGTCTGCGGAGAGAGTGTTGACCTCATTGAGAGGTTTACTTACCCCGGCAGTGACATTTATGTCTCTGGTGACTCTTCCTGTGAAGTCAGTAGATAGATTGGGAGAGCATGGGGGGGGGGGGGGGGGTCATGAGGTCGCAGGAAAGGGATGTGTGGTGGTCCCGATATCTATACAAAAGGACGAAGGTCCAAGCCTTTAGAGCCCTGGTGCTTCCTGTCTTGCTATATGAGACATGAACGCTATCCAGTGACCTGAGACTGGACTCCTTTGGTACTGTGTCTCTCCGGAAAATCCGTTGGTACCGTTGGGCTGACTTTGAGTTGCTCATGGAGTTCTGAATGAAGCACATGACCTTCATTGTGAGGGAGCGTCAGTTACAGCACTACGACCAAATGGCGCATTTCCCCCGAGGGTGATCCGGCTCGTAAGATCCTCATTGCTGGGGACCTGAGTGGCTGGACCAGGCCAAGGGGTCGCCCATGTAACACCCGGCTGCAGCAGATAGAGGGTCATTTCCGGAGGGTGGGACTGGACCACATGTCTGCCTGGGGGATTGCCAACCGGGATCCCAAGTCGTTTTGCCATGTAGTGGGTGTGGCAACACGCTGTACCAGTGCATGCTCCCCAACTTGACTTGACTTGATTTGACTTGTGAGCAGACTCCTGAAAGTCATGTGAAGTTTTGTGCTACCGTGATGCTGATGTAAGTGAAGATTTGTAGAAGTTGGGAGAGCTCTCAGACAATGATATTTTTCAACCCAGATAAATTCATACAAATAAGTGTGCAGAGGACAAGAACATAAATCTGGAGACATCGGTAAATGCATGGATGTAGTTGTAATCCAAGTGTGCAGTGAAGTGTTAAAACAAAAAGGCACCACCATTGACAATCCTGATGACTTGTTGTGGCTGACTTTTAAAGTGAGTGCCCCCCTCTTTCACCCAGCAGCCCTTGTAGTAAGCCCTGAAGCTGCTCGATGATGCACTCCCAGGGTTGCTGGGATTTGCAGTCCATTTAAGTAGTGGGGCTACAGTATTGTCTGTGGTTTTCTGCAGTAGGTTGCAAAACAGATTTCATTTTTTATTGATGACAAACCTACGAATAGGTGGATTTGCAAATCCCAAACCTACAAATCACAAGGGCCAACTTGTAGTTTCAAGCAGTGATAGCCATTAGTAGCACTAGGAATGTTCTGACTATATTTTTAAACCAATGTAATGGTATCTTCATAAGAAAAGTATGAATTTGTACCAAAAACAAACATTTGAAAGTGTATCATTTAGTTTAGCCTTTTAATGATTTTGGTGTTTCAGAAAAATTTTTAGTAGCAAAAGTACACATTTGATGTTAGGGTACATTTTTGACAACTGAAGACTGTGGTGGGCTGTTGTGTTGATGAGATATCAGGAGGCCTCCTAATGTTATGGAGCACAAGTCCTTGATAGTCTGAACCTCGCTGGTACTTTAAGCTGCAAACATCGACTCACAAAACAGTAATTCTGTAAAGGTGATGTTTATCAGGCTACATTAGCCGCCATTTTACAAATAAGACCTCTTAATTTATTATAACAGAAGTCACCTTTATTGTTTGAAATAAAGTCATTATTCCTGAAGAAAAAGTGGAAAATAGTCATTTATCTTAATATTTCTCCTCACTTTAGTACTTAATTTCATTGTGTAAATATGAACGACATGATTATGTTTAATAAACCTAAAACACCAAATTAACACAAAGAAATTGTAATTAAACCTGATGCATTCTTGTTGTGGTGAGAATATGAATTATGCGGATGTTAAATGGGGTGGCAGAGTAGAGCACTGGTGTGTCATTTGTCTGAGTCCCCCACCCAGATGTTGTCTGTGTTCAGTTTGCACATTCCTGTTTTTCTTGTGTGAGTTTATTGGATGTATTTTGATGTAAAATGGCCTTTCAGCCCAGCAACGCTCATCTGTCCTCGTCAGCTAATCCCTGCTGTACTCGGGTTTTCCTACCACATTCTCAATGACATGCTGGTTAGTTTGAGTGCCCATTTCAAATTGACGTTTCTGTGTGTGTGTGACAGACAGAGACAGTGGGCCCTGGTATTGAACAGTTCCAGTCTTGCACCCAAGTGCCACTGGGAAGGGCTCCGGCCCACCTTGAGCAGATATGAGAATGACTATAATTTATTATGCAAATAAAATCTTTTAAAGCTTTTCAAAAATCTTTATATTTTCAATAAATTCATTTAATTCTTTTCCAGAGGATATTCTGTTTTGAGTGCTGTTTGTATCCAACCACATCTTCATGCTTACAAATGATGTTGTTGTAAATTGTAGTATGTTGTTCGTACTGTCATACACTTACCAGCCAGTTTATTAGGTCCACCTTGCTAGTAACTGGTTGAACCCCCTTTTGCCTTCAGATCTGCAATAATTTTTCATGGCATAGATTCAACAAAGTGCTGGAAACATTCCTCAAGGATTTTAGTCCATATTGACATGATAGCATCACGCAGTTGCTGCAGATTAGTCTGTTACATATCCATGATTCAAATCTCCTGTTCCACCACATCCCAAAGGTGTTCTATTGGACTGAGATTTGGTGACCGTGGAGGCCATTTGGATATAATGAACTCATGGTCATTTTAAAGAAACCAGTTTGAGATGACTTGAGCTTTGTGCCGTGGCACGTTACCCTACTGGAAGTAACCATCAGAAGATGGCAATCATAAAGGGATGGATATGGTCAGCAATAGCACTTAAGTAGGCTGTGGAAATTAAACAACGCTCAGTTGGTACTAAGGGGCCTCAAAGTGTGCCAAGAAAGTATCCCTCTCACCATTACATCACCACCACCAGTCTGAACCATTGATACAAGGCAGGATGGATCCATGCTTTCATTTTGTTGAGGCCAAATTCTGACCATACCATCCGAATGTTGCAACAGAGATTGAGTCTCTTCAGACCAGGCAGCATTTTTCCAATCTTCTATTGTCCAATTTTGGTGAGCTCATGTGAATTGTAGCCTCAGTTGCCTGTTCGTAGCTGACAGGATTGTCACCCGGTGTGGTCTCCTGCTGCTGTAGCCCACTAGCTTCAAAGTTCAACGTGTTATATATTTAGTGGATGTGCTTCTGTGTCCCTCAGGTGTAACGAGTGCTTATTTGAGTTCCTGTTGCCTTTCTATCAGCTCAAACCAGTCAGGTCATTCTCCTCTGATCTCTAGCATCAAAATGCATTTTCACCCAGAGAATTGCCACTCACTCGATATTTCCTCATTTTTGGACTATTCTCAGTAAACCCTAGAGATGGTTGTATGTGAAAGTCTCAGTAGATCATCAGTTTCTGAAATACTCAGACCAGCCTGTCTGGCACCAGCAAACATGCCACGTTCAAAGTCATTTCACTCACCTTTCTTCTCCATTCTGATGCTGGGTATGAACTTCAGCAGGTCATCTTGACGATGTCTATATGCCGAAATGCATGGAGTTGCTGCCATGTGATTGGCTGATTAGATATTTGAGTTAACAAGCAATTGAAGAGGTGTACCTAATAAAAGGCCAGTGATTGTGTATTTGTCTTTCGTTGTTTACAGGGCGGTTTATGGTACAACTGTTTACAGATTTTGTTTTCTCCTTCAGTTGTAAAACAGGCAGGTTGAAGCACACAGTTAGTCAGAGGCAGTAGCTGAACTGTCAGCCTTTGATTTAAGGTTTTCTTATATCTCTCTTGTATTTTCTCTCAGCTACCGACACAAGATTTGAGATGTCCACTCAAGAGCAAAATGTGATGACTTCTCTAAACAGAGATGTTCTTCTGCCATGCATCTTCCGGACAAAAGGGGACTTGGTGGACATTAAATTCATAATTGTAACTTGGAGTTATAATAACAAGGAAATAGCGAGATACAAAGCTGGAGACGTTCTGATCACAAGCAAGGCTCTTCTATTTGAAAGTGAGCTGCAGAAAGGAAACGCTTCGCTTCTTCTGAAGAATTTTCAAGATGGAGATAAAGGAGAATATATCTGTCATGTTGTTGATGCCCCAGACGAAGGCCAGATCAAAGTCAAGCTTGAAGGTATTGATAAGGTTTTAACTTTTTGTGGTATTAGTCAGTTTATCAGCTCTTTGGGTATGATGACTTCTCTTTTCTGTCAACACACACAATAGAGATCACTTTCCACCAGCACTCCTTATGATTTGGCAGATTCCTTAGAAACAAAGAGCATAACAGAAACTTCAAGCGAGGCTAGAAAACAAAAATGTTTGCGCCAATTAAATGGTATCATCTAGTACAGATTTGTTCATTTTAATTTGAAACGTTTAATGCAGTGAGGTTTAAGTTTCTTTTTGTGCACACAGAGAAGCAAAAACCATAGAAGACTAAAGAGAGCCGCCAGAGACCGAATGTGTAACGTGTGCACTCTTAGTGTGCTACGTAATCACCTTATTAAGAATACATTCACTTTAGACTGTGCTGAAAGTTTATTGTGCCATTTGTTGAATGATCACTTCTTCCATTTTAAAGAGTTTGTAAAAAATGAGAAGACATCTTGAAATGTAAACAAACCAATGTTTTATAAGCCCTAGTTTATTTCCAATTGAAAGTAACATTTAAAGAAGTTCAGACTGACACAGGAATATTTTTGTGTCCTCTGGGACATTGAACATCTGAATTAAAGAGGATTGTCCAGTGGAGTGTGGCCACTCGTGTGTCCTGTCATTTCCTACAGATGTTCTAGCTAAAGCTTTAATATTTGGCAGGATGTTGACTGAATTATGATTGCCTTTGGTGATCCATGATAACAAGACTGTCCAATGACGATTGTAGCCTGCAGTGCTGAGGTGACACACTCGTGTGCAAAGGTCTTTAAAAACCTGGCTGCTTTCCAGGCATACTGCATGTTGTTGTTAACACACAATGATGTCTGTTTTGTTTGCTTTTTGATTTTTTGAAACAAACAAAAGGATTTTAAGAAAATGTTTTACTTTACCATGAGATATGAATGGAAAAATGCAGGTTTTAGATAATGTATGTGGAATAGTGAGGAGCGTTCAGTTTTGAAGGTGTGAATGGCACATGCAGTCATGTGAAAAAGTCAGTACACCCTTGGATTTTTTTATTTTTTATGATATGTGGACATATCAAGATTTGATCTTCATTTGAACAGCAACAACAGCATAGATAAAGGTAATATAACAAACATAATGCCACATTCACATTTTGTAGTCAGTTTTATAATTTACATAAACACAAATGTAAATGTTGCAAAAAATTTGGAAGAAGTAAACACACCTCTACATTTATCACTACCTGAAATACCCAAAATTAGAATTGAGTACAGCAGATTAGGTGCAATTGGACAGAATATCATTAGATAGGATCTTGCCTGAACGTGTCTTATTTAAACTTCAGACATTGTATTTGGTTTGCTCTTTGTTGTTAAGGTGTCTATTATCACCATGCTGTAATTGAATAAGCTCTTAGAGACCTTGAAAAAGAAGGTTATAGTTGCCTGTGAGTCTGGAAAGCGATTCACATACAGTACAACAACAACACCATTTTTTTCTATAGCATATTTTCATACAGACTATGCAGCTCAAAGTGCTTTACATGATGAAGAAAGAGAAAAAAGACAAAATAAATAAAAACTAGAATAAGGGAACACTAATTAACATAGAATAAAAGTAAGGTCCAATGGCCAGGAAGGACAGAAAAAAACAAAAAAAAAAAACTCCAGACGGCTGGAGAAAAAAATAAAATCTGCAGGGGATCAAAGGCCACGAGACCACCCAGCCCCCTCTAGGCATTCTTCCTAACATCAATGACCTCAATCAGTCCTCATGGTATTCTGGGTTCTCATGGAAGAACTTGATGATGACGGTCACGTAGACTTCTGTCCTTTAATCCATCAATGTAGGGACATCACGGTGCTTTGATCAGGTGGTGGTGGTGCAGGTTGCCACCCCAGAAAACCGGATAAAGAACAGAAGAGAAAGTAGGGGTTAGTACGGATTTCGGAGCCACCATGAATAATAATGATAATTAATTGGATATACAGAACATCAGGATTAAACTAAGATGAAGCTATGAGAAAGCCATGTTACAGTAATGAGTTTTCAGCAGTTTTTTAAAGCGCTCCACTGTATTAGTCTGGCGAATTCCTATTGGCAAGCTATTCCAGATTTTAGGTGCATAACAGCAGAAGACCACCTCACCACTTCTTTTATGTTTAACTCTTGGAATTCTAAGCAGACACTCATTTGAAGATCTAAGGTTACGATTTGGAGTGTAAGGTGTAAGACATTCTGAAATATAAGATGGAGCGAGATTGTTTAAGGCTTTGTAAACTATAACCAGTAGATCCCCAAATAATTGAAAACATGCCATTCCAGTGACAAGGAGATGCTGAAAGAAGTCTCTGAGACCTCCAGAATTTCATCGCGGTCCCTACAGGTGGTTCTGCCACTGCTGATGTGAAAGTTTACAAATCTGCCATTAGAAAGAGGCTACACAAATTGGATCTACATGGGTGGTGTCCAATGAGAACATCAGGGCAAGACTGTAATTTTCCCATGAACATCTTGGCAAAGTTCAGGATTTCAAACAATGTGTTATGGACAGGTGAAGCAGAGAGAGAGTTATTTGGCAACAATACCAGAAGACATGTTTAGTGAAAACCAAAGACCGCATTTGACCAGAAGAACCTGATAGCAATTATAAAGCATGGAGGTGGAAGTATTATTTTTTGGGGCTGCTCTGCTACATCAGAGCCTGGACAGCTCACCATCATAGAATCCAGTAGGAATTCTTTACTGTACCAGAGGGTGCTTGAGGATAATGTGAGACCATCTGTCAGAAGATTGACACTCAAGCAGAAGTGGACCAGTGACTAAACATGCCAATAAACCCACAATAGAATTGATGAATAGATAGAAATGGAGGTTTCTGGAATGACCAAGTCAAAGCCCAGATCTGAATCCCCTTGAGATGCTATAGGGGAATTTCTTGGGAAAAAATTGGATGGCACCTTCTTTGCCAAAAAAAAGTTTATGTACACATATACACATCAACGGAAGATGGCATTGGAGCAAACATATCTTGTTTCGTAACACAACAGTCTCAGAAGAGCCTAGAAACTATTTTCAATATACCTGTTAAGTTCCTAGGTGAATGTTAATGTTGTTCATACACTGAGTTGTTGTTGTTTTAGATGGGTGGCATCACTGTCTCTAGATATTGTAATTATTTTCAGTTGTACAAGTGTAATTTTTGCTATGAAATTTTCTGAATTTTTATATTTTAGTAGTATTATTTTTGACTGTATATAAATGCATGACTTCATTTTTTTAATATACAATGCAGGTTAGATGGAAGAATAATGAAATTAACATAAATCCATTTTTGACAAAAATTATTACAACTTCATTGGAGCATTTTTGCATAATTTGAGCTTTTGTTATGACTAGCCCGGATATTGCTATTGCTGTGTGAAAAATCACTGTCATTATCGCCTGATTTTTTTTTTTTTTTAATTTTATTAATTTTATTGCAATCATTCCATACAAATCAATCAATTTTTACAATAAAGTAGGATTGAAAACAAGTCAACCTCCACCCCTGAGAGAGAGAGCATGGCCAACGGAGTAAAACTTAAGGCTTATAAACATACCGAAATTGATAAGTTGCAGCGTTCGCAGGTTGGATCATGCCCTGGAAACATTTTGGAGAGTTTTAGTCGAGACAGATGTGCTCGATATATAATTTTGAGTTGAATAATTGGATGCTTTGCGCATATGGAGCTCGAGTGAATTCTCTGCATTGCTATTTTCCACTCCTTTTCTGATATATTAATTGAGAGATCTTTTTTCCAGCGTCCTCTTGGATCTTTGAAAGGGAGGGACTGTAAAATAATTTTATATATTGCAGAGATGGTGTCTGAGTCCCTGAAATTGAGCAATATTTTTTCCAGCATGGATGAGGGTGCGAGATGAGGAAAATCAGGAATAGGTTATCTCCTGATTTTGGCCATGAATCATTGTAATTTCAGAGTTCACAAGTAATGTTTGTGTAATAACATCCATTAGGATTAGACAGAATATATTAACACCATTAAAGATTCGAGATGCATGTTTATTCAAGTTAAGACGATGCACAAACTTTTTAGGCATAAACTGCACATTTTAACAGATAATGCCCTGCTGTGTATATAACTCAAGTCCACGAGTATTGTGAACACTTCATGTGTTATACAAGTAGCAGGTGTCTAATGTTGTAAATGAACTCTCACATATTAAATAACTAAACCTCCGCAGGTCTCTGGTTCAGACCTCTTCTTCTGAGTGGGCTTTAGGGCGCTGTGCCTACCCAGTCAGACTGCTAGGCTCATCCATTAATGATTGTAGGTTTTTTGTGAGAAACAAGTACACTTTTTTTATTTAAAAAAAATAATGAAAAAGCATACACTTGAGAATTCACAAATAATTAAATTAGCAGTTTTTTTTAAATCAGTGTTGCCATTCCAGCAACCACAGTTTTATTTCTTACCTAGGTTGTTTATTTAGCACTGGAGGGCAACTCAGATTAATTTAGACACAGGTTTGCACATACCGTACATTCACAGTCGTTATTGCAGATCATTCATAATTGCACTGCAGAAAGCATCACTTTTCATAGAAAATGCATAAAATCAGTACTGTAATATTTGTTACAGACAAGATGGAAAAGGCCTTTGCCGCCCAGTCTGTTGTAGCAAACGAGCCCCACACTGATGGTGATTGCAGATGGAGTGCAGCTAACAAGAGGCTGGAACAGAACTTGCACAAATATTATCTGCAAAGGATGTGCCAAGCAGAGTCTGACTAAACCACCAGTGCCAGTTTTGTTCACTATGGAAGACATGGGCACAGACCATCTAAACAAGTCATATTGAACACATACTTAGGGAGCTCCACTCTCAGTGAGTTATCTCTGCATGGCTGCATGTTTGTACGTTCTGCACTCACCATGGTGTTTGTACTGTTTAAACTGTCTGGACATGTTTTGTTTGCTTGGTGGTTTGATGGTCTGTTCTGGTGTTGATGCATAATTATTATTAAGTATTGCTTTGGAATAACTTAAATATGATTATAATTAATATCATATACAGTCACCTGCCGCTTTCTTAGGTACACCTTGCTAGTACCGGGTTGGACCCCATTTTTTCCTCAGAACTGCTGTAATTCTTTGTGCCATAGATATAACAAGATGCTGGGAAGATCTCTCAGAAATTTTGAACTATATTGACGTGATAGCATCATACAGTTGCAGCAGATTTGTCATTTCTATATCCATGATGTGAATCTTCTGTTCCACCACATCCCAGAAGTGCTCTGTTGGGTTGAAATCTGTTGACTGGAGACCATTTGAATACAGTGAACTATTGTCATGTTCAAGAAACCAGTTTGAGATGATCTTTGCTTTGTGATAATGGTGTGTTATCCTGCTGGCAGTAGCCAGGACATGACTGCAGTCATAAAGGGATGGACATGGTCAGCTGCAATACCCGGGTTGGATATGGCATTTAAATAACACTCAATTGGTATTAAAGGGCCTAATGTGTGCCACGAAAATATCACCCATGCCATTACACCACCAACAATGACCTGAACCGTTGATACAAGGCAGGATGGATCATGTGTTTCTTGCTTTCATGTGTTTGATGCCAAATTCTAAACCTACCGAACCCGAATTTTGCAGCAGAAATCGAGACTTGTCAGACCAGGCAACATTTTTCCACTCTTGTATTGTCTAATTTCTGTGACACTGTGTGACTTGTAGCCTCAGTTGCCTGTTCTTAGCTGACAGGGGTGGCACACAGTGTGGTCTGCTGCTGTTGTAGCCCATCTGCTTCAATGTTCAACATGTTGTCTGTTCAGAGCTGCTCTTCTGCATATCTCGGAGGTAACAACTGCTTATTTGAGTTCCTGTTGCCTTTCTATCAGCTCAAACCACTCTGGCCATTCATCAACAAGGCATTTTTGCCCAGAGAACTGGCACTAACTTGATGTTTTCCTTTTTTTCTGGCCATTCTCTGTAAACCTTAGAGATGAGATGGTTGTGTGTGAAAATCCCAGCAGATCAGCAGTTTCTGAAATACTCAGACCAGCCTGTGTGATACCAACAATCATGCCACGTTCAAAGTCACTTAAATCACATTTATAACATTCTGATGCTCGGTTTGAACTTCAGCAGGCCGTCTTGACAATGTCTACAGGCCTAAATGCATTGAGTTGCTGCCATGTGATTGGCTGATTAGATATTTGCATTAACAAACAGTTAAACAGGTGTACCTAATAAAGTGGCCAGTGAGGCTTACAGCACCTGCTGTGGTGTTCACAATGTTTAATGTATTTATTATTTGGTGGTATTAGCGTGCTGTTCTTTGGTTAACTCTGGTAAGATTTCGGAGTAAATTTATATATATTGTTGATTTTAGTTTGTCCTCTGAAGCAGACGATATCAGCCCTTAACGACACTGACTTATTGTTACAAACCTTCTGTTCAATGTAGTGCTTAATTGATCACAACATCAACACTGCTGTGATTTGTTTAATTTGTTTTGACATTAATATGTTATTTAAAATAATTATCGTAACCAAGACTTAATTAAAATATGTTTTTATATTGGGCATTTATATTGACAGGTGCCCATCCACAGACTTGCAGATGCACATCTTAATATTTATTTTGTGTGATGGGTCTGCTTATGTGGATTTTTAAGTTTGTAGGTCTCTCATCCATTACAGAGTTGCCGAAGGTGTTGATTGTTCCGGACACTTTGGTGAGAGGCAAAGATCAGATCATTTCCTGTATAATAGATGGACATTACCCAGAGGAGATTAGCATTACTTGGAAGAAGAATGGGGTGCCTCTCAGAAAAACCAAAACGAAAGACGACGGTACATTCATTACAACAGAATCCCTCATGCTGAACCCTGTAGATGAGAATGATGAGTTCACATGTGAAGTGAAAGTGATGAATGAAACAATCAGCATGACCAAGAAATTTCAACTTACAGGTAAGGATACAATTCTAAATATCTTACCCTAGCAGGATGTCTATTTTAGTATGTGGCGTTTTTCTTTACTGTACATCATAAAAAAGTGGAAACAGAATTGCCTAATATGTCAGCTTTAGTTTATTAGCAGGTTTTCAAGTTTATTTCATCATCAACAGTGAGCCTCATTTTAATGACTAATCTCTATAACTTTATAACCACCACACATTTTTTCAGTACTATAAGTGTTGAAGATACAGCAAGTAGTGCCGGAATCCTTTTGTTTTCTGCAGTGGGCCATCAGCTCAGCATCCTGCTAATGTATCCCTGCTGTTCAAACCTGCAGATAGCCTAATATAAATTTGTGTCAATTTTAAAATAAATAATTTCTTGGTACACAGTATATATTGTTTCCATTTAATTTCACTTTAATTGTTACCATGTGTTTTGAATTAAAAAGGGTTACTTTTCTGCTTCGCTCCGCGCTGTCCGTGTAACACGGCCGCAGAGAGCTTAAACAACTCGGCACATCCGCATAAAAAATGACAAGGGCTGAGCGAACTTTCTTGTTCTTGAAGGCTTTTACTGGACGTACCTCGTTGTAAACTGAAATATATACAAAAGAAACATACAGGCATTTACAGGTGTACAATCAAAGACAAAGAATGATTTACAAAGCAGTACATAGCAGACAGTATACATTAAACAATAAAGCTTTAAAAGACACTTACAAGACGAGTGATTTCCACTATTGGATCGAGACAAAGAGAAGCGTGTAGACAGAGGTTCAAATTGCTGCGTACCATAACAAATTTCAATCGGTTGGACACATATAGTAACCATTGAAGTAGAAACTGCCTTTTTGTAGATTAACAGTTTCCAATCACACTTGCATTTTTTTAAGGTTCAGTAATTACAAAATTTGTGAAAGAGGACTAGTTAATCAATAGCCCTATATATGCCAACACAGACCACTCAATGAGGCCAGACAAGGCGAGCCCCAGGGCAGAAAATTAATAAGAAAAGAGGAGAACTTCAGATTAAAATTAGTGACATGATTTGGATTCCTCACCAGCCAGCTTCAAACCAAGTGCATAGCAGCTTGCCACTTTTCTTTATTGGAGTCAGATGATCCATTGATCTACGCTGTCATAAGTTCATGTAAAGTTAGATTAAAGATAGAGGACTCCCGGATGTTTACGGAAAGTGAGTCGGAAAATATCTAACAAGTGGCTTAACAGAGGTGGTACCCAGACAGGTTTGACGTCAAGTTAAGAGAGAAGTGACGGTGAATACATTCAAACAAAAAGCATACACTGGAGGGCAGTCTTAAACATATGACATGCCATGGGCATTTAAAGGACACGGGTGGCAGATGGGTTCACCAGCCAAATACAATACAATACAATACAATACAGTTTATTTTTGTATAGCCCAAAATCACACGGGAAGTGCCGCAATGGGCTTTAACAGGCCCTGCCTCTTGACAGCCCCCCAGCCTTGACTCTCTAAGAAGACAAAAAAACCTTGTAGGGAAAAATGGAAGAAACCTTGGGAAAGGCAGTTCAAAGAGAGACCCCTTTCCAGGTAGGTTGGGCGTGCAGTGGGTGTCAAAAGAAGGGGGTCAATACAATACAATACACAGAACAGAACAAATCCTCAATACAGTATAAATGTAAAAATTTTAGAAGTAAAGAGCAGAATTTAACAGTAGATGATATCACATAATAAGATTTGGATATTTTTAGAGTCCTGGAGACCTCATCCATCAAGCTGCCTCCCCTATTTGAAACAGTGCTGGGCCAGCCAATCCGATGAAAGGACCCCTATTTCTCATGATTCCTGCGGTCCTCCATCAGGGATGACTTTACCATAGGCAGGGAAAACAACTTGACAGGTGGGCCATGGCACCAAGTGCCACATTTGTGTACCGAGAACAGATGCAGAATAGGTGAGGGTTAGTATTCAATTCTAACTATCATGTTACTTATGTTTTAGTGCTGATGACTAACAACAGAGATGCAGTCTGTACAGTTAATCAGCATCTCTAGTCAGGATATGCTAAACTGAAGTAGTGAGTCTTCAGTCGGGATTTAAAGGCAGAGACTGAAGGGGCATCTCTTATGGAAGCACGCAGACCATTCCACAGTTTAGGGACCCTGTAACTAAAAGCTCGACCTCCCACTGTTATTTTATTAATCCTTGGAATCCTAAGCAGACCGGCATCTTGAGATCTTAATGTGCACTCAGGTTTGTAAGTCATGATGAGTTCAGACAAGTAAGCCGGACCTTGGCCATTTAATGCTTTATATGTTAAAAGGAGGATTTTGAAATCTGCCCTAAACTTAACCGGCAGCCAGTGTTAGGACTTGAGGACTGGAGTTATGTGTTCATATTTTCTTGTTCTTGTAATAATTCTTGCAGCCGCATTTTTGATTAACTGGAGGCTATATAGAGAACAGTTTTAACAGCCAGTGAACACCGCATTGCAGTAGTCAATCCTACTAGAAATAAATGCATGAATTTCTCAGAATCCTGTTTATTTAGAAAGCGCCTTAATTTCCTAACATTTTTAAGATGGAAGAAACATGTTTTGGACAACTTTGTAATATGTGCGTTAAATGACATGCTAGAGTCAAAGGGAACTCCTAGATTGCTGGCTGATTCAGTAAAATTAATTGGGATTCCAACTGAGTTAAATGATGACAAAATATTGTTGTGATCAGCGCCATTCCCTCCAACAATTAACATCTCTGTTTTATTGGTATTTAAAAACAAGTAGTTATCATTCATCCACTCCTTTAATTAACTAACACAACTAATTAAAGACAACATCTGAGAAACTTCATTTGATTTAAATGAAAGGTATAACTGGGTGTCATCTGCATGCGAGTGAAAATTAACATTATGTTTCCTAATGAGAGATCCCAGTGGAAGCATGTAAAGTGAAAACAGTGAAGGTCCCAGTACTGAGCCCTGCGGGACACCATACTGAACTTCTGTGTATAATGATGGAGTACTGTCAGCACATTTCTGTACATATTGGAGTCTATTTGATAAATAAGAACTAAACCAAGCAAGCACGGTGCCTGTAAGTCCAACATCATTTTCAAGCCTATGCAGTAAAATCGAATGGTCAATGGTGTCAAATGCTGCACTTAAGTCTAACAACATAATTACAGTGGAGTTTCCTTCATCAGAGGATATCAGAATGTCATTTACAACCGACGTTAATGCCGTTTCTGTACTATGACCAGTGCGGAAACCAGACTGGAATTTCTGAAATAAATTGTAATGCGTAAGGTGTGACTGAAGCTGACTGGCGACTACTTTTTCTAGTATTTTAGAGAGAAATGGTAAATTTGAAATAGGCCTATAATTATTTACTATGTGTGGGTCTAGGTCTGACTTTTTAAGTAATGGTTTAATGACTGACACTTTTAGTGCATCAGGTACGGTGCCATGCAATAATGAATTATTGATAATGTTTAGAATTGGTGCTGCAAGAACATCCATTGCACTTTTTACTAGTTTTGTTGGCACTGGATCTAGGGAACAAGTAGCTTCATTTTAGAAATTAAAGTTAAGGCTTCCTGCTCAGTTACAGGATTAAAATTATTAAAGTGCTGAATGCAATGAGAGACAGGGCCTGCTTAGCTAGTATTTGGTTTGTACTGTGATGCAGAGATCTGGATTTTATATTTTTAATTTTCTCATTGAAGAAGTTCATAAAGTCTGTACTGCTAATATCTGTTGGTATTTTGCACTGTTGATCTGAATTCCTATTTGTTAATTTAGCCACTGTTCTAAACAGTACCCAAGGATTATTATTATTGCTATCTATTAATGCAGAATAGTATTCTGAGCGAGCTTTAAAGAGGGCTTTTTTATATTTATTAACACTCTGTCCATGCAATTTGAAAGACATGTAGCTTTGTTGTTCTCCATCTGCGCTCCAGTTTTCGACACTCTAATTTAAGAGCTCGAGTGTTTTCATTAAACCAGGGAGAGTTTCCATGTGCTTTGATCACTTTTGTTTTAAGGTGAGCCACTGTGTCCAGAGCATCTCTCAAGGTCACATTATAATGTGATGTTAGCTGATCTAAATTGTTTTCCACGTTTACATTTGATGTTAACTGATCTAAATGGTTTTCCACAATTACACTCGACTTACTCAAGGTATCTGTAAATTTTGAAGAAGAATTGCAATCTAGATGTTGCACTGTCTTTGTTTTAATCTGTGAGTGCGTTGGCAAGGGCAGGACTAAATCAAACGTAATTAAGTAGTGATCGGAAATAGCTTCATTTAATTGAGTAATATTTAAATTTTGAATTTCAACTTAGTAAGTTATAATTAAATCTAATGTGTGGTTATGATTATGAGTTGGACCTTTGACAATCTGACAAAATCCTACTTAATTTAACAAATAAGTAAAACATTAGCAAAAAGTGTCTGTTTCCACATCAATCTGTACATTAAAATCCCCCATCAGTACCACGTGATCATAATTTATAGCCAAATTAGATAGAAGGTTGCTAATTCAGTCATGAACAATGAATATGGCCCTGGTGGTCTGTAGAGTAGCACTATAATTGTGTTGGAATCTGTTTTAATATTTAAAATGAATGCCTCAAAGGATGTAAAGTCGCCTACATTTTTAGACGTGATTTGCATTTTGTTACAATGAATTATTCCAAGGCCTCCTCCTCGACCAGAATCTCTAGACTTATGAAGGAACAAGTATCCATCTGGTGACGCCTCAGCTAGAGGAACAGTGTCACATTTACTAAGCCAGGCTTCAGTGAGAAGACACAGATCAGATTTTGTACTTAATATAATATCATTTACCAAAACAGCTTTAATGCCAAGAGAGCGAATGCTCAATTAACAGCATTTAAAACTGCATAGTTCTTTCTGAACTGGTGATATATTTTTTGTTTTAATTTGAAGTAAATTTCTATTACAGATGCCCCTGGTGGAGGGTCTGGTTTTATCCCTTGGTCTAATTATACACCTTATTTTTTGAAAATCAATTAATTTAAGGTTTGTATCAAGACTACATTTACTGGATACCCAACGACAAGGGTTTTGGGTAACAGCTTCAGGAAAATAACAGGTGGGATAAACAACAGCCTGTGATTTAAGATCACATGACTGCGGCCTGGATGGTCTAATCAGTCAACCAGGCAGTTTTGCTGCCATATTTTGGGATAATACATAAGATCCCCTCCAGTTAGGATGAAGACCATCTCTTCTGAAAAATCCAGGCCCAATTGTTCACAAACGCTATGCTTTTATTTGCACACCAGGTTTCTAGCCAGCAGTGAAGGGAATGCAATCTGCTATAAATCACATCATCTCAATATAATCTTGGTAAGAGACCAGATACAATTAAATTTTGTTTTAGCTTTGGTGCTTAGAGAGAGATGAAGTTCCGCTTTAATACTTCAGATTGCTGTAAATAAATATCATTAGTGCTGACATGCAGCAATAAGGTAGATACTTCATCGTCGGCGACACAGTCCAATGCGGCCTCTATGCCAGAAATCTTGGCCCCTGCGAGGCATTTAACAGTAACTGCTGGTTTATGAGGTGTGGCAGAAAAGTAATGAGACTGGCAACACTGCAAACGATCTGGCAACGCTGCGCTGTTGTCCTTGATAGAGCACGTGTATCAGTACCCTCCCATAGCTCAGTGCGAGTTTCAACTCCTTCCGTTAACTATGTGATTTTTGTGACTGCTATTAGCGAAGTTGTGTTTTTGGTTGTGCGTCACGCAAAATGGAACAGCGGAATTTGAAGCAACGTTGTGCCATTAAATTTTGTGTTAAGCTTTGAGAATCGGCAAGTGTGACGTTTGAAAAGTTAAAACAGGCCTATGGGGAACATTCTTTATCCCGAGCTCAAGTTTTTCGCTGGCACAAATCATTTATGGAAGGCAGAAAACACGTTGAAGATGAACACCGTTCAGAGAGGCCTTCAACTTCGAAAACTAATGAAAGCATCGAACGTGTGAACACTCTTGTGAAATCAGACCGTCGTTTAACATTAAGAATGTTGAGTGAACAATTAAATTTGGACAGATTTACCGTTCATGGATGCTCCATCATGACAACGCCCCATGTCACACTGCCCTCTCCATAACAAAATTTTTGACCTCAAAAGGCATTCCCGTAGTTCCCCAGCTCCCTTATTCACCTGACCTCAGTCCGTGTGACTTTTTCCTTTTTCCTAAACTGAAAAATGTCCTCAAAGGACGTCATTTCGGGACTTTAGAAAACATCCAAAAGAGTGTAACGGACATGCTGAAGACCATACCGGTTGAAGACTTCCAGCGCTGCTACCAACAGTGGGAACAACGTCTCCATCGGTGTGTAGCCTGCCCAAGGGAACTACTTTGAAGGGGATAACATTGATGTTTGAAAAAAATAAAAACTTTGGTAAATAAAAAATCAGTCTCATTACTTTTCTGCCACACCTCGTAACGTAGTTTGGAATTCTAACATTCCGCACTATGGAATTGCCAGTTATGAGCACTTTCTTATTATCAGTTTCCACAGGCGTGCTGCGGAGTGCTGAGAATCTCTTCTGGATGGATAGCAGTGAGGTACTGTACAGGTGATGTACAAATTTAAATTATGTATGCTAATAGTTGGGTTCTTGGAGGATGTTGAAATATTTTTAAGGATAGCTTTCCATGAGGCCTTGAAAAAAGGAGGTCCTGCTGCCAAAGTGACAATAAAGTTGTATCCAGCTGGGGCGCACACTCCCTAGGAATATGTTTGTTAGAGATTGCAGTTTTTATTAAACCAAAAGTGTATATCTGGTGTGAATATAATATACACTGCTCGTAGAAACTGAAGAGAGTACTTAGTCATTCCAGTCAGTCAGTTAAACTTCAAGGATATCAATCTGTCCAGTTGGGATGCAAAAGTGCAAATGAAAGTGACAACAGGTGACCTGTAGAAGCAACAGGAAGATAGCCCCCAAAGGGGAATGTTTAATCAGGTGGTGGCCACAGACAGTCGCTCTCTCCTTATCCTTTGTGACTGATTCTTCTCATGTCTTGCATTTTGCTAAGGTCCTTATCACTACTGGTATCATGAGGCAGCACCTGCAGCCAATTCATGTTGCACTGGTAGTCCAGCTCCTCCAGGATGGCACATCCATACATGCTGTTGCAATAAGGTTTGCTGTGTCTCCCAACACAGTCTCAAGAGCTTGGAGGAGATACCAGGAGATAAGCCATTACACAAGGAGAGCTGTAGAAGGGCATCAACTAAGGAGCAGGACTGGTGTCTGCTCCTTTTATGTGAGGAGGAACAGGAGCAGCACTGCCAGAGCCTACAAAATGACCTCCAGCTGGCTACTGGTGTACATGTCTCTGACCAAACTGTCAGAAACAGACCCTATGAGGATGATGCCATGGTGAATGTTATGCAGCCTGCAACATCATCCAGCATGACCGGTTTGACGGTGGTTTATTGGTGGTCTGGTGAAGCATATCCTGGGATGGTCTCACAGACCTCCACGTACAAGACATCAGAACCCTGATTGCTGTTAAGTACCAGGTTGAATTCCTCAGAGCCACTGTCGAATCTTATGCTGGTTCAGTGGGACCTGGGTTCCTCCTGGTTCCTGCCTTGTGTGGTCAGAGTGTGTAGGCAGTTTTTGGAGGATGAAGGCATTGATGCCATTGCACGTTTCACAGACATGAATCCAATTGAGATCATCTGGGACGTTATGTATCGATGCGTCTGATGCCGCCAAGTAGCTCCACAGACTGTCCAGGAGCTCACTGATGCCCTGATCCAGATGTGGGAGAAGATTCACCAGGACCCCATCTGCTGTCTCATTGGGAGCATGCCCAGACATTGTTAGGAATGCATACAGGCACGTGGGGGCCACACATACTACTGAATCACATTACAAGTTGCTGTGATGATGTGAAGTGAAAGTTTTCTCTTTATTATAAAAAAAAAAATCCTGGAAAGGAAAAGCAGGGCGATGAGATGTGATCTTCTTGGAAGATTCACAAGACGCAATCAATGTCAAATAAGAGAGCACAGCCAGCAAAACAGTCAGTCGTGTAAAGGCACGTAGCACACACAGATCCTGTGCTCTCGGCACATATAAAGCTTATAAGGAAAATACGTTGTGATGAAACATCAATGACTAAGCAAAGAAGAAAGAGCAGCGCGGAGAAAAGAGACCCAAAAGCGCTGGAGAGAAAAAAAGGCAGATAAGAGATTATGAAAGCAGTGGAATTCAAAAGGCTCAAACAAACGATGGCGCGATACACACGCAGAGAAAGGTAAAGAATATGAAAGCAGTGAAATTCGAAAGTATTGTAGCGTCCCAGCCAAGTTGAAGCCTTTTTTGTTTTAAGTGACTGTTAGGTCCAATTGAGGGAGGGTACAGTATGAAAGACTGATAGCGGGGTATTGATTGATGCGGTAAGGGGTGGGTGAAGACCTCGGATGGGAGGATGGGTTGGAGAAGGTGCTAGAAAGTTGTGTTTGGGGTTATGAAGTCGGCGATTGTTCAAGTAAAACTTTTGTGACACTTTATTACGTCAGTCGCTACAGTATCAAAAAAAAGATAGTAAAGATCCCATTAGCGAAATTAATCATCAGGACCAGGTGTAGCTGAAAAAATAGCAGGAGAAAGTGAGGTCAGAAATAAAAGGCAAAGAGCAGAAAACAAAGTCTTTTTGCCTTCGCATCATTCAATGCACAAAATGTAGATTTACACAATAATGGACCATACGCTATGAGAATCTGTGGTCCCGCAACAGATAAAGCAATGACAAGTTTAATATCAAAGAAAACACAATTTGGTCAGGTGTATATTTATGATCACGAAGAAGCGGCTGTACAGACTTTAAAATGATTGAGGGGCAGCGCGACAGCAACACGAACAGTGTTGCATGTCCTGCAAGAAAGAGATTTAACCATACCCGGGGATGGAAATAAAGGACAAGTATTTTTTTTTTTTTTTTTTTTTTTTACAAAGTCACGCGAGACAAGACAGTGAGCCATCATTTAAAACAAGTCCACGGACATCTAACCTAGCAGTTGTTGGATTACTTTTGACAGACACGCATCATGTGCTCCCAGCTCTTAAAACAGCGGCATGCAACAAGCAGAACAGGCAGCTCAACAGCAGCAGAAAGACAGCAGATGATCCAACGGCATCTCCTTAGCGTGTGTTCAGCCCCACCTTCAAAATGCGAGCAGCGTTATACGTCCTGCGAGAAAGAGATCTAACCACGCCCTGGGCTGGAAATAAAGGACAAGCATTGTTTTTACAAAAGTTTTTAAAGTAAAAGTGATAATAATGCATTTTGTAACAATTCCCATGAAAAATAACAGAACCGCTTGCTCAGTATATTGTTTGTGATGACCAATCACTGTTGGTTGTTGATAACGTGAGATTTTGGCCCGTCCTGAATGCGTTAGAACCCAAGTACAAATATTCCAAGTCTTGCCCACAACACAGGTATACGGTATCCGATGTATCTGTTTTCTGACAGAACGCAATGGAATAGAAATCTGTGCTGTGCTTCATTATTGTTTCTTAATGTGAAACATTATTCATGTAAAGTTTTTCCGTTTACTGTAACACTGCAAACAAGCACCGAACATAAAACTTACATGTAGGTTTTATTGGTTTTGTGTGTCTGCATCAATATTGATAACTTTGAATTCAAATTAATTATTTTACTGGAGCAATGTTATATTTGATTTTGTCTAATCAAGACCTCATGCTGTATTTCTATCCCAATTTATTATTTTAATGTTCCATATCGTACTCCTTATTAAAAATTTGTTCAATGGAATATCTTATTCTCACTCAGATAGACGAGTAGATATTCTTTTGAAATTGCATGTGTTAGCAATAGATTTTCACAAATTTGCATCCTGAACATGACTATGTCTAAATAAATTTTAAAAATGTCATTATTAATTACTACTCTAGGGTGGCTAATTAAAATAAAATCCTTAATTGCCAACATTTCTTAAAATAAATAATGTAGCATTTTGTAGCAGTCTTTTTAATTACATAAAATATTTTTAAGTATCAAATATTGTCTGTTGAGTGGACATAAAACTGGCATGCATAAAATCAGAAAAAAAGGTTCCTATTGTGTACATAAGGAATGGTTCTTTTCAAGGTGGCCAAAGAGATTGTGTTGCTGGAACTGCAGGAACTGTGTAGCCTTTGAGACAACTGGACAGGGTTAAGCGCCACCACCTGCCAAAAGTCCATGGAAGGACCAGCTGAGTAGTAGTTTGAAGTGTATGTTTAATGGGATCATAGATGAACATGCAGTGGCATCAATGAGCTGTGTTCAAATAGGCTGCTGCCGCACAGTTGGAAACATACCTGGGAGAGAGCACAGTTTGTCATTCAAATAAACCACTTCAGTCCTGGTCAGTTAGTAAAGTGTGGTTTCTCACTTTGTCTCACATGTCAAGGAAATACCTTTCAGCCCATACAGTAGTAGGGAGAGAGTGAGTTATTAATGAAATCAGAAACAAGTGTACAGCTGAACATACAGAGAAGCTTCTGTTCAGCAAAAGAAATCTGCAGCTTACTTTCCCAAAATAGTCGTAGAGTAGCGAGCAGCAGGTGTTTCCCAATGATTTTTGACCAGTATACCTTTACAACACTGAGCTACCAGTAAGAGAAATTCCTGTGTTGTACTATGGCTTCCCATGTTAAAAGACTTGAAACAATGTTAGTTTAGTTTATATAAATTAATTGCATGTGATTTTTGACTTTTTTAATTTCTTGCATACGAAATGTAGAGAAAATATAGTAAAAGTGAAAAAATTCGACCTTGAGATTTTAAAGAATCTTGATGTTTTAGACTTCCCTAAGTCCATAAATATCATTTTATAACTCAAAAACACAACAAGATAGATGGATGAAATTTG
>JANRMT010049829.1:22245009-22265304 GCA_026402145.1 Polypterus bichir lapradei | reverse complement strand
TATATATATATATATATATATATTTATATATACTGTATATATAGAGTTCTTTTAAGCATACCATATTGAACTCTGGACTCTTAAGCAAACTCTTGTGTAGAAATATTTGCATCTCATATCCTTCTTTTAGAAGCCGAAAAAAACGAGTGTAAGACATATTTTTAGAATTTATTAGCCCAGGGTAATTAGGATTAGAGGGGACATCAACCTGGGAAATGCTGTTGTAATTCAAACGTGTCAGTGGTTCTGAGATTATTGAGTGTTCGTGTTATCATTGTTAAATTTATGTGAGGAAAGGGCTTATTAAATGGGATGCATGCTGCACGTAGACAGGGGAACAACATAAGAAAGGAGAAAGAAGATTTGAATTCTCGAAGAAATTGGTTAGACTTCTGTGGACTGAACAGAAATCTGGTGCAGATGATACGCTCCCAGTCTTGAAAAGACTCATCTTCCATCAAATGTATCTTTGCTTATTTATGTTTCTATAACACGCTTTTAACATACATTATCTGTCCAAGTGCAGTTAACCAGTACACATGGGACACACTATTAAGAAGACCTACCTAACACTCATAAAAACCACATTGTTAACATTAACTTTAACATACATAAAAAAAGAAAATAACAAACATAGGATGTTGCATGATAATGAACTCGATTTATATTGTTAAGAACAACTGGTGTGGGTGACTACCATATTCCCACTGGAGTTATTTAAGTTTCCATTTATTCATGATTTATTCAACTTGTTATTAATGGTAAATGAAAATGGATTCTGTATTTCTCTGTCTTTTTCATAGCCATTCAAAATGGATGCACATTATTTCCTGTAATATTTCAGCAGTCACATTTTCTTCTGATGGTATAAAGAACATGATACAGAGCCATGCTTTTCAATTGTCTGCGTGACTTTATCATTTTCAATTTCATATGCTCGGCTTTACTGCAGAAAACCTTTAAAGTACCACAGTGTTTGTGGAGTTACAATTGTTTCAAAGCTTATTAGAAAAAAAATGCAATGTGTAAGGCAAAATATTAATATTTCTGCTAGAAAAAAAAAAATCTGATGTTCTTTTTCATTGAAATGAAGGCAGTCCAAGTAGAATGGGATTTTAAAAATCAGAAGGAAAAGCAGCAAGCTGTCAAAAGGCAGGGCAGAACATTTGTTGTTGAAATTATGTAATATGTTGAATCAATTATTATTACATTAAACAAGATTTAAGTTACAAAACAAATATTTTTCTGAGTTTAACCTGCTATTCTGAGTAACTGTATATAAACCAGAACATTTTTCTCTGCTTATTTTGAAATTTTCAAGTATTGAAAGATGTGATAACATAATAAACACAGCTTTAAAATGTTAAGATTTGCGCACAGACTGATAGCTTTACACAAAGAAAATGCTATAAAGTTAAGCAATGACACATTTTAATTATAAAACATGAATGCACATGGGTTGATAGTTTCTTTCTTAACAAGTAGTCCCAAATAGAAACATAATGTATTTTCTCTTTGCTGTGCACATATTTGGTTATTTTTCCAAATATATTTACTTAGTTATTGGGAATATTTTTTAGTTTTGGGACTGCAGAAACTGTGACAATGGCTTCTTTTGGTGTTAATGAAATTTACAAAATGTCAGTGAAGTGACTACTCATGTCAGTGGACCATCTTAAGAGCCTTTGACATGTCGGTAAAATGACTTGTGAATATAAAAACTCATAGATTTGATACCAAAGTACGCAATACAAAAAGAAAAATGTCTCACTAAAGCCACCTCTGGCCCCTCCAAAGTGACATTATTTTAGCAGGTCGCATTGCAGAGCTGAATGGCCACCTTACTAAGACCAAAAGAAGCTTTTGATAAGCTCTTGTTGCACAACTGAGTAAAAGATTCATTTTTGCAGTGTCTAAAGCTTTGCCCATTTATTTATTCTGTAAGCAAGTTTAATGAGAAATGCATTCTGTTAGAATCTACAGAAAAAATAATAGATATTTTTTGTTATTCTGTACATTATTAAAAAGGAATAATTAGCATCAGCCAAATATCTGCAAAAGAATAAAATTAAAGTCTGCCTGTATGTAAAACATTTGAGATTGGTATAACCTTTCTTATTTTTCTCTGTTAAATGTTCATCTATATAGCTTATTACTATTGGTCATTATTTATTATATTAATTTTATAGTATCTCTACCAAACCATTTTTAACAAGGCCACAGTATCTAAATACATTTATTGAACTTGCTAAATGTGCAACATATGGCAAATATTTTAACAGAATTCTTGAATTGTTACATAATACATAAGGCTCAAATACAACATATGCCAATCTGAAATAAAGACAGTTTAAATTCCATTTGTTTTTAACTGTTAATATAAAAAGACAGAGAATAAGGGAGAAAGTGGTGAGATTATGGAAAGAAAAAAAAACTTACCTGAAGTTTTATCAGAAGATCTTTTCCCTCCAGAGAAATTTACTTCTGCGTATGTTATTTCTGTAGCCATGTCTGAACAGTGCCCGTGAGAAGGGGCAAAATATTCAAATCAGGAAATGTGCTCAGAGCTATAGAAGTGTATTTACTTCCATAGCCACAAAATGAGGTACCATTTGCATGCTTCAGAATATATAGCAAGTAACAGAAAAATATTTATGTGAAGTCAATTTATTTTGTTAATTATCAGTGAAAATTTGGCTATTATTAAAAAAAAATGTATAACCATATTGTAGTTAGTTAAACAGAGCCTGATGGACTGAATGGTCTTGTCTGCTTGTGAGATTTATGCTCTTAATATATTTTCTTAACACCTCACTTGTACACATAACCAGCACTGTAATCATTTTTAAAAGGTTGGTTAGGAGCAGTAAGATGTATTGGAAAAGAATTTAAAAATATGCATTACTTAAGCAGCACCATAGAATTTTGATTTCATTAACAATGTCATGAGAAGTCAAGTACAATGACACCTTTTATTGGCTAACTAAAAAGATTACAATATGCAGGCTTTGGAGGCAAATCAGGCCCCTTCTTCAGGTAAGATGTATATGTACGAGTATATATGTTACATCTAGCCTGAAGAAGGGGCCGGAGTTACCTCGAAAGCTTGCATATTGTAATCTTTTTAGTTAGCTAATAAAGGGTGTCATTGTGCTTGACTTGTCACTTCATTCATAATGGCTAACACGGTACAACACCCTCGTACTACTTCATTAACAATAAAGCAAAAAACTTTAATGCATTACTAAACAGAAAATGAAGAAAATCCATCTTCCTGTAAAAGTAACCTCATTGCTGTTATTCATTCAAGTCTTTGTCTTTTCAAGAGGGATCATCTTCTGTTTAGCAGGACTTAGAATCGTATCCTGGGAGCTCCTCCAGACTAGAATGTCGACACGTTGGTCACATGATCCACCTTACTGTTTTATGGAGACTGTATTAGCAAGGTACAATGACTTCAGACAGATAGATAGCACTTTAGTTGTCCCCCAGGGGGGAAATGTGGCTTTTTACAGAAGCTTTTTAAATACATAAATAGATAAGTAACTAAATAAATATATACACACACACACTTTGATCTGATACTGACACAATACCCTGTATCAGTCCTAAGTCAAATTTTTGAATGCCACCAAGAAATTGTTTTACATCCATAAATTATTTCAAGAACCTGCGCACTAGTCAAGTATGTTGCTGCTTTCATCCTCACTGAACAAGGTCTCACCCGGAGTAAAGGTGACTTTGCAGTATTAGGGCGGACAGAAACGGTGCCGTTGGAAAAGCAGCATAGAACAAAGTGACAAAAGGGCCGTTGAACTTCTGTAAAATACTCGCAAATTCACTCCACAATAGACAAATATGAAATTCTGTCTACCACTCGTCTTTTAATTTGAATGAATGAATAACTGCCTAATGGTAATCATTTTAACATTAAGGTCACACATTAGTTTTTCTCTTTATTTATATATACTATAATAATAATAATTATATATAATATAAACTTCACTATTGCAGTTTACCTCAAAAAAAAATTATAGAAATTTCTGTACTGTTTCAGCAACAGTAACTGTTAACACTTTACCATCATTCAATACATTTTCACAAATCTGAGAATAAGCATTAATTGTGCATAAAGCTTTTTTTTAATGGTTTTGTCTAACACATTACATCTCCCAGCTACACAAAAACAAACAAACAGAAAAGAAAATGGAAATGATAATGGAATAATGGTGTGGGAATAGCTTTTAAGGACTGTGACTGCAATTTTATTGGGCTTAAAGGCATCTTTTTAAAATAAGGTAAGTTTAAGGCTAAACACGTAATAATAATAATAATAATAATAATAATAATAATGGGTGGCATGGTGGCGCTGCTGCCTCGCAGTAAGGAGACCTGGGTTCGCTTCCCGGGTCCTCCCTGTATCCAGTTTGCATGTTCTCCCCGTGTCTGCGTGGGTTTCCTTCCACAGTCCAAAGACATGCAGGTTGGGAGGATTGGCGATCCGAAATTGTGCTTGGTGTGTGTGTGTGTGGTGCCCTGCCTGAGGTTTGTTTCCTGCCTTGTGCCCTGTGCTGGCTGGGATTGGCTCCAGCAGACCCCCATGACCCTGTAGTTAGGATATAGCGGGTTGGATAATGGATGGATGGATAATAATAATAATCCCGGCATTTAATTTTTAAAACCAGGTTGCATGTTATGACAATAAATTATATATTTCTTCTTTCATATGTGCAGGACACGCTGCAAGCTGATAAAGAAAGTATACAAAGTATGCAATTATTTGCTTTTTCCCTCTGTTAGGTTTGTCACATAGCCTTCTTTGGGTAATCTGAAGGATGCCTTTTATTAATGCATGATGATCAGTTTTGGATTCCCCCTGAAAGATGCCATGCGAGTTGCTCAGACTCAGAGCTGTTACAGTATGAAACTGTCTTCCTGTAACCCGAGTTTTTACATTTTCTTCTTTACTTCTGGTTAAAAATCTTTGTGAGCCATTTTCATCTTTCTCTTTGTTTTTCTCTTTCTCTCATTCTCGGTTTTGTTCAAAGACTTGCTTGTCTTACATTATGTGTTAACCAAAGGCCATTTATAATCTCAGGCCAACAAGTAAATAGCACAATATGCTTAATCAAAGTAGTTTTGTTTTTTTTTTTTAGTAATTTATATCATTTAGTTACCATCTTGATCATTTCGCTCGGTTTAGTTGTCACCAAAGCAAAAGTTGCAGGTATATTTATTTCTAAGAAAAAAAAAATATTCTTGTCACCTAGTATGTGATGAGTGGAAACTTGATTCCGACACGTGATGTTGTTAATGCCATGAAGAGTGTTGTGGTTTCACATATCTCATTTGATTTATTGTAAAGCATAACTTGTCACAGGAAGTGTGTAAACAATTAACTGCTGGACTTACCTTTAGAGAAACTGAATTTTTATTTCTTTTTTGATGTCATCCCCAACACAAACTTTGTTTAAGGGACAAAAGAATAAAAATAATCTATAGATGTTTGGTGGGCACCTTCATCTTCAAAAGCATCTTGATGGTGCTGACATGCTAAGCCCCCTCTTTCTGCAATACATATTGGTATGGCCAGCAACCAAAATCACGAGTCTTCAGCTTAATGCAGGGATTCTCATCCTGTGGCCCGCCTCTCATGAATGTGCGATCCCGTGTAAGCTCCGGGATGTTACTGACACGCAATCGCAAATTATCCACACCTTTATGATCGAAAGGAACGGAGAGGCTTATAATCTGTGTGTCATTCAAATCAGATTATTGGGACATTTTACAATGCCTCACCAATGCATTGCATGGACCATAAATTTCAAATGTCGTGGGTAAAAAAAATAATTTCAAATTGAGTGCAATTGCGTGTCTTTACTTGGAATGCACAGGAGCTTCTCAAGTGTTTGCAAGCTGACTTGCAGTCCCATCCCGTGTTGTTCCTGCTGCTCTCCTCTTGTTTTCTCATATGCACTGCTTTATGGTTTAGAACCCCATGAAAATGTCTCCAAACCATCAGGAAGGACAAATAGTCATCTGATTTACTCCTTTGTCTGAAAACCCCTTCCAAGTCAAAGAACGATCATTCAAGTTCATTAGCTAGCTAACTAACTGGTTAACTAAATTCTAGAGTTGGGCCAGTTGGTAAGTACAAAAACCATTTATTGTCTCACTAGCTTGGCTACTCATCAAAGATGGGTTGAATTCTAAATGATCAATGTAGACATCTGCGTTAACATTTGCGGTGCACCATGCAATGCATTTGTCTTTGTTATATGCTGTTTGATATGGGATTTGCAAAAGCAATATTAGCGTTTGTAATGCACCGTCTCTTGGAATCACAAATGCAATGCATTTTATACTACAAATATTTGTGATGCGCCATCTGTTGAAATGACAGAGACGTAGCAACTGGATTGACACCCACGCAGAGAGACACAGACACATATCCATTTATTAATGTGGCTTCAGGGTGTTTTAAGGACAGGTATGGGGAGAATCAAATTATGTTTTGGGCATGTCTCCCGGTCAGTAGTCTGCAAACGCAACCTTGTCGTGTTGTCACTTACCTGTCCCTTGACTATAATAATTCATCTCCTCTAGACAGTATCAGAAAGGCCACTGAAGTAAGCATTTCTTGTTTATAAAAATGTAACAGTTTTGTTAGTTGATTGGTTTAGTTCTCATTTTTCCTTTTTATTTATATACTAGGGGGTTCGCCCCCTTGTCGCTTCACTCGCCAACCCTCCTGGCCTGCGCTACGTGCCAGCCACTTCACATCTCTGCCACTCACGTTGTGAAGAGGGGGACTAAGCGCACCCCAAGAAGACGCGGTCGCTCCTCTGAGACCCCCTCTTAAATGGTGATACAATGGGAAACAAATAGAGGGCATTGCAGCACCCCAAACACAAGTTCCAGTATAATAAAAAGGTTTGTTTTCACCAAACACTTTGCACAAAGGCTTCAAAAGTGGCATAAACCAAACACAACACAATTCTTCTTCTTTCTTCTTTCTCTCCTCCACATCTCCCAGGTGAGCTTCATCCAACCTCCAGATCCAACTGCAACCCACCTGGATGAGATCAAGTTGTCTCTTTTATGTTGGACCTGGGACTGCTTCCTGTGGTAGGCCATGCCCGATAGAATACCATCAGCTCCTCCTGATGGCACCCACAGGACCCTAGAGGGCTACCCTACTGGACTACAAGTCCCCGTATGCCCTACAGGCACCCATGTGGGATTCCTAGCCCATAGAGGCTGCCACCTAGCATTTTGGGGGAGAAAATATTCATCTGTGTTCATCTTCTCCATCCCTTCCATTGCACTGAACAAGAATTTTTACCTGGCCAGGATGCTAATCCGTGTGTGCCGTCCATTAGGAAGTTCACTCCAGACATTACAGTTGACATTAAATGTGATATGGGAAATCTGGGCACTTTACATCAGCTGAAGAGCACCTGAAATTCATGTAATGCTCCCTGAAATCATAGCAATATCATGGTCACAAGTGCACATTTTGGAATCATTTTCATTTATTGCTTAGATGTCTTTAAACAATTCTCATTTTATATTAGGGCCAGGGACACTGAAACTAATAAAAGATATTGAAACTAACAGTAGTACATCCATCCATCCATTATCCAACCCGCTGTATCCTAATACTGCTGGAGCCAATCCCAGCCAACACAGGGCGCAAGGCAGGAAACAAACCCCGGGCAGGGTCCCAGCCCACCGCAGGGCGCACACACACACACACCCACACACCAAACACATACTAGGGACAATTTAGGATCGCCAATGCCCCTAACCTGCATGTCTTTGGCCCATGGGAGGAAACCGGAGCACCCGGAGGAAACCCACACAGACACGGGGAGAACATGCAAACTTCATGCAGGGAACAGTAGTACATGCTTCTAGATATTGTCCGAAAAAAACAACAAAGCAATCTTTATCCTGAAAAAAAATATATAAACATGACAGTGGTTTTTAGATTATTACCGTATATACTCACGTATAAGTTGGGTCTTGAATGCTGAAAAATCTATCATAAAATCAGACCCCGACTTATACGCCCGTTCAAAAATGTTCTTTCTTGCCACATCCAATCTCACATCAGTTTCTCAGACGCATCGAATTTTGCTATAGCAGCAGTGCAGTTGCCAATTTCTTTCGCTACTGCAACAACATTTAATTTAAAACCAGCTTCATATTTTCTTCTGATCGAACACTCCATCGTAGATAAGGGATGCACTTACAATAAAAAGAGTATGAGGGTGTGAGATACAAAAAACACAAATCAGTGCAAACGTGGGCAGCACGGTGGCGCAGTGGTGGCGCTGCTGCCTCGCAGTAAGGAGACCTGAGTTCGCTTCCCGGGTCCTCCCTGTGTGGAGTTTGCATGTTCTCCTCGTGTTTGCATGGGTTTCCTCCGGGTACTCCGGTTTCCTCCCATGGGCCAAAAACATGCAGGTTAGGTGCATTGGCGATCCTAAATTGTCAGTAGTGTGTGTGCTGGGATTGGCTCCAGCAGACCCCCCGTGACCCTGTGTTAGGATATAGCGGGTTGGACGACAATAATAATACATTTTATTTATATAGCGCCTTTCCCATGCTCAAGGCACTTACAGAATATAAGAAAGAAACAGCAGGGTATACAGTATATAGCATTGTACAAACCAAATAAATAAATATAGAGGATTAAGACAGTAAATTCAGAGAAACGCAAACAATGAAACAATGACTGACTGACTGAAAACGTAGCTTCAGAATAGTTTGGGTATTACTGTGCGGTCACGTAGGCAAAATAAAGAGAGACAGAGAGGTTAGGAGTACGGGCTGATACATCGCATTGCCATACCCACATAGAAAAAAAAGGTCATGTGCTCCGTGGTTATTTTCTCAGGTGGGCGTTAGCATATCATAATCTCTTGTACCAATAGCGTGAGATTTCCATATTCGATTTCTATGACCAACATTATAAAATACCAAAAATTATACGCTAAAATCAAGTCCCAACTTATCTGCGAGTATATATGGTAATCATCTGCTCTGGTCTCTGGAAGCTTGCCGGTTCCAATCCCATTGTTGCCAGAAGGGGTCCTACTCCATTGGGCCCTTGAGCAAGGCCCAGTAAATTGTTCCAGGGGTGTTGTACAATGGCTTACCCTGAGCTCTGACTTTCAAAGATCATGCAAAAAGATATCAAATCAAATGAAAATTTGTGTAATCATTGTTAAATTCCATTTGGAGAGAGGCCTTTAAGTTTGGAATGCATGCTACTCAGAGACAATGGAACATAGAAAAGAAACTGCGAGCGAGAGAGAGAGATGTGTCACCCATTTCCAGATAAGATGCCTACCTTTCCCATTAAAGTCAGCAGATACAGAACCTCTGCAGAAGATAATTCTAAAGCATCTATGCCCCCAGGCCTGAAAAGACTTGCCTATGGCGTTAGATTACTGACAAAATTCTGAGGGCATGCAGCACACATTTTGTAAATGTGAGGTACGTTCTGAGTGCAGTTTGTAAGCATTAAGTAATATCCATCCATCCATCCACTATCCAACCCGCTATATCCTAACTACAGGGTCACGGGGATCCGCTGGAGCCAATCCCAGCCAGCACTGGGTGCAAGGCAGAAAACAAACCCCGGGCAGGGCGCCAGCCCACTGCAGATTAAGTAATATATACATTCAAAACATAACTTGTGCTTATCACACGAGTGGCTTCTCGCACACAGACTTTTACGCAGTAATCTAAAATCTAAGTCCATATTATTGTGACTGAGCCAAACTGACATACAACGCAAATGATCTAGCAGCACAAACTGAAAATAAATTACAGGTGGCACATTTGGACTGCTGTCACTTAAGACAAACTGCTGGTTTTCTTTGCACTTCTTTAATATCAAGGTGTGATTCAAAAGCCTGAAGTTTAAATGTACTTGTCAGCAAATTTAAAAACAGCGTACCTCGAGTGACAAACATTTCAGCCTACATCTCAGGCTGAAATGATTGCATTTTGTTTATAACAAGTTACCTTTGCAAAATAACACCACTCACTGATGGAGAGATTCACCGAGTCTACATACGTGAACAGAATGTCGCTGTTGATGAATCACTTGCTGATTTGACAATGACAGTGCACATCTAACTATCAATTACTGACCTGGCAGGATCTGTACTGAGCAACGTGTGAAGTTTTTTAATCTGTTAAGTGCCTGGGTATAAAACTAAACTCCATCCATCCATTATCCAACCCGCTATATCCTAACTACAGGGTCACGGGGTCTGCTGGAGCCAATCCCAGCCAACAAAGGGCGCAAGGCAGGAAACAAACCCCAGGCAGGGCGCCAGTCCACTGCAGGTAAAACTAAACTGATTTTTTTTATAGTAATTTATATATATATTTTGTTTTGTTTGTTTTTTTTACTAGTTTTATGTTGTCACAGACGACATTGATTGGCTGGCAGCCCAACCAGGGTTGATGGTTCCTCATCCAGCTAGGGGACGCCTTTATCATGAGATGGATGGAGGGATGCAGCCTCCCAGGCTCATGTGCTCTTGCAGTGTGCTAGTTGGCAGCATCCCTCTGGTGCAATCTCCCATATACACATCTGCTAGGTTTCCTGGTAGCCCTCAGGAGTGCTGCAGGAAGGACCATTCCTTGTTTTTGGAAAGTTTCCACCTGGCTTGAAAGTGCTTCCTGAATATACTGTGATGGCACCAGAAGTACTCCTGATGTTCCTATATAAAGAAAGCCACAACACCTCAGGAAGATGGAGTCGGGTGTGAAGGAAAGAAAAAGCTTACCTTGGAGGAGTGGAGGTGGAGAAAAACAAAATGAAGAAAAAAGAGAATAAAAAGAAGTTGTGCTGTATTTGAAACAAAAGGAGCCTGAATGAAGGTATTGTCTAAATTAAAAGCACTTTATTTGAACTGGGACTGTTGTTATGCAATTGTGTCTGGGGGTTTGAGGGTGGTCAGTGGCACCACCTACAGGCCACAATGTTCACAACTGAAACTTCTTGATATTGCAAAATTGGTGCCAGAATTATTGTCTTTAAACATTTTTCTTGCCCTTTCTCCTCCTCTTTAATTCTATCTCTCTGAAGATAGATACTTGAAGTCTAATACTAGCTTTTTAATGAACATATGACATGTGATGTCTCTGCTCAGGGTTTACTTGCTGTTCTTGTGTTATGCAATGATGGCTATACAGTATATTGTAAGAAGTGACATTGCACCCGCTCCTTATTTCAGATGGTGTTTCTGTGGCTGCCCATCCACCTCTTGCTTGCTCTCGCTCACTGCTCGTGGACATCTTGGTTGGAAAGACCAGCGGCAAAACAATCCTTAAAAATATTCAGAGAAAATAAACAAAAAATTCTTAAAGAGTGAAGGAAACCATAAAAAAGTGTTTAACATGTATTATCAAAAAAGCACTTTAACAAACAACACAAAGAAACAAGCAGGCCCAAAAACTGACATAAAACTGATTTATCCAAAGCTAACAATTGCAATTCACAGTCCAATGCTTAAATCCAGAAAAACAAAGAACAAAAAAATGCCAGAAAATATACTGAACTACTCACAACAAGGAGAAGGACCTGAGCTTCTGGCTTGTAATATATAGACATAGGCAGAGGGCAGTCGTTCAGATCATACACAACAGTTCAAGAGCCTCTACATAAAGGAGCCTGGGCACATAACTAAACACAGTAACAGAAACATTGATAAAATATAGACATTTTAAACAACAAACATAATATACACAATAATATTTAAAATCTAACAAAGATCACAATACATAAAAATACAAGCAGCTTTTTCAGTATTAACTTGGCTTTTTGTTCAGAATACATTGGGTACATTTACTGGCAAGATGCATATCTAACATGCCCAAGACAGAAATTAAATGAAACTCACAAGTTCACAAATTTTACTTTGAGTTACTGTAACAGCAAAAAGTAATTGATTTGTTGAACACTCAACCTCAAGTTATCTAAACAATACACATGTTTTCTTTTATATATACAAAAAAATGAATATGTAAAAAAAATTAAAATACAAGTTTGGGAAATATCCCTACAATTTAAAATGGTTTTCCTTTCTAGGCTTATATTTGAATCAATATTCATAGAGGAAAATACATATTATTTTTTTATATATATATACACATGCATGAATAGTAAAAAGAACTCCAGACCCCCGATATTTGCAGTTTATTTTTTTAAAAAAAGGCAGTCAGGTCCACCTGCAGACTCCCTAAGGAGGTTCATCTGGATCACCCAATTCTGATTTGATGGATTTGAAGTGGTGATAAATGTAGTTGTGGACTTACACATTTGTAACCTGGAAAAAGTATTTTATTAATTTAGATTATGACAACGCATACATTGTCTCAATTTGTTGTGTTGTTTGTTCAAATAGATCTCCTTTAACTGCAGGAACTTTTTGCATGAAGATGTAAAGTTTGCCTGTTCAAATATATTAAAAAAGTCAACAAGTTCCATAGGGTGTACTTACTTTCTCACATGGCTGTACATAAAGGATGATTACTAAAAAAAAAATAGTGGTACATTTAGTCGTAGCTCGTATGTTGTACATAAATCTGCAGACTACTCACGGTGTCATCCTGGCACTTCTGCCGCACTCCACATCAATATCCTCTGCAAACTCGGGATCCTCACAGTGCAGTGCTGGTAATGACAATATCTTTGTTCATGAGCGATAAATTCAATGTTCTCTTTTTTAGCTACCAAATGCAAAGAGATGGACATCCACCAGTTCGGTCCTTAAAAGCTACCAAAACATAGCTTTTCTGCCCTCATGTTCAGTCAAATGAATGACTGCACCTGCTCATCAACTCTTTATGCTTCACATTATCATGAAAGTCACAAAAAAACAAAAAAATTCTTTCATAAGCTTCTTCGATTTTAGCACGTGCTTTCTGTGCTCTGTGTTTTTCCCTATGCCATCACATCCTTCATTTTCTTTTTAACACTGTGTGTTGGTTCAGTTACATACATTTCATACATTTATCATATTTATCATACATTTCTTTTTATGATTTTAGCCACAATAACCAAGCAAATCTAAACAACAAAATTATACTGTCATGTTCTTATAGCCTGACTTTTTTTGCCCTTTTAAAAGACCAGCACAATAGCTTAGATTGCCATCACTTTCTTCATACAATCTTCAGACAAAGTGATGGTTCCTTTGTGAACCTGTTTGGATACCCACCAAATTAGTATTTGTAAATTTTTGGAATTTTTATATTTACTTTTCTTATTGTTTGTGATTTTTATTGCAATAATGATGTCAGCACACTGCCATTTTATCAGTATATCCTTGTCAGTATTCCACAAGACCAACTTCATCGAATCCTTTCAGATGAAGTCTGGAAACAATGAGGAAGGACTTAAGAACATCTACGTTAGTTAAAAAGCCCAGCAGGGTATGGGTGGTCTTTTGGCTTTGGAACCCCTAAAGATTTAGTTTTCTTTCTCCAGCTTAACTGGAGTTTTGTTTTTACCGTCCTCTTGAACATCTGAGCTTATCTGATTCATTTTTAGAGACTTATAAAACAATATTGTATATAAGGATGCTACCCTTTGTACTAATTATATGTCTGTGTTTTATAAGTTCACATAGATGTGTTTTTTCTTTGTTATTTATTCATTAATATGTACTTGGTACTTTGAGCTGCATTGCTCATATAAAAATGTGCTATAGAAATACAAGTTGTTGACTGCATTTCCACATTCTCATTTACAGTTAATATGAATGGTGACTTGAAGATCACAGAATGCGTCGTTTCATTGCAATCTGCCCTTATAAATTGACGGTGCACAGTAACCTTTTATTTGCTCATTGGATCTTTTTTGTAGATTAAGAGAAAAAGAACAGTTAGTGTTTTTAGGCTTTTGATTTTGATTCTGGTTTGTGGTTTTGATATGATAATCAATTTGGATTTTATCTTCTGCTTTCCTAACCTCACTTTGACGTCTGACTCCTCTTTTGTCAACACCATTTTTGTGCTTTTCATTTCTTATATTCCATACGATCACTTGCTCTTTCTGGTGTGGTCATAACAGTGTTCAAATGCTCTTCAAGCTAGTCAAACAATAATGTGAAGACTAATATATAGAAATTGCTGCAAAATGTCCAGTAGGTGTTTTAAACCAAATATTGAAAAGGAAACTTCACAAGCCAATTAATAAATTGCATAAAAAAATAAACTTTCTAATTCAGAAGACACCACTCAGACCTTAACTACTTTACTAGGTTAATCAACTAAACTGACCCAATGTCATCTTCAGCCATAGTTTAAATGATGGTAAAGCATCTGCTTTAGTTACATGACTGGCCTGTTGACTTCATACTCCCACTGTATTCTGTGCGGATGAGTGATACGGAGCTTCCATCTGGAATGAACTTCTCAGTTTCAGCTATGAACTTCATGTAGGGGTTTCAATGAATCTGCAATAAAAAGAAAAAAAGAAATAACTCATGCTATTGAGCATATACATCACCAGTATGTTTTTTTTCTTTCCAATACTGTACATCTTGTGATGATACAACGAGTTTGTAGCCTCAAGGCCTTACCTACCTGACATGATGACTGTTGGCTTCTTCCGTTTGGTATTGTTGTTGTCTCTTTGGTATTTCTGTAGTCTCTCCAAATGTACTCAACTCATCCAACATGTTGAACCCAACTGTAAGAGAGCTGAACATTTCCACTCAGTGAAAATTAGAACTATATGCTCTTTTATTACGGAGTTAATTTTAAGCTATACAGCTTTGTTAAGCAATGTATTTCAATTTGTCAGTTCCTACCTGCACTTTCTTTTCCTTTTGGTCCTCCATGTCTGCTTTTTTATACAGCATTGCCCTTTGTAAAAACAGCAGAGCTTTTGGATTCTGTTATACAAGTCGCATAGCACAAAGGCAACACCAGTTAAGATAAGAAGTATAAGTGAACCTATTAGGATGGAGAAAAACAAAAATGATACAATATACTGATTATTGAATAGACAATAGAAGCAAGTTGGGTGCCAATAGCACTTATCTCTTTGATAGCTGACTTTTCTAAACTCAAAACTACAGTTCCTATTATTATTTACAGATCTATTCAATGTGAAAAAAGTACTATAAGTAAGAAATCCTGTATTTAAACAGACAAAGCTGCAGAGCTAAACTGAAAGTTATGATCTATAGTGTACTACTACAGCATATAGTGAAACCTCTTCTTTCTAGTTTCCCAAAAAATATAATGGAAGTTTATTCATTCTCATTTCACACATAGAGACTAGGAGTTCACACATAAGTATCCTAGAAGGTTTTTCCATTTTTTCAGATCAAGATCTAATATACATATTCTGGAAATCCGCCATCTCACCTTATGAATGAACACAGCCATACAAGTGATAAATTTGGCTCACAAGCATCGTAATGGCTATACATAAGATGTGCTCATATTGATGTCAATTAAGTAAGCAGTAGCAACATGAACAATAACATAAGTCTGATTAGCTCAATAGTGGACAGCATGGTGGTACAGGTGTTAGGGGTCCGGAGTCCTGGACTAAAATCCCAACCCAGGCCTTGTTCTTTGCACGATCTCCCCATGTGTGGAGCTTTTCTGTAGTTTCAAAGATGTGTGTGTGTGTTTGGTTTTTTGGTGATTCTTAATTGGCCAAGTGTGAGTATATGCCTGAATGAGCCATGTGGTAGACTGTACATTATTAGTGTTAAAATGCATTTAAACTGGAAAAAGGAATGGTGCACTCAGGAGGCTGTGAAATGCCAGTCATCTGAGTGAATTAAGCATGGGAACTCCTGCTAGTTTATTGTACATGGAGATCTACAAGCTGTTGAAGGAAGATGTGTAGCCCTAACACAATGTGTCATGGCTCCTCTAGGACATCTGGGAGGTCACCTTTTTCAGAGTTCACCATGTCATCTCTATGGTACTACAAATGTGAAGGAGCACCTGGGACTGTTACAACCCCAGGCCTTCATTACATCACCTGAGATCTGGAAACTAGCTTAGGGTGTAGGCATAAAACCCCATTAGAACAGTCAGCTTACAGAAGCAAGAGGGAGATGGGCAAGAGTTCAACGGGGAGGAGAAAGAAATCCCAGAGAAGAAGTGTGATTTTCTTACCAGGTGAACTGGGTGTGGGTGAGGATAATTTATAAATACTGTACAAGGGTAAGTGAGCCAATCACCCCACAGGGCGTATAGGGTCCCCTGTTTGTTTAGGCAGGCAGTAAGGAGCAGGATGTTTTTTTTATATATTCCTTTGTTATATATGCTGTAATTATTCCCTTTTGTTTGAATAAATCCTTTTCTTTGTAGTACTTTGTGACATTGTGTTATTGTACAGGTTTAGGGATAACTCGTATGCACCCCTTACAGACCATAACAAATGGCACTATATTTACAGAACAGAAGTGTAACATATTTTAGGAGTATTCTGTAAAAAAAGATAATTTGTAGTTTATTATTATGCTAATGATAAAAATACTTTAGTGCCCACACTATTTTACCATCAGCCTATCATTATCTTTACTTAGACAACTACCTTACAAATACAAATGGTAAATTGTTTTAATCAATTAATTTCATATTAGTTTAATTATCAATGAAGACTGTTGTAGTTCTGAACAACATTCATTGATAAATTTGTAGCGGTGCTACTTAAAATGGACTGCAATTCCCAGCACCCACTGGGCAGCTTCAGCTGTTGTCATGGGGTCTGCTGGGAGAAAAAAGATGAGGCACTAGATTTAAAAGGGAAGCTAGTAGGGTCATGATTGTTTTTGTACTTCCTTGAATATGAAGTATAGGGAAAGTATAGTGATCATGAAAAAAATCAACCTTATGTTTTTTGATGAATCTCAACAATTTAGACCTCCCTGAGTAAGAAAATACCATTTTTGGAACTATGTATGTGTGTGTGTGTGTATATGTGTGTGTGTAAACACGATAACTCAAAAAACACAGCAAGACAGATGGATGAAATTTGGCATGTGTTTGTTACACCAAAATTGTAGATCTGTATTAACTTTTGGGCCAAATCCATCAACCGGAAGTGGTATTTTACCTGAACACATACTCAATTTGTTTTTTTTTTTATTCATGCAGCTGCAGAGTCCAATTTATTCAACTTTACTTTTACAATAATTGTTCAATATATTATTAATTTGATATGTTGTTGAAGGTTGTTTAATGTACGTAATTTAAAAATCATTGTCTTGTGGTTTACTCCTCAAATATCTATCCCCATATCTGAGTATATAAGAAAGTCGAGGAGAGACCACTCCCGATTTTTTGTGTTGTCACCACTGCAGCAATTCAATTGCATTGCAGTTCCTTTCACCCCGCTGATTACAGTTTTTCACTGGATTTGTGTTTTTTATCCTGTCTGCTTGTTCGTGTGGTTTCATCTGAGTTGGAAAACATCTTCTTCTTTGGACTTCTCCAGACTTTCTACAATTTTATTGTTTAGTGCATAGTATTTTTGTAAGTTTTTATCTTTATCTGTGTTTATTTAATGTAATATTGCCTTTGGGGTAAGTCAGGTGGGTTTCTATGTTTGCGTTACTTGTTGGCATTTATTATAACACCAGTAATGGTGCACTGCATAAATAATGTGCAGTGAATACACTTGACTTGAGCATTCCTAGTTTTCATCCTCTCTCTCTGTAAGTTTAGCATTCGTTTGCTCAGAGGTTGATGCGCTTGCTGCTTCCTGAGCAGCTCTTCTTTTCACCACCCTAGCGGCCCGCTTCTTCTCTTCTTTCGCTGGCATCTTTTCGCCTTAAAACTGATTAAGTCAGTGTTTGTGTTGCAATTACTTAGTACATTTTCCTTATTTTTTTCACTTAAGCTGGCACATAAGTCCTCCATCTGCCTCGAGGATGATTTGATATGAAAAGGTAGGGGAAGTGACGGCGAAGGTGGTAGGGATGAGAACGGCGCCCGTACACATGCGCCACAAGTTCGCCCTGAGGAAAGGAGGAATAACCTTGGAGGCCAATCATCACCCCGAAAGCGGACAGTAGACGTCACGTAGTATATGTGTGCCAAATTTCAGGTCAATAAGTCAAATGGTTTGCAAGCTACAGGCGATTTACAATCCTGGACAGACAAATGGACAGCCACGGTAGCGTGTTAGATATAAACATATTAATTTCCACTTGTTTATTTAATTTTCTGTGTTATGTGTCTCTGTGTGTGAGCATATGTGAGCCGAGTCAAGGTTGGGTGAATTCCTGGGGTCCCCTAAATAAACAAAACAAAAAAAACATTAACACAGTATAAATCTGAGTGCCTCACAGCCACTACATGTTTCCTTAACCTACGTAGTCCATTACAGAGTTACGCAAAATATGTGACTACCATAGAAATGCTGAACACAAGACACAGATCATCCCGGGACAGAATGGAAATCCGTGGCAGGCAGCACTCACAAACACAAGGCAAATTTAGAGGTCCCAATACACCTATAGTAAAATTCACATCTTTGGCAAGTAGAAAAAAATTGGGTACTCTCAAAAACACCCAAGGAGGCACAAAGAGAATGTGGGAACTGCATAAAGAAAGTGGCCTAATAGAGAATCAACTCTACAGTACATATGTGGATTTGATCCACCTCTAATTGATAAGCTGGTGTGTTCTACTTTAATCATACGTGCATATATTAAAAAACAAAAAAATTAGCATTGGATGCTCCTTGCCTTCTTTGGAAGCCAATTATTTTTTTGAACATTACAAATAAATATTACGCACTAATTATGTTCTTTCTTGTTGATTGTGATGACAAAGGTTTGTGGCACTCTACATTTTAAATTAATCCATAGCAAGAAGGCACCAGGCAGGACACGGGATGGGGTGGAGATGGAGCTCAGTGGAGCAAAGTGCAAAACTCAGAGGGGCGTGCGCATATATGAGTGGAATTAGGATTTCAGGAAACCCATGTAACATTATCTGTATTTGCATAGTTAGATAGGGCCGACTTGGAATTTGTCACTCCATCTCATCCTGTTTAAAACTGTGGGGAGATTAACTCGTGCACGTCCCTCTGAGCTCTGTCTCTGCCCCATCCTGCATCCTGCAGCAAGAGCCATTTGGGAGCTCCGAGGTTGATTCATGTGCAGATGCGAGCAGATCATTCAAGAGCTTTGTTCACACCTTGGAGGCGGTGACTGTGGAACCTGTGCTGGGCCACAGTTTAGAATAGGGGTCTCAGGAAAGTGGGCAGAAAAATTAAAGGAATGGAGGGACTAAGATTGAGGTGGTGAGTGAAGAAGCATTCAAGAGACAGTGTGGTGAAAAGGTGGGGCAGCACTCATGGGAAGCCTTATGAAGGAGCCGAGTGTCAGGTGCTCCAGGGCTTGACCGGATCTTTCCTGCTGAACAGCAGAGAGCAGAAGCAGTCACGTACTCTGAGTGGTTCTGCAGCCACCGATGGAGGCAGCAGAACTTGGGAGTCATTTGAGGGCTGCTGACACAAGGACCCTCATCTCCGCTGATTTTTCCTACAAGTTGGATGAGAGGAGGGAGAAGAGTGAGACACGAGGGAGAGGGAGAGCAGCACTGGAAGAAAAGTAAGAGGCCAGTTCTGACTTGTTTTTACCTTGGTTTTATTGCTTATTTATTGGATTATTTGGATTGTAATCCTCCACATTTCACATTTTATTTATGGAATAATTACTGTATATACTCGCGTATAATTCAGGTCTTGAAACCCTGAAAAATCAGTCATAAAATCAGACCCCGACTTATATGCCTGTTCAAAAATACGACACTTATTTTGTTTTATTTTTTTTTACATCTTCTTGCCTCCTCCGATCTCGCACCAGTTTCTCAGACACATCGAATTTTGTTGAGCAGCGCAATTACCAATTTCTTTTCCCACTTCAACGACAGCTTCATATTTTCTTCGGATCAAACACACCATCATAGATAAGGGATGCTCTTATGATGAAGGTATATCTGAGTGCAAGATACAAAAAACACAAAACAGTGCAAACGTCGCTTCGGAATAGTTTGGGTATTACCGTGTGGTCACGTAGGCACAACACAGAGGAAAAAAAAAGGTAGTGTGCTCCGTGGTTACTCTCTCAGGTGGACGTTAACATATCATAATCACTTGGACCAATAGCGTAAGTTTTAAGCATTCGACTTATACAACCAACATTATAAAATACTGGAAATTTATGGTAAAACTAGCAGAATACCCGCGCTTCGCAGCGGAGAAGTAGTGTGTTAAAGAAG
>JANRMT010049829.1:22209168-22234884 GCA_026402145.1 Polypterus bichir lapradei | reverse complement strand
TCAGTGTTATTCAATGTTTTTACATTTAGTTTACTATTATGCTGTGCGTTCTATGGTTTAATTAACTATATTTGTGCTTAAAAACTTACAAAATATATATATATTTACATACAGTTCATATAGTCTGGAATGGATTAATTGTATTTACATACAATCCTATGGGGGAAGTTGCTTCGGTTCACGACCAAATCGGTTTACGACCAGAGTTTTGGAACGAACTATGGTCGTGAACCGAGGTCCTACTGTAATCTGATATGACACCTTTAAGAAGTGAAAAATTACTTCTATAGTAAACTAAATATAAATAACAACCAAGATCAAAAGAAGACAAAACAAATTAGATGTCTGCGTCTTGTTGTCAACAAACAGATTTGAGTTGAAATGAGAAAATACGTGGGACATAGAAAATGTACATACAATAAGACTTCACCTGCTGTTTTGCTAATACTTATACTTAGCATCTCTTATTAAAAATACTTTTATATCTGATTATATAAAATGTGAAACAAGGAAAACAATTGCAGGCAGTAGTGGGTAATATACCACTTGATCCAGTAGGCCTGGAAAAATTTTTCTTCAATTATGGACGGATTTAATAGTATGCTAAAAACCAGTGAAATGCTTGCAAAGAAATTTAAACACAAAACATGAATGTGAAAGTAAATGGGAAATGTGATTTATTGTTGGAATATTCATATTTTAAAGGTTAATGTCTCTGTGTATGGACTAGTTTGTGAACATTGTGTAATAACCCCTTAAGAGTATTACTCAAGTGTGCTGTGCTGGGTGTCAATGTTAACAAGAACAGTTGACAGGAAGAAGCTGCACTTTGTGCTGTGTTTTTCTTCAACAGTGGCATAAGAGCAAGTTAACAAAAGAACAAGCAAGTAAGAGAATGAAATTGTACTTTATAAGTTCAAGACAGGTGAAAACCTGCAGTCAAATCTGTTGAGTTACTATATTAACTGGCACTTCAATGGATAAGATATGTGTCTGTGTTAATTACATTAATCAGTAAATGCATATTCTACTTCAGTCTGAAAGGTATATATGAATATGCTATACTGCTGTCTAGCAGAACTGTCAATTTAGTTACACTCCTAACTGCAAGCATGAAAAAAGTTGAGAAACACAAATCTGCAGTGTGGATGATTAGAACAAACTATCAGCTAGGCCTGCTTAGTGACTTAAATAATGAACTTTAAGCTGCTGATATTTTCTAATTACTTTCAGCGAATTTATTCAAGGGCCACAGGAACTGGAGGCTATTCTACAGAATATGGCAGAGTGTTGGAACCAACCCAGAACAGGCTTCCAACCTACCACAGTTCACACTCATGCATAACTCATCCACATTGACTCACCGAATTTACATACACTAATCAAATACTTGGGTTAAACACTAATTGAGTAAGTATAGCAATCTTCGTAAAACAATATACATTAAAATTTTAAAACAAACTTTAAAATTCAAGTAAAAAGAGCATTAAAGTGGTCTTTTGTAAACAACTGTTCAGTAAATAAACACACACACAAACAGACTACTAACACACTTAAAAGGCTTTGCACAAATATACAATGTACATTGCACTTTTGTGCAAATAACGACAATGTCTTTGTAACTTACAAATTTGTAGCAAAAAAGACTAGCCTGTCCAAATATTCTTCCATGAGGTGAGCTCTCGTTGGGCTGCAAATGAGCCCCAACATACTAAATATACACTCTGAAGCACAGCTGGTAGTATATGAGAACATGGAGGAGTTGTGCCACTGTGTATGCAATTGAGCTTTGAAAAGTTATAGCTTCTAACATTACATAGTAAAAATGATGAAATAGAATTTTAAAATCTCACATAATAAAAAAAGTTGCACACTATGGCAGCAAACTTTGCAGCGACAGTTTAAAAATCAAGAGAGTGAAGGACACCCCCGGGGTCAAATGCTGTTGCCCTGAATGAACAGCACAAAGTAAAACTGACCTACTGGCAAAATTACAGATATACCTGTCACTCAGACCAAACCTTAAGGTGGGCAGGCACAAGTGTATATGAACTTACAATTTCAGATACAATTAGCCAAAAAGATTCACTTTAACAAAGTAATGATTTTAAAAATAAATGGCCAGCAGAGATGATGAGGCACTGATCGATCAAGCACTCATTTGAAGAGATAATTTGTAATTACAGGACAGATAAACTTGCATCAACAGGGAAGACACCTCACATAGAAGGCATACAACAGAGTTAACCAAAGCACAGCAGTAAGCACAGACCACTAAACTAACAATGGATCCAGCCAATAAAAAGAACTACAGGCTTTTGAATATTGCTCAAATGCTAAAGACTATACAGTATTAGTAACACACTCGGGATCAGAATAGTGCATAACCAAGGCAGAAAGCACTTGTGTAGAAAGTAAAACAGACATTGTGCTGGCTGCACCCACATGCATATAGCACAGCAAGAGATCAAAGTAAAGATTTGCCCAACATTAAGCTCCCTTTGTGTTAATTTAATACAACTTGGTAAAGAACATCCATGTCCAGGTCACCCACAGTGATTCAACTTGGCAAACACCTTATTCAGTCTGACTCTGTTCAGCACCTTCGTCACACAAGCCCCATTCCTACCACTTAACAGCTGAATTCTGTTGCCAATATTTTTTTTTTCAGTGAAATAATCAGGTAGTCATGTAATTGAAGAGCTGGAGTAATGTCTGACATTTTCCAATATCTATAATGTAACTTTCTGAAATTGATGTGCTGTAGTTTTTAATTATTAACAGTCTACATTGGTGATTTTGGGCATGCTCACAACTTCCTGCTGAAGGTAATGCTGAGTTACCTGTCTGTGCTGATCACCAGTTTGGGTATGATAGGTCATCATACTCCCAGAAAGGGCATGTATCAAAAAATCTCCTGTTCAGTTCTTTGTGAATTTATAAGTACGTATGTACTGTATATTTTATATGGAACAGTATTTTTCCTCTCTAAAAATGCATTGATGAGCCTATTGGTTCAGTTGGATTGAAATGGCCCCCTGAGGACTGCCCACAGACAGTGATGGCACAGACTGCAGATCCCTGTCATAATGAGTTGACCAAAAAAAAAAAAAAAAGTTTTAACCAGCAGAAAAAAAATTAAAGGTACATTCCTACTTCAAATGCAACAATTTACAGGTTTATACTTACTCTTTCCATAACTTAAAAATAAGATAAAAATTCTATGTATTAACTTGTGTGATGGTCCTTTAAGCAGTGCTGGTCAACCCATGGTGCCATTTAGGTAAGTTAAAGGGCATGTACCCTAGACACTAAGGGGGAATAGCTCCCCACCACCTCCACCCCATCTAGCAATCAATATAGCCTTTGAACTCTTTAGCTGGTATTGTACAGTTGCATATTATCTTGTGATTTTATTTTTATCCCCATTGACCACAAAGCCAAAGTAATTCCAGACGCCACTCTGACTGCCCTCTTTGTCAATTAAACATGTTACTGAATGCTCTGAAACCATGGAAGTTACCATATTAACACCTTTGAGTGGGTGGAAACAGGGCTGTAAGTCTAGCCATGGTGATTTGTAAAGCAAGCTGCAGAAATGATACCCTGAAAAATAGATACTGAAGTAAATTTAAAATGTTAAACCAACACTTAGAGATTTTGTTACTTCTGACAACCATAACCAACACACATTATTTTAGAGTATGAGAAAATAATTTATGTACCAGGTGAAAAACTATACAGATGAGGGAGAATTTGCAAGTACCATAATGTCCAAGAAGAGATATGAACAAAGTACTTTGGAGGGGTGGGGCAGCAGGACTAGTCACTGAAAAGATCTCGTAACCCATAAACCATCCTTAACAAAATCAATACAAATGCTCAATGCTCATTCTTTTCAAAATATACCTATGTAAAACTGGTATATACTCAAAATGTAAAGTACAGAATGAATTTGATTAATCAGAAAAAAATGTGATGGGCAGCATTGTGGTAATGAAATACAAGTGAAGCTCAAGAATAAAATTGAAATCACTTACGTAATAATTCTGTGATCTTCATTATCTGCCGGCCACATTTCCCTTCAGTGGGAAGAGAAAGAAAAAAAATTAACAGAAGTCAAGGAGAACTATTTGTGAAAGCGTGTGAATTATCATCTTTCTTTATCTTATGGAATTTGTTCCTAATATTCTTTACAAATGAAAAGCAAAAAACTTAAACAGCATTGCTGAACCTCAGCTGATTTATGATGTGAGCCAAAAAAAAAAATTAAGTATCAGACCTATATGCACATCAGAAGGATAAAAAATAAAATAATCACACACACATAAAGGTTCTCCTCTGTGTATTCTCTCTCAATCAGAAATACGTTTGTCAACAATAAGACTTTAACGAGCTATTATTTGTATTTTTGACGGCAGCTTTTATTGGAAGGGAGTGGTGATGGCATACTGTATGTAGCTTCAACAGTTTAAATAATATTAATATAATGTACTTGTCTATATAGCCAGGATGGAATTAATTTACAAACATGAAATAAACACACAACATTCATTTAGCCTGAAACTTTTTTCTCCAAACCAGACTAAAGAGTGCAGTTTAACCTTCATTGAAAGGTTCACAATGTTTGCTAGAAATGTAAACATCTAATAAGCTCTTAGAAATTAATTATCGGGAGAGAGAGAGAGAGAGAGAGAGAGAGGAGTTCTAGGCTCTTCTTTTTATGGAATAAAAAAACTAATTTGCAATACCCTTTGGTTTACTTGGCACCACTGAAAGGGTACACTATTAGATCATGATATTAACTTATATTTAAATTAATTTTGTTTACACAGCAAAAATACAACTGTAGCAATAAACACTTCATTTACAGGTAGATGTTTGAGAAGCAAAACAAATTAAAAATAAAATCTGAAAAAAAATTCTAACTTACTTTTTATGCATATTCCCAAACATATAGCACATGCCAGCAGCAACAAAGACAAACAAATCCAGACAATTTCATTCCAACGACTGGGTTCATCTATTAGAAAGATACACATTACAAAGTGAATTTCTTTTGTAATAGACCTCACTGCAGTTACATTCACAATTACTGCTGAATCTGAAGCAAATTACTTCAAAAATTAGATTTTGAAGTTTGAATCCTCCTTTTCCCTTTTTAATAAACATTAAAAATTTAAGTAGTTATGAATATCATAAGTAATCAAAAACTTTAAAAGAATACGCTATGTTCTCAACATACATATACAATTGAACTAATGGATATACCAACAGATCTTTACCAATTGAAATTAACAGTGACATAGGAATGTTGGTAACTTTTACTTACTACTGCTTAAATATCTCTCTATTATAAAAGGAAATCTTGAGATGAGAGAAGACTATTTCCAAGAGATTTTTTCAAGTCCCACCAGACGAGAGATGAAACTTTTGCCATGAGATTTTTTCAAGTCCCGCCCTCCTCTCAACCATATTTAAGCATGCACACGGTCCTCTCACCTCTCATTTGTGTGAATGTTTTTGTCAGACACATTTCCTGCTCTTTTAGCTCTTATAAATTTTTAGGTTTTCCTCACTTTAAGTTCCCAATAAAAGAAGATGTATTATGTCCAAATCTTATTGAAGAATTTCATCCCGAAGGGTTATCAACAGAAGAAATGAGTACACGGGCAATCCTAGCACCGAGAAACGATGAAGTCAAACGAATTAACGGCAAAATAGTTTTTGGTTACACGGCAGATTTTTTAAATGTATTTCAATAGACTATGCTGAAACAGTTGGTGGTGATCGTGCGGAAGATGAAAACATCAACTTATAATATCACGAAGAATATCTACAACCGCTAACATCGTACAGTCTTCCACCACCCGAATTTCTGTTGAAAGAAGGATGTATGCAAGAAAGGTGATGTAGTACATCTTCAGGGGATAACATTAGACACCAAAGGAGATCTTTATATGCCATTCATATTAAAACATTAACCGTTTCCCATTAGAATAGCTTTTGCAAAGACAATTAACAAATCACAGAGACAAACATTCGAAAAAGTCGGTTTATTTATTAGAGAGAAAGAAATGATATTCATTCACGGGCAGTTATATGTTGCATTATCACGATGCAAGTCCAAACACAGAATCAAAATTTAATGCGATATTGACGAAAATTGAATTAAAAAAATTGTTTTTACTGAAGTTTTATGGTAAGTATAAGTTTAAAAAGTATTTGCATGTTAATTTCAAAGCCAAACAGAACAAAATCGTATAACGCAACGAATAACTCTAACGCAACATAAAACAATATTTTAAAAGTAAATTATGTTTCACTATCTTTTAGTTAATTACTCATGTTAATGCAAAATAGTTCTATTATGCATATGTAACAATTCCCATGAAAAAAACAACCTGTTTAAATTATACATCCGCATCCCCAAACGTGAGTGGCAGAACCACAAAGTGGCTAGCATGTAGCGCCTGCCCAGGGATTGGCGAGCGAAGCGAGCAGGGGGCAAGGCCCTCTCAGTGTTCTATATTTTCTTTTGAATTCCATGCTTTCAAAATACTTCACCTTCAGGTTTTTTCACATTGTTTGCCTGTATCTGTATCTCAAAAATGATGTGTATATTGCAAAACACGTAACAGGGAGAGGATTGCACATAGAAAGCAAAAGGAAAGTAGAAGAATTTTAAAAAGTTCTAGGTACACAAACGGATTAATATCATTATTAATTTATATGGCAGCAGCTGTCTTTATTCAAAAAAGATACAGGTTAAGCATCCCTAATGCAAAATATCAGGAGGAGGAGTATTTTGGATATTTTCAGATTTTGGAATGGAATATTTGTATACACAGTAAGATATCTTAAGGACACCATTTATTAAGCAGAGAAACCAAACCAGCTGATTGATAGACAGATAGATAGATAGAGCTTTTGAACTACCATGAAGGTGTTATTGTATTGAATCATGGAGTAGCATATTAATGCTGCAGTGCATTTTCCTTGGAAGTTGGAGCCTGAAATGACATCACCCATGTTGCCTACAATCCACTAAAATATCCAAAAAACCCAATATAAATGCCTCTAGGAAAACCTTTGTTACGTTTGCTGTTTAGGAATACAGACAATGCATTATTTGGTATTTTGCGCATTCACTGTAGCAACATATCTGCATACAGAAGTTGAACAGTACTGTGCGTACAGGTGATTTAACAAGATACAAATAGACAGAAGTGCTAATAAATAGCCTAACTACAGATGTAACTCTGTTCATGCATGGTGCATGTGTGCAGCCATGTTGGATTTTGAAGTCAGTGTTGGTAAGACTTTCCTGACTTTGAAAGTAGGAAATTCGACTTGTTGGAGCATTCCAGTTGAAAATTCCTACTCAGAACTCCGAAAATCCCATCTTCCCAGTTCAAATGGAATGCAGCATAAAACTGTCGCACAGCATCTGCACCATATCGCTACACTTCATGGGGGACCATCAACACCCTGCCCTGATTGTCAACAGAGTACTTGGTACTTTGGGGTGCACACAACTTCAAAATGGACCCTAAGCCCGGTCATCAATCATGTCGCCTAGCTTTGTGGCGCTCGATTCTTCAAGTGGAACACCAGCTCTGTAACCCTCCCAAGCTCCCAAACCCCTGAATATCTTCTTTTTGGAACCTGCACGCGTTGTTCACATCCATTCAGAGGTTAAAACAAAAAAAAAAAAAAGGTGAACACAGGTGGCATAATGTAGATGTTCAAAAAGATTCAAATTTTTACATTTTGGATCAGGGATACTCTACCTGTACCAAATCAGGATTAATTCTTGTTTAGCCAGGTAGAGTGGTTAATCTGCACAATCTTTGTAACAAAACATTCTGCACCAATTTTTCTTTTTATCTCTGATTTGGACCTCAGTACCTCTTTGTCAGTAACCAACATTCATAAAATAATCATACAAAGAAGGAATTTAAATACTGTATTCTAAAACAAGGTTCATTAAAGACTCAACTAGCCCAGTGTAACAGTGATCTGAAGAAGAAATATCTCATGTACAGCACAGCTTTCTGTCTTGTACTTAATGATTGAGGGGGTGCCTGGGTTATTAATAAAATTTAAAAAAATCTAAAATCTGAGTGAAAGGAAAACTACAGTGAAATTAAAGCCTCAAAAATTCACTGAAATAGAAACGACCTATTTTGATTTTTTTTTTTTTTTTTTTAAATACTAGGGGGCTTCGCTCGCCAACCCCCGTGTTTGGTTTTATGGATACACACTTTTAAGATTTTTTTTTCTTTGAATTGTTGCTATTTCATTAGTTTCACTTTTATTTCAGAACTTCTATAAAAACAACATTTAGAATCTTTCGAGTCCCAATATCCTGAATCTTTTAAATGAGGTCAAAGAGACGTGTTTAATGACTTTGTACCATAATTCAGGATAGGTTTCTCTGTTTGGAATTCCAGCACAGACAAAACGATCTTTATCATCAGCAGTTAATAATTTTTTTTGCAAAGTAACCAATAAATGCATGTGAGTTGAAACACGTTTTTGAAATTCCCTGACTTAAACTTCAACGCCTTACAATATTTACATACTTCTGACATATCACCTGTGTCCGTATATTCGATCTCTATTCGTCTTTTCGTTATTTCTCCGAGTAATAATTTCTCTTTGTTTGTGCTAATGCAATGTTTACTTTCTTTTTTGACACTGTTGTTTTTTTCTGCCTTCATATTCTGTACCTTGCTCTACATGTGTTTCGCGCCTACGTTTTTTTTTTTTTTTGAGTCTTTTGAATTCCAGTTTTCATTATCTCTAATATGCTCTGCATGTGTTTGGCCCCCTTGTTTTTAACCTCTTTATGACGTTTTACTTTGTTTTCTACTCTGTCTTTTATTTCTGACCTCGCTTTGTCCAGCTTTTGTTTCAATGACACCTGGTCCGTGGTGATTATTTTCCCTTTTTCGAGTAATAATTTCCGTTTGTTTGCGCTACTGCGATATTTACTTTCTTTTTTTCATACTTTCTAATTTTCCTACTTTCATATTCTTTAACTTTCTCTGCATTTGTATTGCGCCGTTTTTTTTTTTTTTTTTGCCTTTCGAATTCAATGGCTTCATAATCTCTAACCTGCTCTGTATGTCTATAGCGCCAACATTTGTGAACATCTTTATAAAGATCTACTTTGTCTTTTACTCTGTCATTTAATTCTGAGCCAGATTGGACGTGCTTTGTTTCAGTTCCACTTGTTATGGGCTGATAATTACTTTCCTTATTTTCTGAATTTGCACCTAGATTATTTTTTCTTTTTTTCTCTCCCTACGCTTTTGAGTCTCTTTTCTCAGCGCTGCTTTCTTCTTCGCTTAGTCGTCAACGGTTCATTTGTAACGTATTGTCCTTATATGCTTTTTATGCTCTGAGAGCCCTCGATCTGTATGTGCTCAAAGCCATAGTTTACACGACAGAGTGTTTTGATGCTCGTGGTCTTATTTGATATTGATTGTAAGTAGGGTGTGTCTTGCAAGAATCTAATATTCTACATCATCGCGAGACGGTCCTGGGTCAATCTCTTGGCACAATGTCTCATTTTTAAGGTCCCTGCGAGACGCTCCATGGTCATTCTCTTTCGTCTCGCGGGTCTTTTAAGTGTCTTCCGTGACCTTAACATGAAGATCACGTCTCGTATCCCTAGTGTTTCTCTCCAGGATTTTTTTTTATAATAGAGAGATAACTTAACTATCTGTTGATGGTCCCTCCTTTGTCACAAAGTGCTTATGTTAATAATGAGCATATCAGCTGGTGGATGGCTAGAAAGAACATGGATACACAGCAAAAAAGAAATTGTTATAAATTATAAAGTATTGTGTGGATTTATGTTGAGTATGACATGTATAGTAAATAATTAATGTAGGTAGTCAAGTTTATGGAGATGAATTAAAGAAAAAGTACAAGTGAATTCCATTCAAAACTATGTCTTAAAAAAATCTGGGGACCATGACATGCTTTAAAACAACAAAACAAAAAATCCTATCAAACAAACTTCATGTCTGTAAAAAGCTGTTGCCTGTTCAACTCAGTTAATCAAACATAATGTTCAAGGAAAACTGACAATCAAAAGATATAACCCAAATCTATATCTTGCCTTGAAATACAGGTGTGAAGTTGATCACAGTTGTCTGAAAGTCATCCACTTTAGCCTCACATGAAAAGTTTACTTCCTTGACCTTTGCTGTGGAGGACAGGATTTCCACTTTAGTCACACACTCTTCTACGTCCATGCAGTACTTTTCTCCCAAATGTTTGCCGTCTTTATTCACGCTAATACGGACTTTAGAAAATTGACAGCCATAAAGCTTACAAGTGACATTCATCCCTGTGTTCCCATGTGGAGTTCTGGGTGACCATTCAAAAACTGGATCTGTGGAAAAAGAAAACAAAGGGGTATTTGAGGTTTGTAACTGTTGGTTTTGTGGATAAGGTCTTCATTTAGGATCAGAAGGTTGAGAATTCAACAGCAAATTAGCAGTTCAGCCATTAACAGACATACTGGCAACTGTAGGCAGCAAACTGCATTAAAAATCCCTTTACTCATAGCATTCAAACAATGCATATGCAAAAAATATCATGGAGGGTCAGAAACACTTCTGTTTGCATATGGCTGCATTTTTCTCCCATTTATCTGGTTTATTTACCAAACACATCTTTGTGAGCAAAACGCTTATTATCGAACAAATGGAAATCTTCTTGAAAATTATCAGCTACTATGTACGGCAAGAAAAGGACATATTTGAAATAAGCAGGTGTACAAAAGAAAGCCAGCTCTGCTGAAGGCATGTTCTTCAGATTTATGACAGTAGACATAGCAAGCAAGTTTCATTTAAATATATGATTTTTCCATATGAATGCAACATGTCAACTGCATTAACTCTTGAATAAATTTGTTAATAATACTCATTTTGGATTGTGATTAACAATTGCTACATATGTCAAAGTCAGAGTGTGCATTGACAGGTCTCCCCATATGCACGCATCACTTTCATAGTGTAAGATTAGGCGGCTTACTTGTCCATCTCATGGAGCACTGATGTTCAGTTCTTGCAACCTGTGTATATGTTTTTAGCAACATGATCACAAGTGAATTCACAACTGTTGTCTGATAACACATATGACAGAAGCAGTGAGTCTGATCAGATGCTTAGGTTTTTTGAATTGATTGGTTGCAAGCATTTTTATGTTGTGTTCCATTTGAACCTATAAATGTTTTTTTTAGTATCTTTATTTTTTAATGCTCCGTTTTAAACCTCAACTCATTATGCTGTGAATGAAATTCCCAAATACAGACAGAAGACTGCTTAGCATGACTACCACAGCATGTACAATTCACCCATAATGCACAGTATTTTATGTAGTTAGATTGCTCCTATGTTGGATCATATTCTTACCTAAACAGGAAAGGAGCTAAATGTGAACCCAATCACAACAACAATATTTTTCACCTACACAGAACAGAAGAAATATTGAATGACTAGGCTACTACGTTTTGATCGGTAGGATTAAAACTATAGTTAAGAAATCCTTTGTCTTTGCAAACACTGAATCATAGAATGGACAACATGAGGGGAGTTTGCATGAGCGTTAATGATAAATCAATGGGCAAATGTGTCTAATTTATACATTTAACAGCTTTCTGCAAGGTAATCAATATTATGATGTATTCAATAAGCATTGTATTCTAATAACCTGCTTATGAAATTTACTCTTTTTTCCATACATAGTATGAAACCTGTTTTGGAAAAAGATCACAGTATAATTGGCTGTATTTTTAGTTATTTAAACAATTATAAATGTCTCATCTTAAGTTTCAACATATTTAAAGTATACACAGTAATTTTTTGCTCTTAAATGAAGCTTCACTTTCCTGTACAACCTGGAAAAAAAGACCACAAATTCTCCGCTCATTTAAAATAGGAAATGTCACTTACTGCAGACCTTGAAAGTTTCATTCATCAGCTCTTCTAGTGCAAACTTCACCTGACAGTAAAAGGGCACCTCAATGTCCTCACTAGTAGGGGTGTAGGTGTACTTGCTCACTGCGCTGAAGGTACCATTTGGATGGTTGTAAATTTCTGGTGGTTTCTGTGCAGGCAGAGGATTAGAGCCTCTCATCCAAACAATAGATATGTTGCTAGGGTAGAAATCTTCTGCTCGGCACTCCAATGTACTTGTCTGATTTATAAGCAGCAGACGGTGCTTCAAGAAAACTTTAGGAGGTACTGGAAAAGAAAACGTTTTGTGAGAATGGCAAAAGGTATTAGAAAATAAAGGTCAGCAAGTCTGAAATAGGGTGTGCTCAATAACAGATGAGCAATTAACAATCACCAACTGCAGAGGAAATACCCTGAAACATGTGGAAGCAGCTAAATATCTGAGACTGGTGTCTAGTGCTAAAGGAGGGTGTGAGATGGTTGTGAGGCAAAGGAATAATGCTTCTTAGCAGAAATGGAAAGATCTGACTGAAGTTCAGTGTAATAAGAAAATACCAATTACAGTTAAAGGACAGTGATATAAAACAATGATTAGACCTGTGTTGACAAATGCAGCAGAAACATAGATTGAGGGAACAAAAAAGAGGTGGCACTTCTGGAAAGAACTTGAGGTTGCTTAGATGGATTCTAAGAGTTTCACTGAGGGAAAATCATTGGGGTTGCCTGTATTACAGAAAAGCAAGCATGAGGCACATATTAGGTGGTCAGGTCATGTTCAAAGTAAAGTGGAAAATGACTGTCAAAATGATTATGAAGGCAAAAGTATATAGATATCGGAGTCATGGCAGGTAGAATAAAAAATCGATGGACACAATAAACCAAGATCTGAAGGCACTTCATCTCATAACTGAGGCTTCTGCAGACAGAAGTGAATGGAGAAAGGGAACCCATGTGGCTGATCTCACCCCAGGGAGGGACTTAACAGCATGAAGAAAAGAGATTCTTTGCTAAATTTAAAAGGGGTGAAAGCTTTTGGTAAAATGAAAAAGTGAAATTTAAGGGAATGAATGTCTAGGACTCAGCAATACAGCATGCATGAAGAGGGAAAATGCCACTATGACATGAAAATAACAGAAGTTTAAAAAAAAATGATAATGTAATGAAACATTATTCCTTCAAAGAAAGGTATTATTAATAAAATAATAATATTATTAATTATAATATAATAATAGTTATAAGACTATCCTTATGCGGAGAAAAATGTTACAGAAAGCAAGCTGTGACGTGGTGGGGAAGGAACTACCATCAAGTAATTAGTTTTTTTTTCTTTGAGGATGCACTTTCTAATCTGAAATCTGCCTATTTTCATTGGAAATCAGACCTCTGTCCATAAATGCTGAATGTTACTAAGAGATGTACAGTACTACTTAAACATAACTGATTTAACAGAGTTATTTAACTCTGTATTCATGATGCTATTTCAAACTAATCAGTCTCTTCAACAGAATATCTTCAAATGCCATCGTGCAGCAGGACTTTCCCTCAACAATTTCCCTCCTAGAAATCTTTACTTGACCTATTTTTTGAAGATTAGAATTATTGAAAAGTGTATTGACTTAGGTGTGTTAATGGATCCCTGTCCGTTCTTGCATATGTTCTGGAAGTGTCTCCAGTCTTGGCATTCTGGATGTCTGTTAATTTTCTGTTGACATTCTTTTACAGTATCATTACTTCCATCCTCATATTTTCCTTGTACCTCTTTCTCTTTCTTCTAGCTATTTTTTTAGGCACAATAACTGCTAAATCATCTCTAGCCTCTCACCGGAAATCTTGTGAGTCTTTCTCATTTACATCTTCGCAAGCTTGTTTTTCCAACATTTTTCCTCTTGAATGATCAGTAGCATTGATCAATGGTTCAGACATGAAAGAATAATGTGCTTTTGGTGCAACTTCTGTGGATCCATTTGGACATGGCTCTTTATCCCTCTTACTACCTATATTTTATTGCAGTAGGAATGGGTGTCCTTGATCTATTTCCTTTCTAGGCTCGCAAGGACAATTAGTTTTTTCACTTTTTCAAAAGGGCACATTTTGTAGGTGAGGTGGAAGTTACTGTTAGCTGTGATAGCAATTTCTCATGATTATCTTTTAGTGTTATTAAAAGATAAACCTGCCAAATGTTGTTTTTGCACATTGTTGCTTTTAAAACTTCAATAAGCAGTTAACCATAGGGACTTTCAAAACTTGACTTGATGTTTTCTTGGAGGAAATAAGTGGATAGGACTGGCGAGCTTTGTTGGGCTGAATGGCCTGTTCCCGTCCAGAGTGTTCTAATGTTCTAAAAAATCCACTGTACACTTTAACTGATATTAACCACTATTTAATCTCTTAAATTCAGCTGTTCATTATTTTAATCTCTCTTAAGAAAAATAAAACGTATGCTAAATATTGGATTAGGAAATGTTTGCTGGCTTACTCCTTAAACATATCAGTTTTCTAATCTACGTCCTCAAGTCAGAGTCTGAGGGAGCTGGAGAATATTCAGGAAGTATATATAATGTGTAAGACGAGCCAGTAATTAATGGAGCGGGGCACCAGTCTGATTGGGCAGTCTCACTCATAAAGGATTAGTTTAAAGTTGTCAATTTAACCCTTCCCTAAAACCTTTCACGATTTCAGAGAAAAACCTTGGCAAATTCTAAAAATCTCACACAGACAAAAGAAGTATGTTTTAGACTTAAACTACAGATGTCAACACCATACATTCAATATTTCAAAGCAAAATAGTTCTCCTTTCAACACATAAGAACAGAGATGGACTTCTCCTCTTACCTATAACATTAAGCTGTATTTCACCCTTCCCCTCACTTGGAGCCTCTGCCACCTCACACTCATATACCCCTTCGTCTGCCATAGTAACATCTGTGAGGATGAGTGAAGCATTTCCTTCGTGCAGCTCACTTTTCAAAAGTTCTGCCCTGTTGATCGTGGTTTTCACTTCCTCTTCCTTGTATTCTGCCAGTTTCACATTTCTGTGCTTCCAGGTCACAATAACAAACGTCAGATTATTTTCCTTCTTTGCCACAGTAAAGTAACAAGGCAGAAAAACTTTGTTGTGAACATGCGTGGTTACCACTGATTGTGGAGTACTGAAATCAAATTTGGCTGATGTACCTAAAAACAAAGACAGAAAAGCAAAATAGGTGACATCTAACAAAACAGTGTTTAGAAAAGAAGCAGACCAAAAGTAAGCATTACGAGGAATATGAACTAGTAGTGTTACTCAACTTCTCAAATTTTGTTAAATAAATTTCAAGCTTGTAAAACTGAGTCAAGCACTCCAGCGGTATTATGTTATTTGAAAGCTGGCATAAAATTTTACAATTGTTCTCTTGGCACAGCCGAAATCTTTGTATATGATTAGATGTGCCAAAAATTGTACTTTGTCTACATTGCACACATTATGAAACCTTAATATAACTGATGCTAAAGAGTATTTTTCAAAACAAAAAATACATATTTGTAAACAGACAGCAGTATTTATGTTATCAGTAAATGTCAGATTGCAAATCAATTTACAAAACCAGTATACCATTTCTTTTTTTTTTTTTTGTCCATTTTCGTACGTTTATAGTGCCGATTACAATGTCTGTACTCCAAATGCAGTACAGCTCTCTAGCTGTAAAGCTTAGCGATAGAAACATACGCAAGGTTATGTGGGAAATGAAGTCTTTATTGTATCTCGAGAGGCGCCCGTGCCGGAAATGTTTAGTAGCTCTGGCCTCTTCTCGCTAACCCTCTGAAAGTTTGTTTTTACACAGCGTATCGCATTTTAATCTATTCTGATTAAAGCCACATAACATAAGTTATTACCTATTTTTTATGTGTTAATGAACCTTGTCGGTAATAAAACAGTCGTTTTAGACTTCTTTGATAAACCTGTAAAAAACGGAGCTGTAAAAAATAAACATTGTTTTCCTTGTTGCATCTTTACTATTTCATTTAGTGCAACTAATGACTTCACAATGAATCTCCAATATTTTTCAGTTCTGGCTAAACATGCCCCATTCACTAGAACACCATGTTATCCACCTACTGAGAATTTCTCTCTTAATGCATCTAGTGGACAATTACGCAAAGTCACCCAGTAACCTTTACATAGCAATTTCTATAGTCGTGCAGTAACAGATCTACTTCACTACCATGCTTTAATGAACACAACTCACTTTCATTTAACAAGTTCTGAAAGCACTGTAATCACGGACTCATAGATGACATTAAATAAATAAATCTACCAAATAGTTTTTATGTTTTGTAAGCAATAACATTGTTTCTTTGCAGCAGCTGTTTTCTCTCTATCCAATATTTTCAACTTTTTGTATGAAATAATTCAATAGGCGGCAGGGGACTTTTATGACAAAACGTATTTTGACAGATCTTTTTATACCTACGATATTTAGTACTAGCGGTGTTTGCAAATTCTCCGAAGCCATAAATATTTGAAGCTGATAATACAACACAAAGCAATCAATTAAATTTTATTACAGTACACAATAGAAAGCTTAAGAAAACTGTCTTTGTATTAAAATAAATTTAAAGCCTTAAAGATGTATTTGGAAAAATTACCTTTCACCAACTGCTTAAGAATTAGGTACTTATTTACGAGTAATCAAACAGAGAAGTCAATTGAACAAATCGTCTCATGAAATGAAACCGACCGCCATCAATAATACGATTAAAAAAATATAACTCGTGAACATAGGGTTTTGAGGAACACTAAACGGCAACATTTGGTATCAGCTCTACAAGATCGCTATTTAACGTTAACTCAATTCACGATGGTCTTCCTTCCTTTGACAGTACAGTATATTTAACAGTCTCGTACTGATTACTAAACGGTTACTGAATGCTTCCGAGTATCCAGTTAATGCCACTCGTCCGTTTTTTACAGGTTTATCAAAGAAGTCTAAAACAACTGTTTTATTACCTACAAGGTTCATTAACACATAATAGGTAATAACTCATGTTATGTGGCTTTAATCAGAATAGATTAAAATGCGATACGCTGTGTAAAGACAACCTTTCAGAGGGTTAGCGAGAAGAGGCCAGAGCTACTAAACATTTCCGGCACGGGCGCCTCTCGAGATACAATAAAGACTTCATTTCCCACATAACCTTGCGTAATACAGTCATCATCAGGAGCCAGGCAGGAAATACAAGTCCTGAATAACCTGTACCGGAAGGCGACGAGTATAAAACTATATTACTCACACACCGAGGTATCTTGGAGGCGCATAACAACTTTAAGACGAAAAGGAGCAAAAAATACATTTTAAAACCACGTTCCATCAAAGTGAAGTTTCAGTAGGGGAAGAGTAAAAACAAAAGAATGGATTACGCGTTAGAAAATGCTTTAATGAATTGCATCTCCCCGTTCCCCTTCTTGTCCATCTTATTTATTATGACAAATTAAAAAAATATCGACGGAAAGCCATAGGTAAGCACTGTGGTGGCTCAGAAATACTGTTAATAAAGAACGCGTTAAGTGGACTTAAATTTATCCGTACCACGTTACGTGATTATATGAAATATTACAGTAGTTCTTTCTGGAGTTCAATTGCCCCTTTGTAAGTTCTTACCTGGTTGGTCTATGCGAATGCTTTACTTTTTGACTAAGATTTTTTTTTTAATCTGCTTAATCAATTTAAGAGTTATGGGGACTGGAGTCTGTAGCAGCAGCATTGGGCCCAGGGTAGGAAATTGATTAATTTACCTTGACCAAAATCATTTTCCATATTTTAACCCGAGTATTAGGAAAAACTGACCATTATTTAGCTTATTGTAAATGCTTACTGGTCATGCTTTTTAGAGTTTAGAGCAGGGTTCCTCAGTCACAGTCCTGGAGGGCTGCAGGTTTTCCTTCCAACTAAGTTTGCTAATTGGAAGGCAATCCTTACTGATAATGAAACTTGACATGTGACTGTCTTGTTAGTGCTTTCATTCATCCAAGAGAAATATGAATTGCACTGTAGAGTTTCCTTCTCTGAGAACAGTATCCATGTGTTTTGTGGACCAGAACAGATTTAAATGTAGGAGTCCCTCCAATTTCCCTCTCATTTATTTCTAAACATTTTTAACACAAATACTGCATATGCGCAGGTTTAAAAGGAAGCATGTTAACTGGAGAACTGCTGGTTTATTGGTTATCTGCATTTCATTGTCAACTAATATCTCTTTAAGAAAACAGGCAACAATAAAAACTGAAATGTAGCTGCTAAAAACTAAAATAGACAATTAAGGGCTCTGAATTGTATCAAGCAAGATTAACTAAAATTAATCCCAAAAAACGGATTGCTTTAGTAGGAAATAAATGGATTCTAATCAAGAAATTTGCTCAAGTGAAAACCTGCAGCCTTTCCTGGATCTCCATGACTGTAATTGAGGACCTCTGATCTACAATGTAACTAAAATTGGCTTTGATGAATTAAAGTGCAAACAAGGCATAGAGTTTAATAGCAAGTTTCATTATCAGGAAGAACAGAGTTCCAATTAGGAAACGGGCAGTAATTAACCTATAGTCACTACAAACCTCCAGGACCATGACTGCAAACCCCTGGTTTCCAGTGTTATAGCATTATACTATTAACCTGACATAATAGATTTTATTTGTCCCCAAAGGTTGCTGGAAGGATTACTAACCCAACCTTGCCCAATTTGGATTGTCCATTTGTTAAACTTTATAATCTTGTGTTTCAAAGGGATTACAAAACTGGTTAGCTTGCAAGAATTCCTTTACATCGCTGCAATCATCTTACAGATTACAATTTTCACCCAGCTTTAGAAACACTCTTCTGTTCATCAATTTTCTCATACTTTGCAGCCCCCTGAAGTGATGATGCTACTAGTTTACTCATGTGGTGGCCTTTTTCTCTTGCATACTGTATTTTGCTCTGTTCTTCAAGTCCTACATTCATGCCATTCCCATAACCTTACCATACATTTCTTATTATGATACTGTACATCATCCAAGTGAAGCCTTGCCGAGTGCATTCAGCTGCATTCTCCAATGGGTCAGCTCAATTCCTGGGTCAGTTATTTTTTCATCCATATAAAGTCTACAGGGCGGCATGGTGGCGCAGTGGTAGCGCTGCTGCCTCGCAGTTAGGAGACCAGGGTTCACTTCCTGGGTCCTCGCTGTGTGGAGTTTGCATGTTCTCCCCGTGTCTGTCTGGGTTTCCTCCGGGCACTCCGGTTTCCTCCCACAGTCCAAAGACATGCAGGTTAGGGGGATTGGCGATTCTAAATTGGCCTTGGTGTGTGGGTGTGTTTGTGTGTGTCCTGCGGTGGGTTGGCAACCTGCCTGGGATTGGTTCCTGCCTTGTGCCCTGTGTTGGCTGGGATTGGCTCCAGCAGACCCCTGTGTTCGGATTCAGCGGATTGGAAAATGGATGGATGGATAAAGTCTACAAACACATCTGACTTATTTACCCTTCCATCATCATTCCCCGTTCATCTCTCTGTACGCAGCTGTAATGACTCTGCCAATTGTTCTGTTCTCCAAATCTATTTTTTACAGAATCTTGACAATTTTCTTAAGGCCAATTGTCCTCGTCACTCATCCAGCCTAGGTCCACTTTGGTTGCTGTTCACCCACAGGAATCTGGATGCAATGTGCAGTGGAGAAAACAAGTATTGAATAAATTCAGTTATGTGTAATAAAGTGAAATGACACAGGGAAAAAGTATTGAGCACACAAAGAAAAAGAGGTGCACAAAGGCATGGAAAGCCAAGAAACCAGCTGAAATCTGTCAGTATTTAGAAAGCAGTCCTGCACCCTATCAGTGCATATGAATAGCAGCAGGTTTAGTCCCAATTGATGGCGTAGAGAAAGGTTTCTCATTACCAAGGTGTCACACAAGAGGCATTTCATGATGGGTAAAAGCGAAGAGCTCTCTCAAGACCTTTGCAACCTTATTGTTGCCAAACATACTGATGGCACTGGTGACAGACATTTCTGAACTTCCGAATGTTCCAGTGAGCACCGCTGGAGCCATAATCTGCAAGTGTAAAGAACATCATTTCACCATAAAGTGGCCACAACCAGGTGCTACTCGCAAGATTTCTGACAGAGGAGTCAAAAGAATAATCTGAAGAGCCAAGGACCACTGCCAGAGAGCTTCAGAAAGACCTGGAATTAGCAGAAAACAATAAGTAATACACTCAACCACCATGGCCTCTATGCACACTCACCACGCGAGACTCCACTGCTGAAGAAAAAGTATGTTGAAGTACATTTAAAGTCATAGGAGACCAAAATTGAACTCTTTGGATGTCATTGCACACACCATGTTTGGAGGAGAAATGGCACTGCACATCACCCTAAAAACACCGTACCAATAGTAATTTTTGGAGGTTGGAACATCATGATGTGGGGCTGTTTTTTAGCATATGGTACTGGCAGATTTCATATAATTGAAATAGATAGATAGTTTATATAGGACATTCTTGATAAGAATCCGCTGCCATCTAACAGGTTGCTGAAGATGAAATGAGGGGTGACATTTCAGCAAGACAAACTACACAGCCAAGGAACCTCTCAGTTGGATACAGAGAAAGAAAACAAAGCTGCTAGAATGGCCCAGTCTATCACCCGACTTGAATCCAATTGAAAAAATCTATAGAAAGAACTGAAGATCAGAGTTCATAGAAGAGACCCCCGGATCCTTCAAGATTCCAGTTTGTGTGGAAGAATGGGCCCAAATCACACCTGAGCAATGCATATGACTCGTTTCTCCATACAGGAGGCATCTTGAAGCTGTCATTACCAACAAAGGCTTTTCTATGAAGTACTAAATAAATTTAATTATTTCCTGTGTCATTCCACTTTATTACACATAATTTATGGACTTGTTTGTTATGATTTCTTTGTATGTGTGGAATACTTGGGGTGTTACCGACGTCTGGTGTAAATTTCATGTGAATAGCCCCTCTAGAAATATTTACTGAGAAAAATGTTGACACGTTCAATACTTATTTTCCCCGCAGTAAAAGTGTCTGGGAGATCATTACAAAACTTTCTCCTTGAAAAGTACTGGTTACTCTTGTTGGCAAATGAATACCACAAGCCAACCCAACCCTGTGCCATTACACTTTTGGACAGGAATCCTTGGTGGTGCTTCTGTTTTCAATTCTCTTCCCTTTCTCCAACTAAATCCTGTGCCCCAATGCTTTTACCCAGCCCAGCCCAGCCCAATCAAAGATACAATGAGAATCTCTGCAAAGAAAAACCACCAAAAACACTGCTGGAAGGAAGAAGGAAAAACAAGGACACTGCCATAACCTCCAAATACAGATCAACCCTAGTTATATAAAAAAAAAAAAAATACAGCAACTAACTCCATCTCTTCCATGTATTAAACTCACAGCACTGGACAACAGAGCAACTGTGCAATGCAAAGGGAGTACAAATGTCACAGAACACCTTGCCCTAAATGTAAAAGAGAAACATTAAGAGTTTGGTAAGGTTTAACATATGTTGTAGCTGGGATATACAGTACATATGCGAATCAATTACTAGTATGCAGGTATAGGAGCAGTTCTGGGTTCCATGCTCTTTAAACAGTAATCAGATGATCAGGAACCAACAAGGGGTACTGTTGCATGGTGGCCCTAAAATATTACAGGACAGTGATCAATGATTCTCTCATTGTGAATACTAAGAAAGTTCCCTCTAGTGTTTTTTTTTTTTTTTTTGCTTGCCTGGGTCCTGTTTAGGAGGATAACTTTCTTCTAAAGATGGACCCATGCTATGCTCTCAGGAACGTTTAACAATCCAACATTTTTTTCCACTGGTCCTCGCTGTGTTTTCTCATTACTTTCAAAAGTATATATACCGAATTACATTTCATAAAAAAGAGTTTCCACTTAATTTCAAGGTGCACATATGAAAAACAAGCGAATTTCTTATGCATCAATGCAAGATATTCTGAAAATTCTGCAACCCTCCTGCGCATTAAACATCTTTATAGGAGGTTTAAGGAATCAGGTACAGATTTGTCTTACTAAATAGTTTACTTTAGTATCAAATAATCAAAAAGATCACTCCGATAAAGAGGACAGCACTTCATTAGCTTTTGAAAAAGTTGTGTAAAAGAAATATTACTATTAAATAGTAGCCAAATTTACAATAGCTTAACCTCAACTGCTATATTCAGTTTTGTAATTTTACAATACACATTCTATGTAAGAATCTTTAGAATACTGCTAATTCTTCTCTCTTTTGAACACAATACACCTCCTTGCGTACTATTTAAATTCTACCAAGTATCCTTTGTGGCTCCACATGGTATTTGTCATTATTGCATTGAACTGCTTAGTTGTAAATTTCATATTGCATTGAAATCTTATTGAATCTGAAAAAGACTTCTATTTGTGCATGATGCTGATGACATTATGTGCAGTAAAAGAATTCACCAATTAGAGACCGTGACATCCTTTTACTACCAACCTTCAACACAGACACAAGCAATTAAACATGTACATTTATTTAAAAGAAAAAAAAAAGTCAAAATTGAAAGAAAAACATTTCCATTTATAAAAATTTCAGACCTTATAAGTACTGAAATACACAAAGAAAAATTCACTTACCAAAAAGAAAAAATAAATAAATAAAATGAACAAGCATCAATGTAACATTCAAAACATAATTAACTAGCCTAATTTTTATTAATAACAATCTTATTACACCACACTCCTCTCGTTTTGAAACTTAAATCTCTGCACTTTGATGCAATTCACTGCTGTTTAAATCAATTAGTACTAGAGAACTTAATACTGAAATTTGTACACAAAGTAATATTTTCATAGACACAAATGCATTTCCAGAAATTTTCAGTAAACACTGGAGAACTACTCATATGCTTAAACAGACCAAACTTTTTATACAGTACATCAAGAAAAAAAAATGGAAAGTACATCTTAATTATCATATGCCCTATACAGATATCTTGAACGCCCTCATTATTTTGCACAGCTTCACATCGGGTATATTTTAAACTCCTAGCTTCACCAAAGCCTTAGAAAGAAGAAGAAAAAAAAAAAAATTTCCCCACCAATATGATATTAATAACCTCCTTGCTAGTAATTATGTACCTTATTTATAAGGATATAGCGGGTTGGATAATGGATGGATTTATAAAAAAAAAAATATAAAAAGATTACACTGGGGCCAATAAATTTGAACCTGAACATTTAGCTACCAGAATTTGTAGCATATATTCAAATGTATACATATTTCTAAAATTAGACTCGATTGCTAACACCCATACACTTTCTTCAGAGAGAGGACCAGTCACTTACAGTGCAAATAAACTAGTACATACTTTTGAGATATGGGTGATAAGGAAATACCCACCTGTCAAAAAAAAAAATGTTATGGAGAAATGTGAAATACCAAATTTTTAAAATTACAGTAAATATTTTCAAGCCCACTTTATCCATTTTTTCAAGATGTAGACCAGAAAGAATCACTTTATACAAACAGTTACTGGAATCCCGAACAAACTACCAACTCATATAGTTGAAACAGAAACCTTAACATTTAAGGAGTAGCTGAATTAGATATTGGGACAATTTAGCAATTAGCGTAACAAGCTTTTTGGACTGAATAAATAGTCTTGTCTCATTTGTCAAATTAGACACTTATACACTTAAGTACCTAACTCAGAGCGTGAAGGATAATGAGTTACTTGACTGAAAACCATTCCAAAACCATTAGATGCGTCCAGAGGTTGTTTCTCTATTGAAAAGCCCAATCACACAAACCCCCACACAATGTAGTATTTATAATGTAGATGGAAATTTGAAGCAGGTTCTATTCATTTTGCACTGCCCTGTACAGATTTAAACTTTTGCAGTACACTGTTAAGGATGCACTTTATTATTGTGTTTTTATAGAAGATGCTACCTTAAAAAAATACTTATAGCATGCATTTTATCTATATATTACTTGTATGGGATGCATTTTCTGTGCTGAAATATAATAACAGGTTGATGTAAATGATTACAACAGTACAAATGTGACAATCACCTAAAATAGTAATATGCTCTTCCAATTTTAAATGATACGGAAAAGGCTGGTAGTGAAATGTTGGGCAGATTTAACTGCCATCATTGTAAAAATGTCTGATTTTCTCATTTTGTGTCTGAGATAGGAGAAAGATTTTAGTGGAGGTAAAAAGGCAGGAAGAAGGTTGGTGACTGGTCAGAGAATGCATGTTGTTTTGGTAAGAAGTACAAGTTGGAAAGTGTATTGCCAGAGGAAGGATAGCTTTTATTGTAGAAGGGAGAATGCAGTTAGATGGACACCATACATTAGGGACTAGAGACTGAAACTGAATGATTTTGAACTCAAACTCACCCCACCCAACTTCAAAACTCTTGCAAATTTTATAACGTGCATTAAATACTGTAGAAGTTTTGAATTCACTTTAGACTTTGTAGACCCTAAAATTGTCCTGTAACTTTGATTTGAAACAGTTTTCAGGGTCACTTAAAAACTGTAGTAAAAGTAGTTTTCACATACGCACTTGCTCATACTCAAAAGTCCAAGCATTTTAGATTTGCAGTACAACTGAAATATTTGATTACAATTGGTTAATGTGTTCATGACCACATTGATGAATGAACCTGTACAGAAGAAGGAAAAAAAAAATCACACCAGGAACAATTTAACCATACTCCAAGATGTGTAAACAGTGTAATAAAATGAAAATTCTGAAGAGGTTTACCTTTCTCCTTCTTGTGTTGAAATGTTACTGTCAAATCTACAGTATTTGTAAATCATAATAATCTTCCTGTTTATTTGATGAGTTTCATTATGAGTGGTTTGAGCCACTTGTCAAACTTTGTCTCATGTTGCTAAAAAATGTATGGCATAGTATTGTTTTAAATGGATATGCATGTAAAAAACTGACTCTCAAGTGTGGCATTTTTCACTCTAAAAGATAAAATGATATCACAATTTTTTAATTTACAGTAAATTTATTATGAGTTGGCAATACTTGAAGCCTTTTCTTAAATTGAACAGGTTAATTCTGCCAGTTATATAGTATGTACTTAGCACAAATACCATGAAATATTTTAAATACATACTTAAAGGATAAAGTCAATCGCGTTCTACTAATTATACATATATAAAATAATCAGCTAAACAGTGCAACATTTTCATGCGAAGCTAATTTTTCTTCAAAATTGTACATCATATAGTAACCATCTTCATATCATTTTTTGTCCTCATCTGGAGAATACGATGAGATCCTCATGTCAATACAACCAATTTCACATCAAACAATGTACATTATGCACATCCACTCTGCTTAGAATAGCTGTAGTTCAGCTGTCTAGCAGTTTAGGAGGTCAAGGGTTCGCATCACATGTCCTTCGGTGGACTGGGGAATGGGCTACTGGAGAGGCCAGGAGTTCACCGCACCATCTATACACACACACATATACATATATATACACACACATATCTATCCTCTTTAATAAAAACCCTGTGTTCGTCCAGGTGTCCGTGTGTGTGTCTTCTGGTGAAGTGCGCATACGCGGTGCCACACAGCACGTGTTCAGTCTCTTCCTCTGCAGAGAGAGAGAGAGAGAGAGAGACACACACACACACAGGTGCGTGCGCACAAAAGACAGACACACACACAGGCGCACGCGAGACAGACAGACACAA
>JANRMT010049829.1:22167582-22208768 GCA_026402145.1 Polypterus bichir lapradei | reverse complement strand
ATCAACCAATCACATGGCAGTTGCTTCAATGCATTTAGGGGTGTGGTCCTGGTCAAGACAATCTCCTGAACTCCAAACTGAATGTCAGAATGGGAAAGAAAGGTGATTTAAGCAATTTTGAGCGTGGCATGGTTGTTGGTGCCAGACGGGCCGGTCTGAGTATTTCACAATCTGCTCAGTTACTGGGATTTTCACGCACAACCATTTCTAGGGTTTACAAAGAATGGTGTGAAAAGGGAAAAACATCCAGTATGCGGCAGTCCTGTGGGCGAAAATGCCTTGTTGATGCTAGAGGTCAGAGGAGAATGGGCCGACTGATTCAAGCTGATAGAAGAGCAACTTTGACTGAAATAACCACTCGTTACAACCGAGGTATGCAGCAAAGCATTTGTGAAGCCACAACACGCACAACCTTGAGGCGGATGGGCTACAACAGCAGAAGACCCCACCGGGTACCACTAATCTCCACTACAAATAGGAAAAAGAGGCTACAATTTGCACAAGCTCACCAAAATTGGACAGTTGAAGACTGGAAAAATGTTGCCTGGTCTGATGAGTCTCGATTTCTGTTAAGACATTCAAATGGTAGAGTCGGAATTTGGTGTAAACAGAATGAGAACATGGATCCATCATGCCTTGTTACCACTGTGCAGGCTGGTGGTGGTGGTGTAATGGTGTGGGAGATGTTTTCTTGGCACACTTTAGGCCCCTTAGTGCCAATTGGGCATCGTTTAAATGCCACGGGCTACCTGAGCATTGTTTCTGAACATGTCCATCCCTTCATGACCACCATGTACCCATCCTCTGATGGCTACTTCCAGCAGGATAATGCACCATGTCACAAAGCTCGAATCATTTCAAATTGGTTTCTTGAACATGACAATGAGTTCACTGTACTAAAATGGCCCCCACAGTAACCAGATCTCAACCCAATAGAGCATCTTTGGGATGTGGTGGAACGGGAGCTTCGTGCCCTGGATGTGCATCCCACAAATCTCCATCAACTGCAAGATGCCATCCTATCAATATGGGCCAACATTTCTAAAGAATATATTATATATATATATATATATATATATATATATATATATATAGACACACACGTATATGTATATATGTGTATATACACACACACACACACACACACATATATATTATATACAAACACATTTATTTTATCTATCCACATATATACACACACACACAAACGTTGAATAGTTTACTGTCAAATAATGCACAGAGTACGCGACACGTGTTTCGCCCTAGATTGTGATTCAGACTACGAATGCCATGAATGTAATTACCCCGATCTACATGCTGTTACTGTAAGTAAACGAACCACACGCCGTAGCGCAACGTAAAGATGTTTCGCCGCTAATGTCCGTGTTCGATCCCCGAGAGCGGGTGCAGCGAGTATGTACGCCTGATGAGCCCAGAATTAGGGCTAACTCTTTGCATTATTTCACGGTAATCTATTCAACATTCTATGATTTGCTTCTCGCAACTGAAAGAGGGCACCGTGGCGGATGTTTGCCAACTTGCAGACCAACCACAAGCGTTACCTGGTAGGTAACCACCCATACAATCAGATTGTAATGCAGACTACGAAAGCCATGAATACACACACACACACACACACACACACACACACACACATACATACATATATATATATATATATATATATATATATATATATATATATTATCTCGCACTGGCGCTTTACATTGCAGTCTGTCCAGCACTGAGAAAACGCTTGCCGAATACGTCGATTTTTTTCAACGCAAGACAGTTGTTGCGTAGTAATCCGTAGTCTTGTCATTACACTAACACAATGTAAAATAGTTCATTCATGTAATTTTGAACCAAAAAACATCAAATACAGTAATATGAGTTTCCGGCATTTTAAAAGAACATCAGCCTGGGACGCCGGCTGAGCACTTGGCATTATTGTGCAACAATCACACCCACCAAATGACATTACTTCCGTTTGCAAAAAAAAAAAAAAAAAAAAAGTAAGCTTAACTCGAGAATATGCGATAAAATTATTATTTCCAAATCCTTTTTGTTGTCACAAACATGCGTCGGCTTGAAAAATTGGCATTTTATATGGTTTTAAACTTTTCCTCCGCGCCCTATACCCTCAATTGTAAAGCGCCAGGATGGGCAGTATATCGGTTTTTGATTTATGGAAAGCGCTTTGTTTTAGAACACAATTTATCGTAGCAAATGCATATATACCATGTTTGTGAAAAAAATAACATCGTTTAGAATTTTTACTACCGGTTGTTAAACCAGTTGCCATCTAACCGGGGGAAGTGATTTCCATAACATTAGTTTAGGAAATAGATTTCCTTCCCGGTGTAAAATGATGGCAAAATATGTCCACTGTAGCCTTTGTAGAGCTTAATACGTGCACAGACTCATAAAGGGCGCTCATTAGGGGCTACTTCTCTGTTAAAATGCACTTGCCTTGACGCAAGACCCCTCTCTCTGCCCCCCGTTTCATATTAATATTTTATATATTTTATTTCCGAAAACCAGAACATAACAGCATTCTACTAACCAAATAAAGAGTAATATGCCAGGCATAATCATTTACTTCGAATTAAACCTAATAAAAGCAAAGATAAAAAAAGCAAAACGAATTACATATCCATGTTTTATAAAACCTTCAACAGAAGTTTGACATTCAATATTTTAACCTCATTTGACGCCAAAACCCAAATAACCACTGGGACTGCTGAAGTGTAATTGATGATTTGGCCGGTTTGATCTGGTTTTGAAAACAGCAGAGTGTCGGAAGCAGGACAGCTGGAAGACATTTAGAAAACGGCAAACAAAAATAACCACAAAGTAATCTAAAAGAGATAAAATTATACATACCTGAATATAACAGGAGAAAAAAAAAACTTAGTTTTACAGATATGGACATTATAAATTATTTTTTTTTACAAAAAAGAGCTAAAACAAATCTAAACTAGATTAAAAACAACAAGCAGCTTCTTCCCTCTACGTCAAGTGGTAAAATGTCGACTGTCGACGAGTAGATATTGCTGCAGACCGGAGTAAAATGGGCGCGACAAATCATTTTCGACTTCAGCCAATCATATATTAAGCAGATTTAAGCGTCGCGGTTAATCACCTTTTATTCAGCAAATCGACAGTCGGTGTTATTTGTCATTCATGTTCCACTTTAGCCAATTGCCGTATGGATATGTAAAAATGAAGATGGGAGTGATTTCTAAAGGTGGACGTGTAAGATAATTTCTAAAGGTGGACGGTCAAGATAAAGTGACTGTAAGAGACGGAGTGTATATTCGTAAAATACTGTACATCTGCTACGGTAGTCCACTAGTGCCACTATCTTACACTATAGTACTTTACCGAGTGCATTATTAAGACTACAGTGTATTTTTACCACCGTCATTTACTGTTAGCAGTTTTGAAAAATAATGATCAGAAAAGTTTGGATATGAGATATTTATTGTTACTAAACAACATCTGAAGAAAATTTCAATGAACATATGAAGACGAGTTTGTGTCCGCCTAATTTTAATGGATTAACGTAGACTTAAGTGTGGGCTCTACTTGAATAAATCAATCAGATTAAAACAAATATTTAACTGTTGTTGATTACTCGAATGTCCACATGAAATAGCCGCCTACATTTAACAAATCACCTTAAAGACGGGCTATAAACGTATTACAATTTTAAACTTTGAATGAACCGCCAGAGTTAAATTTTTACTTTTATAATACACAACCCTAAAAAATGTGTTTTATTCATTTCTTTACTATTTATCAACGTTTTTTTATTTATGTATTCCTAATATTCCCTTGTAGCCCCTTCTGCCCACAGATCAGCCTCTGTTCTTTGTTTGCTGATGTGTGTCGAATATTCTGCGGTATTCGTGTCTGTTCTCAACACACCAGCAGCTCTAGTGAGTTTGTTGCCTGTGGATCTCGTATTCAAGTTTGTTTTTAGCTCTATTATGATTACTGAATATTACAAATCAAATACTTGACACTGTCACGTTCATGTATTAGGGAACAGGCAACAATAAGAAATCTGACAATAAAATTGTGAATTGAAAACATCTTTTGGCTGTCTCTGCATGTTATCAATGTTAAATATAAGAAACACAGTTATCATAGAGCTAATAGTTACCTTTCAATTATTATTTTTGTAATGAAATTTACCATGTTAAACAATCTGTGAAGAGCAAATATTATTCCTTAAAAAATTTTACAGTTTTTGTGACTGTGCACCTGTTAATCAGGCTATTCAATTATTTGACTCAATTGGACCTTTCTTACTTTTGGAATTTTAATACATATATATATATATATACTGCTCAAAAAAATTAAAGGACCGCTTTTTAATCCGAGTATAGAATTAAGTCAATGAAACTTGTGGGCTGTTGATCTGGTCAGTTAAGTAGCAGAGGGGGTTGTTAATCAGTTTCAGCTGCTTTGGTGCACTAGAGGGGCAACCATGAGATGACCCCCAAAACAGGAATTAATGGTTTAACAGGTGGAGGGAGGCCACTGACATTTTCCCCTCCTCATCTGTTTTGTCACTCGTTTTTTCATTTGGCTATGGTCAGTGTCACTACTGGTAGCACGAGGCCATATCTGGACCCTACAGAGCTGGCACAGGTAGTCCAGCTTCTCCAGGTTGACACATCAATACATGCCATTGCCAGAAGGTTTGCTGTGTCTCCCAGCACAGTCTCAAGGGCATGGAGGAGATTCCAGGAGACAGGCAGAGCTGGACAAAGCCATAGAAGGTCCTTAACCCATCAGCAGGAGCCACCAGTATCTGCTACTTTGGGCAAGGAGGAACAGGATGAGCACTGCCAGATCCTACAAAATGACCTCCAGCAGGCCACTGGTGTAAATGTCTCTGACCAAACAATCAGAAACAGACTACATGAATGTGGTCTGAGGGCCCAATGTCCTCTAGTGGGCCCTGTTCTCACTGCCCGGCACCATTGAGCTCGATTGGCATTTGTCATAGAATACCAGAACTGTCAGGTCCACCACTGGCGGGCACCCTGTGCTTTTCACAGATGAGAACAGGTTCACCCTGAGCACATGAGACAGACATGAAAGAGTCTGGAGAAGCCATGGAGAATGTTATGCTGCCTGTAACATCATTCAGCATGACCGGTTTGGTGGTGAGTCAGTGATTGTCCAGGGAGGCATATCCATGGAGGGACGCACAGACCTCTACGGGCTAGACAACGGCACCTTGACTGCCATTAATCAACGGGATGAAATCCTTGGACCCATTGTCAGACCCTTTGTTGGTGCAGTGGCTCCTGGGTTCCTCCATGTGCACGACAATGCCCGGCCTCATGTGGCGAGAGTATGCAAGCAGTTCCTGGAGGATGAAGGCATTGATACCATTGACTGGCCCCCATGCTCACCTGACCTAAATCCCCCAGGACACCATCTGTTGTCTCAAAAGGAGCATACCCACACCCCGACTTTGTCAGGCATGCATACAAGCACGTGGGGGCCATACAAACTACTGAGTACAATTTGGAGTTGCTGCAATGAAATTTTGGCAGAATGGACTAGCCTGCCTGCCGCATAATTTTTTCCCTTTGATTTTTGGGGTGTCTTTGAATTCAGCCCTCTGCAGGTTGATCATTTTCATTTCCATCAAACAATGTGCCATCCTTTCGTTCCTAACACATTACCATATCAGTCCATATCAGTAGAGATATCCAGCAGGATTTTTTCCCATTGAGATCTGATGTGTTTTCAAAGTGTTCCTTTAATTTTTTGAGCAGTTATATACAGTATATTGTGGCAGACAACCAGGGATCCTGCCCCACCTGGACGCCTGGAAGAAGGACGGACCGCGAGAGGGGCGCTATCTTTCCCTGAGCGCAAGAGGGCAGCCCCACTGGATTCTATCAGGGCCACAGAAATGGAGCTGGGAAGCTCAACCCCGTGGGGACCCATGGCCACCACCAGGGGGCGCCTTGACGGTCCTAGAGCCCTGGAGGACAGCACTTTCTCATTTAACTGTTAAACTGCTCAAAGTAGAGTCACTATTGTTTACTGTTAATCCAAAAAGAAGTATAAAACCTGTAATATTTTTTTTGTTTGTTTAATAAATAAATTTAGTCGTTTATGTGATGTGATGTAAATAACATCCATCCCCTTTTTATATCCTCGACCTGAGCCACTAATGATTCGTGGTATGGACACTGGCTGCTGCATCATCCATTGACACTGTTTCAACATATCTATAGAAAATACCTGGAAGAAAACTAAACTGACACTTTATTAATATATTTCTGATACTGGATTGGCCACATGTCACCTATACTACATTTTTGTTAAACAATGTTTTAATGTCTGTATGTTCATTCAGGTTGTCAGCAATCACATATTACTATAAGGAATCTATCACTTTTTTAGTTTGCGTTTATAAACACAATTCAACTGTATTAGCTTTATAATACTTTTTTCATCTGCTAACACACTTTTCAATACTGAAATTATGTTTTTGATACCCTTCACACACTTACCATAAGAGCAATTTATCTGGGCTAAACTGAGGATCAGTTCTCATTTCTTTTACACGATATGCATTTAATAACTACAAAAATCATGCATTATTTACTCATTCAAAATCCACCACTCGCATATTGTCATGTATTATGAGGCAATTTTGTCCAGGCTTAGATACTGTTTTCAAAGCTGTTAACAAAACATTCAAAACTAGTGCAGTTTGTTACATCAAAGCTATATAATAAAAAAATAAAATAATAAAAGCAGACCAAATACAGCTGGTTCACATGTCAGCCGATTACTGAAACAGGTGTTTTGCTGTCAGCTGATTTCATTACCATCCACATATAGAGAGGTCATGTTGGAAATGACCTCCTTTGTAAACATGGACCAAGAAATATAACATCTTACAGGTAGAATTGTTTCAGGAAGAGGGATAAGGAGAGGCCAAGACATTTGCAATGGATGAAGTAGAGGAAGATCTAGATCCGTAGTTTCAGACAAAATAAGAACTACAGTTGCTGACTGTGTTATCAATCATGGACTCTCTTTCAGAAAGGCAGGGTTAAGAGTGCAGACAAATCTTTAGCACACATTGGATGCATCAATTATAAGACTTTTCCACCAAACCTCTGTTTTGTGAGACTTAACAGCACATTACTGTGATCAAACTATTTGGACATATATTGTGTTTGCTGTTCTTCTCTAGGACTCAAAGATTGGTGATTCTAAATTGTCCCTAGTGTGTGTGCTCGGCCTGCGGTGGGCTAGTGCCCCACCCAGGGTTTGTTTCCTGCCTTGTGCCCTGTGTTGGGTGGGATTGGCTCCAGCAGACCTCCGTGACCCTGTAGTTAGGATATAGTGGGTTGGATAATGGATGGATATTATACAGTAAAACTTTAACTTAATTTAAATAATCTATATTGTTAATAATTAATCATGTGAGGACACAGTGCCACAGCGCTAGCGAGGAGTTGGCGCTTCGTTCATGTAGTGTTCCTGCCTTGTGCTGTATTCTTACTAGGGCTGGCACGACACTGGAAAGATAGATGGATAGAATAATTTAACATGTACTACGAAGATATTTCAATGTTCCTTAAAAGTTTTGAAGAATCGGCATTCTAAGCTTACAGATGGCTTAATGTCCATTACAGAGTAGATTGTGTGGCGATTGTTTACTTGGAGAAAGAAAAGGAAGGACAGGAATTGGAGGTTAGTACGTTTGAAAGAGACAATACTGCTGCAGTAAATTATTTAATCAAAGGTCGCGCACAGCGCAGCAAGCACCTTGCGTGAGGCATGAACAATCACTGTGCCACCGTGTTCCCATGTTTAATAACATGCTTTAACTCCTATCATCATGAAAATGATATCACGTATACATCTCAGTATTTTAATTATTCAGAGAGCTGTAATATCACGAATGTAATGGATTCTGTGTCCTGTCAGAGGAAGAGAAAGCCGGTTTAAGAAGCATGTAGTGATTCGCACACATAGACCACATAGAACATCAAATACAAAACAAAGCATTTAACGTGCTACTTTAGTTATGATGGGATTTGAGAAACTAGTAAATTAAACAATTTAATGATGAAGTTTATGATGTTCTACTTTAAAGACAAAATAAACTAAGTGATTAAAGTGGAAATTTCGAGATTAAAGTTGACATTTCGTGCTTTTTTCCCACTGTGTGCCTATTTTTTTTTCTCTGTACCCTAATAAGCTTTCATATGACACTCAGACAGTGGGCTACGACTCGCCTTTTCACAGCGACTTTGATATCTGACAACTTCTTTTTTATTTTGGGCACTGTGTGACTTTGTGAACTTGAGCTTTCAAGTTTCTCCGACACTCTATGTCACTCGATCAACTTCCTTTTGTTGTTTATACCACTGTTTAAACCAACAAATAATATGTTTTTCCTTGCCTCCACTTGGTATTCGCTGAAATTCTTTTGTTTTCCCCAGTGCTTTTGCCATTGCCTTTTCATAGTATGCTGAGCTTAAGGGCTATTTATATTGATTTTCATATTCAAAGAGGCATAATTCTGGGAGGAGTTTGGGGAGTGGTAGCAGGCGTGTCCAGGTGCGTTACTTTTCATGCTGACCGGGATTTATGAAGCGGAAGAACGTGGAAGTTGGCAAATGCACAGATTTATGCATCTGGATTTTTTTGTGCGTATGAACATTTCTGCTTTTGTCCTTGCGCCATGTTTTAGTGTGAATTCTATGCATGACTTTATGCATGAGGCCCCTGGTGTTACCGACAATATTCTTGCCCCTGTAGACCCATAATAATCCCCATAATAATCTTCTTCCCAGTAGACTTTCTCATAACAAAATTTCCTTCCTAGTCCATCTTCTAAGAATAACTTTGGCTGGAAGGACGTATTTGTCACCTGGAGGTGAGCATCACCTGACTATCCCTCCCTTCATTCTCACGGCATAATCCTGAGCTGTTAAAGATTAATGGCCTTTCAGTTAATCAATTTTTAACAATTCAATTCTTAACAATTAAGTTGGGATCAGAAGGACCCATATATGAAAATTGGACTGCCTAATTAATAATTCAATTAATGGTTACTTATTGCACTAGCATCCTGTAAGGCTAAAATAACAGGTAACTCTGCCAGTAAGCAGAAATGTGCAGCTTCACTGATAACAGCCAAGCCGAGAACAACCTTGACACGGTACTTCATGCTTGAAAGAAAGAAAGAAAGAAAGAAAGAAAGAAAGAAAGAAGACAAGCCTTTTAATAATTGCTTATTTAAGCTAACTAATAAGTTCTACTGTATCATTTTTGTTATTATCACTAAGATGTATAAAGAAGCATTGGCATATAACTTAAATGCTAGCTAAATTAGACATATATGTGCACGCTAATATAAAATCCCACAAACTCAGACAGCAGCGCTGATATGTTGCACCGGGCAGCTTCACACTTGTCTAACAGAAGCTAAGCTGCTGCTTATTTCATGGACATCTATGTGCAGGGAAAGGTCCCTAACCTTTGATAATCAACTCTTAAGCTCCTATATAGCTAAAACTAGCTAGATATCATAATGCATTTTATTGTAACTTTATTGCCTAAGGTATTGAAGAGCCCTAATACTTCTAAATGTCATTTGAGTGCTTAATAGTTTTATGCACTAGCTTGAGAGCTTACCCTTTACTCACACAGGCAAAGGCCCTGAATGAAGTTTGTTTCGTCTTCTGTCAGTGAGAAGCTCAGCACTTGCGTTCCCAAAACAAACTCTGCCTGCTTCCATCTTCAGAGAACATACCGTAGCGACCTTGATTCACAGAAGTTTAAAACAAAGCAAGTGAAAGGCAGGCAGGCTAGGGCCTATCTTCTTAAATAAATGGTGTCCTTATTAAGCTGCCTTTGCCCTAGACTTTTCATAACTAATAGTGCTAAAACTAATAATAAAGCACATTGATCCTTAATCGAAATTCTCAACAGTTGCAGAATATCAATAGAAAATCAACTAAGGAAAGACGAAATGCTTTTTCATATAAATTGAATGTTTAATTTATATACTTTACTATTTACAGACAGAGATCCATATTTAGCTATGTATGTATTAATGTCATATTCCTATTTATGGATTTGTTTCTTTCTTTCTTCATCCATAAAGATCTATCCCACTTAGTTCAATTTAATTCTTTGAAGTTCATCTTTTTATATATTTGTTCTTTGACTTATTTCAAAACCCATTTCTCTCTATGAATTACGCTGGATGTGCTGAAATTGATAATCTACTTATTTTATGTCCATTTAAGTACTTCAAATGTACATGAAAGAAAATTTAGTATCATAAATAAAGAAAGTGTAGACAGCATTAAGTTTATCTGGGATAGAAAATTTGGATGTGATTGGATTAAAAAAGCATAATAGTGATGTTTGGCTTTATAAAAGTCAAACAAAACCTCAAAGGATCCTGACTCCTGCTTCTGTCTGAGGTGTTGCCCTTACACATTTGTTTTGCTTTCCATATTTATTTCTAGCTTTATAAACAAGTAGAATAATATTGAATTATGACAGCTAATTAGTTCATTTTATTTTTATGGCGCCTTTCATTTTTTCCACAGACATATCTGTAGTGTGCTGCCCCAAGAAGTGGACACGATACAAGGAAAATTGCTACTACTTCTCCATTAATAAAATGACACAGGAGAGAAGCAGTTCATACTGCACCTCTCAGAACAGTTATCTAGCCGTGTGCGAGAAAGTTGAGGAGTTGGTGAGCCACACCTGACAGACACTGGTACAGTTAGGTCCATAAATATTTGGACAGAGACAACTTTTTTCTAATTTTGGTTCTGTACATTACTACAATGAATTTTAAATGAAACAACTCAGATGTAGTTGAAGTGCAGACTTTCAACTTTAATTCAGTGGGTTGAACAAAACGATTGCATAAAAATGTGAGGCAACTAAAGCATTTTTTTTAACACAATCCCTTTTCCTTTAGGCCAAAACAGAAGGTTATGATTTAAAACCTGAAGGGGCGCTTCTATTTTATCCAACGCAGCTTTTCTAGTCTTTACATTAATGTTTTAGTGGACGAGGAAATGCACAGACCAATTGTATGCGCGTTAAGCCATTTCACGTGTTACCACTCAGCCAATCAAGTCTGTGGATTCTAGGTGGCGAATGTTGCTTTACTTTACAGAGCAGACAGATGAGAGAGTTAGAGGCAAGGAAGAGAGACGGTAGAAAGAAAAAGAAAGATAGCGATACATGTAGAAAAAACAAAGGGAAAGATAAGCCGAAGAAAGTGAGAGATACAGACGACTGCGCTGGAAAAAGAAAAGACGGGCGAGACGGAGAAAGGGACAGAAAAATAACGAACAAATGGCGCTCTCCAAAAAAAAGGAAAGCGGACAGCGAAAATAGGGCATTTAATCCGGAATGGACAAACTCATTACTGTTCATACTTCCCACTGGTGACTGGGAGCACTAAACCAGTATGTCTCATATGTTCAGAAAGTTAAAGTTAAAAGTGCCAATGTGAAACGACATTATGAGACGAAACATACAGTAAAGGTTTCGAACAAACATACCCACTCAAATCAGAAGTGAGACCACAGAAAATAATAGATAGATGCTTTATTAATCCCAAGGGGAAATTTAAATAATCCAGCAGCAGTATACTGATAAAGAACAATATTAAAGAGTAATAAAAATGCATGTAAAAGCAGACAGTAACTTTGAGTAATGTTAGCATTTATCCTGAGCCACACATTCACTGCCCAACAACGTGCTTATGAGTGTTCCCTCAGAGTTGCTTGGATTTTGGGTCAACACAAAAAGCCATTTACTGATGGAGGGGTTGTCAAAAAATGCATGAGTCCAGTAGCTGAAACACTGCTTGAGGGAAAACAAAGACAAGAGCTGTGTGATAAAATAAAGCAAATACCCATGTCAGCATCATCTGCCACAAAGCAAAGTTATATATTGACTCAGGACTGTGACACCCCGTGTAGTGGGAACTGGAATCACCAGCCTACACTCTAGGTGTCTAGTATGTGGGACCGAGCGTGACCAGGATGATGGTGTAAGACAGGGAGACACAGACACAAAAAGGGTTGGGGTTTTTGAAAAATAAAGTGAGGTTTTATTTACAGGTGCACTACTAACCTCAACCCAATAAATACCTCCACCAAAGTTAATACAGAGATATTTATATGAAAAAATATTTACAAAAACAAAGCACAAGCCGTAATTCTGTTCTGCCAGGTACCTTTCTCTAAGAAGATCTATTCAGAAAAGACCCCCTCTAGAGGCCACGATTCCCTTTTGTATTCGGCGCCCCTACGCTAACCAATTAAACCGCCGTACGTCATCCCTCCCGGGGTACGCGATGACGTGAACGCGCTTGCGAAAAGCGGCGTCTACTTTCCCGCATAATTACTATAAAAAAATCGAGCAGCCGGCGCGCGCGCGCGCGCATATAGCTGTGCCGGCTTTTCAGACGCGGACTGCACTTCATGCCTTAAGTGAACGTAAGCATTTTTCTGTTTTTTTCTCCTTCCCCTGAGCTACAGCTCAGACAACTACAAACATGGGATCCCCATGCTAACCCGGGTTAAATAATATTAAGGCGCTTCACACTTCTTTTGCTACTTTAGAGTTATGATGTCGCGGGAGGCACACGCAGTGAGTGGAGGACCGACAAAGCCATCCCGGCCGGTCAATGGCAAGGCTGTCTCTTCAATCTACATGAGACCCGCCGTGACACTCCCCAAAAGACGCTAATATCGTCAGTGAAGACGTCTTTCTGCACTATATAAATGAAAAAAGATAAGTTTCCTTTCTTTATACCTTTTTTCCTCCAAACAAAAGCCTCCCTCTTTAACCAGCAGAGGACGCTTAACTAATTTTATTTACTTAATGGTAATGCCAGTAAGGCACATTACCACAAGGACATGCTAATCCAGCTTGATAAAGCAATGCATAGGGCGATGAATATAAGAGGTGAAGAAAGTGAGCATTTAAAACTGTTTAATTGTTAAGATGTGTTGAGATTTATTATCTGTAAAATTGGTTGAGACTGTTGAGTCAAGATGTGAAACAGAAACGGGGAAATTCAAGCATTTCTCCATTTTATTTAAGCACTTTATTTAAACATGCACAATTTTCACATTTATTTTGTCTTATTTTGAAATGCAGCCCTACTTTTATTTAGTAAATTTAAGAACATTATATACTGTGACGGAACATTATACATATCTGCAGTCATACATACATGTTCAGTTCTGTGTTACGTGACAATAAATATTGTCAAAAAGTTTTTGAATTATACTCATTTGATTTGAAAGTCTGGTATTGATTACATGCAGATGCTGATACAACTACTAGGCTACTTAAATATATATGATACTAAATAGATAGACAACATGATCTTCCGGACCATTGCTACAAGAAATTTTCTCTAATTGGACCTCTTTAGATTTTAGTTGAATACCCCTAAACTCATATTTATTGATGAAAGCTTCACAATGCTTCCTTTTGAAGGGTTTAAATGCAAGACCCTTCCCGTTTTACTTCTGTACCACACAAGGGCGCCATTAGCTTGTAAGTCTGTGAAGATTCTCAGTCATCCAGGTGAAATTATACTGGTAGTTGAGTCATGGCAACTGGACTTCTTTCTTGTTAGGTAGACTCGTTTCACTGCTCATCCAAGCAGCTTCGTCAGTTTCAATTAGCTTTTAAGAAGCAGAGGCACTAAGAAGCTTTTAATTAGTAAAACGAACAGCAACATGACCACAGAACTTGTTTTCATGTCGCAAGAAAAAAGCACAAAGGATTTTTTTTCTCTTAGAACAAATCGAACAGCGATCTGCTACTCATAGTTTAATGAAGGCAAGTAATAAACATGTATAGGTTAAAGCTGCCAAATTTTCATTCATTTTTGAAAAGAGGATTTGCAGGGTCATATTTACTTTCTCCTGGGCGACATGGGGACGATTTAACTGCTACTAGCGAGTAGAACATGGAAGGGAGGCAGGGCTCTGTCTCTGTTCCAGATCACTTTACTCAGCTGTAACAGTGATGTCACGTGTCGCACACCTCCAGCCGTCATGTACTAGTACCTAGCATGGCAAAGGTTCCAAACATGGTGTGTCAAAATAAAATTAAGTTGTGAAAAATTAATTAAGACAAAATTACTTAAAAATAAGAGTTAGGGTAATAAAGGATAAAGATGGAAACGTACTCACAAGTGAGGAGAGTGTGTTGAGCAGATGGAAAGGGGACTTTGAGAGGCTGATGAATGAAGAGAACGAAAGAGAGAAGAGGTTGGATGATGTGGAGATAGTGAATCAGGAAGTGTAACGGATTAGCAAGGAGGAAGTAAGGACAGCTATGAAGAGAATGAAAGATGGAAAAGCCATTGGTCCAGATGACATACCTATGGAAGCATGGAGGTGTTTAGGAGAGATGGCAGTGGAGTTTTTAACCAGATTGTTTAATGGAATCTTGGAAAGTGAGAGGATGCCTGAGGAGTGGAGAAGAAGTGTACTGGTGGGCTGATATTTAAGAATAAGGGGGATGTGCAGGACTGTAGTAACTACAGGGGAATAAAATTGATGAGCCACAGCATGAAGTTATGGGAAAGAGTAGTGGAAGCTCAGTTAAGAAGTGAGGTGATGATTAGTGAGCAGCAGTATGGTTTCATGCCAAGAAAGAGCACCACAGATGCAATGTTTGCTCTGAGGATGTTGATGGAGAACTATAGAGAAGGCCAGAAGGAGTTGCATTGCGTCTTTGTGGACCTGGAGAAAGCATATGATAGGGTGACTGAGAGGAGCTGTGGTATTGTATGAGGAAGTCAGGAGTGGCAGAGAAGTACGTAAGAATGGTACAGAATATGTATGAGGGAAGTATGACAGTGGTGAGGTCTGTGAAAGGAGTGATGGATGCATTCAACGTGGAGATGAGATTACATCAGGGATCGGCTCTGAGCCCTTTCTTATTTGCAATGGTGATGGACAGGTTGACAGATGAGATTAGACAGAAGTCCCGGTGGACTGCTATGTTTGCTGATGACATTGTGATCTGTAGCGATAGTAGGGAGCAGGTTGAGGAGACCCTGGAGAGGTGGAGATCTGCTCTAGAGAGGAGAGGAATGAAGGTCAGTAGGACCACCAAGACAGAATACATGTGTGTGAATGAGAGGGAGGTCAGTGGAATGGTGAGGATGCAGGCAGTAGAGTTGGTGAAGGTGGATGAGTTTAAATACTTGGGATCAACAGTTCAGAGTAATGGGGATTGTGGAAGAGAGGTGAAAAAGAGAGTGCAGGCAGGGTGGAGTGGGTGGAGAAGTGTGTCAGGAGTGATTTGTGACAGACGGATATCAGCAAAAGTGAAAGTGAAGGTCTACAGGACTGTAGTGAGACCAGCTATGGTATATGGGTTGGATACGGTGGCACAGGAGACAGAGCAGGAGGTGGCAGAGTTAAAGATCTTTGCATTGGGTGTGACGAGGATGGATAGGATTAGAAATGAGGACATTAGAGGATCAGCTCAAGTTGGACAGTTGAGAGACAAAGTCAGAGAGGCGAGATTGCGTTGGTTTGGACATGTGCAGAGGAGAGATGAGGGATATACTGGGAGAAGGATGCTAAGGATAGAGCAAGGAAGAGGAAAATGAGGAAGGCCTAAGAGAAGGTGTATGGATGTGGTGAGAGAGGACATGCAGGTGATGGGTGTGACAGAGCAAGATGTAGAGGACAGAAAGATATGGAAGAAGATGATCCACTGTGGCAACCCCTAACGGTAGCAGCTGAAAAAAGAAGAAGAAGAAGAAGAAGTAAAAATAAGAGTACAATGAAATACAATTTAACAAAAATCAAAAATATAACAAACTTAAATAATATAGTCATTATTTGTGAATGCTCCTTTCATTATAAGTATTCTACTACTTTACAGAGGAAAGTGAAAAAAAACAAGCTGAGGTTGGAAACAAAAGTCAATCCTATCTTTAAAACAAACTGGGAACATATACAAAAAAAAAAAAAAAAATCAGAAGACAGAACCAAGACTAAGAGATCAGAAACCAGTATGATAAAAAAAGATTTTTTTCCTTAAAACCAAAATATTTTCAAAAAGGCAATAGCAAATTCTCAATAACTGAAAGAAAAGACTTTAATGTAAAATCTGCATAAAACAAGACAGCTCGAGCCAACCTTAAAACCTTGACCTAACAATGTCATGGTCACAACCTTTCATAACACACCCACTGGAGAACATATCAAAGCAACAGGATCCACAAAATTAAATTTTAAACTTTCATTAGGTGCAAAAAAAAAAAACACACACACAAAAACAAATCTCCAATTTGGAATCTTATGTGTGCCAAAACCTAATCTTCAATAGAAGAATTTGAAAATCAGAGATCCAGTATCAGCTGGAATTTTCAATAAGAAATGTTTGCCAGATAAGACAGACATTTGCGATTTACATTTGGCATGAGCCACACAAGTTTTAGAACAGTGGTTTTGAACAGAAAAAATATATATATATATATGCATTTGCACACATTTGAAAAAAGAGAGCATTTTACATTCAGAATTATCTGAGAAAGAAAATTTTATTATGTAAATTGCAGTATTTTATAAACAACTTGCTATGTAACTTGTTGAAAACAGGTAATAGAATACATTTGAAAATATTTGATATGTCTTGCCTTACATGTACTGTCGGTGATCCTCATACGCCTTTGTGCGTCTCAGTCTCTCTTGGCCAGCACTTTCTTGATTGCATTCTCATAAAGCCTGCTTCTCAGACTTGCCTATTGTCTGCTTTTTGTCCACCACCTTCAACAGATTGGCTGTCATTATGTGCTGCAAAAACATAATTTGTTTTCTTGTCAAAACTTCCCTTCTTTGAAGGCAACTCGGGTTGCACTTCATTAATATTCAGTGTTGTTTTAGATTTTGAAATAACACAAGAGATTAGATTTAAAAAATGCTTTCCATATCTAGATTATCTTGTTCATTACTAATATCCCTAATTAACAATATGGCTAGACAGTATTGTAAATATCTTTAACTATCTTGACTGGCAGTCCAACCTGCAGAAAGTGAAAAAGAGAAATATGGCTTGAAGGTGGTACAACAATGCAGCAGTTAGCACTGTTGTTTTACAAATCCAACATCATATTATTATATTTAAACTGGATGAAGTGGAGTATCCAATTGGACAGTTGTATTTAGAAAGGCAGAGATGAGCAAACATTTATTTGGGTGCAAACTAAAATATTAACTTCTTAGGAAAGATCTATATGCTCCAGAGGTCGCTATAATGCTACTAAAATAAAAGGATATGCACAGACGAGAGTGTGATTTCTGTCATGCAGTCCTACCTTATAGAATCAGGAACCATGGTTTGATTTCAAGAGACAATCACTTTCTAGTGATTCTTTCTCCAGTCATTCTAGTCTCTTCTCAAAGAGGTGCAAGTAAGTTTAATTGGGGATTCAAATTGGCTTGGGATATCAAGGGATGATTCTTACACAAAGACTGTCAGGATGGGCCTCAATCTATCCTGTAATAATAAAAGTGAGTTTGAAAAGTTAGTGATATTGAAGCTTCAATTAAAACTTACTCTGAATTGTTAGTAATGCTATAACTGCGCCTTTGCCACTAGCAGATAAAGTATAGTCCCCATAATAATAAGATTTGTTTTTTCCCTCTTCTCTGTTGGAAAAGGAAAACTGCAGCAAGAAATAATACACAATGGAAACACATATGGGGAAACAGGTTTATGGCAGTTTTCCATTGAGAATGAGTCCCCTTAAGTCAGTTTAAGGTTAGTGGGGTGCCAGACTGTATACACTGACAACATCCACACAAGGTTGGAATAAACCCTGTATGGGACATCATACTGCCACACCCCAATGCTCAGTAATATAAGGTGAATCTGGAGTCAATATTAACATGCATGTCTTTGAGATGTTGAGGGAAAAATGGAAGTAATCTACATATGTACATTCGCTGGGGGCACTAATTAGTTAGAATATAAAACATATGCTTGCTTGTTTATCCCATTCTGAACCTGAACAAATAAGTTCTTCAGACTCTTCAGACAAAGAAAATGTGAATAATTGTTTTGCACCCAATGTGTGTCATGTGTGGGCATGTATAGGGGAGAATTTCAGAGCTCTGGTGATGGTAATTCTCTGCCACTCCAGGGACTGGCACTGTGCGAGAACGCCTTCTCTTTTCCTTCCATTGCAGACCGGAAGATTGACAGCTTTTCTACCACCAGTGTCACTTCTGGTGTCTGTCTTTTTGGACCCACTTCTTCTTGCTGGAAATTAACATAACTGTAAGTTCTGTCATTTTGAGCAGTCAGAACCAGACTCCCATCAAAAAGACATTCGCTCTAACATGATTAATTGCATTTGTTTTCTTTTTTCAAATTCAATTATATGGGGTTTACCGACAGGTGCCCCAACACTCTTTATTGCCTGTGCTTGTTATCACACTGGCTATGTTGCATATGTTCCCTACAGTTCTCCTGAACTTCTCCTCCATCTTTAACCTAGTGTTTGTGGTTGACGCATTGTTAAAAAATACCTGTTAAGTTACAAACCTTTGTTTCTTCTATAAAATAATACTAAGAAAATAATTACTGCAAACATCTGCTTGAGCAAATACTGTCATTTTTTTAATGTTTAAAGAACATTTTCATTATTACAAATATTAGCTAATGGCTTATGGCTTGGGCAGCATGATGGCGCAGTGGGTAGCACTGCTGCCTCACACTAAGGACTCCTGGGTTCGCTCCCCAGGTCCTCCCTGCGTGGAGTTTGCATGTTCTCCCCGTGTCTGCGTGGGTTTCCTCCCACAGTCCAAAGACATGCTGGTTAGGTGCATTGCTGGTCCTAAATTGTCCCTAGTGTGTGCTTGGGGTGTGTGTGTGTGTGCCCTGCAGTGGGTGGGCGCCCTGCCCGGGGTTTGTTTCCTGCCTTGTGCCCTGTGTTGTCTGGGATTGGCTCCAGCAGACCCTCTGTGACTCTGTAGTTAGGATATAGTGGGTTGGAGGATGGATGGGCTTCTGGCTTTGAATTCAAAATCTGAGTACATTTTGCACACATTTTGAGTGAGTTACACATACAGTAAATTCTCTCCCAAAACCAAAGACATATGTATTAGGATAACTGGTGGCCTCAACCTGTGTGGGCAAGTGTACAGTCCAGGCCTTCTTTTTATTTGCACCTAGTATTGATGGTATAGGCTCTGACTTCCTGTGAACACAGCCACTGAAATGGATGGATTACTGGCTAAAATGAGCTGATAAATAAACAAATTTAGGCATTTTGGTATTCCCAGAAACACTCTTAAATATAATGGTGTTTTAATGGTGCTTAACTGGGTTGTGTGGTTCCTCATTGAACTATTGCTTGACAAAGGACAGAAACCTTTAATGACTAATAAGCAACTTAGCAGGATACAACACATCAAAAAAACCTGAACATAGCCTGTGTGGATATATGCAATGATAAGTCTTTTAAAATCAGAAATCCAATTGTATTTCACAAATCTGTTATCTATACTAATAAAAGGCAAAGCCCTCACTGACTGGACTGACTGACTGACTGACTGACTCACTCACTCACTCACTCACTCACTCACTCACTCATCACTAATTCTCCAACTTCCCGTGTAGGTGGAAGGCTGAAATTTCGAAATTCGAAATTCTACGCGTAATGGTCATAACTGGAATATACTTTCGTCCATATATACAGCTGTAGCCTGCAGCTTGGTCACCGTGTGAGGCGGAGTTGCTTCCGCGTCATCACGCCTCCCACGTAATTGAGTGCATGCCCATATGAGGGTAAATATTCGCAGGTGAAGGACTGTGCTTAGCATATTCATAAGTGCAGCTACTGCGGAAATCAGCATGCCTCCCACGTAATTGAGCTAAATATTCGCGACCACACACTCGGTATACGAACAAGCCAGTTTCCCTTTCAGTTTGTACATGTTCAGTCTCTCCCTGTGCATTTCCTGTGCAGCGAGCAAGAAAGAGAGCGCAAGTCAGCGCGACACACACACACACACAGGCAGCGCAACAGAGATAGCACGACACACACAGACACACAGAGGTAGTGTGAGAGATGGACGCAGACACATAGGCAGCGCGAGAGAGAGCTGGACCCATTAAGGTAGGAAGGCGGTTAAAGAATGCACTGGTCTTGATGTTGTTTTCACTTCTGTTTCCAGCAATCTGTTAGTAGCTTGCATTGTTGCAATGTTATTTTTCTTGGTGGTTTATTAAATTACGGATTTTTTCAAGTGTTCATTTTTCCCCTGTGCTTAAAACTCATTAAAAAAAGTGCTTTTAGCCAGTGGTTGTTAGCGCTGTGGCGTGAACTCTTGCAGTGTTAGTTTTCTCTGTTATTCAATGTTTTTACATTTAGTTTACTATTACGCTGTGCATTCTATGGTATAATTATATTTGTGCTTAAAAACTAAAAAAATATATATTTACATACAGTTTGTATGGTCTGGAACGGATTAATTGTATTTACATGCAATCCTATGGGGGGAAATTGCTTCGGTTCACGACCAAATCGGTTTACCTCCAAAACCTGATTGAAAGAAATAATGATGATCAAATCCTTGATGACAGCAACACTCATAACAGTAACAAAACAATTACATTGACAATCATGTTACGTTATTTTTAAAATGTTTCCTTTTCTTTTTCATAATTTCTTTAACACACTACTTCTCTGCTGCAAAGCGTGGGTATTTTGCTAGTAATCTATTTATGACTGTTTATGGAGCCTGTTACTGACCTAAATAAATAGATGTTGTTTCCATACTTTCATGTGGATTTTTCTTTTGACAGCTGTGGACTATGGCCGGCTTGTCATCCCGGCCAATACCCCCAGGCCGCCAGGTGGAGCTCTCCCTGCAGCATGGAGGTGCCCCAAATACCAGCAGGGAATCATGGACAATGAAGTTTTCCTTTAAAGCCCTTCTGGATACCACAGGGGCCAACAGAGGATGCTGCAGGGAGGCCCAAAGAGTCGTATTGCTCTATAACCCGGAAGTACGTCTTAGGCAAAGCGACAGGAGAAATGACATACTTCCAGGATGAAGAAGAGGACTTTTTATCTGACCCGGAAGTGATAGGAAGTCACGTGGACTGAAGGATTGGAAACACTTCCTGGTCAGGGAATATAAAAGGACGATGGGAAATCCCAGACGTCGAGCTGAGCTGGGTGGAAGGGTGGCAACACGTCTGGGAGTGGTGGAGTGATTATTGATTATTGTATTGTGGAGTGTGTTTATGAGTATTGTGGAGAGGAGGGTGCTTTGTGCACTGTTGATTAATAAAAAGTCGAATTATTGGGCTTTTACCTGGTGTCTGGCGTCAGATCTGAGGGTTCAAGAGGACGGTAGCGCCCTCTATCTGTCACACAGCCAATAGTGCTTCCCTATATCATTGCTCTGAAGAACCACTCCAGTTCCTTGATTTTTAAAAAATGTGCACATAATAAATGTATTTCATTTTCTTTAATACTAAACATAAATAATATCTTTTGAAGACTCAGCACCTTATTATGAGTTCATTACATAAGACAATGTACCTAGAGAACAGAAGCTATTGCAAAGGCAATATGAAAGATTCAAAATTGTATCTGATGGTAAATGAACATCCCACTTTTATGGATTCCCAAATTGTCCTCTTTGAGACTGAATTGGATTAATGTTTTGAGTTTTCTAATCACAAACGAAACTGTATTATACTTCTGCCATGTCTATAATCATTATGTGTTTTAATATAGATTGTTGTCTGATTTTGACATTAAATGTTGAAAACTGACAATTAATGCATGTATGGATTATTTTGTTAGCTATATTTTCTATGTTTGCTTGTTTCACATCCATCCATCTATCCATCTGACTGAGTCACTAGGTTGCCTGTTATTTATTTATTTTGTAATCTCTTGTGTTTAAACACTTTAATTATCTTGCATCTGTAGCAATGGTCTTCATTTTTTCTACTATAACAACAATGGCCTCAGTATAAACACAATGCTGTGTTAAACATATTTTACTGAAGGAACTTACATTACCAAGATTAGAGATTTTTTGACATACAGCTAATGTTTAATTCAGTATTTCCTGCACTGCCTTGCACTTTGTATGCTTGTGTTTATATTCTTTGTCTTGTCTAACCCAGGTGTGTAGTTATCAATTTTGTCTTTGTCTGTCATAGGATACTTGGAGAATCATCAAAAAAGTGGAGTCAGATTCTTTGTATGGGAGTATACTTGACGAATAAATGTGATTCTGATTCTTTTAATCAGATCTTCTATATTTCAATGCATTTTTAGTTTTACTATAGTCTTCCTTTCACAAGAAATATCCTAGATCATTTAAGGTACTGTTTTCGATTATGCAGTATCTACAGTGCTTTATGTGAGTGTACCCTTTGACAGATTTATTTATACCAAGCTGAACTGGTTCATTTTTGGAGTGGTTTATAGCTATAACAGAAAGACAGGTTACTGAGTCTGTCTCAAAACTGGCTTCTGTTGTTTAACTATATTACTGTTATATTGTCTCTCTCTGAACTGCATTTTCCGAGGTTTCTTCCATTTTTTCCCTACAAGGGTTTTTTTGGGGAGTTTTTCATTGTCTTCTCAGAGAGTCAAGGCTGGAGGGCTGTCAAGAGGCAGGGCCTGTTAAAGCCCATTGCGGTACTTCTTGTGTGATTTTGGGCTATAAATTGTATTGTATTGTATTTTTCTTTAAAGTTCCAAAACAGTTTAAAAAGCAATTTCAAAACTAAGAGTCTTTATGCAATAAAGAATAAGTTCAGGTACAGATGCATGAGTAAGACAGATCCTGACATACAGTATTAGACCTTGTAAATGTAGATAATAATAATAATAAGAAGAAGAAGAAGAAAATAATAATGATTTGCATCAAATGCTGCAATAGTAGGGTTTGAATTCTGAAGATATGATTAACGCTGTTAATTGTCTGAGTCCTCACATACAGTCAACTTGTGGAATTAGAACAACATATAGTTGCAATAGTTCTACTCATGTTTGGGGAAAAAAAAAATACATCAAATTTGGTTAATCGATGACTCCAAACAGACCCCACATCAATGTGGGTATGTTTGTAAGTGTGTTCAAAAATGGACTGGTGCCCTTTCCATGTCCAGTTCCTGTCCTGCAACCAATAATGGTGTGATAGGCTCTAGTTCCCTGTGACCCTGAATAGATATTGAGTATTGTTACATTATGCTAATAATAAAGTTTTCATTTTGTGTGTGATTTAAACTTATAGAAAGTACACTTTTTTAAAAACTGGTTAACAGAATATGCATGATCAGTGAATCTGAATCCAAAAATCAGTGTCCAACACCATTCATTTCAGAAGAACTGAAAACCAAATTGTTCTTGTTGCATATGATGCAAGAATAAAGAAAACAATAAGTTTTTGTGAAAGATGCATCAAGTATGCAAGTTAAGGAAGAAGAAGCCATAACAAATCTCTCTCTGTCTCTCTATCTGTCTATGCAATATACCATACATGGTGACTAGTGAGAAGGACACAAGTGAGACTCGCACCTTTTGTTATAAAGAAACTGACCCTATATCTCCCATCTTGTCTGGGAAGACCTTAGTATCCTCTGAGAAAAGGGACATCTGGCTATTTTTGCTTATACTCCTGCTCCCGTGACTTAAACCCTAATAAGTGGTAGAAAATGGGTTGTGGACTAGGCCCCAGACACAGACAGGCAGACATGTTGTAAACACCACCACACGTTTATTTACACCAGTTTATACAAAGTTCAAGTGCCACACAACCCACTTTACCCCAAGTCCAGGCCTCTCACACACTTTGCCTCACTCTTCAGACCGCCTCCACTCTCTTCTTCAAGCTCTCGTCCTCTCCTCACCCGACTCCAGCCCTGAATGAAGGGAGGAAGCCCCTTTTATAATCACCCGGATGTGCTCCAGGTGTTTCCTGGCAATCTTCCACCAACACGACCCAGTGTGGCGGAAGTGCCGGCTGCATCCTCGGAAGCACTCCGGGTGTCCCTGCTTTTCTTCCCCCCAGCACTTCCGGGTGTGGCAGGAAGTGCTGAGGTCCAGGGTCTCCAAGGCACTGGTGCTCCCTTTGGCCGTGACCACAGGCCCCTACTGGGTTGAGCTTCAAAGCTCTGTATTCATGATCCCCATAGCAACCAGAGTGGGAGCCCCCACGTGGTCTGAGGTGGGCGCATGCCCTCTTCTGGTCCTCCAAGGCGTCCCGGCTGGGTCGTTGGCCCAGGCATCTGCCACAGTGTGAACAGATGGGTTTCATGATGGTTTGCTCTGTTGCTTCATAGATCCAGTGTCCTGGATTTGAATCCAACAGCTGGTCTGCTCTGGTATGGAGTTTTCAGGTTCTCCCCATGTTTGTGTGAGCTTTCCTCTAAGTATTTCTATTTCTTTCTGCAGCCCAAAGATTTGTGTGTCAGTCACATTTTGTAAAACTTTGGTCTCTTGTTGTACATTTTCTGTTCTAGGTGGTAAAACAGCACTTCCCATCATTCACAAACATTTTAAACTAAGAATAAATTACTGGTATTAATAAAGAATGAACAAGTAATTAAAAATTAAAGCACAAAATATGAGATTGATTAAAAAAACATAATTCCATCCTTTAGCAATATTAAATAAAATCTGTTATGCTCTATAAACATTTTCAATGCAAGCACAGATATGGTGTTCTTGTTTGATTAAGGACAAGACCACGAGTGACTATTTTGGTAAAGACCAAATTCATTAAAGTGACCAGAATTAAAATGATGAGCAGAATAAGAAGCAGAAATTAGCATAAGAAGAAATTATCAGTTTTTAAACAGACAGTGGGAGAAAACCAAAAGAAAATATGAAAATAGTTAAATTTATTAGAGGTTAACCTTGTTATGTCAGTGAGTCTTATTGTTTAAAAAAACTGTAGACTCTAAATAAACTTCATCATCTGATGCGCCACATGCAGAACACACATTTGCTGAAGATGCACAAAATGCATTTTATCAACATGCTGCTTTATAACAACAGAAATACAAATTAACACTGATGGTGATATTACTGTATATAAGAAAAAAAATACATAAGAACAGTTAAAAAAAGCTTGAGGTGTGAATAATAAGAGTGGAATATATGGGTCCCACATTTCCAAAACCCCTCCTTGAACCGTCACCTTATCGTGGTGGAGGGGTTTGCGTGTCCCAATGATCCTAGGAGCTATGTTGTCCTGGAATTTATGCCCCTGGTAGGGTCACCCAAGGCAAACTGGTCCTAGGTGAGGGATGAGAAAAAGAGCGGTTCAATAAACCTCCAATGATGAGTGAAAACTTTGGACGACGTTTTCCTTTGCCCGGACGCGGGTCACCGGGGCCCCCCTCTAGAGCCAGGCCTGGAGGCACCCATGGGGCTCGGCCGGGCACAGCCCGAAGAGGTAACGTGGGTCCTCCTTCCCATGGGCTCACCACCTATGGGAGGGGCCAAGGAGGTCGGGTGCAGTGTGAGTTGGGTGGTGGCCGAAGGCGGGGACCTTGGCGGTCTGATCCTCGGCTACAGAAACTGGCTCTGGGACGTGGAATATCACCTCTCTGAAGGGGAAGGAGCCTGAGCTAGTGCACAAGAACGAGAGGTTCCGGCTAGATATAGTCGGACTCACCTCGACGCACAGCTTGGACTCTGGAACCAATCTCCTTGAGAGGGGCTGGAATCTCTACCACTCTGGAGTTGCCCCCGGTGAGAGGCGCCGAGCAGGTGTGGGCATACTTATTGCTCCCCGACTTGGAGCATGTGCATTGGGGTTTACCCCGGTGGACGAGAGGGTGGCCTCCCTCCACCTTCGGGTGGGGGGAAGGGTCCTGACTGTTGTTTGTGTGTATACGCCGGACAGCAGTTTGGAGTATCCACCCTTTCTGGAATCTCTGGAGGGGGTGCTAGAGGGCATACCTTCTGGGGACTCCCTCGTTCTGCTGGGAGACTTCAATGCTCACGTGGGCAATGACAGTGAGAACTGGAAGGGCGTGATTGGGAGGAATGGCCCCCCGATCTGAACCCGAGCGGTGTTTTGTTATTGGACTTCTGTGCTCGTCACGGATTGTCCGTAACGAACACCATGTTCAAGCATAAGGGTGTTCATATGTGCACTTGGCACCAGGACACCCTAGGCCTCAGTTCGATGATCGACTTTGTGGTCGTGTCATCGGACTTGCGGCCATATGTCTTGGACACTCGGGTGAAGAGAGGGGCGGAGCTGTCAACTGGTCACCACCTGGTGGTGAGTTGGCTTCGATGGTGGGGGAAGATGCCGGTCAGTCCTGGTAGGCCCAAACGTGTTGTGAACCCATTTGTGGACACAGGCGGTGAGGGAAGCCGTCAAGCTGAAGAAGGAGTCCTATAGGACCTTTTTGTCCTGTGGGTCTCTGGAGGCAGCTGAAAGGTACCGGTAGGCCAAGCGGAATGTGGCTTCGGTGGCTGCTGAGGCAAAAACTTGGGCATGGGAGGAGTTTAGAGAGGCCATGGAGAACAACTTTCGAACGGCTTCGAGGAGATTCTGGTCCACCGTCCGGCGTCTCAGGAGAGGGAAGCAGTGCAGTGTCAACACCATATATGGTGGGGATGGTGCACTGCTGACCTCAACTTGGGACGTTGTGGGTCAGTGGGGGGAGTACTTCGAAGACCTCCTCAATCCCACTAATATGCCTTCCAATGAGGTAGTAGAGCCTGGGGACTCTGAGGTGGGTTCTCCCATCTCGGGGACTGAGTTCACCGAGGTGGTCAAAAAACTCCTTGGTGGCAGGGCCCCTCGTGGTGGATGAGATACGCCCGGAGTTCCTCAAGGCTCTGGATGTTGTAGGACTGTCTTGGTTGACACATCTCTGCAACATCGCATGGACATCGGGGGCAGTGCCTCTGGATTGGCAGACCGGGATGGTGGTCCCCCTCTTTAAAAAGGAGGACCGGAGGGTGTGTTCTAACTACAGAGGGATCACACTCCTCAGCCTCCCTGGAAAAGTCTATTCGGGGGTTCTGGAGAGGAGGGTCCGTCGAATAGTTGAACCTCGGATTCAGGAGGAACAGTATGGTTTTCGTCCTGGTCGCGAACAGCGGACCAGCTCTACACCCTTAGCAGAATCCTGGAGGGTGCATGGGAGTTTGCCCAACCAGTCTACATGTGTTTTGTGGACTTGGAAAAGGCATTCAACCGTGTCCCTTGGGGAATCCTGTGGGGGGTACCGACCCCCTGATAAGAACTGTTCGGTCCCTGTACAACCGGTGTCAGACCTTGGTCCGCATTGCCGGCAGTAAGTGAAGCCCGTTTCCAGTGAGAGTTGGACTCCGCCAGGGCTGCCCTTTGTCACCGATTCTGTTCATAACTTTTATGGACAGAATTTCTAGGCGCGGCCAGGTTGTTGAAGGGGTCCGGTTTGGTGGACTCAGGATTGGGTCACTGCTTTTTGCAGATGATGTTGTCCTGTTTGCTTCATCAGGTCGTGATCTTCAGCTCTCTCTGGAGCGGTTCGCAGCTGAGTGTGAAGCGGCTGGGATGAGAATCAGCACCTCCAAATGCGAGACCATGGTCCTCAGCCGGAAAAGAATGGAGTGCCCTCTCAGGGTTAGGGGTGAGATCCTGCCCCAAGTGGAGGAGTTCAAGTATCTCGGGGTCTTGTTCACGAGTGAGGGAAGAATGAACCGTGAGATCGACAGACGGATCAGTGTGGCATCCGCAGTGATGCGGGCTCTGCATCGGTCTGTCGTGGTGAAAAAGGAGCTGAGCCGTAAGGCAAACCTCTCAATTTACCAGTCGATCTACGTTCCTACCCTCACCTATGGTCATGAGCTATGGGTAGTGACCGAAAAAACGAGATCGCGAATACAAGAGGCTGAAATGAGTTTCCTCCGCCGGGTGTCTGGGCTTTCCCTTAAAGATAGGGTGAGAAGCTCAGTCATCCGGGAGGGGCTCAGATTAGAGCCGCTACTCCTCCGCATCGAGAGGAGTCAGATGAGGTGGCTCGGGCATCTGATCAGGATGCCTCCTGGACGCCTCCCTGGTGAAGTGTTCCGGGCACGTCCAACCGGGAGGAGGCCCCGGGGAAGACTCAGGACACGCTGTAGGGACTATGTCTCCCGGCTGGCCGGGGAATACCTTGGGATTCTCCCGGAAGAGCTGGAAGAAGTGGCCGGGGAGAGGGAAGTCTGGGCCTGTCTGCTTAAGCTGCTGCCCCCGCGACCCGACCCCGGATAAGCGAAAGAGGGTGGATGGATGGATGGACATTTCCAAAACATTTTCAAAATGCTTATGCTTTTATCCAGCTAAGGGTTATGGAAGCTAAAGCGTATTCCAGCATCATTGAATACAACAGAAGGAAATAACCAACCCTGGACTGGACAGTAATAGTTACCGTATACCAGGTTGTTATTGTGTTCTGTATGTGTTACCTCAGTTTAATTAGTAAGTTGGTATTTGGCAAAAGCTGAACTACCAAATGGTATGGCTCTGAGGATGTTGAGAAGGAGGACTGCCATGAGCTGATCTTCTCACCTTTCTTATTTTGTACCCCACGCGGGGCCGGTTACGTCAAACGCTGTTAGCGGTATGTGTGGAATGTATAAACGTGCGTGTAAATTTAATAAAAATAATGTTGACATACAACAGATTTTCTCATTATAGTATTCAGCAAAATTTTTGAGAGATAACACGCAGATTTTATCAAAATATAATGATATAATCTATTAAAAAGTGCAATTCATAATTCATGACAATACCACAACAGTGCAAAATGCAATGCAGTGGAAATTAGCAGGGCCTCTTCTAGAAAAGTACCCAAATTGCAAATATACTCTGAGTCTCGATATGCAGAATGTCATCATTATAACTCACGTTGATGTCATGTCAGTCGGTTATCATGTTTTTGTGCATTACTATTCGGACATGTTTATGGCCTACAAATTAAATGTGAGTTTCAGTGTTTCGACAGGACGTGTGAAATTAATGTAGAGGTATCATCATGTTTCCAGGTTCAGAGACAGAAATCCACTTTTCTTTCTTTCCGATTGGAAAAGTCGTTGATGACATCTTCGTAGTTTAATCTGAATGCAATGTCTTTATCTATAGATAGGAGAAGCCAACCCAGCGACTAATGGGCTATACCTGTTTTAGAAAGGGATTATACTGGCGACCCTTTTCGGGCAATGAAGTTAAACAATTGAATGTTTTCAAAGACGTACATGTAGGGAATTTGACCTTGAAGAGAGATTTTAAAAGGGTGTCTCTTAGAAGCATGTCAAATATATATATATATTGTGACAGATAGGGGCGCTATCGCCCCCTTGAACCCTCGGATTAAATGTCAGACACCAGATAAAAGTCCAAAAGTTGAATTTATTATAATAATAAAGTGTACAAAGCACCCTCCTCTCCACAATACTCATAAACAAATACACTTCTCTAATCAATAACAATCCTCCACTCTCCACTCTCCCAGACGCATTGACACCCTGCCATCCAGTTCAGCTCGTTTCTCTGGGATTTCCCAGAGTCCTTTATAGTCCTTGACCCGGAAGTGTTTCGCTCCTCTCAGTCCATGTGATTGGCAATACTTCCGGGTCAGATAAAAACTCTTCTTTTTCATCCCGGAAGTACGTCATTTCCTCTGTCCCTGTGACGAGGATGTACTTCCGGGGTATAGGGCAAATACAGGTCTCTGAGCCTCCCTGCAGCGTCCCCTTGTGGCCCCCAAGGTATCCAGCAGGGCTGTGAAGGAAAACTCCAATATCCATGATGCCCTGCTGGAATTCGGGGCACCTCCATGCTGCCAGAAGGACTCCATCTAATGGCGTGGGGGTACTGGCCGAGATGAACGGCCGGCCATAGTTCACAATATATATATATATATATATATACTGGAGAATATAACTTGACAAAAACGCGGACCTCAAAAGCGGGCCTGGGGCAGTCATCCTACTTGCATCCCCTAAATGCCGCTCTTGATTTATTGTATATGGTTGAAGAAGTTGGAGCATCTCACTCTATGAAATAAAAAAAGAGCTAGCCAAGTTCTCTTTTTTAAGCAGCCATTTCTATAATTCAAGTCTTTAGCTAAACATCCTTAACATTTCACTATCTTATATAGGCTGCCATCCATTTGGAAATTAATAATCTTATATATAAAAAAATGCTTTCTAGGTGAGGAGAATGAACTGCCCTGGGTAGGTTTATTTTTAGGTATTGACGTTTATGCCAGCCTTGGCTGAGAAGAGTGGAAACTTTAACACCACATTCAAATTTACACCTATTTTGTGGTTACATGTTTTTTAACTTAACAAGTAACTTGTATGAGAGGATGAGGTTAGAGATAGCAACAGCACACAAGCAAGCAGGAGTTAACGTCTGCTTCTCATTTCATTAAAAATTATCCACAGTATTGCATAGTCCAGCTATTAAATGTTAAAATACATTTTGTGGTTTGGTTGATCTAATTAAGTTGTCAGTGATAGGCTAAATCATTTCAGTTACAGAGAAAAGAATAACTTACATTTATAACTGAAATGTTTTACACTAAGTGCATAATGTGATACTTTATTTACATAGTTAATATACGGTACTATTTTAGTTAATAATTAAATGCATTCCAGGACTTTAGTTCATCCTTAGAACCTTTGTTACCAGAGGTCAATGTACAATATTAAAACAGTGCTAACAAGCTGCATTAGCCCCAAGATGAGTCTCCATCCTTATGAGCACATACATTTCATCATACAAATAAGCAGCTTTAAAGGCAACTGTAGGGGAGCCTAAAAAAACAGAAACTACGCCAAAGTCACATTAGCAAAGCATAGAATTCTGCAGAAGCCTGAAATGGTCTTGCTGAGCTATTCTGTGAGGTTGCTGGAGATTTTTCGATGCTGAGATCCTCAATCAACAATGCTGGCTGCAGCAACTATACAGGTTTTAGGACAACAGCGTGACTGTTACATCTGCAACTCCATCACCTTGGGAATGCTTCACCATCTGCTAGTCCTGGCTGCATGGTCGATGGAGGAGCTTTGGCTCATTGAGCTGTAGAACAGTGTTGCGGTTCCAGTTTCCACTGACCCCAGGTGAGCAATGTGAGGCAGGGCCAGCAATAATATTGTAGAGTTGTTACAGAGCAACAGCAGAAGGAGAGTTTCAAAGTTGAGATCTGGATCTGGAACCCAATTTGCAGCATCGGCTCTGTAAAGGAGCTTGGTTATGTATTTATTTAATTAAAGAGCAGCTGTAAAAAGCCAAATTTTGCCCAGGGGACAAATACAGTTCTTGTCTTCTCATATCTCATCCCGTCTCGTGTCCCTGAAAGACAAAGACAAAAGCACAGAGCTATAAAGTGACAATACAGACACACACACACTTATTTATGTATGTATGTATCAATGTATTTTTTTTTATTAAGTTAGTTTTACAACTGTTGTTTGGTACAAGATGCACTCTGATTGCTGTGGACTGCTTATAATCATCTTATGAATTAGCATATAGCTGAATCCTTTTTTTGTTGTTTAAAGTGGTGCTTTATCATTTGCTTTGTTTTTTTTTAATGACAAGACCACCGTTGCCAATTCTTAAGACTGTTTAAACTGTAATCAGCATATTAAAATGACACAGAGGCAATTTGCTGTGGCAAATTGAAAGAACAAGAAGCACACAGTAATCTGATTGGCACAAGGCCCTAATTTTTTCAGTATACTGTCCCTTCATGGAGTTGTCGCCATTGAGCACATGCCCAGTGTAGACGAATGTCCCTAACATATGCATTTTCATGTGGTTTAGTATGTACATGGTTATTATTGTAAACAAAGCAAAAATGGCACATTGTTTCCATTTAAAAACTCCATTTTGAGGATATGGTAGTGCGGATGTAGCCTAAGTCTTGTCTGCCAAAATGAATTATGTAATCAATCTCATTACCAAACCATTATATGTTAGCTATCATTGTACATGCCATCACATAAAAAACAATTCAACAAATATTCATAATAAGTGAAGAATATATTGCATAAATGGACAGCACGGTGGCACGGTGGCACAGTGGTAGCGTTGCTGCCTTGCAGTAAAGAGACTTGGGTTTGTTTCCCGGGTCCTCCCTGCGTGGAGTTTGTATGTTCTGCCCGTGTCTGCATGGGTTTCTCTGGTTTCCTTCCACAGTCCAAAGACATGCTGGTTAGGTGCATTGGTGATTCTAAATTGTCCCTAGTGTGTGCTTGATGTGTGTGTGTGTGTACCCTGCCCGGGGTTTGTTTCCTGCCTTGTGCCCTGTGTTGGCTGAGATTGGCTCCAGCAGACCCCCATGACCCTGTGTTAGGATATACAGTAACTGGTTGGAAAATGGCTGACTGAATATATTGTGTAAATTGTGGGATGCTTGGTTATTAATCACTTGTCATTTATCTGATTGTTTAGGACAAAATCAGCTTTCATAGAACAAATCTGAGAGTGGTGCCCACTCAAGGATGCAAATGTTTCCCACCCTATTATACTTTCTTGAATCCAACTGAGAAATTATTTTTTGAATGGAGATGGAAAGTTTTTAACCATCAGCTTAATGAACAAATATTCTTGTTGGTTGCAACAGATTATGAAGGCATAACAGCAGACACTCATAAGCAGTGGGTACACAAGTCAAGATGATTTTTCCCATGTTGCACTGCAAGGGAGAATATAATGTGTGGTGTTGATAAAAAAAATATGTAGCCAGATAGACATAAGCAATAGGAGGTGCAGTGAGGAGGACGGCTACTTCTACAGTACTTTAAATTCTAATGTTTTGTTGCCAGGGTTTAAATTGCCATTTTCTGTTTTTGGATATTTTGCTTTTGTGCTGCTTTGTGTGTTTATACAGTGCTATGCAAATTTTCTTTTTTTGTTTTGCATTGTAATTGTTCTGTTATGAATCAGCAAAGATCTTACATTGCATACTGTATATGTATCCATTTTTTATTTTTTTTGCTAGTGAACTTTACTGTACTACATACTTTATTGTACAGTATAGGTAATAAAGAGCTTTGGAATGCTACAGAGGTTCAGACGCACCCCAAGGTACTGGTATATCCTCACCAACTCTACATCTTCACTATCAATGAGAACCTGTAGCAGAGTGGGCTTGACCCTCCTGAAGTCTGAGATTATCTCCTTTCTCTTATTGAAGTTGAGCGGCAGGTCATTCAATTTGTACCATTCAACAAAGTCCTTCACTAGTGTCCTGTATTCATTCTCCTGTCCAATGCTGATACATCCAAATATGGCTTTGTCATCAGAAAATGTCTGCAGAAGGCACAATTCAGTATTGTATCTAAAGTCTGAGATGTGAGAATCCTAACCCTATTTTAATGAACAATTCCTTTTCTTAATAGGACTTATGCTCTCTCTAGTGGGAAAAAGGCTCTTAACCTAACTACACTAAAACTATCCTAACTCTAGACAGGAAACAATCCTGTTCTAACAGCAGATATAACCCAGCGCCATATTCCCAAAAGAACAAATTAACATGCCCTCCTCCTACTCTTTCAGGTTCGACGATCGCATCACCAGAGGAAAATCCTGTGGAGATGGGAACAAGTCCGTTCTAATTTTGCATCGTCTGCTTCACATCTTTCGATATTCTGCTGAGAGTATGGAACTTCTTAACGTTGGGCGCCAAAAAATGTGGTAGAAATTTAACATCTTATTAAAGAAAGAACCTAACAGGACAAATTGGTTATCAGGCAGGAGAAAAGCTGTGCATTATCTTGTAATTACTGCTCGGCAAAATGCCTTCGAGGAAGCATTCTTTAAATCAGTCTGTTACAGCCTGGTCAGAATGATCACAGAAACAAAGAATAGAGGTTAATTTTATAAACTATTGAATTTACACACAGTGTCAATCAATCCATACATTTACTTTGGTTGGTTCATTGGTTTACACCCAAATGATTTATATAAAATAAAAGTCTGTTATATTATATTCTGCTTCTTTTTGTACCTTTGAGTTGCACCACCACCCTTTAAATTTCTGTGTGTATAACAAACTATCCATTCTATTTGTTTATCTGCTAATTTCTTAGTCATCTCTTTGTCGTCTTTCAGTACATTTTATTGTTCACTTGACCTTTATCTGGTTTCCTGGTGTGCCTGCAAAGGTTTCTGACATGTATTAACCTTTTATGCTATTTCTTTAAGCTGAATGCTCTGTTACCCTAAAATTATTCTTTCACACTGACCAATGAGTCATTGTCATGCTGCAAGCAGACGTGTCATGTACTAGTGGTATCAGACACAATGTGTTAAACCACAACATGGTGTCCTTACTAGAAGATGTTTCAGAAAACCAGCAGATTAGATGACCATTCAAGATCTGGTCTCCCTTGAATGACTACAGCAGAGAAGGACTGACAGATCAGATGATTTCACCCATACTACTTAAACTGCCAGCAGACACAATGCCGACATCAGTAAGAGGACAATGAAGGACAGGATCAATGCTACTAAAGCTAAAGCACAGTGACCTGTCAGAGGTCCTCTGCTAACACCTTCTATATATATGATCCTACAGTAGAATAATGCCAGGACATATATGGCTGTTTTGTTCCCATCTGTCCTGAAGAATGAATGTTGGTATGCAGGTGCTGCATCTAGCTCCAAAGAACACCTATGGGATGACATTCAGAGATTAGAGACACTGACTGCCAATGGCAACAACCTCGTCAGGTTCTTTTTCAGGAATGAGATAACATTGAACAAGTACATATCCAGAGACTTATTAGCTCAATGGGTCGGAAGGTAAAGCAATGATTGCTGCAAGGAGTGATGATGTGGATACCAGGAAACTTGACAAGATCACAACAACAAGAATAAAAGAACAAAATCCACTCATCCTGAAAAGGGTCATGGGGAAGCATCCGGTGCAAGGCAGGAACAATTCCTGGACAACCATTGCAGGGTGAACACAAAGACACATAACACATCATGGCCAATTTAGCATCATCAGTCCACCTAACCTGCATGTATTTGGACTGTGGGGGGGAAACCAGAGTATCTACAAGAAATCAATGCAGAGTTATATGAAATAAAATGGAGTTCTGTATTTCAGTTCTTGTTTGTTTTAATGATACCAGATTGTGCCAATGACTTGTGCGCTCAACAGACACATATGTAAGAATTAGTGCTGTTGGTAGATTTACTACATATACTCGTAGGGACAAAGATGCTGCTAAAACGCTAAACATGTCATTTATCTTACGAGATCCTCTCTGAAGCTTGCAAACAGAATCCAGATAGTGTTACAAAGCCAAAATAACTGAACAAATGTTATACTGTAAATGCTGTGTATAAAATATTATAAAAGGTATTTCATGTTATATCATTTAAATATATTTAGCCAGCTTTTTTCTTTTAAATGATGGCATCAGTAAGGCTTGACATTGTTCTGTGAGTGTGTCTGTTTGGCATGTTTTTTCTGATAAATTTTTAATTTGACTGGGGTAAGAGCATAAATTTGTCAGCAGCACCGTTCACATCTTGTGCTTCTCACACATTCTGGTGCCTGTTTTAGTTTCTCTTCTGTTCAAGAATTCCGATACTTCAGTTTTTTAAAAATATGACTTTACTTCTTTCAGTACTGCTTTCTAGTTATTATGTTGACTGATGCATTTAGTAAAACATGCTGATTGTGCTTCTTGGCACACATCATTAGACTGGTATTGCCTGCTTATTTAAATAATTTACCTATTTCAGCTTCTTAGAAAACTCTTACAGTTTTCTACAGTGATACATAGATTGGGCTGCTCCAAAAATATTCATAGTCCTAGTAATGTAAAGCAAGGTGAGAAATCCTACTTGTAAGCCAATGTTTCTGTTTTTTTCTCTGGCAGAGTACTTTCGTACAGTTTTTTATTTGGTAACATATTGAAACCTGGATAATCTCTCCATTTTTGAATGATACTAAGAGAGTGGTTAGTAGCACACGCAGATACGGCGCATTGCCGCACCCACCCCAATAAAAAACTTACCCAGGATCCCAGATTAGGACCCGAGTGCAGCCATTCGACGGGGGAACCTCAGCACCATACCAGTTCAGATGGAGTGGGACAGTGTGAGGTTTTTTATGGTGGCTGGAGTGCCAGTTCTGCGACCAAACCCCAGGTTTTCCTTGCAACTTAGAGGGTCTACATGCAGGGCTGATTGCAGATTAACATCATACCCAGGACAGAGCAATTGCAGGTTAAGGGTCTAACTCAAGGGCCCAACGAAGTACAGTCACTTTTGGCGTTTATGGGATTCGAACCGGCAACCTTCCGATTACCAATGTAAAGCCATAGCCTCAGAGCCACCACTATGATACTTAGCTGGGATATAAAGGCCATCTCCATTTTTGTTCTTTAGTACACACTAATTAAGATGCCAATTATAGTTCCCACTTGCGGGACACCAGTAGGTATACATAGTATTAGGCTAGATTTTGCAAATGTTTACTTTGGATCCATAGGAGCTGCTTTAAGCTTACCTGTTAACTATGGGCAGATTTGTGGCAGATGAAATTTAATGTCAGTAAATGTAAATAAAGTATTACACATAGGAAGTAAAAATGTGAAGTTTGAATACACAATGGGAGGTCGGAAAATCGAGAATTCACCTTATGAGAAGGATTTAGGAGTCATAGTGGACTCTAAGCTATCGACTTCCGGACAGTGTTCAGAAGTCATTAAGAGGGCTAACAGAATGTCAGGTTATATAACGCCTTGATGTGCGGAGTACAAGTCACAGGAGGTTCTGCTCAGGCTTTATAATGCACTGGTGAGGTGTCATTTGTAGTACTGTGTGCAGGTTTGGTCTCCAGGCTACAAAAAGGACATAACAGCACTAGAAAAGGTCCAGAGAAGAGCGACTAGGCTGAGTCCAGGGCTACAGGAGATTGTTTCCTGAAGAGGCATTAGCTCTCTTGGAAATGTGTTCTTTTGAAATTGCGGCATATTAAGTAACTAAACAATATAGTAATATACCAGAAAAGGCGATATCCCTCCCATCGTGATTACGGCGGTACAAGAATCACATGAGAAAAAATATACTTTAGCTTACATTTACTGACGGTTAACGCAGTTACAGACGGGAGGCATATGGACAGACTTTATCCAGGTGGGAATCTGGATCAACACAGGCTGCCATTTCTCGTCCCCACGCTGGGAGGTTTTTCGGAACTTTGCCGACTCAGCCTCAAAAGGTCTGGCTGTTGTCCAAGCCTTTAAATAATGTCTTACTTCACTTGCTGGTCTTCTCTGTCTCCAAACAAGGGCAGGAAAGGGATAAACTCGTCCTCCACAAAATACAGAAATATCATAGTGCTTACATGCCAGTTCTCATTCTCCCAATAAGGAAAGAAGACTTTGTGCTGACAGAGGACAGGAATACACTATCCTGTGTTTAAGCTGACTATACAATCCTCCAGTTGTCTTTGACTATCTAATCCAATGCTTGGCTAGCAATTCTAACTGCTGAGCCTCTGTGTGCCACATTTAACATGCACATGTGAATAAATCCATACCAGTGAGCATAGAGACAGTGACATTAATATTAAAGAAAAATGTAGTATAACAGAGATGAGTTGTGAGGAAAGATTTAGAGAGCTGAGCCTGTTCAGTTTAAGCAAGATTAAGAGGTGACATGATTGAAATGTTTAAAATTATAAAGGGAATTAATCCATTGTGTTGAGACTTAAGGGTAAATTTCACACAAACATTAGGAAGTTTTTCTTTACACAGAGAATCATAAGTGACCAAGTAGTGTGGTAGACAGTAAGACTTGAGGGACTTTCAAAACTCAACTTGATGCTTTTTTAGAAGAATTAATTGGATTGGACTGGCGAGTTTTGTTGGGTTGAATGGCTTGTTTTCATCAAGATTGTTCTAAAGTTTTAATGTTCTATTCAAAATCATCACTACTCTTAAAGATGTCCACTGCTCAAACCTTCTAGACATCTAACCGAAAAGTAGAACATTGACAAATACACAATGCTGTGCCTGCCAAAGGCATCAACATTGTCAAGTTCTTCTGCAGGACATTCTAGCTTTTTATGGTGTCAGATTTTGGCAATGACTTGCATGCTCATTGGATGTTTAAGTAAGAATCAGGTTGAGTTGGTTTTAATGCTGTATGTACTGTAGGGACATAGATGATGCTGAAACTCTAATCACACCAATAAAGAAACAAAAACTGTTGAGTTTCCTCATTTTACTAACCTCACGCCTCAAAGTTTTCCTCAGTCGTCAGTGAGTGCTGAAAGATGGAAAACACATCTGTCATCTTTATCCTGCTGCTTTCAGGTATTTGTACTTTTTATTGATTGATTTCTGTTTTGTTGTAGTTTACCAAAAATTTTACATATTACTACAGATTTAATAGTATTACCTTTATTTAGTTGTACAGTTGATGCCATAGATTTCTCTTTGGGTTAAATATAAAAGATGTAACTGTAGATGCGTCTATTCTATATTCCCAAAGTCAATTAGCTACTGAGTTACCAAGGCAGGATCTGACATGAGCCAAATGCATAACAAAAGATATCCCACAGTTCAAAAAGTCTGTTTTAAAAAGTTTAGCGAAAAATTTTTTAAAAAAATCACAAAAAATTAGAAAAAGGTTATTACACATGAAGTATAAAAGGGGAAAAGGTTTCTTCTCTGTTTCCCTACAATCTTAACTTTCTCTTGTTTAATTCAATCGCTTTCTACACTTAAAGGTTGTTTCTTTTGCTAACTTACAGGCTTCACTTTAGAACATCTGCAGGTTCAGCACGGTTTGAAACTGCGTGCCTTCCATGTCTTACCAATAGCAAGGCAGGTCATAAACTGAACTAGTCTGTAGACAGAATGTCAAGAAATAATTAAAATATTCTATTTACAAGTTAGCTTGTAGCAGTTATAATAGAAACTCACATTGACTATGCACTAATACATAGGCAAACATTTTAACATAACTAAGAAAATACTTCTATCAACTTAATATAGCCTACTGTAAATAACTAACAAATGGCTCTTACAATCACAACACAAAATACAAAGCATATCCAACTTAACCAAAGCATTATATGCAATATACCCCAATTTGTGACAGATGGGTATCAGCAAGAGTGAATGGGAAGGCCTACAGGACGGTAGTGAGACCAGCTGTGTTATATGGACTGGAGACGGTGGCACTGACCAGAAAGCAGGAGACAAAGCTGGAGGTGGCAGAGTTAAAGATGCTAAGATTTGCATTGGGTGTGCCGAAGATGGATAGGATTAGAAATGAGGACATTAGAGGGTCAGCTCAAGTTGGACGGTTGGGAGACAAAGTCAGAGAGGCGAGATTGTGTTGGTTTGGACATGTGCAGAGGAGAGATGCTGAGTATATTGGGAGAAGAATGCTAAGGATAGAGCTGCCAGGCAAGAGGAAAAGAGGAAGGCCTAAGAGAAGGTTTATGGATGTGGTGAGAGAGGACATGCAGGTGATGGAGGTGACAGAGCAAGATGACGAGGACAGGAAAAGATGGAAAAAGACAATTCGCTGTGGCAAAATAAGAAGAAGACTGACATTTGTATAATGAAGCTCCTGTGGTGTTTCTTGACACACTTCTACTAAATAATTTGTTGGCTGAAATTCTGATGAGTTTTATTTTTAGTGTGTATTGGAAATAAAATGAAAAAAAAAAATCTGTAGATGTAATTAAGTGAGGACGTCACAATCATTACAAATCTCAATCTCACAAACTAGTCCAACATGGAGAGCATCCCTCCTGTTTAGAAATTTACCTTTATGACCTTTCCCACTGGACGCTCTCATCTGTATGTCTGGAACAGTTAGAGAAATTTAGGACAGTATCATTATCTTTTTTAAAGTTTGTGTTACAATTTACATGTCAGGTTGCAGAGTGTTTAACGCTGTCATCTTAGAGCCTCTGAATCCCAGTCTGATCACTTTCTGAATGGAGGTTTCACATTCTGGCTTGTGTGGATTTTATAGACCTGCACTCCTGTGTTAATGTACTATAGTATAGAGACTTAATTTTGCACAATGAAGAATTTCATTTCAGAGTAGACAGCAGGAGAGGGCAGGACTGAAATTGGGTCTGTGATTAAATTGGCAACAGAGGAAGTAAACCTTTAGAATGCTGATGTGAGCAGGGAAACACACAATATTTGAAACTAGACTAAGTGTGCAGTAAGACACCATTTTAAATTAACATACATAATGTGGGAGTCATAATATTTTCTCATTAATAAATTCCTTCTGGGCATTTTTTATATACTTTGTTAATCCCCAGGGGGAAAATGTCTTTTCGCATGACCTTTGGGGTCAAAGTGTAGGCTCAGAAATTGTAGAGAACTCCTGGAGCAATTTTTCAGGTTATGGGCTTTGCTCAAGGGCCCACTGGAGTAGGATCTTTTCTGGCAGTAACATGATTTGAACTTTCAAACTTCAAGATACTAGCACAGATCCTGAGCCACAAAGCCACAACTCTGAAAATTTTGAGCAACTTTATGTGTGTAAATGATGCTTGAAGAATTTGCCCAAGGTGCATGCAGTGAGAGTAATAAATCTTTGTTTCTTTTATATGTAATTTATCAACTCTTCTAATTTTAATTTTTAGTTACTGAGGCCAAATTTAGTATCTCCATGCCACAATCAGAGTTGATTTCTCCTCTTCACAACAATGTGCTGCTTCCTTGCTTCTTCACTTTGGCAAACAGTAAGCATGGATTGAAGTATGTAATTGTAACTTGGAAACAGAATAATATTGAACTGGCAAAGTACAGAGAAGGAAAAGTGAAAAGCACCAGCAAAGTGACACTCTTGGAAAGTCAGCTGCAGAGAGGAAATGCCTCACTTCTCATTAAAGATGTCACTGTGGGAGATGAAGGACATTATCTTTGTGAAGTGTATGAGGTTCCAAACTTTTCCAAAGGAAGTGTACAATTAAGAGTTACGGGTAAGGAAACACTGTCTTTGCATTTACACCCCTTCTTTACATAGATTTAATTTTTATTATTTTATAAAAAAATATATATTTTATATATATATATATATATATATATATATATATATATATATATATAT
>JANRMT010049829.1:22111473-22127289 GCA_026402145.1 Polypterus bichir lapradei | reverse complement strand
TGTAGTAAGCCCTGAAGCTGCCCGATGATGCAGTCCCAGGGTTGCTGATATTTGCAGTCCATTTAAGTAGTGGGGCTACAGTATTATTTGTGGTTTTCTGCAATAGGTTGCAAAACAGATTACATTTTTTATTGATGACAAACCTGCGAATAGGTGGATCTGCAAATCGTAAACCCACAAATCACAAGGGCCGACTTGTAGTTTCAAGCAGTGATAGCCATTAGTAGCACTGGGAATGTTTTGGTTGTATTTTTTTAAAACAATGTAATGATGTCTTCACCAGAAAGGTATGAAATTTCTACCAAAAACATGAACATTTGAAAGTGTATTATTTAGTTTAGCCTTTTTAATAATTTTGGTGTTTCAGGAAAAATTTTAGTAGCAAAAGTACACATTTGATGTTAAGGTACATTTTTGACCAGTGAAGACTGTGGTGGGCTGTTGTGTTGATGAGATATCAGGAGGCCTCCTAATGTTATGGGACACAAGTTCTTGATAGTCTGAACCTCGCTGTTACTTTAAGCCACAACCATCGGCTCACAAAATAGCAATTCTGTACAGATGATGTTTATCAGGCTGCATTAGGCACAATTTTACAAATAAGACCTCTTAAGTTATTATAACAGAAATCAACTTTATTATTTGAAATAAAGTTATTATTTTTCCTGAAGAAAAAGTGGAAAATAGTCATTTATGGTAAGATTTCTGCCCACTTTAACACTTATTTTTATTGTGTAAATGTGAATGACATGATTATGTTTAACTAGCCGTCCCCTGTGGTTCTGCCTGTGTAATGGTGAAACAGGACAGTGAGGAGGGCCCTTCCTGGCTTCCCGCTCCTGACGTGACACTTCCCCAATCCCCTCGGACGCAGTCTCTCTCGGGTTAGCGAAAATATATCTCTCCCGAGCGTGATGAGTGAAGTCGCAAATTCAACCGGAATGTTGAAGCAAATTGAAGAAAAAAACCCGATCTAAATCCGTTAAGTAGTTCTCTCGTTCGCTAGCTAAGTGGAGGTAAGGTACGCCCTGAGGCTGGCACGTGAGTGAGGAGGGTCCCTCCCCATGGCTTGCTGCCTCTCACTTGGATTCGCACAAATTAATCGGTATTGCAAGTGAAATATGATACATAGTGCAATGAGAGAAGTCGCAAAATCGACCGGAATGTTCAAGAAAATTGTAGAATTAAACCCGATCTAAATCCATTAAGTAATTCTCTCATGAAAAGTAGACAGACAGACGTTGGATTTTATGTATATATAGAGGTATACCTAAAATACCAAATTAACACATTGAAATTGTAGTTAAACCTGATGCATTCTTGTTGTGGTGGGAATATGAATTATGCAGATGTTAAATGGGGTGGCAGAGTAGAGCACTGGTGTGTCATTTGTGTGTGTTGTCTGTGTTCAGTTTGCACATTCCTGTTTTTTTGTGTGAGTTTATTAGATGTATTTTGATGCAAAATGGCCTTTCAGCCCAGCTAATCCCTGCTCTACTCAGGTTTTTCTACCACATTCCCAAAGACATGCTGATTAGTTTGATTGCTGTTTTCAATTTGACCTTTGTGAGTGTCTGTGTGTGTTTGTGAATGGGCCCTGTGATGGACTTTCTCCAGGGATGCACCCAAGGGCCACTGGGAAGGGCTCTGGCTCACCTCGAGGTGGAATGAGAATTAATATGACTTTTTAAACAAATAAAAATCTTTTTAAAGCTTTTTTAAAAACAATCTTTTTTTATTTAGATTAATGTAACTCTCTTGCAGAGGATATTCTGTGTTGAGTGCTGTGTTTTAAAAAAAAAAAAAAAAACACATAGTACCACATGTAAGGCATTTTATTTCAGTTTTGTTAAAGAGAAACTTTTAGTATTGCGTGAAATTTATTATGTCCTTGGTTTTTATAACTCCTCTTGCATTTTCTTTCAGCTACTGACACAAGATTTCAGATGTCCACTCAAGACCAAAATGTGATGACTTTTCTAAACAGAGATGTTCTTCTGCCGTGCATCTTCCGGACACAAGGGGACTTTGTAGACACTGAATCTATAATTGTAACTTGGAGTCATAATAATAAGGAAATAGCGAGATACAAAGCTGGAGATGCGCTGAACACAAGCAAGGCACTTCTATTTGAAAGTGAGCTGCAGAAAGGAAACGCATCCCTTCTTCTGAGGAATGTTCAAGTTGAAGATAAAGGAGAATATATTTGTCATGTTGTTGAGGCCCCAGACGAAGACAAGGTCAAAGTCAGGCTTGAAGGTGTTGGTATGTATATAACATTTTGTAGTATTAGTCAGTTTATCAGCTCTTTGAGTTTGATCCCTTTTACTGTCAACACACACAATGGAGATCACTTTCCACCAGAAACTGTCAGGGTGGCACTCCTGATGATTTGGCAGATTTCTTAGAAACAAAGAGCATAACAGAAACTTCAAGAGAGGCTAGAAAACAAAAAAGTTTGCACCAATTAAATGGGATGATCTCGTACAGATTTGTTCATTATAATTTGAAACATTTATAACAGTGTGGTTTAATTTTCTTTTTTTTGCACACAGAGAAGCAAGAACCATAGGAGACTAAAGAGAGCCTCCAGAGACAGAATGTGTAACGTGTGCACTCTTAGTGTGCTACATAATCACCTCAATAAGAATACATTCACTTTAGACTGTGTTGAAAGTTTATTTTGCCATTTGTTGAACGATCACTTCTTCCATTTTAAAGAGTTTATAAAAAAATGAGACTCCTTGAAATGCAAACAAACCAATGTTTTATAAGTCCTAGTTTATTTCTAGCTGAAAGCAACATTTAAAGAAGTTCAGACTTACACAGGTATGTTTTTGTGTCCTCTGAGACTTTGAACATCTGAATTAAAGAGAACTGTCCAGTGGTGTATGGCTGCACGTGTCCTGTCAGATTTTCCAGCCAAAGCTTTAATATTTGGCAGGACATTAACTGAATTAGGATTGCCTTTGGTGACCCACGATAACAAGACTGTCCAATGACGATCATAGCCTGCAGTGGTGAGGTGACACACTCGTGTGCAAAGGTCTTTAAAAACAAGGCTGCTTTCCAGGCATACTACATGTTGTTGGTAACACACAATGATGTCTGTGTTGTTTGCTTGGCAAGTTTTAGATTTTTTGAAACAAACAATAGGATTTTAAGAAAATGGTTTAGTTTACCATGAGATATTAGTGGAAAAATGCAGGTTTTAGATAATGTGGAACAGTGAGGAGCGTTCAGTTTTGAAGGTGTGAATGGCACATACAGTCATGTGAAAAAGTCAGTACACCCTTTGGATTTTTAAATTTTTTTTACAATATGTGAACATATCAAAATTGGATCTTTGTTTAAACAGCAACAACAGCATAAAGATAACAAACATAATGCGACATTCACATTTTGTAGTCAGTTTTATAATATACGTGAACATAAATGTAAATTTAGCAAAAAATTTGGAAAAAGTAAACACACCTCTACTATACATTTATCAGTACCTCCATCCATCCATCCATTATCCAACCCGCTATATCCTAACTACAGGGTCACGGGGGTCTGCTGGAGTCAATCCCAGCCAACACAGGGTGCAAGGCAGGAAACAAACCCTGGGCAGGGCACCTGCCCACCACAGATTTATCACTACCTGAAACACCCAAAATTTGAATTGAGTACAGCAGATTAGGTGCAATTGGGCAGAATATCATTAGATAGGATCCTGCCTGAACCTGTCTTATTTAAACTTCAGACATTGTATTTGGTTTGCTCTTTGTTGTTGAAGTGTGTATTATCACCATGCTGTAATTGAATAAGCTCTTAGAGTCCTTCAGAAAGAAGGTTATAGATGCCTATGAGTCTGGAAAGTGATTCACATACAGTAGATCCCCAAGCAATTGAAAACCAGCCATTCCAGCGACCAGGAGATGCTGAAAGAAGTCTCTGAGATCTCTAGAATTTCATCACAGTCACTACAGATGGTTCTGCCACTGCTGATGTGAAAGTTCAAAAGTCTGCCATTAGAAAGAGGCTACACAAATTGGATCTAAATGGGTGGTGTCCAATGAGAACATCAGGGCAAGACTGTAATTTGCCCATGAACATCTTGGCAAAGTTCAGGATTTCAAACCATGTGTTATGGACAGGTGAAGCAGAGAGAGAGTTATTTGGCAACAATACCAGAAGACATGTTTAGTGAAAACCAAAGACCGCATTTGAGCAGAAGAACCTAATATCAAATGTAAAGCATGGTAATGGAAATGTTATTTTTTGGGGCTGCTCTGCTGCATCCGAGCCTGGACAGCTCACCATCATAGAATCCATTAGGAATTCTTTGTTGTACCAGAGGGTGCTTGAGGGTAATGTGAGACCATCTGTCAGAAGATTGACACTCAAGCAGAAGTGGACCAGTGACTAAATATGCCAATAAACCCACAATAGAATTGATGAATAGATAGAATTGGAGGTTTCTGGAATGGCCAAGTCAAAGCCCAGATCTTAATCCCCTTGAGATGCTATTGTAGAATATGCACAAATAACATACAGTGGTATACAACAGTATTCAATCCCTTGGAAGTCATTATAATTTTCTGCATGGCAAAATATTTGTATAAACATATTTATCCATTCAAGGATTTTCATGTACAGCAGTCAACAACAAACGATGAAATGTGTTGCACTGTATCTTTTGTAGCAGATGTGCCCACAGAGAGAGATTGAAGTCTAGTTGTGATTTGATATTCTCACTGCTTTGTTGAATTTGAAGGCACAGTATTAGTGTGGAATATAGTAAGTGAATGTCAGATGTTTTAGCAATGGTATACAAACCATTTGAAGTATGGCAGATCATTCTGCAGAAAGATGAACAAATATAACTTTCTTGACAGTTGCATCATTTTTATTATTTGATTTAATCCAAACTAGGGGTTTTTAACCCACTCGCCAACCCCCAGGTAGGTGCTACATGCTAGCCACTTCATAGATCTGCCCCTCGCGTATGAGGAAGCGGATGAACAATTTAAATAGATTGTTATTTTCATGGGAATTGTTACATATGCATAATAGAACTAACTATTTTACATTATAATTAACCATAGAAAAAAATAGTAAAACGTAATAAACTGAAAGAAAATTACATTTCATGTTGCGTTAGAGGTATTTGTTACGTTATACGTTTTTGTTCTGTTTGGCTTTGAAATTAACATGCAAATACTTTTTTAACTTACACTTTTACAGTTAAACTATAGTAAAAATAATATTTGTAAGTAACTTTCCTTCAATATCGCAATGAATTTTGATTCCGTGTTTGGACTTATTTCTTATTACAACGCAATGTATAACTGCCCGTGATTCAATATTGTTTCTTTCTCTCTAATAAATAAACCAACTTTTTCGAATGTTTGTCACTGTGATTTGTTAATCGTCATAGTAAAAGCTATTCTGATGGGAAATTGTAATAGTTTTAACACAAATCGCATATCAAGATCTCCTTTGGTGTCTAATGTTATTCATGAAATATGTACTACATTACATTTCTTGTTAAAATTGTTTGACGAATTTTCAATACAACTAATTTTTTGAATTGCATAGCCCATCACTCATACATAAATTACACAATAACAATACAATACATCCTTCTTTCTACAGTAATGTGGTCGTAGATATTCTACGGGATATTGTAAGTTGATGTTTTCATCTTCATTTTTGTTTTGTGGTGTAGTAATACGTTTTTACATGCAGAATTTTTGACAGCGTAAAAAAATGTCAGTTAAATTAATATCATTATTATAAGGTTGATTTAATTATATTACCACTACATCATTCATGTTCAAGGCTTAACGAGCTAATCCAACCAATTCGGTGTTGCAAGTAATCAGTATTGAGCAGTGACAGGCATTCAAATCAGCAAAATTACAAGGGGATCCACATTTTTACACAGCCAGTTTTTCATATTTGATTTAATTTCATACAACTAAATACTGCTTCACTAAAAATCTTTGTTCGTAAAACACCGCAGTACTCAGATGTTTCTATGAAATGAAAGACATACCACTGCTATCATTTTTGTTGAAAGGAGAGTCAATTATTATGCAGGCTGAGAGGGGTTCCCAAACTTTTTCATACGACTGTATTGACAAGTGCCCATCCACAGACATGCAAATGCACATCTTAATATTTATTTTGTGTGATAGGTCTGCTTATGTGGATTTTTAATTTTGTAGCTTTGTCTGTGAAGTTTCAATACTTGGATATTTCTATCTTTACAGAGTTGCCAAAGGTGATGATTGTTCCTGACACTTTGGTGAGAGGCAAAGATCAGATAATTTACTGTATAATAGATGAACATTTCCCAGAGGAAATCAGCATTACTTGGAAGAAGAATGGGGTGCCTCTCAGAAAAACTGAAATGAAAGACGACGGTGTATTCATAACAACCAAATTCCTCATTCTGAACCCTGTAGATGAGAATGATGAGTTCACATGTGAAGTGAAAGTGATGAATGAAATAATCAGCACGACAAAGAAATTTGAATTTACAGGTAAGGATACAATTCTAAATATCTTACTCTAGCAGGATGTCTATTTTAGTATGTGGCGGTTTTCTTTACTGTACATCCTAAAGAAGTGGAAACAGAATTGCCTGATATGTCAGCTTTAGTTTATTAGCAGGTTTTCAAGTTTTAATCACATTTCATCATCAACAGTCAACCTCATTTTAATGACTAATCTTTATAACTTTACAATTATAACCACCACATATTTTTTCAGTACTATAAATGTTGAAGATACAGCAAGTAGTGCCGGAATCCTTTTGATTTCTGCAATGGGCCATCAGCTCAGCATTCTGCTAATGTATCCCTGCTGTTCAAACCCACAGATAGCCTAATATAATTTTGTGTGAATTCTAAAAGAAATAATTTCTTGGTACACAGTATTTATTGTTTACATTTAATTTCACTTTAATTGTTACCATGTGTTTTGAATTAAAAGAAAAAAAATCTTCAAGGTTATGATGCCACTGGGCATAAAACTGCTTTGCCATTTATTATTATTTATTAGTGAAAAGCAACAGATTTCAATCAGCTGGACACATATCGTAACCATTGAAGTAGAAACTGCCTTTTTGTACAAATAGTTTAACAATTTTTTTTTAAGGTTCAGTAATTGCAAAAAAAACATATTTAGGAATTTTTGAAAAAGGAACAGTTTATTAACAGCCCTGTAGATGCCCACACAGACCAGTGAATGAGACCAGACAGACAAGGCGAACCCCAGGGCAGAAAATTAATAAGATAAGCGGAGAACTTCAGATTAAAATTAGTGACATGATTTGGATTCCTCACCAGCCAGCTTCAAACCAAGTGCATACCAGCTTTCCACTGTTCTGTGTTGGAGTCAGATGATCCATTGATCTACGCTGTCATAAGTTCATGTAAAGTTAGATTAAAGATAGAGGACTCCCAGATGCTTACGGAAAGTGAGTCAGAAAATATCCAGCAAGAGGCTTAACAGAGATGGTACCCAGACAGGATAGAAATCAAGTTAAGAGAAGTGACAGATGGACACATTCAAACAAAAAGCATACACTGAAGGGCAGTCTAAAACATATAAAGTGCCAGGGTCATTTAAAGGACACGGGTGGCAGATGGGATCACCAGCCAAATGGATTGCAGAGAGGTACAGGTAATGTACAAATTTAAATTATGTATGCTATTAGTTGTGTTTTTGGAGGATGTTGAAATATTGTTAAGGATAGCTTTCCATGAGGCCATGAATGAAGAAAGGAGGTTGTGCTGCCAAAGTGACAGTAAAGGTGTATCCAGCGGGGGCGCACACTCCCTGGGAATATGTTTGTTAGAGATTGCAATTTTTATTAAACCATAAGTGTATATGTAGTGTGTATATAATATACACTGCTCAAGAAAATGAAGGGAGTACTTAATCATTCCAGTCTAACACCAAGTCAGTTAAACTTCAAGGATATCAATCTGTCCAGTTCGGAAGCACAAACGAGTGTCAATCAACTTCAACTGCTTTGGTGCAAATGAAAGTGACAACAGGAAGATAGCCCCCAAATGGAATGGTTAATCAGGTGGTAGCCACAGACAGTTGCTCTCTCCTTATCCTTTGTGACTGATTCTTCTCATGTCTCGCATTTTGCTAAGGTCCTTATCAGTACTGGTATCATGAGGCAGCATCTGCAGCCAATTCAGATTGCACTGGTAGTCCAGCTCCTCCAGGATGGTACATCCATACATGCTGTCACAGTAAGGTTTGCTGTGTCTCCCAAAACAGTCTGAAGAGCATGGAGGAGATACCAGGGCATAAGCCATTACAGGAGGAGAGCAGTAGAAAGGCATCAGCTAAGGAGCAGGACTGGTGTCTGCTCCTTTTACGTGAGGACGAACATGAGCAGCACTGCCAGAGCCTACAAAATGACCTCCAGCTGGCTACTGGTGTGCATGTCTCTTACCAAACTGTCAGAAACAGACTCTATGAGGGTGATGCCATGGTGAATGTTATGCAGCCTGCAACATCATCCTGCATGACTGGTTTGGTGGTGGTTCATTGATGGTCTGGGAAGGCATATCCTTGGATGGTCTCACAGACCTCAACGTACAAGACATCAGAACCCTGATTGCTGTTAGGTACTGTACCAGGTTGAATTCCTCAGAGCCACTGTCGGATCTTATGCTGGTGCAGTGGACCCTGGGTTCCTCCTGTTTCCTGCCTTGTGTGGCCAGAGTGTGTTTTTGGATGATAAAGGCATTGATGCCATTGCACATTTCACAGACTTGAATCCAAATGAGATCATCTGGGACGTTATGTTTTGGTGCATCTGATGCCGTCAAGTAGCTCCACAGACTGTCTAGGAGCTCACTGATGCCCTGATCCAGGCGTGGGAGGAGATTCCCCAGGACACCATCCGCTGTCTCATCAGGAGCATGCCCAGACATTGTTAGGAATGCATACAGGCATGTGGGGGTCACATACACTACTGAATCACATTACGAGTTGCTGTGATGATGTGATGTGAAAGTTTTCTTATAATTAACAATGAAAATCAAAGCCTCGCGGCCTAAAAACTGTGAAAGTAAGTGTAAGAATAAGCATGGTAAAATTGGCTGATGCTGTGTATTGCCAGAGGCAGTGTTGTGGCAGATTCTAGCAAGGAGAGAAAAAATATGCCAAAACGATAACCCGAGGCCAGTGAAGATAACAGAACCGCTTGCTCAGTATATTGTTTGTGATGACCAATCGCTGTTGGTTGTTGATAACGTGAGATTTCGGCCCGTCCTGAATGCGTTAGAACAGTACAAAAATTCCAAGTCTTGCCCACAACACAGGTATACCGATGTATCTGTTTTCTGACGGAACACATTGGAATAGAAATCTGTGCTGTGCTTCATTATTGATTCTTAATGTGAAACATTATTCATGTCGAGTTTTTCCATTTACTGTAACACTGCAAACAAGCACCGAACATAAAACTTACATGTTGGTTTTATTGGTTTTGTGTGTCTGCGTCAATATTGATAACTTTGAATTCAAATTAATTATTTTACTTTAGCAATGTTATGTTTGCTTTTCTCTAAGAAAGACCTCATGCAGTATTTCTATCCTAATTCATTATTTTAATGTTCCATATACTCCTTATTAAAAATTTGTTCAATGGAATATCTCATTCTCACTCAGATAGATGAGTAGATATTCTTTTGAAATTGCATGTGTTAGCAACAGATTTTCACAAATTTGCTTCTTGAACATGACTGTGTAAATAAATTTTAAAAATTCATTATTAATTACTACTCTAGACGGGCTAATTAAAAAAAATCCTTAATTGCCAACATTTCTGAAGATAAATAATGTAGCATTTTGGAGCAATCTCTTTAATTACATAAAATATCTTTAAATATGAAAAATTGTCTGTTGAGTGGACATAAAACTGGCATGCATATAATCAGAAAAAAAAAACATTTCCTGTTGTATAAATAAGGATTGGTTCTTTTCAAGGAGGCCAAAGAGATGGTGTTGCTGGAGCTTCTGGGACTGTGTAGCCCAGAGACAGCTGGACAGGGTTAGGCGCCACCACCTGCCAAAAGTACATGGAAGGACCAGCTGAGTAGTAGTTTGAAGTGTATGTTTAATGGTATCATAGATGTACATGTAATGTCATCAGTGAGTTGTGTTCAAATTGTCTGCTGCCACACAGATGCAAACATACCTGGGAGAGAGCACAGTTTGTCATTCAAATAAACCACTTCAGTCCTGGTCAGTTAGTAAAGTGCGATTCCTGACTTTGTCTTACAGGTCAAGGAAATACCTTTCAGCTCCATGCAGTAGTAGGGAGAGAGTGAGAAGTTATTTAGTGCACTGTTACATATTATTAATGAAACTGGAAACAAGCTTACAGCTGAACAAACAGAGAAGCTTCTGTTTATGAAAAGGAATCTGCAGCTTACTTTCCCAAAAGAGTCGTAGAGTATCCAGCAGCAGGTGTTCCCCAATGATTTTTGACCTGTATACCTGTACACCACTTAGCTACCATTCCAGTAAGAGAAATTCCTGTGTTGTACTATTGCTTCCCATGTTGAAAGACTATAATAATAATCATGAAAAAATTTGACCTTGAGATTTTGACGAATCTTGACCTTTTAGACCTCCCCGAGTCCGTAAATACCGTTTTTGGAATTCTGTCTTTGTGTGTGTATAAACAAGATTACTCAAAAACACAACAACACATACAGATCTGTATTAACTTTTGGGCCAAATCCATCAAGCAGAAGTGGCACTTTATCTAAACACATACTCAATTATTATTTTTTTTTTTTTATTCATGCAGCTACAGAGTCTGATTTATTCAACTTTACTTTAATAATAATTATTCAATATATTTTAAATTTTATTTGTTTTTGATGGTTCTTTAATGTACATAATATAAAAATATAATCATGGTCTTGCGGTTTACTCCTCAAATATCCATCCCCATATCTGACAATACGAGAAAGTCGAGGGGAGACCACTCCCGACTTTTTTTTTCTGTAAAATTTGATCCATTTTAAAAAAGGTGTTGTAATCAAAACTATGTAATGTACACTACTTTGAGATATTTGTTTAGTTTTAAATTATTCCAAATTATGAGTGTTATATGTGATGTTAATAGTGAAGTTGACAGTTGATGGACTTAAACAAATACTAATCTTTCACTTCAATGGTACTGCCGAATACTAACAAAAACAGGTATCGGTACTCGTACTCGGTTTGAGAGAAATGGTATAGTTGTTTTCCTAATGTATAATTTCTTTTGTTTATTTTTATTTTCGCTGTATTCTCAAGAAAGCAGTTGTGGGCAAATCTGTGCATTTTTTGAGCGCTCTTAAAGAGATGTATGTACAGTATTTAAATACTTATTTATTAATGCCTTTTGAAATGGGTAACAGATATATAGATATTTGTGAGGGAACATTATTTTGAGAGTAGTGCCCTTATAATTGTACTATTTCACAATCTATTTCATATTTGATAGTAATTGCTTTGAGAATGACTACATAGTGGTCTCTGGCACAACTTATTGTACGGTGTAGCTGTCATAGCTTCCATGCCTGTGCTTTATTAGTAAAAATATATTTCTGTAATGTTTGAGTGAGGGCAGCAATGGAAGAAGAAAGGTTCTGTAGAATGTATCAATGGAACATCATGGGCATGGAAAAAATGGGACAGGGCTCCAGAGAAGAAGTTAACCTGGGTGGAGATATGGTGAGCTGAGCCTCAGCAGATTCAATTCCTCATCCAGGCAGTGTATGGTGTGCACCCCAGTCCTTCTAACATCTATATGTGGGGAAAAGTAGATACAACAGCTTGCCCACTATGCTACAAATACGGACCCTTGAAACATAAATTTCAGTAATTATACAAAGGCACTTTGAGAAGGAAGATACTAGTGGTGCTATGATCAACATTTAAAAATGTGAGAAAGCCATCTGTGAGGAGGTTAACTGGACCAAACCGGTCTTTCCATTGGTATACAGAAAATCAGCTTTATTAGACCTGGTGAGCAGCTGAACCTCCTAGTCAAGAGATTTGTAGGAATCTTGTCCTGTGTAAGGGATTGGCAGCTGACAATGGACCTGGAGAGACAGCTTAAAGTTCCACCAGTTTATTGCCTTCAACCTCTGAAGACAACAAACAGATTGGAGCTGATGGTCTCATGGGAAATTATATGGATGAGGTTTTTAAGAGAAAAACTCACCAAGTGCGATTGATCAGCTGGTCATCAATTGAAGACAAGGTGGTTGGAGAACAAGGTGCCTGCCAGTAGACGTAAGATGCAGGGGCTTCACAGGCAGATCTTTGGACAGAGCTCTTAGGTCATGAGTGTTGAGGGAGAGAGGAAAAAAAGAGCCATCAGCAGTGCCACGAATGAGACTGCGATGGCTGTGACTCAAGAGAGGAGTGCATTATGAAAAAATGTATTTGAATGTAGAAATATGTATTTCAAACAGTTACTAATCTCACTTGGGTATTGTAACAGAGCAAACTGAAATATTCACTGTAAAAATGTATAGAAAAGTCAAAGAGCACAACACTCGACTCCTTATGCTAATGATTTGCATTTAAATAGTTACCTTCAGGTAGCAGACAATTATGTGTCAAATTCTGCTGTCTGAAAATTGGTGTTGTGTTGTATTTTTATTCCACTATTGTAATTCAGTCTTTCTCTTTTTGCACAGGTAACTCCATCAGCTTGGCTGGAATTGGAAACATAGTTTTATCTATTATTCTATTACTGATACTGATGCTGATAGCTTTCTGCATATGGCATATCAGAAAAAACTTTTTTATTAGAGGTATGTGTTTATGTTCTGATATATATTCAGATATCTTCTGTGTGAATGTTTAACTTGTCCTTTACATGTCATTTTCACACTTTTATTTATGAACAACTTTTTTTTAGATATTTTGAGAGACATGGGTCTTTTAACTTATTTATACTAATTTTCATAAATTACAACAGTTTGTTATATTTCTAAAATATGGTTCTTGCTTAACTGTGCTGATGTTTATAGGCTCAGATTAAAACCGGATAGATTACGTGGTGATGCAGGGAGCCAATTTGGGCAGTGCTATGTTTTATTAAACAATGCCTCTTAAAGAATAGTTGATCTGAATGATCTAAAATATTTTGCTGGTGCATACAGTGGACTCAAGAATCTTCTATGCCCTCAACAAATATGTGTACAAAAACAATGTGCTGTATAAAATAATTTTATAAATACAGTATACAAGTGAAAGTCTGTGATACGGTTTGCATATTTGAAGCTAGAAATCCACAAAGGGAGAAGATGAATCACATATATTAAAAGAGTTTTTTATTCTTAACCTTTCAACCCCAACCAGGAGTCATCATCAGAGGAAAAGGATTAGACATACAGGAATCAAAGGCAATATATAGCAAATGAGGAAGGGGGGAGTGGATTAATAAGGTGGGGTTTTGATACAGTATGTGCAACAAATTTGGAAAACTGTGGGCTTTATTCTAATAGTGTTTTAATTATTTCAGAGTACTTATTTTTTAAGTGACACCCCCTTCAAAATTTAAACAACAGCAATTTGCATTATGCCACATTTCCATTTCTTCGCTGAACTAGTATATCAAATTATAAACTGATAATTTGCATGCTTAAACCCTAGAAGACAAAGGAGCAAATTCCTGTACCACTGATTACTTTTTTTGCTTAAAACGAGTTTTAAAGTCTGTAAATAAATACTTGTGCTTAGTTTGTAGTGTAATACAGATGTGGCCCCATCCTTCATAAAACATGATTAAACTTCTCTAAAGAAAGAGCATAAATGTTCCCAATCTGCATGCTAATACAGAATGTAACAAACTGATGAACATGATTACATACAGAATATAAAACAAGAAACAAGAATACAGGTAAAATTTTTCTCAGCATTTCCTTGTGATAATACACTTTCAGAGTGCGAATGATGCCCAAATCCAATGGCTAAAGCACTGCTGTGCAATTGGGTGGGAGGAATTCAACATGAACATTATCTAAATTCAGAAGCATATTGTGGGCAGCACAATTATCAATCAGAAGCAGAATAATCCTTTTCTTCTTCATATTGTAAGGTTTCTGAACTCTTTTGGGATCCCCCCCACTCCCCACCCAATGGGAACATCACGCTGAAGTGCATCCTGAAGCGTGATTGCCGCGTCTGTGGAAGATTGTTTGTCCATTGCCGGGGCAGGGCAACAGCAGGCTCGCAGCGGTGCAGTGAGGTGTCACAGAAGCACATCCTAAAAGATCGGGGTCACGCTATAAGTCCCTGTCTTACACCCCAAAATACGAGGCTGAGTCTCAGTACTTTAGCAAAGCCAGCGCTATTCAGCTTGAAACAGGATCAGCAGGGTTATTTATTGTAGCGCCATCTGCCACTCTCCTATACACAGACACAGCAGTCAGGCAGGGTTGTGACCAGGTTAGTGGCCAAGTAATCCTGTTACCTGCATTTACAATGTTCCTTGTATCACCCTTTGAGATCTTTTCTGTTTGCTTTAGTACCACGCCGCATCAGAGCTGTGAGCCTGCTGTTGCTCCAGCAACATATAAACAGTCTTCCACAGACGCGATGATCGCACTTTGGGATGCTCTTCGGCGTGTCGTCCTGTTGGGGGAGGTCCCAAGAGAGTTTATAAACCTCACATTTTCTTGATTGAGCGCCGCATTAATAGGAATGTTTCTTGAACAAGCATCACTTAACCACATAAAAATGGATTTTTCGACGTCTTCAAATGCAGCAGTTCGCATACATTTGCAACCCAAGATTTTTCTTCTTTTTTTGCTCAGTCTTTCAAGAAAGTTGACAGTGTCGATGGTGAAATTCCGAATTCACTGGCGTCTTTTTTCTTTTTGTCGCAAACGAGAGCTGCAAAAATGTAGTGTTTGTTTTTTTTTCTAATATGAACTGTTATCGTTTTTTCGTGTCTGCCGTTTCTATAGGAGGGTGACAATGAGTTAAATTCCAATGGATGTTTTTCAAATGTTGACGAGCAATAAGCAAAAGGTATCACTGAAAATAAAAACAGCAAAAAAACAGTACAAAGAAAGTTGGAAGAAAGAATTTTTTTTACATTGTTTCTGTTTGGGGATCGTTGTGCACAACTGAGCTGCGACCACAGAACTAACTGCTCTGTGGATGATTCATTCAAGCATTTAAAGGTCTTTTGGGCACTTCGTTGCAATGAAAGTATCTGCTGAATCTACTTCATAGTAACAAGATTTCTATAGACTCATGTCATATGGGGAAACTGTCGGGACCATAAAAATATTCGGTGTAATGGAATTTTACCTGTAATTTTATGGTTTGTCCCAGGAACATACAGGGCTGGTGGCAGTTAGACCAAACAAAACAGGTTGCTAGCGGAATAGTGGAATTACCTAACATTGTATGTTTATTATTTGACACTGATAACAGCTCAAAGGTCTCTGGGCCACACCATAGTTCATAGAAATTAACAGAGGATGTAAGGCATGCTTCATTCAGAAATAATATTTTGTTTTTAAAACATTATTACTATATTAGAAATATTTTAAAATATTATTCTTTAAAATAAAGATGCATTTCAAAATGGAAATGCAGTGAAGAATTATGCTGGTTCAGAATTAAATTACAACCACTATGCATATCCGGTCAGAGTTGGATGAAGATGTCCAAAATCTGTTTTTTCTTCCAGAGTTGCACAAATGTGAAGGTATGGTCTAAAATAAATAATAAACATAAATTAACTATCACAGTTTCTTTCTCTTAAATTTG
>JANRMT010049829.1:22090355-22108819 GCA_026402145.1 Polypterus bichir lapradei | reverse complement strand
CGTTGTTGATCGTTATGACCGTTACGCGTAGAATTTCGAAATGAAACCTGCTTAACTTTTGTAAGTAAGCTGTAAGGAATGGGCCTACCAAATTTCAGCCTTCTACCTACACGGGAAGTTGGAGAATTAGTGACGTTTGGAAAATTCAATATGGCGGCCAACAGTGGCGTCATACCATCGAAATAAGTACGTACATCGGTTTCGGTTAGCGCAGGGAAGTCACCTACCAAATTTCGTGAAGATGGGGTCAGCCTTCTACCTACACGGGAAGTTTGAAAATTGGTGACGTTGGAAAGTTCAATATGGCGGCCGACAGTGGCGTCATACCATCGAAATAAGTACATACATCGGTTTCGGTTAGTGCAGGGAAGCCGCCTACCAAATTTCGTGAAGATGGGGCCATAAATGAGAAAGTTCAACATGGCGGACGTTGTCGACCGTTATCAACCGTTATGACCGTTACGTGTAGAATTTCGAAATGAAACCTGCTTAACTTTTGTAAGTAAGCTGTAAGGAATGAGCCTGCCAAATTTCAGCTTTCTACCTACATGGGAAGTTGGAGAATTAGTGATGAGTCAGTCAGTCAGTCAGTCAGTCAGTCAGTCAGTCAGTCAGTGAGTGAGTGAGTGAGTGAGGGCTTTGCCTTTTATTATTATAGACTATAACTGAAGAAAAAAGAAAGCAAGTTACTGTGATTATTAGCTATAATCAATAAAAGCATGAATTAATCAACAGAAATAACCACGATTGACATTTTAAACTTAACGATTTACAGTGCATACCAGTTTATAAATTTTATGTCCGCTTGAGGTTAAAAAAGAAAAAAAAAAAATAATAACACTTTCTCCTCAGCGGGGACTCGAACACTGGTCTCTGAGGGACGGCAGGCTTGCTGTGCTGTGAGTCAGCCAACCTTACTGCTACGCCACAAAAGCTGTTGTATTGTTCTTGACCCTTTTGAAAAAATGTTTATTTGATCTTTGGCTTCACACATTCTGTAGTTTATGCCTACATTTTGTAACATTTATTACTAAAATATGAAAAAGTTTCTGTTTTAACAGTGTGTTTACACAGATTACTGTAGAAACAGAACACACATGAAATGAGTGTGTTCCAAAAAATGATCTATTATTTCCACTCTAAAACTCCACTTCACTCCCAGATAATCAATCAAGGCATAAGCTGGGAGAAGTTCGTGCACGTTCTATATCGGTGGGGGATGGAATAGCCAGAGAGGTGCGAATGGATTTAAGAAGCAATTTAAGGTGGGATGGATTTTTCAGTTTTTTCGTAGACTCTGGTAATTCTAGTGTTAATAAAACACTTAATAGAAAAATGTGACAAGCGTAGCGCAAGAAGCAGATCACGCAACACGGCAGCAGCAAGCCTGCAGCTGATCTAGTAAAGAGGAGATAAAAACTGTATTTGTTTCCCATTGAATCAAAGTTTAAGAGGGGGTTTCAGATGAGCGACCGCGTCTCCTTGGAGTGCATTCAGCCCCCCTCTTCACACTCCCTCCCTCAGCTTTGTTCACAATATATATCTCTCTCTATATATATCTCTCTATAGTTTTACACCAGTGGTGGTGAGTTTGACATGCCTGGACTATTGGATCAGTCCTAGTTTGTACAGTATGTGTAGTTGGTGTACATTTTTGTTCTTTGCATTTGTGTAATTTTTACTTTCTTTTTTATTCTATACATGGATGAAAATATTTTTTTTTAGCCTCTTGATTATTATTATTGTATTTACTTTGTGTACTTTCTTTAATAGACTAGTTATTCTTTCTAGTCTTTTGTTTCTTTAAATATGTTATTTGATATATTAATCATATAGAATCCTGCTTATACTTATTACCATTATATAGATCTCATTATAGAGAGACCTTTAATTATTTTGAGAGTTTGTTTTCATACAGACTCTGACTCTCTACCAGTCTTCATCACTCTAAAGAAAAAAGTGTGCTTATTCAAATAAATCAAATGTAAAACCCAAAGTGCAGTAAACTAATTGTGATTACAGTGTATTTAGAACATACCGTAACACAAAACATAATGTTGGAACACCAACAGTAGTACCCAGTGCAGTGCATATATTTTCAAAAGATTTTTCATTTATTATTTCTTTCATGACTACCTGTAAATTCAGTTAAAGTTGTCGTTGTCATGAATTGAAGAGGCTGTTAGATAGATAGATAGATAGATAGATACTTTATTAATCCCAAGGGGAAATTCACATAATCCAGCAGCAGTATACTGATACAAAGAAACAATATTAAATTAAATAGTAATAAAAATGAAAAAAAAAAAAAAAAGTTAGCATTTACTCCCCCGGGTGGAATTGAAGAGTCGCATAGTGTGGGGGAGGAACGATCTCCTCAGTCTGTCAGTGGAGCAGGACAGTGACAAAAGTCTGTCACTGAAGCTACTCCTCTGCCTGGAGATGACACTGTTCAGAACAATAAGTCAGTCAAACACAGTCAGTGCCAGTGGTGTTTCCATTAGTTATTAGTTTAAGGGCACACAGTTATGAAAACAAGATATTGAACATATTTTCCTGTATTATTCCTACAGTGAATAATTTGTGTTTCACTTATGTATTGTTGATTACAAGATCTTATTAATGGTAAACGGGGCAGATATGTTTTATCTTGATTTGAGTGTTTACATCAACAGAAGCAGAAGTTCCAATGAGTGTGGAGACTTTTCAATTTTACTGTACATCTACACTTCTTTTGGTGTCTGTCAGTTTTGTGTTTTTATTGTGCTATTCAGTTTGTGTTATGTATTTCAGTTATGCACAAAGATGATCATCCTGCACTGGGTGAACAGATTGTGAAACTTGGAGAATGTCTGACGCTGAAAGGTAAGGACATTTTTATAGGGTTTGCTCAGATTGTAATGAGAACCTACTGTTGTAAAATGAAATGGATAATTCCCAGCGTTTCATTTTTTGGTTTGTTAAACATGAAAAATTGTATAAAAGAAGTTACAGTGCCTTGAAAAAGTATTCATCCAACTCGGTATTTGTCCTGTTTTGTTGCATTACAATCTGGTATTAAAATTGATTTTCATTTGGTTTTTATATGATGGACTTAACAATATAGTCCAATTTGTTGAAGTGGAATGAATATAACATTGTTTGTAGTAAAAACTGAAAAATTCTGAGTGCATTTGAATTCATCCCCTTTACTATAAATCCTCTAAATAAGATCTGGTCCACCAATTTACTTGTGAAATAGTTGATTAGGGTCCACCTGTGTACAATCAAAGTGTCACATGATCTGTCACATGATGTCTGTATCAACAGACCTGTTCTGAAAGGTTCACGACTCTGCAGCACCACTAAACAAGTAACTCGAAGACCAAGGAGCCCTCCAGACAAGTCAGTGACAAAGTTATGGAGAAGTATAGATCAGGGTTGGGTTATAATAAAAAAAAAATCACAAACTTTGAATAGTCCACAGAGCACCATTAAATCCATTATAACAAAATGGAAAGAGTATGGCACCACTACAAACCTAACAAGAGAAGGCTGTCCACCCAAAATCTCAGATCAGGCAAAGAGAACATTAATCAGAGATGCAACAAAGAATAACTCTAATGGACCTGCAAAGATCCACAGTAGAGATGGGAGTTTCTGGCCATTGGACCGGTTTAAGCCATACACTCCACAGAGCAGGGCTTTATTGAAGAGTGACTAGAGAAAAGACTTTTCTTAAAAAAAAAAAAAAAGAAGAAGAAGGAAAAAAAAAACACATTAGGAATTTTCCTAAATGGCCAGTGTGACATGACAGACCTCAAGTAGTTATGCACAGAACTTCATGCATGCATGATGTCACATCCCATGGGGAACTCCAACCATATATGCACCACAAAAAAAGAAAGAAACAACTTTCAGTATTTTCATTTCAGGGTACATTAGTTGTCCATAATTATTAATTAATTATTAATACTGACACAAATATATAACACTGATCCTGCTGTGCCACAAGAATAATTTCATATGCTGGCTGAATGCATACACATTTAGCCACATGACCAGCATCAAATCAGAACAAACCTTGAAGGAGCCAACACCCAGAGTCAGTAAACACATGGAACCCTGTGAAATAATAATAATAATAATAATAATTAAAGCTTACTATTTACAAGGTTTTTCTATGTTCTTGATCAAAGAAAAAAAATGCGAAGCATCTGCAAAGATAGAGTAGGGGTAAAAAAAAAAAGCATGAATGCCCGGTTTGTGCTGTTAATTAGCTTCTTGTGAATTCATTTTAATTGAATTTCTTATTTAAGATTTGTTCTCCTGAATTTCTTCACCATTTCTCTGAATTGCTTCAATTCTTTACTTAAATGGCACCCAAACAGAAATGAAGTGTGAAGTGAGTGAGCTAACAGAAGACCAACTAAGTCAGGACCTCAAACTCCAACCAATTTCACTCCAACCAGCTGCTTAATGAGGTGTCAATTCCTGTCGTTAATTAAACCCGTTCTTTAATTTCATGGCTTGTTGCTGCTCTCGTGATGCATTAGCAGACATTTCTGAAATTGTTGATTTTCTCTTTCTAAGAGCACAGTTAAAATGTTTTGTGGACCTGAGCAGATCGACATTCCTGAGACCTTCATCTTTCTTTATTTTCAGATATTGTATGATGGTCACAGTTCGTTGGTCCTGTTTTGGCTCATTTTGTATCTCATTATTGTTTGGCTGCTAATTAAGGAAAAAGAAACAATTGAGGGGTCTGAGCTCTAAAGAGCAAGTCAATTACAATGAATTCAAAAGAAGTTAATTAGCAGCAAAAACGGGTCACTCATTCAGATGAGGGTGAGAATGAAAACCTACAGCCACAGTGGTCCTCCAGGACTGGAGTTGGTGACCCCTGGTTTATAGGGAAACATTGAAATGTTTTGGAATGGCCTTTTCAAAGCCCAGACCTCAGTCAAATTGGGAGTCTTTGTCATGACTTGAAGATTGCTGTACACCAACACAACTCTTATAAGTTGAAGGATTTTTGCCTCGAGAAATGACCAGAAATCCCAGTGAATGATGTGTTTAGCTAATAGAGACATTCCCTGAGAGACTTGGTGTTGGGTTTGGAGCAAAAGGGGGCTCTGCAAAGTATTGACTTTGGAGGGTGAATACCTATGCACACTCGGGATAGGCAAATTGTGTAAATCAAAAGATGCTAACCCTTAAAAACCATTTTAATCCTGGATTGTAATGTAATAAAACAGTAAATACTTTTGCAAGCCACTGTACTTAAAGAAAGGGAAGTGGGGTCCTTCAGTGATTTAATACTGCACATTTTGGAAGAGTAAAATGCAGTATTACGTTATATGATTCTGTGTTTTTTGACTCATGGATTGCTTTTGGTTCATTATTTTGTGTTACTTACTAGTATTTAATATTGTTATTTTTTATCATTTTATTAATGTCTTCATTTTTGCCTTGCTGCACCCTTTGTTGTTGGCATTAACACTTGTTTGCCGGACATGATTGATGGTGGTGATCCAGGAGATGTTATTTTGTGCAACTATTTGAAGGATTGCTGTGGTACTGTTTGGATTAAAAAACTAAAATGATGTGAATTTGCTTAATTATCTAAGGAAAAAAATTTAAGAAAATCTAATTTTTGTACTTTTTGTTTTGCTTATTGACTTTCGATGACTGTTTCTCTGTCCTCCTGGTAAGAGCTCAGACTTTATTATTTATCCTCAACATTTCTTCTACGTTGTTCCTAAAGATTTGTCCTCCTGTTTTTTTTCTGAACTATTCTTTTTTGTTGCTCCTAAAGATTTATCTCCTGCTCCAATTTCTTTCTTTTTCAGTACTTTGGTATGAACATTCCAAGTAGTCATAACAGCTTACTTTTTTAGCATGTTAAAATTACTACATTGTGGAGCTCTTTATAATTTGGCTCAATATGATGAAAACTAAATTTGGATTTACAACAATAACAGCCATAGTAATGAAAAAAATACCAATTTTTATTTGAGGAAACCTCACATAAAGCACATCATGGATTTGAACTTTGTAGATAGGCTTGGTACCTTGCGTTATACAATATTGAACAGAGAAGATGAACTCATTTACTGTACATAAAGGAACCAAAAAAATAAAACTACTGTTATGCACTAAAACATTTCAGAGCTTGTTACACTGCATCTCTCAAATATGGTAACAGGTGTTGGGTGAAGAAAAGACCAAGTGGTATAGAAGTGAAGTTGCCTTGTTCAGCATACAGCAGATGTAAGATACATCATACGTCATGCTTTCACTCTGTAAATCGCACTAGCAGCGTGATCTTTTCATACATTCTGACAGAAGGTAGGCTTCAATGACAGTTACCACACTCAGCATCAGACAACTCTGGGGGTCAGGTAATTGCACTTAAATGATAACTCTAGCATCATAGTATACAAAAATTATTTTATTTGTCCCCAGGGGGAAATTTAGCTTAGAAATGTAAATTCAAATTTAGAAATGTGTGCTTTGTGTAATTGAAATATAGATATCAATTAAAATGTGGATCTAGAGAATGTAAAAAGAATCACAAGGACTTAACAGTATAAAGGATTGTTTTCTGGTCATGCCCTTCTCTAATGATTCTCTTTATTTCCTAGCTAATAACAGTTGTGTAGATCATTGGTGATGAAGGACACCATTCTGTTTTTTTGCATTCAAATTCAAAGTAATCCAAGTTCATATTCTTAATAAACCCTGAGGTGTCCGGAGTAGCATTAAGTAATTCGGTCCATGTAGATAAACTGGGGCCAAACCCAAATTTGTGCAGTATGGTTAATAAATAACCTTTGAAAGAGATAAATGATTTTTGTTTTTTCTTCCTCATCCAAAGACTGTCAGGCATTTATAGTGTCAGATTCTACAGATGAGTATTTTAGACTAAAAAAATCTTTAAAGGTTGAAGACCTGCGTGTATGTGTTTAATAAATCCAGCTTGGTATTGTGATATTTCTGAAGGTAGCACTTTCTCAGTACTTCCAGTTAAGACCTTTACTAGTACTGTAACATCATTATTCCAAATAAAATTAGCCAGCATGGTGCACATTGTAGATAATCTTTATTTTTCTTTGAAAAAGCAAGTACTTGAGGCTTAGTGTAGTGTTTTGGGTTTAATTTTATTTTCCCTACCTTCTGTAATCACAGCTAAAAATAAAGGGACTAACTCAGCTGAAAACCTCTTATACAATTCCACCTGAAAGACTTCGGGGCCTGTAGCTTTCCCACTCTGTTATGAGCTTTTGCAGTCCTGTAGCTCTGGAAAACTCAAGAGGTTTATCAAGCTCTTCTGTACTGAGAGTACTGAGCTGTGGTTACTTGTATTTTATCAAAAGTAGCTTGATCCTTGTTTTCTTTACACTGAGTGAAATTATAAGGACATCCTTGTGTTATTTATATCTTTATGCTCCCTATCTTATGTCTAGTTGCGTTGTTAATCTCTTGAGAACTTCCTATTTATGGGTTTGTTGAGCCAAAACCTTATTGGCCTTGTCCACATGTTCATAATAATAAGGACATGCTTTGAAAATAAGTTGTTCAGTTTCTGTTGTTGTCAAATGATTGAGTTCTAATTGTAGAGGCGACCTTTTTGTATCGAGTTTCTGATTAGGAGATCTAGCATGTTCACAGTCAATTCTGGAAATATCCGTAGTGAGTTGGGGTAACTTTTTAGTCTCCACTATTAGCCTTTTTTATGAAGTCTTGGCTTGATCATTATTAAATGTCCATGTTATATTAAGGCTTGAAGACAGCACAATAGAATAACATTAAAGATTCTGCTAGTCAAAGCACCAACTATCTGTATTCCTCAAAGTAGAACTTAGTGATCCCATAATATTATATATTTAGGTTATCTGTTTCAGTTAAGTTCAAAGATCCTGTACCGGGTAAACTGACTATGGAAGAAGACTTGCAACTGAATGGTAAGGAAATTTTTATAGGGTGTGTTCATATTGTAATGAGAACCTACTGTTGTTAAATGAATAGTTTGTTAAACATGAAAAGTGTATTAAAGAAGTTACAGTGCCTTGCCAAAGTATTAATTCAACTCGGTATTTGTCCTGTTTTGTCACATTAGGATCTGGAATTAAAATGGATTTTGATTTGTATTTTATGTGATGGACTTAACAATATAGTCTAAATTGGTGAAGTGGAATGAAAATAAAATACCCTGTGTGTGTGTAGTAAAAACTGAAAAATTATGAGAGTGTATGAATTCATCCCCTTTTCTATAAATCTTCTTAATAAGATCTGGTCCCACCAATTAACTTCCACAATAGTTAGTTGATTAGGATTCTCCTGTGTGCAATCAAAGTGTCACATGATGTCTGTATCAATAGAACTGTTCTGAAAGGTTCACGACTCTGAAACACCACTAAACAAGTAACTTGAAAACCAAGGAGCCCTACATACAGGTCAGAGACAAAGTTGTGGAGATGTATAGATCAGGGATGGGTTATAAAAAAATATCACAAACTTTGAATATCCCACAGAGCACCATTAAATCCATTATAACTAAATGGAAAGAGTATGGCACCACTACAATCCTAACGAAAGAAGACTGCCCACCTGAAATCTCAGGTCAGGCAAAGAGAACATTAATCAGAGATGCAACAAAGGATAACTCTAATGGACCTGCAAAGATCCACAATAGAGATGGGAGTGTCCATAGGACCACTTTATGCCATACACTCCACAGAGCAGGGCTTTATGGAAGAGTGACTATAAAAAAGACTATTCTTTAAAAAAAAAAAAAAAAGAAAAGAAAACACATCTGGAGTTTTCCCAACAGCATGTGGTGGAGTCCACAAACATATGGAAGAAGGTTATCTGGTCAGAGGAGACTAAAACTGAACTCTGTGGCCAACATGAGTAATGCCCAAACCCAACACTTCCCATCACCCCTAGAACACCATTCCCACAGTGAAGCATGGTGGTGGCCGCCTCATACTGTGGGAATGTGTTATATCGGCAGGGACAGGAAAACTGGTTAGGATTGAAGGAAAAATAGATGACACTAAATGCAGGGCAGTTCTTGAGGAAAATCAGTTTCAGTCTGCCAGAGATCTGAGACTGGGACAAAGATTCACCTTCCAGCAGGATAATAACCCTAAACGTTCTGCTAAAGTCACACTGGAGTGGTTTAAAGGGAAACATTGAAATGTCTTGGATTGGCCTTCTCAAAGCCCAGACCTCTCCAGTTGAGAGTCTTTGGCGTGACTTGAAGATGGCTGTACACCAACACAACCCTTATAAGTTGAAGGAGTTGAAGCAGCTTTGCCTTGAGAAACAACCAAAAATACCAAAGAATGATGTGCTGAACTAATAGAGACATTCCCTGAGAGACTTGGAGTTGGGATTGCAGCAAAAGGGGGCTCAGCAAAGTATTGACTTTGGAGGGTGAATAGCTACACACACTCGGGATTTCTGTGGTTTTTTGTTTTGTTTTTTTTTTTTTTATGTCTTAATTATTGTTTGTGTCATAATAAAAATATTTTGCTCCTTCAAAGTGTTAGGCATATTGTGTAAATCAAAAGATGCTAACCCCAAAGAATCAATTTTAATCCTGGGTTGTAATGCGACAAAATAGTAAATACTTTTGCAAGACACTTTACTTAAAGAAAGGGAAGTAGGTCCCTTCAGTGATTTAATACTGCACATTTTGGAAGAGTAAAATGCAGTATTGCATTATAATTCTCTGTTTTTTGACTCATGGATTGCTTTTGGTTCATTATTTTGTGTTACTTACTAGTATTTAATATTGTTATTTTTTATCATTTTATTAAAGTCTTCATTTTTGTCTTGCTGCATCCTTTGTTGTTGGCATTGACGCTTGTTGCCAGACACAATTGATGGTGGTGATACATGAGATGTTGTTATTTTGAGTAACTATTTAAAGGATTGCTGTGGTACTTTCTGAATTAAAAAAAACTAAAATAATGTGAATTTGCTTAATTATTTAAGGAAAAATTTTTAAGAAAACCAAATTTTTGCACTTTGTGCTCTGTTTTGCTTATTGACTTGGATGACTGCTAAGAGTTCAGACTTTGTTTTTCCTAAACTTTTCTTCTACTTTGTTCCTAAAGATTTATCTCCTGCTCCATTTTCCCTTCTTTTTTAGTACGAACATCCCAAGTGGTCATAACAACTCACTTTTTTTTAATATTGAAATTATTACATTGTGGAGCTCTTTATGACTTGACTCAATATAATGAATATAATACATATGGGTATTCCACAAGGCACAGGCATAGTAATGAAAGTTAAAAGATGACAATTTTTATTTGAGGAAGCTGCACACAAAGCACATAGTGGTGTTTGACTTTGTGGGTAGTGTTAGTACCTTACATTATGCAACATTGAACAGTGAAGATGAGCTCATTTACTGTACATTAACCAACGTTCCAAAGCATGTTACACTGCATTTCTCAAACACTCAGGTTGTGACAGGTGCTGTATGGAGAAAAGACCAAGTGGTACTGAAATGAAGCTGTCTTGTTTAACACACAGCAGCTATCACATACATCATCAAACTGGCCGACATACCTACCACCTCTAAATAGCTTTAACAGAGTGGTCTTTTCACACATTCTCACACAAGATACGCTTCGATGATAGTTGTCACACGCAGCATCAGACATCCCTTGGGGGTTTGCAATTTTACAATAAAAATTAATGATAAGTCTGGTATTATAATATACAAAAATAATAGATAGATAGCATTTTATTTGTCCACATGGGGAAATTTAGCATAGAAATGTAAATTGAAGGGGCTAACTCAGTTGAAAACGTCTTGTAAAGTTCCACCTGAAAGACACCAGTTTTTCCCTCTACTGTGAGTTTTTGGACTTCTGAAGCTCTGAAAGACTCTGAGGTTTATCAAGCTCTTCTGTACTGAGAGGATTGAGCTGTGCTATTTGTATTTTATCAAAAAAGTAGCTTGAGCCTTTATTTCTTTACACCAAGAGAAATTATAAGGACTTCCTTATGTTAGTAATTGCTTTCTGCTCCCTTATTTTATGTCCATTTGCATTGTTAATCCCTGTTACTGCATTGAGAACTTCCTCTTTATGGGTTTGTTGAGCTAAAACCTTACTGGCTTGGTCTCCATGTTCATAATAATGATGACATGAGTTGAAAATAAGTGGTTCAGTTTCTGCTGTTGTCATATGATTGAGTTCTGATAGTAGAGCCGACCTTTCTCTATGAACTACCTGATTAGTTGATTTCGCGTATTCACGGTCAGTTCTGAAAATACCCGTAGTGAGTTGGGGTAACTCTTTAGTCTCCACTATTAGTTTTTCTAATGAATTCTTAGTTTGGTTATTATTAAATGTTCAAATTAGAACAGAGTGATCCCATAATATTATATAATTTAATTATCTTTAATTGCTATCATTTTTATATCATATTTTCTTCAAAAAACTTCCATTGTGCCAAGACTTTCCATTTTCTTCCTTTTAACATTTGTTAGGTTTTCTATTGCTGTGTTTTATTTGACTTTTTTTCCCCTCCATGTAGGTGTTCAATGTAACGTGCTGCAGCCCTGATGTTCTACTCCTGGATACTTCACATGAAGGAAACTCCTACCTCGCTGGACCTCCATACACAGCAGAGCTCTTAGTGTGACCTGTGACATAATTAAGTGACAGTTTGATTCTCCACCGGTCTGTGAATGTGCGACACTTGCCAGGTCTTTTTAAGTCTATTATCATAAGAGGTTGTGCATAATAATGAAATAAGGATCATGTACTGTATGTTCAGTGTTCTATGATGACTACGTGGCAACTTAAAATTTCATTGATAACAAAAAAAAACATTTCTTATTATAATATCAACATTTCCTTGCTCTATTTTTAAAAAGAATTGATTTTGTTTTGTTTTCTATTTGTTAATGTTAGGTATTGAAAGAAAAACAAAACTGTCTGAACAAAGATTCTCTTTAACAGATAAGTTCAGTATTTTTCAAGTTATTTCTTCACAATCATGGTATGTATTAATATGCCACATAAAATTGTCTTCTAGCGTTGTAAAAAGCAAAAAGTAAAGTAATAAGGATAATACGGCTTGGTGAATTGGGGGGGGTTGTCATAACTCCACCCACGATGACGACTGTGAGCGACAAGCGAAAATCAAGAATGCCTCATAAACACCAAAGCATATTTTCTTAAATTGGTACGTTTGCTGCTTCAAAGTAGACGTATTTAGTACATTTTAAGGTTTTATAATTCATCTGTGGACTTGAATCCTACATTGATGGATTAAAGGCCAGAAGTCCACATGACCGTCATCATCAAGTTCTTCCATGTGAACCCTGAATACCACGAGGACTGATTGAGGTCATTGATGTTGGGTAGAATGCCTAGAGAGTGCTGGCTGGGTGGTCTCGTGGCCCCCTGCAGATTTGATTTTATTTTCTCCAGCTGTCTGGAGGAGTTTTGTTTTTTCTGTCCTCCCTGGCCATCAGACCTTACTTTTATTCTATGTTAATTAGTGTTCTCTTATTTAAAACCTTATCTATTTTGTCTTTTTTCTCTTTTCTTCATCATGTAAAGCACTTTGAGGTTGATTATTTGTATGAAAATGTGCTATAGAAATAAATGTTGTTGTTGTTTACCCTCCAGCCGTATTGTAAGCTTCAAGAACAGGAAAAGCGTTTTTAAAACATAAAACCAAAAAAACTTCACTTTAGAACACAATTTTATGTGGCAAATGAATACGTATCACAATTGTGAAATGACTTCAACGTGAAAAATATGAAAAGTCAAAAGCTCTTAAATATCTGCTCACACAACATTTGTAAATATATCTATCTTTATCTCAGTGTACATATAAGAGCCATTCACTCAGTATATCTTATGCCTTTGCTGTATTTTTTAAAATTTCTGATCATATCAGCATCTCAAACACTGTGTGCTATTCTTGAAAATGTACGTTTTTATGAATTGAAATTTTAAATAAAACCATTCTGTCCAATATTCTTAAAACTAATTTCACAGAATTTACAGAACTTTATTTAACTGAATGTTAATGTAAAGTATAATAATCAATTGAAGGTTAATAATACTCTTAATGTGAATACTGTATATAAGTTGTGTACAGCTAATTAGACACTTTAGCACTGACTGAGTGACCTTAACTTGTACTTCTTTGTAGAAGTCGATTATCTGGTCTACACAGTCCGTAGTGGAATTCTTCTTCTTTTTTTTATTCCTTTTATAATAATCCAGTTAGAAGAGTGGTCCTATTGCTCAATTATATTTGTAAAAGTCAAACCGTTTCAAGTCTTGTGTAGCAGATAAAGCCAAAAAGCTACATCAGTGTACTGTTACAGTATAGGAGGTGTATTTTTACTACAATTTAGGGCATTTTTCAAAATTTCTAAGTATAATTTTTATAAAAGTATAGCTAACAAAATAATCTGCTGGAAAGATTAATGCAATTTTAACTAGGATACTATCCAGTTTAATGAACTTAAAATATATTTTCTTGATATTTCATATTAAAATCATGTAAACTAAAGTATTTGATCACATACACAAACTCCTTCAATAACACCCCCTTCTATTCATTCAAACAGAAAAAAAAACAAGTTAAAGATTAAAATAAATGCCGGAAACACTTCAGATCATGTACTACCTCTATTAGTCACTGTAAATGTAATATTATTATTATTATTATAAATGTAACACACCCTTAACAAAGGCTTTGTTTGTTAATCATCTCTGTGTAATATAGCGTACTCAAATAACTTCACTTTAGTGACTTAAGTGGTAAATACCGACTGTGAGGATTACACACTTCAGTACAAAGCTTATACATCCATAATTAATACTTAATAAGACCAAATGAAGCTCTCATATTCACAAGTCATTTATCAGCTCTTAATATGCCACACTTTTCTCAGATGATCAATCACTTGACCGATTCTTTGTAAGTTTTATTAAGGTCAGAAGAGTCCTTTTGTTACAGTTTTCTTACACAGAGTATCAGACTAATAGATGCACTAATAGCTCATAATAAATCTAAAGTTTTATCAAAGTACCTTATTGTAATATTGCAGCAGGAACATATTTATGTCTAACCAAAGTACAGTTTGGCTTCAATCTTTTGGTGTAATAAAACATACATTTCTGGAATTGTCATTTATTCTGTACTCTTATCTATATAAGTTTACCAAGTGAAGGCAATGACTGTGTGTTTGTGTGTTCAACAGCTTCACCACTGCTTGAGGTTGATTTTTATTAATTTTAAAGGCCTGAAAAAAATGCTTTTCTGCAGGGAGCTTTATAAGAAATTGAAATTGAGACCCTGCCATTAAAAATTAACATTCCAACTACTACCATATTACTGTGAAATCAGATTTGTTCTCTTGATACGTATTTGTTAAACCCCTAAAGTGTGATCAGAGCTCTAAATGAGTGAGAGTCACAGTTAAGGGAAACGTTTCTGGTCTTAGTCTGCCATCTAGTGGTCATTTTTATTTGCCAGTAGCAGAACTTAATCATGCCAAACATCTTACTTTTGGCCTTAAACATATTCAGGCTCTTATTTACATTGTTCACATATAAGTTGATTTTATTATGTTTAAACTCGTTTGTTGATATGCTAGTAATATAAATGGGAATGTGAATGTTTTTAACATTGTGTTTTTTTTTCTGTGTTCATTTTTGTATCATATTCCAGTAATATTATTAGTGTTTTTTATTTGAAAGTGTTATCATAAGAACATTTTTTACAGTTAAAACAGATCAAAATTAGGAACTTTTTCAAAAATATACATTAAGACATATCAATTTTTATTCAAAATATGTTTTTAATTGTTGAACTAAGCCGAACTATTCATTCTTTTGGGCGTTTGTCCAAGACATTGTAACCATCAAGAGATGATGACATTCATAATAATCAGGTGATGGCCTACCCTGAAAGTTTGTTTTGTTTGGTATATTTTTTTAAATGTATAATCATGAAAAGGGCATCACTCTGTTTAGCAAAGCATAAAATCAAGTTTTAATTCAGAAAATTGTAAGTGCTGATAATTTCTTCATTCGTCCCTTTGGACTGATGATTTTTGATTTTTATTTTTTATTTTGATATACTTTGTTAACTCCAATGGAGAAACTGTCTTTTTTTAGGAGTTTTCGTATACAATTAACCAACGAGAAAGCAGAGTTATGTCTTCCTATCCTTGCTGTCACCCTGTCTCGTGCACTCCTACTGGGTGACGGTGTATTAGCCAAAGTTCAGGACCCCTCAGTGGATCACCAGCCAGTGTTGTCTACTTTATGTGGAGAGCTGATATTGAACCCTAACTGTGTAGGATTGTCTGCCACTGATACCTTTAATGTCAGTTAAATATGCCGTGTGTGTGCAACATTTGTTTGTAAATATTTGTATATTATATGGAGATTAATTATTTGTTTTTGTTTTGCAAACCATGTTAAGCTGGAACTGTTTGTATAAAAGATTGTGAAAAAAGTTGTCCATATTTTTAAATAAATTTTTAAAGAACTATTTTCTTGGTCATTTTTCTTTTGTATTTAAACTCTTTAATGTCCTGGGTCAGAGTTCACTAAGAATATCCTGTCACTGATGGTCACAAACTCCTCATTGTGCTCAGTGTGTGTTGTTCATCACAGAACGTTTTAATGCTCATTAATGTTCAGAATTTGAACTTGATATCATTCTGTTAGTTCTCCATTACTGGGCTGTGAATTCAAGGCACATTTTAAGGAATAACCGAGTGAAATCCTGGGACAGTTCAGCTATTAGCCAACCAAATGAGTTTAATGGCCTGAAAGGTCATCTTGTTTGCAAACCTTGATTTGTTTTCTTTCAAAGTTTCATCACACGTGGACAATTAAGACGGCCATTGTCCTATCACAATGATCTGTCAGTTCACTATTCATTCTTCTAATTAAAAAATGAAAGAATAAAAATTGGTCAAAGTGGTTTGTTTCAATTGGAAAATGATGTCATATCTGAATTTCTTTCATGCCTTAAGAATGTTATCACAATCTAAATAAAATTCATGGTGCTGGACTCAGAACAATATCTGAAGTCAGTGATTAGAAGACAATCCGCTCATTTGGTGGAACGTTCGTGAATAGAAAAAAAAAAGGAACACTTTGGTTATCTCTCTATTATAAAAACAAATCTTGTGACGAGATGTGATGTTCTGAAGAGAGACAGAGAGACACTTCAGAGAGGCAGAGACACTTTCACTTCCCGTGACACGGTCAAGTCACGTCATACTGACATCTGTTGGAAGCGTGTTACTGTGAGACGGTGACCTAGGCAAGGAAAGTAACAATCAGTCTGGAACAACGGAACAGCAAAAAGAGATCAAATATATGGACATAGGTGAGATGGTGGAAGTATGTAGATATTGTAAGGCTTTAAAGTTTACAGTCATATGAAAAAGTTTGGGAACCCTCTCTCAGCTTGCATAATAATTTACTTTCAACAAAAATATAACAGTGGTGTGTTTTTCATTTCCTAGGAACATCTGATTATTGGGGTGTTTTCCGAACAAAGATTTTTAGTGACGCAGTATTTAGTTGTATGAAATTAAATCAAATGTGAAAAACTGGCTGTGCACAAATGTGGGTCCCCTTGTCATTGTGCTGATTTGAATGCCTGTCACTGCTCAATGCTGATTACTTGGTTGGATGAGTGAGTTAAGCCTTGAACTTCATAGACAGGAGTGTCCAATCATGAGTGGTAAAAGGTATTTAAGGTGGTCAGTCGCAAGTTGTGCTTCCTTCCCTTTGACTCTCCTCTGAAGAGTGACAGACGGCATGGGATCTTCAAAGCAACTCTGAAAAGATCTGAAAACAAAGATTGTTGAGTCTCATGGTTTAGGGGAAGGCTACAAAAAGCTATCTCAGAGGTTTAAACTGTCAGTTTCAACTGTAAAGAATGGAATCAGGAAATGGAAGGCCACAGGCACAGTTGCTGTAAAACCAACTCAGCAGGTCTGGCAGGCCAAGAAAAATACAGGAGCGGCATATGAAGGATTGTGAGAATGGTTACAGACAACCCACAGATCACCTCCAAAGACCTGCAAGAACATCTCGCTGCAGATGGTGTATCTGTACATCGTTCTACAATTCAGCGCAATTTGCACAAAGAACATCTGTATGGCAGGGTGATGAGAAAGAAGCCCTTTCTGCACTCACGCCACAAACAGAGTCGCTTGTTGTATCAAATGCTCATTTAGACAAGCCAGATTCATTTTGGAACAAAGTGCTCTGGACTGATGAGACAAAAATGGAGTTATTTGGTCAGAACAGGAAGCACCTTACATGGTGGAAGAAGAACACCGCATTCCAAGAGAAACACATGCTACCTACTGTCAAATTTGGTGGAGGTCCCATCATGCTGTGAGGCTGTGTGGATAGACTGGACTTTTTTCCTGGACTTTTCCTTATCTTTTCATTCACCTGAATTTCCAGTTAGCGTTCTTGAAAAAACGTAAGGCTGCTGTTGATTGCAACTTATGCTGCCAAAAAGCACCTATGAATTAACTCAGATTGTGTTGTTTGTTTGTGGTTATAAAAAGCAAACACACTAAATGTACATCACATCACTCCAAACACAATCACTGACCCACTAGCAGCTAACACTCTGAAGGGTCTTCACTTGTAATTTCCCATTGGAGAGCTTGTCCTCCCTGTCTGTCTTAAATCAGCTGAATGCAGCCAAAGTGACCCAAAACACCTCCGGCTGCTCAGCTAATGAACGTCCATCCATTCGTCTGAGCCCGGAGCCTACTTAGTGGTATTTTGAGGGTCTTGTATCACTGAATACTCTAATAGTGTTTGACTGTTACGAGATAAAGCACTGAATACCTGAACTCTGTGGCACAGACAACTGGAAATGAGTGCCATGAAAGGTATGACGTGTTGAAACATTACTTGACAGAGTAATTACAACGTTTTAATTAAGGCAATAATAAATCATTTATTAAATAACTTAAATAATACACCCAGAATGTTGATTTGAAGCCACCAATCCAGCATCCTAATAAATAACAAACACAAACATATATAAATCACCAAGTGCTGTTTCAGTGTGTTATATTATCAAGTGTGTAAGCCACCTACTAATCCCCCCATTCCCTGGTCCTCTGCCCCCTACACTAACTGGTATATCTGGGATCAGGCTGGGATTAAATGGCGTTTCCAGTTATCTAAATGTAAAGCTCAGTATGCTGTAAGGAGTTAGGAACTTAACAGACTACATGTGTGCAACTGCAAAAGAAAAATACAAAGACAGAAGAAAAGAAGAAGTAGGCCTGACCTTTTTATATGACGCCTCCTAAAAAGAAATGCTTTTAAATACTTGAAGAATATCTGAGTTTGAGCGAGACCTGCTACAGTGGAGTGGCTCAGCGCTACTTCTGGTCAACAGCATTTTGAAATTTAGTCTCATTAATT
>JANRMT010049829.1:22039105-22077203 GCA_026402145.1 Polypterus bichir lapradei | reverse complement strand
CAGACAACAACCTAAAACTCAACATCAGCAAGACCAAAGAACTGGTGGTGGACTTTCAGAGTGCCAAGAAGCTGCTGAGACCAGTCACCATTCAGTGGTGCAGAGCTACAAACACCAGGGGGTTCACATAAACAACAAACTGAACTGGTCTGAAAACGCAGTGGTGCTGGACAAGAAGGGCCAGAGCAGACTGGACTTCCTAAGGAGACTCAGGTCTTTAGATGTGTGCAATAAGCTGCTAGAAATGTTCTACCAGTCCATGGTAGCCAGTGTGGTGTTCTATGCTGTGGTCTGTTTTATGGATCTTTTAGAAGCTGGATATCCTTTCCTACATGTCTAGAACTCCAAATCTCAACGACGAATAAGAGAAATAAAAGTTATAGAAGTGTGGCTTTGTGTAAATTATTACTATTTATGCCAATACACTGTGAGCAAGAGGCGTACGTTAGTGCTTACTGGTGAGGATTGTTAAAAAAGAAAAAAAGTTTCTTTCCTTCAAATTCAGTGCAGAGTCTGACTGAGCTCCTTCACAGACCCCGTGTTCTGGGTTGTAATCTTGCATGTTTGTCTTGCATCTGCATTGATTTTACTTTGGATACTTTGGTTTTTCTGCTAAGTCCACAAACAACAACAACAACAACAATGTATTTCTTGTATTGCCCAAAACCACACAAGGAATACCTCAATGGGCTTTAACAGGCCCTGGTTCTTGACATCCCCCCAAGCCTTGACACTCCAAGAAGACATTTTCAGAAATTAGCAGGTTAGGTACACTGGTGATTCTAAAATGGCTCCTGTGTGAGCAAATGGGCCCTGTGATGGAACTGGTGGTCTGATTTGGATCAAGCAGGGTAGGAAATGTCCTGCTGCACTGACAGACTGAGGAGATCGTTCCTCCTCCACACTATGCGACTCTTCAATTCCACCCGGGGAGGTAAACGCTAACATTATTTAAAGTTATTGTCTGTTTTTACCTGCATTTTTATTACTCTTTAATTTAATATTGTTTTTTGTATCATTATCCTCCTGCTGGATTTTGTGAATTTCCCCTTGGGATTAATAAAGTGTCTATCTATCTATCTAAATGTTCTTATAAACTGAAAAACAAGTATGATATGGTGTGCCACATAAAATAATATCATAATTATAATAGTAGTGGGGAACTGTGGCTATAAAAACACTTTATCTTTTATATAAATGTCTACATGTGGAAGTGTGTGTGTCTGTCTGTCCGGCCTGGAAGTGTGAGGCTACAGCATGAAGCTCAAAGAGCTGGCAATGTGGCCCCAAGTTAACGAGTTGGAAGCAGAAAGGAGTACGAGGCTACAGCATGAAGCTGAAAGAAAGCGACTCCGTCACCAAAGTGAGACCGCCGAGGAAAGAGAAACGAGAGAGAAACTCACTTAGCCACTGATAGACAAGGGGGGCGAGCACGTCCACAAAACGAAATGGTAAACTCTGTAATTCAGTTTTTTACAACACAGGCTTACACAGCTAGTTTTTAAATATTTTAACGGCTGCAGTCAGTGCCATCTTTGCTAAGTGGTAGCAGGTTGGCAGCGCAAGGACTTGACCTTAGCTGAACTGTCTCTCCAGAAGATTCTACAGAGGAGTGAAATGTCTGTGGCAGGTTGCTGTGATACCCAGGAGTTTCTGACACACAAGGATCAAATGCAGCCAAACAGGAGTGACCCCTAATTGTATGTTACCTCATGAGAAGCAGCTGTTTGATTGGGATAACACGAGTCTGCAATACAGTTGTGGACGAGACACTTGCAGAGCTTTGTAGGTGAAATGAACAGGAAGCCAGTGCAATGCTACATGTTCAGCTCAAGGTGCACTCTTATCAAGTGAGACCTCCGAGTCTGCAACATCTGAGCTTCCCAGTGGATAAAGGAAATGGCAAAACATCGGAGTTAAATTTGCACAGAATTTACCAAATATCTTTATATGCTGTGAACACACTTTGCTTTGTGGCTCCAGTGCCCCTTTAACTCTTTGAATGCACACAACTTTGAGTCAGGAATGTGCTGACTGCTTACTAGAAACACTCCTGCTAATGGCGCTGACATTGATACACATTACATTAGAGACTGAGAAAGACAACAAAGACGACTTTTTTGACACCTGCTTTGCACTTCCTGAGTGAATGCGTCCTAAAGTCAGAAGGCCAGTTGTCTTTAAAGGAAAAGGTTAAAAATAAAAACTTAAAAGTGAGCAGGTGTCTGAGAATGAAGCGGGCTGAAGATAAATGTGTTGTTGATTATTTCACGTATTTAAGACTAACTTCATATTTAGGGAAGATTTTCTTGCTCTCTTTTAAAACAATTTGTTGTAAGGTCTTTTTCTAACAATCTCATTTACTTTCAACTTTCTTTCAAAAATAAAGACAATAAAGACCAAACTACTATAAAAAAGTAAAGAAGATAAAAATGACGGCCGTTAAAATGGGTAGGAGGGGACTATGGGAGCAGTAAATTTGCAGAAAATGGCACTTTTACCAAAATAAAAAGATGGCCAAGTCTCAAGCACAGCAATTTGTTTTCTGGCAGAATACACTTAAAGGAACACTTCAACCAAAATTATATTTTTTGTGCATTATTTAACTCATATAAGGGAAAAGTGGCAGGGAAAAAAGGTTAATTTCATGTTGTAATGCAGAACAGATAAAACAGAGTCTGGCAGAATGGATGTCTCCGGAGACCAATGCTGGACAACAGCACACAATATCAAAAAGTCAAATGAAAAAACCTCTTGTGTTAAACAATCCAGGGCAGTTCATCCAGTTGTATGCTTATAATATCCCAAACACGTGTATTTTTTCTAAAATATTGTTAAATAAATCAATTCTGGAAAGGATTAGAAATGAGGACATTAGAGAATAAACTCAGGTTGGACGGTTGGGAGACAAAGTCAGAGAGGCGAGATTGCGTTGGTTTGGACATGTGCAGAGGAGAGATGCTGGGTATATTGGGAGAAGGGTGCTAAGGACAGAGCTGATGGGCAAGAGGAGAAGAGAGGAAGGCCTAAGAGGAGGATGTGGTGAGAGAGGACATGCAGGTGATGTGTGTAACAGAACAAGATGGAGGGGACAGGAATATATGGAAGAAGATGATCTGCTGTGGCGACCACTTACGGGAGCAGCTGAAAGAAGAAGTAGTCACTTTGGAAAACATTCTTATGAATGAAAATGGAATTTGTTGAATTAGGATATATTATTTATTTTTTGTTAAGTTTTGAAAATACCACAAAACCATCTTGTTTTCTAAAGGTCGCCACCATTTTGTGACTTCATCACCACGACACAATAGCTGGCTGTTGGAAGGCATGGCATTGGAAACTGCACTGCGTGAAATCATCTTTGTGACAGTATGCAGCATGTCCTTCATCATCCTAGAACGTGGATCTGCTCTAAAATGTCTTTTTCATGTGATATAACAATGTGTGTTTGGTGTCATTGTCTGCTTGTACCTTTTCATCATTACAGTAAATAATCTAAATGGAGATTAGAAACCTATGACTTACCTGGACAGGACCACCTGACTTGAAGGGCCAATGAAAAGCTAAAAGGGGAGGGGCTGGCCATAACTAAAAGGTGAAGGTGCAGTAGCATAGAGTTGGGGAGCAAAGTGGCAGGAGGATTCAAAATCCCTAGTAGAAAAAGTCATATAATAAAAGAGAGAAAAAATTAAATATGAAGCCCAATCGTGGCAGTCAGGAGAGCTTTGCTAAATGAAGCAACAGAGGGCCTTATTAGTCTCCCCACTGAAGCATGTCTGACTGGACCCCTGCTCTGATTGAAAGAACCTCTGGGTTGAGGCTAACCTTGAGAACAGCAGCTACCATTCCTAGGAGACACTATGGACCAGCTAGCACGCTTGAAACCCACTGCTCTTCACCTCTTAGTGGTCACGCTGACCACTAACTCTAATTTCTATTCTATGTAAACAGAATAATTGACAAGGTAGTCCCATCCTGATCACTGATTATCACATCTATTATCTGACCTGCTGCCCCTCCTGCCCTGATGTGGATTAAACAGGTCTGAGGATGACAATGATTTTTTTAAAGAATATAACCAAAGTGTTCTTTTTTTGTATTCACGAACATTCCACCAAATGAGCTGATTGTCTTCTAAACACTGACTTCGGATATTGTTCTGAGCCCAGCACCATGAATTTTATTTAGATTGTGGTAAAATTCTTAAGACATGAAAGAAATTCAGATATGGCATCATTTTCCAATTGAAACAAACCACTTTGAGCAATTTTTATTCTTCCATTTTTTAATTAGAAGAATGAATAGTGAACTGACAGATCATTGTGTTAGGACAATGGCCGTCTTAATTGTCCACGTGTGATGAAACTTTGAAAGAAAACACATCAAGGTTTGCAAACAAGAAGACCTTTCAGGCCATTAAACTCATTTGGTTAGCTAATAGCTGAACTGTCCCAGGATTTCACTCGGGTATTCCTTAAAATGTGTCTTGAGTGCACAGGCCAGTAATGGTGAACTAACAGAATGATATCAAGTTCAAATTCTGATGAGCATTAAAACGTTCTGTGATGAACAACACACACTGAGCACAATGAGGAGTTTGTGACCATCAGTGACAGGATATTCTTAGTGAACTCTGACCCAGGACATTAAAGAGTTTAAATACAAAAGAAAAATGAGCAAGAAAATAGTCCTTTAAAAATTTATTCAAAAATATCTGATTATGTCAAAACAAAAATATTGACCATATATTTACATAAAGTTTTCTGATAGAAAACAAAAAAAAAAAAACAAAACATATCAACATAAATAAAAAATCAAAAATCATCTTGTTAAAGTCCAAAGAGACCAATGAAGAAATTACCAGCACTTACAATTTTCTTAATTAAAACTTGATTCTATGCTTTGCTAAAAAGAGTGATTTCCTTTTCATGATTATACATTAAAACAAAATATACCAAAGAAAAAAAGTATGAATAGTTTGGCTTAGTTCAACAATTTAAAACATATTTTGAATAAAAATGGATATGTCTGAAATCTTAATGTATATTTTAGAAAAAGTTTTAACTTTCAGTTAGTTTTAACTGTAAAAATGTTCTTATGATAACACATTCAAATAAAAAACACTAATAATAATATTAAGATACAAAAACGAACACAGAAAAAAACAGTCTATGTTAAAAGCATTCCCATTTCCATTACTAGCATCTCCACAAACGAGTTCCTTTAAAACATAACAAATTCAACTGATTTGTGAACAATATAAGTAAGAGCATTTTTAATACTCAAAGATGTTCAGCATTACTTAGTTGTTCTGCTACTGGGGGAAAAAAAATGACCACTAGAGGGCAGACTAAGACCAGAAACGTTTCCCTTAACTGTGACTCTCACTCATTTAGAGCTCTGTTCACACTTTTGGGATTTAACAAATACTCATCAAGAGGACAAATCTGATTTCACAGTAATATAATAGTACTAGAAATGTTAATTTTTAATTGCAGGGTCTCAATTTCAATTACTTAAAGTGCTCCCTGAAGAAAAACATTTTTTTCAAGCCTTTAAAAATAATAAAAAATAACCTCAAGCAGTGATGAAGCTGTTGAACACACAAACACACAGTCATTGCCTTAACTTGGTAAACTTATATAGATAATAGTACAGAATAAATGACAAAGAGTGCATAATCTCACAAATTCTTCTAGAAATGTATGTTTTACTACACCAAAAGATTGAAGCCAAGCTGTACTTTGGTTAGACATAAATATGTACCTGCTGCAATATAACAATAAGGTACTTTGGTAAAACTTTAGATTTATTATGAGCTATTAGTGCATCTATTAGTCTGATACTCTGTGTAAGAAAACTGTAACAAAAGGACTCTTCTGAACTTAATAAAACTTACAAAGAATCGGTCAAGTGATTGTTCATTTCAGCAAAGTGTGGCATATTAAGAGCTGATAAAAGACTTGTAAATATGAGAGCTTCATTTGGTCTTATTAAGTATTAATTAATGGTGTATAAGCTTTGTACTGAAGTATGTAATCCTCTCAGTCAGTATTTCCCACTTAAGTCACTAAAGTGAAGTTATTTGAGTGTGCCATATTACACAGAGATGATTAACAAACAAAGCATTTGTTAAGGGTTTGTTACATTAATAATAATAATACATGTACTACATTTACAGTGACTAATAGAGGTAGTACATGATCTGAAGTGTTTCCAGCATTTATTTTAATCTTTAACTTGTTTTTTTCCTGTTTGAATGAATAGAAGTGGGTGTTATTGAAGAAGTTTGTGTATGTGATCAAATACTTTAGTTTACATGATTTTAATATGAAATATCGAGAAAAATATATTTTTAAGTTCATTAAACTGGATGATACCCTAGTTAAAATTGCATTAATCTTTCCTGCAGATTATTTGGTTAGCTATACTTTTATAAAAACTATACTTTTTTGAAAAATGCCCTGAATTGTAGGAAATATACACCTCCTATACTGTAACAGTACACTGATGTGGCTTTGTGGTTTTATCTGTTATACACTACTTGAAACGGTTTGACTTTTACAAATATAACTGAACAATAGGACCACTCTTCCAACTGGATTATTATACAATGAATAAAATAAAAGAAGAAGAATTCCACTACGGACTGTGTGGACCAGATAATAGACTTCTACAAAGTAATACAAGTTAAGGTCACTCAGTGCTAAAGTGTCAAGATGTAAGGCTCTTTGTGCAAAGACGAATATACTGTATAAAGAGTCTAATTAACTATACACAACTTAAATACAGTATTCAAATTAAGAGTATTATTAACCTTCAATTGATTATTATACTTTACATTAACATTCAGTTAATTAAAGTCCTGTTAATTCTCTTAAATGAGTTTTAAGCATATTGGACAGAATGGTTTCATTTAAAATTTCAATTTAGAAAAACATACATTTTCCAGAATAGCAAAGTGTTTGAGATGCTGATATGATCAGAAATTTAAAAAAATACAGCAAAGGCATAATATATACTGAGTGAATAGCTCATATATGTACACTGAGATAAAGATAGATATATTTACAAATGTTATGTGAGCAGATATTTAAGAGCTTTTGACTTTTGAGATAGAGACAGCAATATTTGAATTAAAACATAATATATTTCACGTTGAAGTCATTTCACAATCATGGTACGTATTAATTTGCCACATAAAATTGTGTTCAAAAGTGAAGTTTTTTTTGTTTTTATGTTTTAATAATACCTTTCGTGTTCTTGAAGCTTACAATACGGCTAGAGGGTAAACAACAACAACATTTATTTCTATAGCACATTTTCATACAAATGATGGAGCTCAAAGTGCTTTACATGATGAAGAAACAGAAAAAAGACAAAATAGATAAGATTTAAAATAAGTGAACACTAATTAACATAGAATAAAAGTAAGGTCCAATGGCCAGGGAGGACAGAAAAAACAAAAAACTCCTCCAGACGGCTGGAGAAAATAAAATAAAATAAAATCTGCAGGGGGCCACAAGACCACCCAGCCAGCCCCCTCTAGGCATTCTACCTCACATCAATGACCTCCCAATCAGTCCTCGTGGTATTCAGGGTTCACATGGAAGAACTTGATGATGATGGTCATGTGGACTTCTGGCCTTTAATCCATCAATTTAGGATTCAAGTCCACAGATGAATGAAAAAAACTTAAAATGTACTAAATACGACTACTTTGAAGCAGCAAATGTATCAATCTAAGAAAATATGCCTTTGGTGTTTATGAGGCATTCTTGTGAAAACAAAAGGAAGCTAGAAATGATTATTTTATCACAGATTCTTGGTCCTATTTTTCTTGAGGTCAGAATACATTTCATTTTCGCTTGTCGCTCATAGCCGTCGTCGTGGGTGGAGTTATGACAAGCCCCGCCCAAGAATCCCCCAACGCCCCCCCATTTCACCAAGCCGTATTCTCCTTATTAGTTTACCTTTTGTTTCTGAACACAACGCTAGAAGACAATTTTATGTGGCATATTAATATATACAATGATTGTGAAGAAATAACTTGAAAAATATTGAACTTATATGTTAAAGAGAATCTTTGTTCAGACTGTTTTGTTTTTTTTTTTTCTTCAATCACTAACATTAACATATAGAAAACAAAACAAAATCTTTTCTTTTAAAAAAAAAAGAGCACATTCACAGACCGGTGAAGAATCAAACTGTCACTTAATTACGTCACAGGTCACACTAAGAGCTCTGCTGTGTATGGAGGTCCAGCGAGGCAGGAGTTTTCTTCAAGTAAAGTATCCAAGAGTAGAACATCAGGGCTGCAGCACGTTACATTGAACATCTACATGGAGGGGAAAAAAAGTCAAATAAAACACAGCAATAGGAAACCTAAGAAATATAAAAAGGAAGAAAATGGAAAGTCTTCGCACAATGGAAGTTTTTTGAAGAAAATATCATATAAAAATGATATTAATGAAAGATAATTAAATGATATAATATTATGGGATCACTCTGTTCTAATTTGAAGATATAATAATAACCAAGCTAAGAATTCATTAGAAAAACTAATAGTGGAGACTAAAGAGTTACCCCAACTCACTACGGGTATTTTCAGAACTGACCGTGAATACGCGAGATCAACTAATCAGGTAGTCCATAGAGAAAGGTCAGCTCTACAATCAGAACTCAATCATATGACAACAGCAGAAACTGAACAACTTATTTTCAAGTCTCGTCATCATTATTATGAACATGGAGACAAAGCCAGTAAGATTTTAGCTCAACAAACCCATAAAGAGGAAGTTCTCAATGCAGTAACAGAGATTTTCTAACAATGCAAATGGACATAAAATAAGGGAGCAGAAAGCAATTACTAACATAAGGAAGTCCTTAAAATTTCTCTCGGTGTAAAGAAATCAAGGCTCAAGGCTCAAGCTACTGTTTTGATAAAATACAAATAGCACAGCTCAATCCTTTCAGTACAGAAGAGCTTGATAAACCTCAGAGTCTTTCAGAGCTTCAGAACTCCACAAACTCATAGTAGAGAGAAAAACTGATGTCTTCCAAGATGAATTTTACAAGATGTTTTCAACTGAGTTAGCCTCTTTAATGTTAGCTGTGTTTACAGAAGCGAGAGAAAATAAAATTCAACCCAAGACACCGTGTTAAGCCTCAAGTACTTAAATAAGGACTTTATACAATGTGCATCATAAACAATAACTTTATTGCTGAAGAAGGATGTTAAGATTCTAGCAAACATCTTAACTGTAAGAATTGAGAAAGTGCTCCTTTCAGCAATATCCCAATAGCGAGCTGGATTTATTAAACACAGACACTCGAGTCTCCAACCTTCAAAGTTTTTTTTTTAGTCTAATATACTCACTTTCAAAATCAGACTTTCCACAATTCTTACACTTCTTGGATTCTGAAAATAACAAACAAACATTCGAGTCTATCAGATGTTATTTATTAAGCATACTGCACAAATCTGGGTTTGGCCCCAGTGTATCTGCATGGACTAAATTACTTTATGCTACTCCAGACGCCTCAGTGTGTATTAACAATATGAACTTGGATTATTTTGAGTTTGAATGCAAAACAACAGAATGGTTTCCTTCATCACCAATGATCTTCACGTCTGTTATTGAACCATTAGCTATTCATCTCCAGAATAGAAGATAAAGACTTATTAGAGAAGGGCAAACCAGAAAACAACCCTTTATGCCTTTAAGTCTTGATGGGACCTTGTGATTCTTTTCACATTCTCTAGTACTGCATTTCATTTTATATCTATATTTAAGTTACAGAGAGTATGCATTTTTATATTTACATTGTTATGCTAAATATCCCACTGTGGACATCCATCCATCCCTCTTTTTTGTATATTATGATACCAGACTTACTAATTTTTAATGTAAAATTGCCAGCCCCCTACGGATGTCTGCTGCTGTATGTGACAACTATCATTGAAGTGTATCTTGTGTCACAATGTGTGGAAAGATCATTCTGTTAAAGCTATATAGAGGTGGTAGGTATGACGGGCAGTTTGATGACGTATATGATAGCTGCTGAGTGTTAAACAAGATGTGGTATAGTGGGTCCACAGCTCAGATTGAAAAGGCCAGTTTTTAAATAGATAATTGCTGCACTTGTGTCTTAAAGAGGGGGCATGGTAGTGTGGCTGGAGCGGTTCCCGGGCGCTTTGTGATGTGGATGGTCCTCGCTTATGTGCACAGGTGAGGAATCGTCTGCATCTGTAATTGATGCCGGGAGCTGCTAATCGCCACACCTGAACCACGTCCCCATTATATATAGTAGAAGTATGAGTGCAGAGAGGGGAAAGAAAAGAAACGATAAAGTGAACAGAGGTTAAGGGAAAAGAAGGCAGCTGGGCAGTGAGCCCTAGTGGGGTGTTTGGCCGGCAACCGGAGGCAGTTGATAGTGGTCACTCTCATTGAGCGTTAGTGAGGAGTGGGAGTGACTGGAAGGAGGATGACTCACCGCATATGGCTGCGGGAGTCTCGGACTTGGGAAGTGAAAGTCCCAGTGTGAGCGCCCTGGTCGCTGGGGAGCCCAAGTCACGGTCTGGTGTAGCCCAAAGGAGCCAGGTATTGGAAAGGCGAACAGACCAGCAGATGGCAGAGAAGGTCAGCTGCAGGTAGGATGGGAGAAGCAGAGGAGTCGCCAGTAGAAAGAACGCACCGGGCTTTGTTTTTAAAAGGACTGCTTCCAGCCATTGTTTTAGTCCCGTTTTTAATTGGATTTATTTCTTGGATTTTAACCTCCACATTTTTCACTTGTTTTTAATAGATTATTTATTTTCTGAACTTTAAGCACAGCACTATTTATTTGGACACTGTTTTTGTGTTTGTTTGAAATAAAAGCACTTTGCACATTTTGTACCATCCCCTTGCTTTGTTGTTGATGTCTTCACTGTCCGGCTCATCCAGTTACATTACCGACGGTGTCGGGTTCAAGAGCTTCCAAACTGGACTAAAACCTGCATCGTCACACAAGACAGCTTTACTTCAGTACCACTTGGTCTTTTCTCCACCCAGCACCTGTCACCACCCGAGTGTTTGAGAAATGCAGTGTAACATGCTTTGGAACGTTGGTTAATGTACAGTAAATGAGCTCATCTTCACTGTTCAATGTTGCATAATGTAAGGTACTAACACTATCCACAAAGTCGAACACCACAATGTGCTTTGTGTGCAGCTTCAACAAATACAAATTGCAATCTTTTAACTTCATTACTATGCCTGTGATTGTGGAATATCCAAATTTATTATTCATCATATTGAGTCAAGTCATAAAGAGCTCCACAATCTAATAATTTCAATATTTTTAAAAAGGTGAGTTGTTATGACCACTTGGGATGTTCATACTAAAGTACTAAAAAAGAAGGAAATTGGGGCAGGAGATAAATCTTTAGGAACAATGTAGAAGAAAAGTTGAGGAAAAACAATAAAGTATGAGCTCTTAGCAGAAGGACAGAGAAACAATTATAAAAGTCAATAAGCAAAACACAACACAAAGTGCAAAAAATTGGTTTTCTTAAAAATTTTCCCTCAGATAATGAAGCGAATTCACATAATTTTAGTTTTTTTAAACGAAAACGTACCACAGCAATCCTTTAAATAGTTGCTCAAAATAACAATGTCTCATGGATCACCACTTAGGGGTTAGTATCTTTTGATTTACACAATTTGCCTATCCTGAGTGTGTACAGGTATTCACCTTCCAAAGTCAATACTTTGCAGAGCCCCCTTTTGCTGCAATTCCAACTGCAAGTCTCTCAGCGAATGTCTCTATTAGTTCAGCAGATCATTCTTTGGGATTTTTGGTCGTTTCTCAAGGCAAAGCTGCTTCAACTCCTTCAACTTATAAGGGTTTTGTTGGTGTACAGTCATCTTCAAGTCATGACAAAGACTCTCAGCTGGACTGAGGTCTGGGCTTTGAGAAGGCCAATCCAAGACATTTCAATGTTTCCCTTTAAATCACTCCAGTGTGACTTTAGCAGTACGTTTAGGGTTGTTATCCTGCTGGAAGGTGAATCTTTGTCCAAGTTTTAGATCTCTGGAAACTGATTTTCCTCAAGAATTACCCTGCATTTAGTGCCATCTATCTTTCCTTCAATCCAGACCAGTTTTCCTGTTCCTGCTGATATAACACATCCCCACAGCATGAGGCGGCCACCACCATGCTTCACTGTGGAAATGGTGTTCTCAGGGTGATGGGAAGTGTTGGGTTTCGGCGTAACTCATGATAGACACACAGTTCAATTTTAGTCTCCTCTGACCAGAGGACCTTCTTCCATGTGTCTGGGGACTCCACTACATGCTGTTGGGAAAACTGCAAATGTGTTTTCTTTTTTTTTTTTTTCTTCTTTAAGAAAACACTTTTCTCTTATTACTCTTCAATAAAGCCTCGCTCTGTGGAGTGTATGGCTTAAAATGGTTCAAAGGACAGAAACTCCCATCTCTATTGTGGATCTTTGTACGAGTTATCCTTTGTTGCATCTCTGATTAATTTTCTATTTGCCGGGTCTGAGATTTTGGTGGGCAGCCTTCTCTTGTTAGGTTTGTAGTGGTGCCATATTATTTCCATTTTGTTATAATGGATTTAATGCTGCTCCACTGGATATTCAAAGTTTGTGATATTTTTGTTATAACCCATCCCTTATCTATACTTCTCCACAACTTTGTCTCTGACCTGTCTGGAGGGCTCTTTGGTCTTCAAGGTACTTTTAGTGGTGCTGCAGAGTCGTGACACTTTCAGAACAGGTCTATTGATACAGACATCATGTGACACTTTGATTGCACACAGGTGGATCCTAAACAACTAACTATTTTGGAAGTTAATTGGTGGGACCAGATCTTATTTAGAGGATTTATAGCAAAGGGGATGAATTCATATGCACTCAGAAATTTTTAGTTTTTACTACGCACACAGGGTATGTTATTTTCATTAAACTTCAACAATTTGGACTATATTGTTAAGTGCATCACATAAAATCCAAATGAAAATCCACTTTAATTCCAGATAGTAATGTGACAAAACAGGACAAATTCCGAGTTGAATGCAAACTTTTGCAAGGCACTGTAACTTTTATAATACCCTTTTTATGTTTAACAACCAAAAAAATGAAATACCCAGAACTATCCAATTCATTTAACAGCAGTAGGTTCTCATTACAAACCCTATAAACACTTCCTTACCATTCAGCGTCTGAGATTCTCCACCTTCCTCAATCTGTTCACTTGTTAAATGATGTTTAGCTGTGAAATAATAATAATAACTGAAGCTTTATTACTATTTACAAGGCATTTATATCTTCTTCATTGAAGAAAAAAAGTGCAAAGCATCTGCATAGATAGAGTGGAAAAAAAACAAACAAACAGCTTCATTGACATTGCCAAGCAGCGGTATGTTGGCCGAAGCACAGCTTCAAAAATGTGTAATGGCATGGCCAGTCAGTGCCCTGAACACAGAAACTCTGTGTGCACAATGAAATATTGTTTTTACCTGTTGCTAGTTTGTGACCATTTAATGTCTTTTGTTTGTGGCTATCACATCAGCTCAGTTTGCATTTTAACTGTAATAATCAGTCCTGCATAGCTGACAGATGCTTTCTTAGGCTTCAGGGACACTAAAGACCACTGTAACACCATAAACCTCACAAAACTAATTCAGTTGTTCTGTCCCCATGTTCAGGGGAGTCTCACAAATTTACCAAACTCACTAAAAAAGCGAACTCTACAGGGTTTCCTCATCACTACTTACAAATGCTAAACCAATAAAATAAATGTCATTATTGCAATGAAATGCTAGAACTCAGTAGGTTTTGAACAAAACTTCAAGGGAATTTCCAGAAAATTATTTCCATTTTTTACATGAACTGATTCAATAAATTTCCCTCTAAAAAAATAAAAGTGCTAAAAATTAAAAGGTCTACATTTTTTTCTCAGTTTATAATATGGTAAATACTTTTGATCTACAATCAATTATTGTCCTCTGCCATGGACATACGCACAAAATTGCACTCTATATTCAGGGGGAGCAGCCCTGGACGGTGCAATACCTCCCCCTGGACGTTAGATGGCCGCCCCCCTGGGTTGGAGCGGTGCCTCGGTTTCCCGCAGGGCTTAATGGAAATTGGAGTTGGGTGTAGCCCTTTGGGTCCCGCAGGCACCGCCAGGGGGTGCTGCAGCTGGGACTCTTGAGCCCGTATGGGCAACGTATTCACCACACCCGGAAGTGCAGGCAGAACTCGGCGATCAACCACCTGGAGCACTTCTGGGTGGACTATAAAAAGGCCCAGCAACCACCACTCAAGGAGCCAGAATCGGGAGGAGGAGGACAAGGTTGCCTGGAAGAAGTGGAGGAGGAAGAAAAGAGTGCTTTATTTGTGTATTTTATTTGGTGTTTGTGCTTGGGACTGTGTACTGCCTGTGGGACGCGGGGAAGATGTGCGTCCACAGGTGAAGAAAAAATAAATCTTTTTGTTTATTTTACGTGTGCCTCCGTGTCCAGTCTGTGTCGGGCCGGGCGACTATATAGTACCTTTTCACAATATATATATAATTTATAAGTATAAATATATAAAGTAAGTGGAATTTAATTGTTTGTTCTTAAAGTATATTGTTGATGTGTTTAAGTTCGTAATTTGGATATATGTCATATTTCAGAACATTTTCTGAAATATAGAAACTAAAGCATGGTTGAACAGACGCTATTTGGAGTTTCACCCATATTGTTTGCATTGGAATTACAGTTTTCTCATGTATAATATATCTATATGTTAAAAATAATTTACTTATTTAAGTTAAATAAATACTTTATTGTATTAACGTTCTAGCAATTGGTGTTATCCTGAATGTAGTACAACATCTAGTGGATAAATAAAGTACCCTGTTAATAACAATTGCTAAAAGTGAGAAAAGAAACCATGATAGCCAATTTATGTTTATTATTATTAATTTTAGACCATACCTTCACATTTGTGTAACTTTGGAAGGAATTAATAAACAGATTTTGAACATCTTCATCTCTGACCTAATGTGCGTAGTGGTTGTAATTTAATCCTGAACCAGCTTAATTCTTCACTGCATATCCGTTTTAAAATTTATCTTTATTTTAAAATATATATATTTTTAAACATTATTACCATGTTATAAATATTATTTCTGAATGAAGCATGCCTTACATCCTCTGTTAATTTCTATGAAGTACTAGCCGATTACCCAGTGGCTTCGCTCACTGAGTGCAAGGGAAAAAAGTAAAATGTAGTATATAAATTATTAAACAGTAAAACATTAACATGTAAGAAGTAAAGATACATTGAGCAGTACTGGAGTGCTTTTGAGTAAACTACATTTTAAAGGCGCTATAACACAACAGGTAAGTAGCCCTAGCAGCAGCTTAAATGCATTTGGATCATCTCTCGGTAGCAGATCCCTTGTGAAAGGCGCTACATGACAGCTGTGGTATAGAAAGTACATTTTCTATGCGACCCTGCAAATTTCTGCCTGACAACCTTGCACTACGTGCCTGTGATTTAAGAGAAAAATTATTCTGAGAAATGTGGACGCTGCCCTTCCGTGCTTAACAGGCAGAAGGTCCAAACAATTCCCAAGTTCAAAACTTAACATGAAGAGGTCGGTGCATCTTCTTAAAAGAATTTATCCCAAAAGCAACCTTGAATGTTGCCGGGTTTTAGTGACCTGAACTTAAGGGACAGTAAGTAGTCATGAAGCGCAATTTACAAAGACAGTCCTGCTTCGATGGCACCGATTACACTCATTCGCTAAGATTTCCACTCTCCCAGGAGCCGACGGGGCACCTGAAGTGTCACAAACAGTGCGAGAAGAGAGGATGCTGCCCGAAACTGCGAAGCTCTCGACACGGCAGAGCAGCTTGACATTCCGTGCCTCTGAGCGTCCATTTTGTTCTCACGACCCCTCGCCGCTGAAGGTGGTGTCATCTTCACATTGTTTACAGCTTGGCGCAGTTAAAAAGCAGAAAGACACAAAGCTGTTTTCCTCATCTCTTCAACTATCAAGTACTGCCAATTAAAAAAAAGTTATAATATGGCAGTTTCCGTGACAGTCACATGGACAGATAAATAAAATTTCTCTGTCAGAACACACCTGGCGGCGGACGACTCAGTGCTGGAGTCCAGAGAGGAGGGCTGGGAGAGGGCGATGCGGGGCGCACCTCTATGGGATAGATCAGCTCATTTGTGTTTACTTCTTTTCAATATCAGTAAAGTAACTCTCTCACAAATAATAACAATTCATAAAGATGACATAAAAATGGTGTCCACAAACGAAGTGATTAGTTTCTGTATTATGTTCTGTGGTCATACGTAATTTCTGTTTCAAACGCTAAAAGAATTTTATATATATAGATGGTGTGACCCAGAGACCTTTGAGCTGTTATCAGTGTCAAATAATAAAACACAGAATGTCAGGTAATTCCAGTATTCCGCTAGCAGCCAGTTTTGTTTGATCTGACCACCACCAGCCATGTATGTTCCTGGGACTAACCATACAATTTCTAATATTCTTGTTTCTTGCTTTATATACTGTATGTAATCATGTTCATTAGTTTCTTACAGTCTGATTGGGAACATTTATGCTCTTTCTTTAGTGGCTTTGTTTTGTGCAATAATCATGTTTTATGAAGAATGGGACCTCATCTGTATTACACCACAAACTAAGCACAAGTATTTATTTACAGAATTGAAAAGTCGTTTGAAGCAAAAAGGAATTTGCTCCTTTGTCTTCTAGGGTTTAAGCATGCAAATAATCAGTTTTATATTTGATATACTGGTTAAGAGAGCAAATGGAAATGTGGCACAATACAAATTGCTATTTTTTTTAATTTTGAAGGGGGTGTCATTTAAAAAAGAAGTATTCTGAAATAATAAACACTATTAGAATAAAGCCCACAGTTTTCCAAATTTGTTGTACATATTGTATCAAAACCCCACCTTATTAATCCACTCCCCCTTCCTCATTTGCTATATATTGCCTTTGACTCCTGTATGTCTAATTATTTTCCTCTGATGATGACTCCTGGTTGGGGTTGAAAGCTTAAGAATAAAAACTATTTTAAGATATGTGACTCCTTCTCCCTTTGTGGATTTCTAGCTACAAAGATGCAAACCGTATCACAGACTTTCACTTCTATACTGTATTTATACATTTATTTTATACATTGTTTTTGTACACATATTTTTTGAGGGCATAGAACATTTCTTGAGTCCGCTCTATGAACCAGCAAAATATTTTAGATTATTCAGATCAACTATTCTTTAAGGGGCATTGTTTAATAAAACATAGCATTTCCCAAATTGGCTTCCTGCATCACCACGTAATCTATCTGGTTTTAATCTGAGCCTATAAACATCAGTACAGTTAAGCAAGAACCATGTTTTGGAAATGTAAAAAATTGCTGTCATTTATGAAAATTGGTATAAATAAGTTAAAAGAACAATGTCTCTCCTAAAATCAAAAAAAAAAAAAAAACAGTTGTTCATAAATAAAAGTGTGAAAATAACATGTAAAGGACAAGTTAAACATTCACAGAAAAGATTTCTGAATATAAATCAGGACATAAATACATACCTTTCATACAAAGATTTGCCCTGTGATACAATATGTACAAAGCTATCATCAGTATCAGTATAATTGATAAAACTATGTTTCCAATTCCAGCCAAGCTGAGGGAGTTACCTGTGCAAAAAGAAAAAGACTGAATTACAATAGTGAAACACAAATACAACACCACACCAATTTCCAGGGAGCAGAATTTGACTCATAATTTTCTACTACCTGAAGGTAACTATTTCAACACAAATCATTAGCATAACTAGTTGAGTGTTATGCTCTTTGACTATTCTATACATTTTTTACAGTGAATATGTCTGTTTGCTCTGTTATAATACCCAAGTGTGATTAGTAACTTTGATATACTGTACATGTTTCTATATTCAAATAAATTTTTTCATATTGCACTTTTTCACTACAATTCTAATCCACTTAATATCACTAGCGTACTGAGTAAATACATCTTGTGATGCTTCTGATGAACTCTTTAGTGATATTCCTGGTTTCTTCAAGTGTTCCGCATCTTTCAGCATCATACACTTTCATCCAGGTGACCCAGCTGAGACTGATCAGACCTCTGCTTGTGACCAATGAGCAAACAGACTATTTCAGACTCATAGCTCTTCTCTCTTGAATCACATTCATCTAGAGGCGATCTCAGTCTCAATCGTGGCATTGCTGATGGCTCTTGTCTTCCTCTCTCCCTCACCACTCAAGACCTAAGAGCTCTGTCCAAGGATCTGCGTGTGAAGCCCCTGCATCTTACGTCTACTGGCAGGCACCTTGTTCTCCAACCACCTTGTCTTCAGTTGATGACCAGCTGACCAAATACACTTGGTGAGGTTTTTCTCTTAAAAACCTCATCCATACAATTTCCCATGAGACCATCAGCTCAAATCTGTTTGTTGTCTTCAGAGGTGAAGTCAATAAACTGCTGGAACATCAGCCATGTCTCCAGGTCCATTATCAGCTGCCAATCCCTTACACAGGACAAGATTCCTACAAATCTCTTGCCTAGGAGGTTCAGCTACTCACCAGCTCTAATGAAGCCGATTTCCTGTTTACCAATGGAAAGACCTGTTTGGTCCAGTTAACCTCCTCACAGATGGCTTTCTTACATTTTTAAATGTTGACCGTAGCACCATTAGTATCTTCCCTCTCAAAGTGCCTTTGTACAATTATTGAAATTATGCTTCAAGGGTCCATATTTGCTGTGGTGGGCTGGCGCCCTGCCCGGGGTTTGTTTCTGCCTTGCGCCCTGTGTTGGCTGGTATTGGCTCCAGCAGACCCCTGTGACCCTGTAGGTAGGATATAGTGGGTTGGATAATGGATGGATGGATGGGTCCATATTTGTAGCATAGTGGGCAAGCTGTTGTACCTACTTTACCCCATAAATAATAATGTTAGATGGACTGGGGTGCATATCATACACTGCCCGGATAAGGAATTGAATCTATTGAGGTTCAGCTCACCATATCTCCACCCAGGTCAACTTCTTCTCCAGAGCCCTGTCCCATCTTTTCTATGCCCGTGATGTTTCATTGCTACCATTCTACAGGACCTTTCTTCTTCCATTGCTGTCCTCACTCAAACATTAAAGAAATATATTTTTACTAAAAAAGCGCAGACATGGAAGCTATGACAGCTACACCGTATCATAAGTTGTGCCAGAGACCACTATCTAGTCATTCTCAAAGCAGTTACTATCAAATATGAAATAGATTGTGAAATAGTACAATCATAAGGGCACTACTCTCAAAATAATGTTCCCTCACAAATATATATATATATCTGTTACCCATTTCAAAAGGCATTAATAAAAAAGTATTTAAATACTGTACATACGTCTCTTCTTTAAGAGCGCTCAGAAAATGCACAGATTTGCCCAAGCCTGCTTTCTTGAGAGTACAGTGAAAATAAAATAAAATTTAAAAAATTATGCATTAGTAAAGCAACTATACCATTTTTCTCAAACCGAGTACGAGTACCGATACTTGTTTTTTTAGTATTTGACAGTACCGATACCATTGAAGTGAAAGATTAGTATTTGTTTATGTCTGTCAACTGTCAACTTCACATATAACACTAATAATTTGAAATAAAATAATTTAAAATTAAACAAATACCTCAAAATAGTGTACATTACATAGCTTAGATTACAACACCTTTTTTAAAATGGCTCAAATTTTACAGAAAAAATAATCGGGAATGGTCTCCCCTCGACTTTCTCGTATTGTCAGATATGGGGATGGATATTTGAGGAGTAAACTGCAAGACCATGATTATATTTTTATATTATGTACATTAAAGAACCATCAACAACGAATAAAATTTATAATACTGTATATTGAATAATTATTATTAAAGTAAAGTTGAATAAATCGGACTCTGTAGCTGCGTGAATAAAAAAAAAAATTGAGTATGTGTTCAGATAAAGTATCATTTCCGCTTGATGGATTTGGCCCAAAAGTTAATACAGATCTACAAATTTGGTGTAACAAGCACATGTCAAATTTTATCCATCTATCTTGTTGTGTTTTTGAGTTATCTTGTTTATACACACACACACACACACACACACACACACACACACACACACACACACACACACACACACACACAGACAGAATTCCAAAAACTGTATTTACAGACTCCGGGAGGTCTAAAACATCAAGATTCATCAAAATCTCATGGCTCAATTTTTTTATGCTTACTATACTTTCTCTACATTTCATATGCAAGAAAGTAAAAAAGTCAAAAATCACATGCAATTAATTTATATAAACTAAACTAACATTGTTTCAAGTCTTTCAACATGGGAAGCAATAGTACAACGCAGGAATTTCTCTTACTGGAATGGTAGCGCAGTGGTGTACAGGTATACTGGTCAAAAATCATTGGGGAACACCTGCTGCTGGATACTGTACAACTATTTTGGGAAAGTAAGCAGCAGATTCCATTTGATAAACAGAAGCTTCTCTGTATGTTCAGCTGTAAGCTTGTTTCTGATTTCATTAATAATATGTAACAGTGCAGTAAATAACTTCTCACTCTCTTCCTACTACTGCAAGGAGCTGAAAGATATTTCCTTGACCTGTGAGACAAACTGAAGAACCAAACTTTACTAATGGCGCTTTTCCACTGCATAGTACGGCACAGCACGGTTCAGTACAGCTCACCTTGGTTCGGCTCAGTTCGGCTCGGTTTGCGTTTCGACTGCAGTTTAGTACCGCTTTAGAGTGGGCAGGATTATTCAAGTGTCGTTATAGTTGCGCCGCCTCTACTGCCGTGACATCATCGTAAACGCGCCACAAACAAACACACAACAATGGAGCATATCGACGGAATGGTGTTCTTCATTCTCGGCATGTGGATGTTTTTAACAGCAAGACGAAGGAGTTTGTTTCAAAAGAGGCTGATGGCAGCCAAAGAAAACACAGCTAAAAAAACAAGAGAGTTTTGGAACTTTTACAACAACACGCAGACAACGACAACAGTTTAGCTCGACGACACGCAAGGGTAAGCATCTAAAAAAAGCACATCACTAGCTAACTTTTATCACTGTTGCAAAGCATAAAATGAACTTAACTGCCAGTGTAACATTAAAATGCTTCGCTGGCTATGCTAAAAATCTAGCGGGTCTGTTGTGTCTCGTGTCGCAAGTTCAATGACGCAGTAATGACGATTTTCTCCGGCCAATCAGTGACCAGCAGAGTTTACACGTCACGTTTTGGTAACAGTTCGGCACGCTTGGAACCTCGGCTGAGGTGGTACTAAAAAAAGGACCAGGTACCAGGTACTGTTCCCAGTGGAAAACCCCCCAAAAGTGAGCTGAACTGAACCGTGTCGTGCCGTACTATGCAGTGGAAAAGCGCCATAACTGACCAGGACTGAAGTGGTTTATTTGAATGACAAACTGTGCTATCTCCCAGGTATGTTTCCAGCTGTGCGGCAGCAGTCTATTTGAACACAGCTCATTGATGATGCTGCATGTTCATCTATGATCCCATGAAACATACACTTCAAACTACTACTCAGCTGGTACTTCCACTGACTTTTGGCAGGTGGTGGTGTCTAACCCTGTCCAGCTGCCTCTGGGCTACACAGTTCCAGAAGCTCCAGCAACACCATCTCTTTGGCCTCCTTGAAAAGAACCAATCCTTATGTATAAAACAGGAAACTTTTTTTTATGTCCCCTCAGACAATTTTTGATATTTAAAGATATTTTATGTAATTAAAAAGATTGCTACAAAATGCTACATTATTTATTTTAAGAAATGTTGGCAATTAACGGTTTTATTTTAATTAGCCACCCTAGAGTAGTAATTAATAATGAATATTTAAAATTTATTTACGCATAGTTAAGTTCAGGATGCAAATTTGTGAAAATCTATTGCTAACACATGCAATTTCAAAAGAATATTTACTCGTTTATCTGAGTGAGAAAGAGATATTCCATTGAACAAGTTTTTAATAAGGAGTATATGGAACATTAAAATAATGAATTGGGATAGAAATACAGCATGTGATCTTTCTTAGACAAAAGCAAACATAACATTGCTCCAGTAAAATAAATAATTTGAATTCAAAGTTATCAATATTGACCCAGACACACAAAACCGATAAAACCAACATGTAAGTTTTATGTTCGGTGCTTGTTTGCTGTGTTACAGTAAACGGAAAAACTCGACATGAATAATGTTTCACATTAAGAAACAATAATGAAGCACAGCACAGATTTCTATTCCACTGCGTTCTGTCAGAAAACAGATACATCGGTACACCTGTGTTGTGGGCAAGACTTGGAATTTTTGTACTTGGGTTCTAACGCATTCAGGATGGGCCAAAATCGCACGTTATCAACAACCAACAGCGATTGGTCATCAGAAACAATATACTGAGCAAGCGGTTCTGTTATCTTCACTGGCCGCGAGTTACTGCTTTGGCATTTTTTCTCTCCTTGCTAGAATCTGCCGCAACATTGCCTCTGGCAATACACAGCATTAGCCAATTTCACCATGCTTATTCTTATGTTTACTTTCACAGTGTGCAAGTCGCTAGGCTTTGGTTTTCATTGTTAATTATAAGACTAGGGGGCTCTGCCCCCTGCTCGCTTCGCTCGCCCTTCTCCATGTTTGGTTTACCGTATATACAATTTAAAGAGATTGTTATTTTCATGGGAATTGTTACATATGCAATGTTTTCACTTTTACTTTAAAAACCTTTGTAAAAACAATACTTGTCCTTAATTTCTGGCCCCGGGCGTGGTTACGTCTCTTTCTCGCAGGACGTATAACGCTGCTCGCGTTGTGAAGTGGGGACAGCTGAACGCACGCTAAGGAGATGCCATTGGATCATCTGCTGTGTATCTGCTGCTGGCGAGCTGTATGTTCTGCTTGTCGCATGTCATTGTTTTAAGAGCTGGGAGCACATGATGCGTGTCTGCCAAAAGCAATCAAACAGCTGCTAGGTTAGATGTCCATGGACTTGTTTTAAATGATGGCTCACTGTCTTGTCTCACGTGATGTTGTAAAAACAATACTTGTCCTTAATTTCTGGCCCCGGGCGTGGTTACATCTCTTTCTCGCAGTACGTATAACGCTGCTCGCGTTGTGAAGTGGGGGCAGCTGCTGTTGCGCTGCCCGTCGATCATTTTAAAGACTGTAGAAACGCTGTCCTTTTTACCACTTCGTGCCTCTGCTGCTCGCGTTGTGATCGCTTCTCCGTGATCATAAATATACACCTGACCGAATTGTGTTTTCTTTCAAACTAAACTTGTTGTTGCTTTAACTGTTGCGGGACCACAGATTATCATAGCGTTTGGTCCATTATTGTGTAAATCCACGTTTTGTGCATTGAATGATGCAAAGGCAAAAAAACTTTGTTTTCTGCTCTTTGCCTTTTATTTCTGACCTCGCTTTGTCCTGCTATTTTTTCAATTACAGCTGTTCCTGATGATTCATTTCCTTTTGTTTGCGCTAATGCAATCTTTACTATCTTTTTTTTGATACTGTAGCGACTGACGTAATAAAGTATCACAAAAGTTTTACTTGAACAATCGCCAACTTCGTAACCCCAAACACAACTTTCTAGCACCTTTTCCAACCCCTCATCCCCCGGGTCTTGCCCCCCCACCTTCCCGCATCAATCAATACCTCACTATCAACAACAACAACATTTATTTATATAGCACATTATCATACAAATAATGTAGCTCAAAGTGCTTTACATGATGAAGAAAAGATAAATAAAAGACAAAGTAAGAATTAGAATAAGACAACACTAATTAGCATAGAATAAGAGTAAGGTCCAATGGCCAGGGAGGACAAAAAAAACTCCAGATGGCTGGAGAGAAAAAAATAAAATCTGCATGGGTTCCAGGCCACAAGACCGCCCAGCCTCCCAGTCTTCCATGCTGTACTCCACCCTCCCTCAATCAGACCTAACAGTCACTTAAAAAAAAAAAAAAGGCTTCAACCTGGCTGGGACGCTACAATACAGTGCATCTGGAAAGTATTCACAGCGCATCACTTTTTCCACATTTTATGTTACAGCCTTATTCCAAAATGGATTAAATTCATTTTTTTCCTCAGAATTCTACACACAACACCCCATAATGACAACATGAAAAAAGTTTACTTGAGGTTTTTGCAAATTTATTAAAAATAAAAAAAATTGAGAACGCACATGTACATAAGTATTCACAGCCTTTGCCATGAAGCTCCAAATTGAGCTCAGGTGCATCTTGTTTCCCCTGATCATCCTTGAGATGTTTCTGCAGCTTAATTGGAGTCCACCTGTGGTAAATTCAGTTGATTGGACATGACTTGGAAAGGCACACACTTGTCTATATAGGTCCCACAGTTGACAGTTCATGTCAGAGCACAAACCAAGCATGAGGTCAAAGGAATTGCCTGTAGACCTCCGAGACAGGATTGTCTCGAGGCACAAATCTGGGAAGGTTACAGAAAGATTTCTGCTGCTTTGAAGATCAGCACAGTGGCCTCCATCATCCGTAAGTGGAAGAAATTTGAAACCATCAGGACTCTTCCTAGAACTGGCCGGCCATCTAAGCTGAGCAATCAGGGGAGAAGGGCCTTAGTCAGGGAGGTGACCAAGAACCCGATGGTCACTCTGTCAGAGCTCCAGAGGTCCTCTGTGGAGAGAGGAGAACCTTCCAGAAGGACAACCATCTCTGCAGCAATCCACCAATCAGGCCTGTATGGTAAAGTGGCCAGACGGAAGCCACTCCTTAGTAAAAGGCACATGGCAGCCCACCTGGAGTTTGCCAAAATGCACCTGAAGAAACTAAATTCTCTGGTTTGATGAGACAAATATTGAACTCTTTGTTGTGAATACCAGGCGTCACGTTTGGAGGAAACCAGGCACCGCTCATCACCAGGACAATACCATCCCTACAGTGAAGCATGGTGGTGGCAGCGTTTTTCAGTGGCAGGAACTGGGAGACTAGTCAGGATAAAGGGAAAGATGACTGCAGCAATGTACAGAGACATCCTGGATGAAAACCTGCTCCAGAGCACTCTTGACCTCAGACTGGGGCGACGGTTCATCTTTCAGCAGGACAACGACGCTAAGCACACAGCCAAGATATCAAAGGAGTGGCTTCAGGACAACTCTGTGAATGTCCTTGAGTGGCCCAGCCAGAGCCCAGACTTGAATCCGATTGAACATCTCTGGAGAGATCTTAAAATGGCTGTGCACCGACGCTTCCCATCCAACCTGATGGAGCCTGAGAGGTGCTGCAAAGAGGAATGGGCGAAACTGGCCAAGGATAGGTGTGCCAAGCTTGTGGCATCATATTCAAAAAGACATGAAACTGTAATTGCTGCCAAAGGTGCATTGACAAAGTATTGAGCAAAGGCTGTGAATACTTATGTACATGTGATTTCTCAGTTTTTTATTTGTAATAAATTTGCAAAAACCTCAAGTAAACTTTTTTCACGTCATTATGGGATGTTGTATGTATAATTCTGAGGAAAAAAATTAACTTAATTCATTTCGGAATAAGGCTGCAACATAACAAAATATGGAAAAAGTGATGCGCTGTGAATACTTTCCGGATGCACTGTACTTTCGAATTTAACTGCTTTCATATTCTTTACCTTTCTCTGCAGGTGTATTGCGGCATAGTTTGTTTGTGCCTTTCGAATTCCACTGCTTTCATAGTCTCTTATCTGCCTTTTTTTCCCCTCCAACGCTTTTGGGTGTCTTTTTTCCACGCTGCTATTTCTTCTTTGCTTAGTCGCCGACGTTTCACCTAGAACGTATTGTCCTTATATGCTTTACATGTGCTGAAAGCACAGGATCTGTGCGTGCTACGTGCCTTTACACGACTGAGTGTTTTGCTGGCTGTGCTCTCTTATTTGATATTGTTTGCATCTTGCGGGTCTTTTTAAGTATCTTCCGAGAAGATCACGTCTCATCGCCCTGCTTTTCCTTTCCAGGATTTTTTTTTTTATAATAGAGAGAAAACTTTCACTTCACATCATCACAGCAACTCGTAATGTGATTCAGTAGCGTGTGTGGCCCCCACATGCCCGTATGTATTCCTAACAATGTCTGGGCATGCTCCTGATGAGATAGCGGATGGGGTCCTGGGGAATCTCCTCCCATGTCTGGATCAGGGAATCAGAGAGCTCCTGGACAGTCTTTGGAGCTACTTGGCGGCATCAGATGCACCGATACATAACGTCCCAGATGATCTCAAATGGATTCAGGTCTGTGAAACGTGCAATGGCATTTATACCTTCATCATCCAAAAACTGCCTACACACTCTGACCACACAAGGCAGGAACCAGGAGGAACCCAGGGCCCACTGAACCAGCATAAGATCCGACAGTGGGTCTGAGGAATTCAACCTGGTACTTAACAGCAATCAGGGTTCTGATGTCTTGTACGTGGAGGTCTGTGAGACCATCCAAGGATATGCCTCACCAGACCACCAATAAACCACCACCAAACTGGTCATGCTGAATGATGTTGCAGGCTGCATAACATTCACCATGGCATCACCCTCATAGGGTCTGTTTCTGACAGTTTGGTCAAGGACATATACACCAGTAGCCAGCTAGAGGTCATTTTGTAGGCGCTGGCAGTGCTGCTCCTGTTCCTCCTCACATAAAAGGAGCAGAAACCAGTCCTGCTGCTTAGTTGATGCCCTCCTACAGCTCTCCTCGTGTAATGGCTTATCTCCTGGTATCTCCTCCAAACTCTTGAGACTGTTCTGGGAGACACAGCAAACATTACTGCAACAGCATGTATGGATGTGCCATCCTGGAGGAGCTGGACTACATGTGCAACCTGAATTGGCTGCGGGTGCTGCCTCATGATACCAGTAGTGATAAGGACATTAGCAAAATGCAAGATATGAGAAGAATCAGTCACAAAGGATAAGGAGAGAGCGATCGTCTGTGGCCACCACCTGATTAAACTTTCCCCTTTGTTGCTTCTACAGGTCATTTGTTGTCACTTTCATTTGCACTTTTGCATCCCAACTGGACAGATTGATATCCTTGAAGTTTAACTGACTGACTGGAATGATTAAGTGCTCCCTTGATTTTCCTGAGAAGTGTATATTTTAAACACACCAGATATACACTTTTGGTTTAATGAAAATTACAATCTCTAACAAACATATTCCCAGGGAGTGTGTGCCCCCGCTGGATACACCTTTACTGTCACTTTGGGATCACAACCTCCTTTCTTCATTCATGGCCTCATGAAAGCTATCCTTAATATTTCAAAATCCTCCAAGAACCCAACTATTAGCATACACAATTTAAATTTGTACATCACCTGTAGCTCACTGCAATCCATTTGGCTGGTGATTCCATCTGCCACCCGTGTCCTTTAAATGCCCATGGCACTTTATATGTTTAAGACTGCCCTCCAGTGTATGCTTTTTGTTCGAATGTATCCAACTGTCACTTCTCTGAACTTGATTTCTATCCAGTCTGGGTACCATCTCTGTTAAGCCTCTTGCTGGATATTTTCTGACTCGCTTTCCGTAAACATCTGGGAGTCCTCTATCTTTAATCTAACTTTACATGAACTTATGACAGCGTAGATCAATGGATCATCTGGCTCCAATATAGAAAAGTGGCAAACTGCTATGCACTTGGTTTGAAGCTGGTTGGCGAGGAATCCAAATCATGCCACTAATTTTAATCTAAAGTTCTCCTCTTTTCTTATTAATTTTCTGCCCTGGGGCTCACCTTGTCTGTCTGGCCTCATTCAGGGGTCTGTGTGGGCATCTATAGGGCTGTTGATAAACTGTTCCTCATAAAAAAAATTCCCAAAATGTTTTTTTACAATTACAGAACCTTAAAAAAAAAAAAAAAAATGAAAGTGTGATTGCAAATTGTTAAACTATATCTACAAAAAGGCAGTTTCGACTTCAATGGTTACTATATGTGTCTAGCTGATTGAAATTTGTTGCTTTTCACTAATAAATAATAATAAACGTCAAAGCAGTTTTATGCCCAGTGGCATCGTAACTGTTCTGCCCCACATCTTGTTAGCTGTCTGCTATTATTTGTTGAACTGTACTCCCCCTTCATCTTGTCATTTATTAACACACCAGTCAGTCACGTCCCACATCACAGTGGTGTTATAAAAGTCTATGAAACTCACATAAAGCACGTAGGTCCCATAATAAACATTTGAATACAATATACCCTATGTGTCTCACGTAGGCACCCCTTTATCTCTTGTTTCGGTCACGTCCGAAACGTATCTTTAGGGTACTGTAAATAAACCCCTGGGTCTGGTTAGTTGTGGTACGCAGCAATTTGAACCTCTGTCTACACGCTTCTCTTTGTCTTGATCCAACCGTGGAAATCACTCGCCTTGTAAGTGTCTTTTAAAGCTTTATTGTTTAATGTATACTGTCTGCTATGTAATGCTTTGTAAATCATTCTTTGTCTTTGATTGTACACCTGTAAATGCCTGTATGTTTCGTTTGTACATATTTCAGTTTACAATGAGGTAGTCCAGTAAAAGCCCTCAAGAAGGTTCGCTCAGCCCTTGTCGTTTTGTATGCGGATGTGCCAAGTTGTTTAAGTTCTCTGCGGCCGCGTTGCACGGACAGCGCGGAGTGAAGCATAAAAGTAACCCTTTTTAATTCAAAACACATGGTAACAATTAAAGTGAAATTAAATGGAAACACTATATACTGCGTACCAGGAAATTATTTCTTTTAAAATTGACACAAAATTATATTAGGCCATCTATGGGTTTGAACAGCAGGGATACATTAGCAGGATGAGGTGCTGATGGCCCATTGCAGAAAACAAAAGGATTCCAGCACTACTTGCTGTATCTTCAACATTTATAGTACTGAAAAAATGTGTGGTGGTTATAAATGTAAAGTTGTAGAAATTATTCATAAAAATGAGGCTAACTGTTGATGATGAAATGTGATTAAAACTTGAAAACCTGCTAATAAACTAAAGCTGACATATTAGGCAATTCTGTTTCCAATTTGTTATGATGTACAGTAAAGAAAAACGCCACATACTAAAATAAACATCCTGCTAGGGTAAGATATTCAGAATTGTATCCTTACCTGTAAGTTTGAATTTCTTGGTCGTGCTGATTATTTCATTCATCACTTTCACTTCACATGTGAACTCATCATTCTCGTCTACAGGGTTCAGCATGAGGGATTCTGTTGTAATGAATGTACCATCGTCTTTCATTGCAGTTTTTCTGAGAGGCACCCCATTCTTCTTCCAAATAATGCTGATTTCCTCTGTGTAATGTCCATTTATTATACAGGAAATAATCTGATCTTTGTCTCTCACCAAAGTGTCTGGAATTATCATCACCTTCGGCAACTCTGTCAAGATAGAAATGTCAGACCCACAAACTTAAAAATCCACATAAGCAGACCCATCACACAAAATAAATATTAAGAAGTGCATTTGCAAGTCTGTGGATGGACACCTGTCAATATAAATTTCCAATATAAAAACATATTTTAATTAAGCCTTGGTTATGATAATTATTTTAATAACATATTAATGTCAAAAGAAGTTTAATTAAACAAATAACAGCAGTGTTGATGTTGTGATCAATTAAGCACTACATTGAACAGAAGGTTTGTAATAATAAGTCAGTGTCGTTAAGGGCTGATATCGTCTGCTTCAGAGGCCAAACTAAAATCAACAATATATATAATTTACTCAGAAATCTTACCAGAGTTAACCAAAGAACAGCACGCCAGTACAACCAAACATTAAATGCATTAAACATTGTGAACACCACAGCAGGTGCTGTAAGCCTCACTGGCCACTTTATTAGGCACACTCGTTCAACTGTTTGTTAATACAAATATCTAATCAGCCAATCACATGGTAGCGACTCAATGCATTTAGGCCTGTAGGCATTGTCAAGACGGCCTGCTGAAGTTCAAACCGAACATCAGAATGAGTTAGAAACGTGATTTAAGTGACTTTGAACGTGGCATGATTGTTGGTATCACACAGGATGGTCTGAGTATTTCAGAAACTGCTGATCTGCTGGGATTTTCACGCACAACCATCACATCTCGGAAAACATCAAGTTAGTGCCAGTTCTCTGGGCAAAAATGCCTTGTTGATGCCAGAGGTCAGAGTAGAATGGCCAGACTGGTTGAAGCTGATAGAAAGGCAACAGGAACTCAAATAAGCACTTGTTAACTCCGAGATATGCAGAAGAGCAGCTCTGAACACACAACACGTCGAACCTTGAAGCAGATGGGCTACAGCAGTAGGAGACCACACTGTGTGCCACCCCTGTCAGCTAAGAACAGGCAACTGAGGCTACAATTCACACAGTGTCACAGAAATTAGACAATACAAGACTGGAAAAATGTTACCTGGTCTGACAAGTCTCAATTTCTGCTGCATAATTTGAGATGGTTGGTTTAGAATTTGGCATCAAACACATGAAAGCAGGGATCTATCCTGCCTTGTATCAACGGTTCAGGTTGTGGTTGGTGATGTAATGGCATGGGGGATATTTTCGTGGCACACATTAGTCCCTTTAATACCAATTGAGCATCATTTAAATGCCATATCCAACCGGGGTATTGTAGCTGACCATGTCCATCCCTTTATGACTGCAGTCTTGTCCTGGCTACTGCCAGCAGGATAACACACCATTGTCACAAAGCTCAGATCATCTCAAACTGGTTTCTTCAACATGACAATGAGTTCACTGTACTCAAATGGTCTCCAGTCAACAGATTTCAATCCACTTTGGGGATGTGGTGGAACAGAAGATTCACATCATGGATACAGAGCCAACAAATCTGCTGCAACTGCGTGATGCTATCACGTCAATATAATCCAAAATTTCTGAGAAGTCTTCCCAGCATCTTGTTATATCTATGGCACAAAGAATTACAGCAGGGGGTCCAACCCGGTACTAGCAAGGTGTACCTAATAAAGCAGCTGGTGACTGTATATGATAATAATTATAATCATATTTAAGTTATTCTAAGGCAATACTTCATAATAATTACGCATCAACACCAGAACAGACCATCAAACCACCAACAAACACCATGGTGAGTGCAGAACGTACAAACATGCAGCCATGCAGAGATAACTCACTGAGTGTGGAGCTCCCTCAGTATGTGTTCAGTAGATCTTGTTTAGATGGTCTGTGCCCATGTCTTCCATAAAGAACAAAACTGAAACTTGTGGTTTAATTAGACTCTGCTTGGCACATCCTTTGCAGATAATACTTGTGCAAGCTCTGTTCCAACCTCTTGTTAGCTGCACTCCATCTCCAATCACCATCAGTGTGGGGCTCGTTTGCTACAACAGACTGGGAGGCAAAACCCTTTCCCATCTTGTCTGTAACAAATATTACAGTACTGATTTTATGCATTTTCTATGAAAAGTGATGCTTTCTGCAGTGCAATTATGAATGATCTGCAATAACAACTTTGAATGTACAGTATGTGCAAACTCCTGTCTACAATAAACCTGAGTTGCCCTCCAGTGGTAAGTAAACAATCTGGGTATGAAATAAAACCGTGGTTGTTAGAATGGCAACATTAATTTAAAAAAATTGCTAATAAATTCTTTGTGAATTCTGAAGTGGATGCTTTGCATTATTTTAATTAATAAAAAAGTTCATTTGTTTCTCACAAAAACCCATTTGTTAATGGATGAGCCTAGCAGTCTGACAGGGTAGACACAGCGCCCTAAATCCCACTCAGAATAAGAGGTCTGAACCAGAGACCTGCGGAGGTTTAGTGATTTAATATGTGAGAGTTCATTTACAACATTAGACACCTGCTACTTGTATAACAGAAGAGTGTTCACAATACTCGTGGACTTGAGTTATATATACAGCAGGGCATTATCTGTTAAAACGTGCAGTTTATGCCTAAAAAGTTTGTGCACTGTCTTAACTTGAATAAACATGCATCTCAAATCTTTAATGATATTAATGTCTAATCCTAATGGATGTTATTACACAAACATTACTTGTGAACTCTGAAATTACAATGATTTATGGCAAAAGTCAGGAGATAATGACAGTGATTTTTCGCACACCAATAGCAATATCCGGGCTACTCATAACAAAAGCTCAAATTATGCAAAAATGCTCCAATGAAGTTGTAATTATTTTTGTCAAATGCATCATAAACATCAAAGGATTTATGTTAATTTCATTATTCTTCCATCTAACCTGCATTTTATATTAAAAAAATGAAGTCATGCCTTTATATACAGTCAAAAATAATACTACTAAAATATACAAATTCAGAATATTTCACAGCAAAAATTACACTTGTACAACTGAAAATAATTACAATATCAAGAGACAGTGATGCCACCCATCTAAAACAACAGCAACTCAGTGTATCAATCATAAATCAGAAATATATCTTTTAGAAGTGAATTGCTGTACGTGTGTGTCTGCTTGGATCTCAGAAAGGAAGGGCAATTTCTCTGTTTGTGTTGAAGAACTGCGCACATTTAAACTTAGCATTACATTTTGAGGGCAATTCTACCAAAACATTTAAGATCTGTCTTATAAATCTCAAACAGAAGTCATAACACATCAAATCTGCCAAAAAATAAACAACATTGACACTCAACTAGAACTTTAAAGGTAAACTGAAAATAGTTTCTAGGCTCGTCTGAGACTGTTGTGTTACAAAACAAGATATGTTTGCTCCAATATCATCTTCCGTTGGTGTGTACATAAACGTTTTTTTGGCAAAGAAGGTGCCATCCGATTTCTTTCCCAGAACCAAATTTTCCAGAGTTTCAAGAGTTTTCTGATTAATTGAACAATCGATAGAGATGATTTCTAAGTGAAACCCAACAGTGTTGCATTCAAGTTGATTTGGCTGATTCATACTAACAAATGGAGGTGTAATGAATAGAGTTTGGTGGGCTGGAAAATTAAAAAATACATAAATAAATAAATTAATTAATTAAATTACTACTTTGGTATCACTTTCTCCAAATTATATCTCACTTAGAAAATGCATTTAGTTGCTCATATGCAGCAACAACAACAGCAGGGCCTTTACTTTCGTGTGAGGGTGTACAATAAACAACTCTTTATAACACAATATGTTTTAAAGTTATTTAACACACAAATTCTGCCTGCTACAGTTATGTCACTACTTTAATGAGAACAAGCTCTCAGTGGACAAATGTCATTTCTAAAGGAAGCATTGTGTTTTTTTTTTCTTTCAATATTTACATCTCTCTGTTATAAAAAAAAAAAAAAATCTTGGAAGGAGACGTGATTTTCTCAGAGAGACGCTTAAACGCCCGTGAGACGAGTCTTTGTGCCAAGAGATCTAACCAGGCCCGGGGCCGGAAATAAAAGACAAAGAATAGGTGACAAAGTAGAACGTCACAAAGAATTCAAAAACACTGGCGTGATACACATGCAGAGCAGGTTATAGATAATGGAAGTACGAAAAGTCTCAAAAAAAGGATAGTAAAGATCGCATTAGCACAAACAAATGGAAATTATTACTCTGTGAAATAACGGAACAGTGAAAAGAGATTGAATACATTGTTCAGATTCAAACTTTAAGTCAGAGACTTGTAGATCGTCTAATGCGTGTTGCCATCAAGGAAAAGTAGTGTTTCTTCCCATTGAAGAGGTATATCTGCGAGAATTAAAAGCGAAGCGAGCAGGGTGTGAATCCCCCTAGTCTATTAGACACATAAACAACAACAACATTTATTTATATAGCACATTTTCATACAAACAGTAGCTCAAAGTGCTTTACATAATGAAGAATAGAAAAATAAAAGACACAGTAAGAAAATAAAAAAGTCAGCATTAATTAACATAGAATAAGAGTAAGGTCCAATGGCCAGGGTGGACAGACAAAACAAAAAAAAACTCCAGACGGCTGGAGAAAAAATAAAATCTGTAGGGATTCCAGACCATGAGACCGCCCAGTCCCCTCTGGGCATTCTACCTAACATAAATGAAACAGTCCTCTTTGGATTTAGGGTTCTCACGGAAGGACTTGATGATGATGGTCACGTAGACTTCTGCCTTTTAATCCATCCATCATTGTTGGAGCATCATGATGCTTTGAGTAGGTGGTGGTGGCGCAGGCCACCACCACAAAGAAACCGGAAAAAGAAACAGAAGAGAGAGTAGGGGTCAGTACGGATTTTAGAGCCACCATGAATAGTTATTATGATGAATTGAACATACAGAGTATCAGGATTAAGTTAAAGTGAAGTTATGAGACGGCCATGTTAAAGTAATGTGTTTTTAGCAGTTTTTTAAAGTGCTCTACTGTATTAGCCTGGTGAATTCCTATTGGCAGGCTATTCCAGATTTTAGATGCATAGCAGCAGAAGGCCGCCTCACCACTTCTTTTAAGTTTTGTTCTTGGAATTCTAAGGAAATACTCATTTGAGGATCTGAGGTTACGATTTCGAATTTAAGATGTCAGACATTCCGATATATAAGATGGGGCGAGATTATTTAAGGCTTTATAAACCATAAGCAGAATTTTAAAGTCAATCCTGAATGACACAGGTAACCAGTGTAGTGACATCAAAACTGGGGTGATGTGCTCGGATTTTCTTTTCCTAGTTAGGATTCTAGCAGCTGCATTCTGCACTAGTTGCAAACGATTTATGTCTTTTTTGGGTAGTCCTGAGAGGAGTACGTTACAGTAATCTAGTCGACTGAAAACAAACGCGTGAACTAATTTCTCAGCATCTTTCAGTGATATAAGAGGTCTAACTTTAGCTATGTTTCTTAAGTGAAAAAATGCTTTCCTAGTGATCTGATTAATATGCGATTTAAAATTCAGATTACAGTCAACAGTTACCCCTAAGCTTTTTACCTCCGTCTTGACTTTTAATCCTAATGTATCCAGTTTATTTCTAATAGCCTCATTGTATCCATTATTGCCAATCACTAAGATTTCAGTTTTCTCTTTATTTAACTTGAGAAAGTTACTATTCATCCATTCTGAGATACAAGTCAGACATTGTGAAGTGAATCAAGAGAATCGGGGTCATCAGGTGCTATTGAGAAGTACAGCTGTGTGTCATCAGCATAGCTGTGGTAGCTCACGTTGTGCCCTGAGATAATCTGACCTAACGGAAGCATGTAGATTGAGAAGAGCAGCAGACCCAGGATAGAGCCTTGTGGAACGCCATATTGGATATCATGTGTCTTTTGAGTTGTAATTATCACAACTAACAAAGAAATTTCTCCCTGTCAGGTAGAATTCAAACCAATTTAACACTGCCAGAGAGGCCCACCCATTGACTAAGGCTATTTCTAAGAATATTATGATCAATGGTGTCAAATACAGCACTCAGATCTAAGAGGATGAGAACAGATAAATGGCCCCTGTCTGCATTCACTCGCAAATCATTTACTACTTTAACGAGTGCAGTTTCTGTGCTGTGATTTGTTCTAACACCCGACAAAAATTTTTTTAAGAATAGCAGGTTTATTTAGGTGGTCATTTAACTGCATAATGACTGACTTCTCCAGAACTTTACTTAAGAAAGGCAGGTTAGAGATGGGTCTAAAATTTTCAAGAGCCGAGGGGTCGAGATTATGTTTCTTAAGTAGGGGTTTATCTACAGCAGTCTTAAGACAGTCTGGGAAGACCCCCGTATCTAATGATGAAATTACTATGTCAAGAACATTATCAATTAGCACGCCCAATACTTCTTTGAAATAATTTGTTGGTATTGGGTCAAGGACGCAGGTGGAGGGTTTTAATTGAGATATTATTTTCTGTAAATCAGGTAAATCTATCCTAGTGAAAGAGTTTAATTTGTTTATAACAGAATGCTGGGGTTTAGGAGGATCCTTAGTGTTGGGGAGATATACTATGTTATTTCTAATATCATTAATTTTTTGGTTGAAAAATACAGCAATAGCCTCACAGGTTTTACTGGAAGTACTTAGGAGGCATTCCTGTGAGTTACCTGGTTTAGCAGACGATCAATTGTAGAAAATAAGACTCTGGGATTACTAGCATTGTTATTTATAATCTTAGAGAAATAGCAGCGCCTCTCAAGACGGACAGTGTTATTGTATTCTGTTATTTTAACTTTTAATATTTCATAGTGGATAGTTAGTTTAGTCTTCCACCATTGACGCTCAGCTCTGTGGCATGTTCTCTTTAAATCCGACACTCTTTGGGACTTCCATGGTATAATAATGCTAGAAGATTTTTTAACTGTCTTTTCAGGTGCAACTATGTCAACAGCAGCTCTCACTTTAGTATTAAATCTTTCCACCTTACTATTTACATTATCCTCGCTATTATAGTTGGCACTATAAACGGACTGATTGCTTAGAATGTTTGTAAGTTTTAAAGCTGCTGCTGAGTCAAAGCAGTGTTTTTTAACAATATGCTTCTCATGGGTGTTTTTTATCATTATTTCTATATTAAAAAGTAGAAGAAAATGGTCTGATAGACCAATATAAATGACCTAGTTTACATCAACTTTTAGTCCTTTAGTAATCACTAAGTCTAACGTATGACCTGCTTTATGTGTAGGCTGATTAACGAGCTGCCTCAAATCAAAAGAGCCCAGGAGGTTCATAAATTCTTTTACTTTTAGGTCATACTGATTATCTATATGAAAATTAAAGTTGCCAACTATTATCAGTGTGTCATAGTTAGTAATTAAAATTGACATTAAGTCAGAGAATTCTAAGGGGTACCCAGAAACCTCTCCACCAGTTCAATTTATAATACACTAAGCTGCACACATGGTACATCACCTCCTCCCAAACCTCCAGGTCTTGTGCATGTACAACATTGCAGTCAACAATCCCGCACAAGGACGTTATATTTACACCTTCGGCTAGAGTACCAGAAATTATAGCACTTACACTGACTGTACTGCACATATAGTTCATGATATCATTTCTTTTCCACAAAGTGCCTTTTTGACTTAATTTATTCTTCAGAGCACATGTACCAAATACTGGAACGCTTACATTATGTACTGAAATGTATACACTATCCATTGTAATAATAAATATGCTGTATTTGTCAACAAACTTTGTTCACTTTGCCAGTGTTTTCTTCCTCCACCATGTTTAGATTAATTACTATTAAAACAGGAAACAGCAAACAGAAAGGACATGACTCGTCTCTTTTGTCAGTATGGTGGAATCCTTAAATTTCTTGTGCACAGCTATCACAGACTCTCTCAAGTGAGAAATTAACATCACTTTCATCACTTTTTTCCATCCATCCATTATCCAACCTGCTATATGCTAACTACAGGTTCACAGGGGTCTGCTGGAGTCAATCCCAGCCAAGAAAGGGCGCAAGGCAGGAAACAAACCCCGGGCAGTATGCCAGCCACCACAGGGCACACACACACCCACACACTAAGCACACCCACAATTTAGGGACAATTTAGAATCGCCAATGCACCTCTTCTCTTATTCTGCATTTAGAAAAGCACAGCAGTATAATTTTTACATTTAAGATGTTTAGAAATACTTCTGTTTTTCCTATAGCTTTAAATGCTTAACTCTCTTTTGTGGTTTTCCTTTCTTTCTGTGTAGTTTTCTCCCTCAATTATGTTCTAGTAATGTCAATTAAAAGCAAGCAGAGCAGTCTCCTGAGCAGACGACAGGGAATGACGAATGGCTGCAGCTACATCAACGTCAGAACCATAAAAAAAGTGCCCATTAGTAAATACTAGCAGAATACCTGCGCTTCGCAGCGGAGAAGTACTGTGTTAAAGAAGTTATGAAAAAGAAAAGGAAAAATGTAAAAAATAACGTAGCTTGATTGTTAATGTAATTGTTTTGTCATTGATATGAGTGTTGTTGTCATATCTATCTATATATATATATATCTATATATATATATATAGCAAAATACCGGCACTTGGCAGCGGAGAAGTAAAAAGAAAAGGAAACATTTTAATAATAACGTAACATGATTGACAATGTAATTGTTTTGTCATTGTCATGA
>JANRMT010049829.1:22010378-22030478 GCA_026402145.1 Polypterus bichir lapradei | reverse complement strand
AGCGCTACTTCTGGTCAACAGCATTTTGAAATTTAGTCTCATTAATTCGATTCTCTTCACAATATTAATAAACACTTTAAGAAATAAGAAATTATGATCTTAACACATTGAATATCAAAGAGCATCATCATTTTTTTAAATCAGTCATTTTAAGGCATTAATAACAGATAAAGTGACCTGGCAAATGGGCATACAAAGCTTTAGCAGCACAACCCGCACCATCACCGCAGCCAGCAGTCTGATCTTCCTTTCTATTCATGAGATTTCCGTTCAGCTCCCGTTATGTTCTTACTGTGCGTCTTTGGCAGACATATTCACACCAACTCAGAAAACTAGAGCGTCTGTCAAAAAGATTAAAAATAAAAACGTTAAAACAGATGAGTCTTAAAGTGGAAGGCAGACGTGGTTGTACTTTCTGATATTCTGTCTGCTTCAGAACAAATACTGACATCTGCAATGAGAATCTTCTGAGAAATATCAAGATATAAGTGGTCACCAAACATTCTCTGTCACCACTTCACCACCTAATAGGTCATGTAGTGAAATAGTGGCACAAAAATGGCTGCCATCACATCACCCAGGTGGACACTCCACTTTAGTGGTGGTTGAAGTGACTCCCCACTCACAATGAAAAGCGCTTTAAGAAGTGAGAAGAGCACTACATCAATGTCAAGAATTATTATTAGTGGTATTATAAACTATGGGTCCATATGGACAAACTGCAGAACATGATTGCCAAGGTGGAAGTGCAATGTTTAGCAGAAGAAGGCAGGTGAAGTGCACAAGTAAAGAACGACTAACTACTTCAGTTAGAAGCCAGTAGATCTTTCACATTTTAATAAAACGTTGCATTTAATAGGAAGAGAAAAAAAATGTAGAAACATTAACCATGTAACAATAAAAGAACAATCCATTATTTTTTATAACTCATTTGGTTCAACAATTAGTAACAAGGAGCCAAATCTTCGCCCATAGCATCAGGAGCAAGTCAAGAATAAAGTCCAGATGGAAGGCAAACTGATCTCATAAGAAAGCAAAATAATTTGAGTGCATTAGCTAGCCATGATTGATGTTCGTACTGACACTATCTGTACAGTTTTGAGATTTTATTTTAATTAAAACATGTTAGAGTGCCAGGCTTCATTAGTGCCACTCAGTCATAAATTTAAAAAGTACCAGCAGGTTTCAGGCTTAATCCTGTAAGTGAGCAACTTCTGAAAAGTCAGACAGGGTTATTGTGGCCAGTGGTCCGTCAATTCAAAGCACTTTCTGCAGCCATTCCACATTAACAAGCTTGACTTAGTGAGGGTAAAGTAGAAAGGAAAGTCAGGGACCTGAGAGGATTGCAGCTCAGCTTATTTGCTACATTACGATATCAGTAAAGGTGTACATAAAACACAAAGCGCTACACCACAATTCTGAAAGGCTGGAATGACCCTTTGTGGTGCCAGGCTGGCAGCTGGAGGTCTCTGCTGTCTTGACTCACCCCAATGCACCCGTCGCTCTCCTTCTTCTTCGAGGTTCACTCCGATCTTATGCCGTCACTCTGATTAGTTGGTGATGTACCAGAGGCATTCCCACCATCACTTTTAGTCAGAAGACCGGTGCCCTCTCGTGTGTTTTGTCTTTCTTGTGTCTGCAACTGGTGATCTAAATACCTTTATTAATGTAAATGTCCAAATATTCAATAATAAGGTTTATAATTAGGGAAATGAATTATATGGACTATATTTTAATTTTGTTTCATCTGAATTGTGAAATGATAACATTCACTTTCTGCTGTAACATAACATTCACAGAATTGCCATACAGGCAGAAATATGAAAGACACTACATATCAAAGCAGTTGGATTTGCAGATTAGAGTACATAAAGCAATGAAATGAGGGACTGCAAAAGCAATCGGCAAGCCATTCATTTATTCAGCATTATAAGTAAAAGCAGTGCTCTGTGTGAAGGATCTGCCATCTCATTCAGCAGGCATTTGAGGCTTACAGGTACTCCTGAATGGGATATTTTTGTGTGATACTTTAAAGCAAACAAAAGATGGATACTGTACCTACAGAATCAAACTGAGTCTTACAACAAGCGAGGAATGATAAAATATCTGAATGAAATGACTGCACTCCAACAAGTGGAGATGATGATAGTCAGTGGGTGAGGTGTTGCAGCTTAATTTCTTAATAGCTACTGACTGACGGAGATTTAAAACCCCTGTATTTTAATATGTAGGCTCAAACAAAGGCCTTTTTATTGCCAAACCTAATGTAAGTAAAGTAAAGAAATACAAATAGGAAGTAGACATGTTAGATTTGAATACACAATATTAGGTCTGAAACTGGAAAGGACCCCTTAAGAGATGGACCTGGGAGTCATAGTGGACTCATCACTGACGACATCAAGGCAGTCATTAAGATGGCTAATAGGATGTTAGGTTATAAAGCACAACATGTAGAGAAGAAGTCCAGGGAGTTGATGAGGTAAATGGGGTGAGACACACCTGTGCGTGAAGGTGAGATCTTTCTCAATTGCTTCATCGGCCTCCTGCAGTGCGTAATTCAGACGCTGCGCCCACAGAGTCGTATAAGTACGGGCTGTCACAGGAGATCGAGGGAAAAAGAACAACCAAGAAGAGGGATCATGGAGCAAGACCTGCACCGTCACAACCCCTTATGAGAAGGACCTGGGAGTCATAGTGGACTCATCACTGTCAACATCAAGGCAGTCATTAAGATGGCTAATAGGGTGTTAGGTTATAAAGCACAACATGTAGAGTACAAGTCCAAGGAGATTATGCACAAGTTTTATAACACACTGAGACTTTGAGACTTTGTCTGGAGTGCTGTGTACAGTTTTGGTTTCTGGGTTACAAACAAGACATGGAAGGGATAGAAAAGGTCCAGAAAACAATGACTACGCTGATTCCAGGGCTACAGGGGATGAGTTATGATAAAAGGTTAAAAGAGCTGAGCCTCTACAGTTTGAGCAAAAGAAGATGAAGAGGAGACCTGAGTGAAGTGTTTAAAATTATGAAGCGGATAAGTTCAATTGACCCCGGCCATTACTGTGACATGAGTTCAACAAAAACAGGGGGTGTCACAGTGGGAAACAAACATTAGAAAGTGTTTGAGCTTTCTTGGGCTGAATGGCCCGTTCTCGTCTAATGTTCTAGTGTTCTATTTAAGAAGGCAGAGGGCTGTATTCCTTGTAGTTTTAATCTTCAAAAAAATGTTCAAAACATTTAAAACAATGTTCTACTATAGTTAGGTAAAGGATTAATAGTTATTGCTAAGACCTTTTGCTACCCTTGAATTTCAGATTTTGTTTTGTTATTACTCTTATGGATTACTGTTTTCACTTTTAGTATTTGACCTCCACTAACATTCACATCACTTCTACGTGGGTCTGCCCGTTAAGGCTCTTCATTTCCCAGCCCGCCTGCTCTCTCTTCAGGTCACAATACCTGACAAATGTCTACCAATGGATTGTTTTTTCAGTTGTGTAAATTTTCAGATACGATGATATGAACACACAGGGTGTTGTGTTTTTCAGACACTTTCCTGTTGATGAGAGGGTTTTCTGTTTTCTCCTGCTGGAAGAACTGCATGAAAGGAACTGAAGTGTAACAACATCAGCTGGGGCTAATCAGTATTATGGTCTGCTTAAAGCACCACAGCATTGTTAATCTGACCACTGATTGGGAATCTGCATTTACTTGAACTTTCTAATACCTTTTACTTTGGAAACTTGGGAAAATGTTATAGTTAGAAGAACAAGACATCACCCAGAGTGGAAACAAATCAGAAACAATCCTACCTCATACACAGCAAATTAATAATGCTTACTGCTCTTTATAAGTAGAAGGACAACACACAGCAAAGCCAGGACCAAAATCAGCAGGACTCCTACAACAACAGGCAAAGCTGTGATGGTGCTCTGGGAGTTGCCTCCTGGAAATAATCTTAAAGGAAACAGATTAACGGTGGTCTTACCAGAAACTAGATGATGTATTCAAAAGACTCAAGAAATGACACCATGGATAGGCTTCACTATCATTTTAATACAGCGGTAGAAACTGGGTGGTCAAGGAAATGAGTTAGTAAGACTCTACTGCACATGTGAGGGATATCAGGATAAGACCAGCAAACACACAAAGTGAGTGTAGTCATTCAGATTGGAGTGCGCTGACGTTTCTCTAACGTTTTAAATGATATATTGTATTACCGTGTTTCCCCGAAAATAAGACCAGGTCTTATATTAATTTTTGCTCCAAAAGATGCACTAGAGCTTATTTTCAGGGGATATCTTATATTTATTCATGTACAACAATATACATTTATCCAAATACAGTCATGTCATCTTCTTCTGGAATATCATCGTAACTCTCCACATTTCAGCCTGAATTTTTTGCTACGCTTTTAGGATCGTCCAGGATCGATATGTGCGCTTCGATATTTGATGAACGGTTTGATGTGGTGAAGCAAAATGCCAACATACAAATGTATTCATGTTGTTTTTATATTCAAGCATCGCATATTCCCCAAAGTAACGACACAATATATTTTAAAAGTCTCACTTACCATCTTGTGTGCCGTCTTTTTTTTTTTTGCTTCTTCACAATACCATCAGGATAGTGTATTTGAGCCACAGAGAAAAAAAATAAGGACATAATGAAAATGTCTATTTTGTGATTAAAGTGGAAATTTTGGCTTTAAACTTGAAATGTCCACTTTAATCCTGTAGTTTACTTTGTCATTAAAGAAGACCGTCGTAAACGTCATCCCAGTTGTTAATCTCAATGCGCTTCTGGGGTTTCCTCCTGACCTGACATCGGCGGCAAGCAGCAATAGATCACCACTCAGAGCACATTACATTTATGATATTCCAGCTCTCTGCACATTTAGAATTCTTAAATTTATACTTGATATCACTTTCATGATGAAATGAATTAAATTATGTATGTTACATTTACAGATAAATCGTTAAGTTTGTTTAAATAATGAATACCGTTAACAGTTACACATATGGGGTGGCATGTAGGCAGAGTGGTAGCGCCGCTGTCTCGCAGGGAGTCACGCCCCTTGTGATTCCTGCCTGGAGTCTGGACATTTTCCTGGTGGGTTTCCACAGTGGGCTCAGTTTTAGATCCAAAGACATGAAAGTTTGGGGATTTGGTGAAGCTACAATGATGCCAGTGTACGTGTGTGTGTTTGTGTTCACCTTGTGATGTGCTGATGCCTCGTCCAAGGATTTTGTTTCTGTCTTGCGCCGATGCTTCTGGAATGGGCTCATCCCCGAATTGATGGATATAATCATTAAACATCCTGTTCAGAGATATTGTGGCAAGGTGTCCTCAGAATTTAATGGATGTTTCGGGCACCTGCATCGCATCGCGTGAAGTATAAACCCTTATTTTTAGGGTAGGACTTATATTACAGAGCAGCCTGAAAATCATGCTAGGGCTTATTTTCAGAGTAGGTCTTAGTTTCAGAGCATTTGTCACTTCCGTTCTCCATAAAACCAGCAGATTAATCATTTTCCTCTGTCATCCCTTCAAAACACATGAAGCATATAGAAATACTTTAAATGGAATATTCCTTTAAAGTGCTTGAAGTTATTTAAGATTAATGATTCATTTAAATAGATATATGCATATTGTATGTACAATTCTGAAGGTGATTAATATCAGTACTGCAGTCTTTTGGCAGCTGGTAAGGATATACAAGTGTATGGGTGGCAGTGGGTGATCTCCGAGATAAGGGGATCAGCACTTTACGGTCTTCTCTTTAATTTCAGACTAGCAGGAATGGAGGCTGTGGTGTGATTACTGAAATTCATAAATAAACTTAAAGTGGACAGAAATGCCTAATAAATTCAAGCAGTTATGTGTAGAATTAACAGATTGAAGGCATGGAGGTGAGGTGGATATTAGAAGAGAACAAAAGGTTACCTGTTACTTTAAACTTGATGTTGCCATATTCTTCATTCGGAGCTTCGACAACACCACACTCATACTGCCCTTCATCAGTAACAATCACATCCTTTAGCAGCAGACTGGCATTGCCCCTCTCTATCTCATTTACAAACAGCTGTACCCTTCTGGATGTGGGGTTCATCTGTCCTGCGTCAAACTTAATCAGCTCAGCATTGCCATGTCTCCACACAATCAGCACATCTTTGAGTTCAATCTGACTATTTGCAAAAATGTAGGGCAGACGTACATCTGAATGTTGGGGTGCTGTGACCTCAGGGTGTGGGATGGAGAACTGAAATTCACCTGCCATGACTAAAAGACCAAACAGAAATTACGTTAATGCTGAAGAAATTACTATAGAAAAGAAAAATACACGGGTCACCCTGGAAATACTTTGTTTGAAAATAAAATTGTATTAAGATAAGAGGGGGCTGCAGTCCAGCCCAAGACATGACACGGCCGTAAATCGAAATTTACTGATTAAAAACACAAAACTCTACAAAGACTGCAGAAGAAACATTTTGGAGAGATTTGGACATTGTCATTTCCTCACGCTCATCTACTATATAATAAAACGCTATGGTATGTATATGTGTACGTCCGGCCCCTCTGAGCAATCTTATTGGTCAGTTTGGATGTCACCTGATTGGTCTTGCTTTGGTTGCTCAGTCAAACCAAAGGCAAGCGACATGGGAAGCATTTGACACAGGAGGTTGGCACACATGAGGATACCAAGGAAAGGTAATAGAGAAATGTTGAGAGTAGCCTTCAAAGACAGGAAGCATTTCACGATGTCTTCACAACGGGTAATGGGGCACCACCTACCAAAGTCAAAAAGAGGACAGTTGGTGAGCAAGGAGCCACAAAATAAAAATGTCTGAGAAGAAGGCTTTATGGGAACGCAGCCTAGAGCGGAATTGCCAGCCAAGAGAGGATGAGACACACAAGGACACCAAAGAGAGGCGTACAACAAACTCAGAGTGCATGTAATATCAAATATTTTCAATTTATTTTATTACCAGTCATCAACAGGTAACATAGCTACTATTAAATATATTTACATGTTGTATGTAAACAGAATAGGCACACAGTACAGTATGTGGAAATGAAACCACAGGGCCTGGTATTCTGACCCATGACCAGTTCCCAAATTGTAATAAATAACAAATTCTATGCTATGTTACACTTTTTTTATATTAGAAACAATCTTCTTAAGTTTGCAAAAATATTTGATTGTAATGTGATAGAAGCTCACAGACTATACATGTGAATAAACAACTGACTGATAAGGGCACAACTGCCTCCTCGTTGGCTTCCACCAGTGAATCGTTAAAATAACGGCGACGATCGATCTATAAAAGAGCTCCAGTTAAGGGGTCATCTGAATGGCAGCTGTGAAAATGGAGACTAAAGAGGATTCTGAACAAGTTAGAACTCAGACACAATGCTGTGAAAAGGTTTTTGCCCCCCTCCTGATACCTTATGTTTCTGTCATGGGAAATGGCTTCAGATCTTTGGACAAAATGTAATATTAGATAAAGAGAATCAGAGTAAATATACAACTCCATTTTCAAGTTGCAACAACCACACTGATGAAGATAACAGTCCAGCCTTCAGGGCCCCAAACAAAAAGGCTGCCATTGTATGGTGTTTCAAAGTACAAGACTTAAGAGGAAGACACATACAGACACAGGGAGAGCCACAGTGCCATAAAGCCTTCAAAGACATGATCATACTGCACAATATTGTATTTGAAAGCCTGCATATGTGGAGGACAAAATGAAAACTTAATGTGGGGAATTGAAAACAAAATCAGAGGAAGGGGTGTGACAAATCTGGAATAACGACAATCTGTTCAACTGAAAAGGAAATGAACCCACTTAACTCACTAAAGACCTCACGGCATCCTGTAGCAGCAGAGAGGAAAATTAATAGACAGCTGTTTATCAAGTTCAGTTAGAAAAAGAAACTTGGAAATGTCTGAACTCAAGCAAACAGGAACTGAGCAAAGGAAAAGACAGAAGACCAGAAGGGTAAGGAAGAAAACTGAAAAAGAAGCACATTGCTTTTCTCTAATGCACTTTTTCTCAATCTTTTTATTTGTAACCAATTTCTTTGCACCGTCTTTTTGGTTTCCTCAAAACACTGGAATCGGCGTAGAAAAACTGCCATGTAAGTTTCTTATGTTCATTTCTGTGCCTTGATGGCCGATTGCCTTAGCAAGTTACATTTAAAGTCGAGCTACGAGGTAACGTTCTCTAATAATTAACTAGTGTTTCTTTTATTTGACGCCTGTTGTTAGGGGTGTGTGTGTATTTAGGGCTGGCAATAGGGCACAAGATACAAAAAACAACATATATATATTATATATTTCAAGGAGTGTGTGCTGCCAGCAGAATACAAGAGTGATCTAGAAAAACATGAACGTTACAGCTGATGAACAACATCTGCTTTAAATATTCCCAGCTAAGACTGTATTTTCTAACTTTGTGATTTTAAATTAAACCTTTCTTGGACGATGTTTATTTCAGTGCCTTTTACTCCTTTTAAAATTGCACAAAAAACTAATTAGTGTAATATCTGCACTAAGTGTTTAATTAATATTTAAAAATACTGCATATAAGATAAAGTCATTTATTTTCAACATACTCCTCATAAGTAACAGCCAGCAGGAATTCCAAGCACATAAGGAAACAGTTTATCTAAATTTTTCATTAAAAAAATGCTTTTAATTCTTGAGCCTTACATTACTATTGATTTATTTACATATTTATTTACATCTGAACCCATTTAATCCATTTTTTAGAGTTTTGAGGGAGTTGGATATTTTTTAATATTTTCTTACCTCTGAGATATGGGAGGAAGTCAGAATGCCCAGAGGAAGCCCAGTGAGCCCATTTAAAGACTGGCACTGAGTCAAGGACAACTGCACTGCGGTTTGAAGTCCCAAATCTGAGGACTTTCTGTGGTGCCTTGAGGGCTCGCTCTTCCCTATTAATGACTTGGACATCTGGGTCAAATTAAAGTAGGAACTTCTTCCCATTTTCTTCTAAACCACAACAGTTTTACTCTTCTCTTAATACAAAATGAATACTTAGTGCAGTTTCTTTGCATTTGTTCTTGGAAAGCTGTGAACAGATATAATTAGAAGTGCTAAGATCTCAGGCCGCACTGTGGCACAGCAGACGGCACTCCTGCCTCACAGATCCACTTTCTTCAGTTCAGTCTGCATGTTCTCCAGGGGTCTACATGGATGATCTCCCACCTCCCACAGATGTGTCTGCTATTCATCAATTTGAAACGGAGCCCACCGGCCCTGTGATGTTTTACTGATTCTTGTCCTGTGCCCAGTAGAACTGAGATGAAAGGATTAAGACAGTCAGAGAACATTATATTTACTCCAATTGTTAAATTAAGAAAAACAGTTTAATTTTAAATCAATTAAAATGTACTGAATATTACCATTTAATGTGATTTTCTCTATTTTGTTTGTCCTTGAAGCTAAACACTAAATGGCTACAGAGTGCATTATGTGAAGTACATTTCAAATACATTAATAGAAAGACAAAAGGTTGATGTTGAAACCAGAACTACTTACCTTTAAATATCTCCATCTTAAGAATACGAAGACCTCATGACAAGAGGCCTCCTCCCGGACACTAAAGGCGCCACACAGACGTTACTCCGGAATCTGAAAGTCTCTGTGTATCTCGTTTGACTTTGCTCCCAGTGAGCAGCACCACATAAAGAGTGACAGACACAACACTTTTACATTCTCTTTGTATGTTGTAAGGTATATTTATTGTTACCCAGTCGACATTTTGACTTCATGCTTTCAACACCTTTACACTTTTTAGGCACCTAAACCCAATCTGACCACTTTCTGGGTGACGTGAGTGTTGTTACTGTGTGTCAGCATGCAAGTCTGTGAACACCGCAAATAAAACACGAGAATGAATCTCGGCCAACTGATCAGCACTGGAATATGTTAGAGGTCTGTAGAAATGAAGAAAAGTCATTCAAGCAGAGTTTGCTGTAAAAGACAGAATGATTTTGTGCTTTTTGTGCTTCTCTGTAATACAAAAGAAGCAAAGCTAAGAAAAAAGAAACATATTTTTTTCAACAAGACATGATTTTTAATTTCTTTTCCAAAATATGGGCCTGCAATACTGCATTTTTAAAATCACAGCTTTCTGTAAGAGAGACACATAATGGGGGCATCAACAACTAACCATTCAAACAGCGCAGCCATTTCACAGGTTTATTGGGTCATTACTGTCGTGTGCACAGAGAGCAGTGAAAGACTCACTCGAGTGTGCGAATCGACATGCAGCACGTCACCACTCACTAGCGCCATGATTAGTGAGCAGAGCCACCGCACCTCGACACTTGTGTCCTCTGGACCTGAAATATCTCAGAGCTCAGCTGACAACACCATCGGCTATTAAGAGACTGGCGAGTGTGGCACATTTCAGAATCCAAGTCTATAATAACACGAGGATTACATGAGATGTACACAAATGACGAAACAGAATTCTAAGGTGGATGATTACTTTCTTTCTTTCTGCTATAATTTGTAAGATTGCCCATTTTTGTACATATTTAAACTAACTTATTCGCCAATGTTATATCGGTCCTGTTGTTCCTTCAGAATTTTGGGCATAGGAAGGGTGCTATATAAATACATTGTGTTCTTATTTGTATTTTTATTTTTTTTCTTTTGATGTCTTTTTTGTATATTTCGTTCCATGAATGTAAATGAAAATCTGTTTTCAAGTAATACAGATCTTGATTATTTTAATTTTGTCGACATGTTAAATGGTTCCCACAGACCCGAACACAACGTAAATGTTAATTGTGTATTTCACAGAAACGATCCGTATTGTTTAGTTTGATGTATGACACGACGTGATGGCAGAAGCCCTCTGAACTTCACAACGATGCGTATTATTTGGTTTGGTGTACTGTTTTTCCTTCTCATTTTTATCACATAATTTTTGAATGTGTCCTTGACCCGATGTTACTTTCTGGGCTTTGTCAAGACCTGCCGAAACCTTCCAAAAGTAATTTTACGAAGTCAGTCCTGAAACGACGGAGACGTCACTTCCAGGTCTGTAACTGCGGGTCTACAACTGCGTCTCCATGTACATCCAAGTAGATATTGCTGCAGACGGGGGAGGGTCAAAGATGGCAGAGTGAGTAGCAACCTTTTTGCAGGCTCCGGAACTTTTCCAGTTTTAGTCCTGGATTTGTGAACTTTTTTTTTTTTTCATAATAACCCAGTATTTGCGGACCAAAGTTAACCGCTATCCAAATAAGCAACTACTGTATTTAGCAGATTCGCTGTAATTACTTTGTCTTTTTTGATAACTACACTGCGAATAATGGTAGAACTTGATTACATCTTGTTGGTGCCCAGAGAGGCGGGTGACAACGATGACATTGAAGACCTGCAAGTCGATGAAACGACCTCCAAACAACACAAAATTAACTGGGCTCATACACCAACAAAAGGTCCGAACACAAAGAAAATAAAAGGGACACGAGCCCAGAAAATGGAGGATGAGAATACCGTTGCTGCTATTCTGCATGCACTCAACATTTTAACGCAGAAGATGGACGAACAGTCGGAGCTGCTGCAAAAGTTTGAAAAGCGTATTGATATGAACACAGCAGAAATAAGAAAAGACAAAGAAGGTATAGTTGAGCTTCAGAAAGAAAACAGATTTCTGCGCAGCTCTTGTGAGGAACAAGCTCGTTACAAGAGAAGGTGGAATCTGAGGCTAACTGGTCTTCCCGAGAATGATGACGAAAACACGAGAGAGACAGACATTGGGATACTCACCAGAGTTGTGCCTATATCTGTGGATAGACTTAGAGAAACTGTCGACACTGTGCATCAATTAGGAAGAAAGGGAAACGCTGCCTCCTCCATGTCCCCAAAAGCCATAATCATCTAGTTCGGCATGAGAATAGTCCGGGATGATGTCTGGAAAAAATCGAGAGACGTGAGAGTCTGCAAAGAGATGAACATCCGCTTTAAGGAAGACTTCTGCAAAGAAGACTTAAGCTGGAGCCAAACTGTGGCTGCTGGTCCAGGAAGTCAGGAGTAAGGAGAAGAGAGTGTTTTTGAAGGAAGGCTACGCTCTGAATGACAACCAAAGAGTGGACCCGAACTGAACATTATGTTTTACTGTTTCACTTCTCAGGTAGGCTGATGTTAAATCAGCTTTAATATTTCATGTTCCCTGATTGTTAAGGTTTATTGCACTCCTTGTTTATACGAAGGACACTGATGCTTGTTCCTGTGTGTCTACTAAATTTTACTGTTCATTCAAAAAGTTTACTGAGGTTTTTTACGTTATCTTTTACCTCATTGAACACTATGGGGCTAAAAAACACTGAAACGCAAGGCAATGTTTCTTTTCTATAAGGAGCAAAAGGTTAACTTGATTTTCTTGCAAGAGACCGATTCAGTGGATGCAGACACTAAGTTCTGGAAAATACTGTGGGGAGACTCTGTCTTCTCTAGTCATGGAACATCTCATTCATTATTTAATAGGCTTCTGGGTAATGTCATAGACTATAAAAGTAACTCTGATGGACATTGGCTAATGGTGGTGTCAGAAATTCATGCTTCAAAGTATAAACTATATTCTGTTATGTGTGTATGGATGCAATAACAGAGCTCAGAACAAAAAACCTCTTACTTTCCTATGTGAAAGTTTGGGGTAATGGAAGTTACGTTATTCAGTTAACAAGATTATAATGGGAAGAGACTTTAATGTGGGTCCTGATCCTTCCTTAGGCCGTTTTCCATCTAGGGCATCATGTCACATTTTTGATGATAATATTCTTAACTTGGTCATAAAGTCAGCCTGTGTGACTATTGGAGACTGAAAAATCCCAGTGCATCTCAATACACTTGGTTTAATTCCAGAAACAATGGTCAATGTTCAAGGAAAGATTACTGCAGCCTTTCTCAACCTTTAAGTATTCCACACATAGTGGATGAATGTCAGTCGGCTTTTATAAAAGGAAGAAATATACATAATCATATTAGACTGATTCTTGATATGCTTGATTATCGAGAGCAAATTAAAACAGAAAGCCTGATGTTAGTTTTAGACTTTTATAAAGCTTTTGATACTGTTGAACATTCTTTTTTGCTTGAAACCTTACATCACCTGGGCTTTGGGAAAAACTTTTGCAATATAATCAAAATGTTTTACACTAACATCTTTAGCTCGGTTTCCCTTGATCCTGGAATGACCCCTAGGTTTGAGGTGAAGTTAGGTATTCGACAGGGATTCCCAATTCCCCTAAGCTGTTCATACTGACCACTCAATTACTGGTGCTAATCACCCAAAATGACGCCGGTATAACCATTTTTGACAACGATTAAAGAATTAGTCAATTTGCAGATGATACAGCTCTGTTTTTAAAAGACAAATCCATGGTAATTAAAGCTCTCAATATTATTTCCTTATTCTCCCAGGCTTCAGGACTATGTCTTAATATTAAAAAATGTGAATTATTACCTATCCACACATGTTCTGATTCTACTATTGCTTCAATAAGAGTAGAACTAGAAGTGAAATATTTAGGAATAGTGATATCTAGAAACATCATCAGAAGGGAAGACACCATCTGTAATCGTATTGTCGACATGAAGAGATCTCTTAGTCATTGGCTCACCAGAGATATTACTATACTGTATTTGGTAGAGTCATCCTTTCCAAAGCTGAAGGTCAATCCAAATTAATGTACCCGTGTCCTTCTCTGTATGTCTCTCTCCAAAACATAAAGAAAGCCAACTCAGTAATTTTTCAATTCCTATGGAAAAATAAAACCCACTAAATTAAAAGATCTCAGTTAGTAAAAGATTACTAGTGTGGTGTTAAAGCCTTAGTATTTGAATCAATGGTAGGAACTTTTAAGATTAACTGGCTCAGAGCTTGTTTGTCACAATCTGATTCCATGTGGTTATATATACCCAGATCTATTTTAAAAAAATTAGAAGGAATTGAGTTTCTATTAAAGTGCGACTTTGACATTAGCAAAATTCCGGTTAAATTATCTAGTTTCCACAAACAGATCCTTTCTTTCTGGGAAATTATATTTACACACAACTTTTCTCCCCACATGTCTACCCTATGGAACAATAGAGTGATAACAGTTAATAGAGAGTCATTATTTAATAGAAACTGGTTTGAGAGTGATATCTTGTTTGTAACTGATTTTCTAAACTGAGAAGGTAATCTGCTAGATTATATGTCCTTTTTGAAGAAATTTAAATTAGGTTGTACTCAACAAGAATACAGGCAGGTTTGTCAGGCAATCCCATTGGCATTAAGGCAGTTAATCTACAACATCATGTTATATTCAGAAGTCAAGCCAGTGTTGCCAAACTTAAAAATAGGAAATTATAATCTAAATGAGAGTAAATGTAATAACAAGGTTATCAGAGCAAATTTTAAATCCATTCTTTTCCATGATTTTAACTCAGGAAAGTATTTAATGGGGATCAGTCAATTAAGGAAAAGGCTTTTTCTAAATTTGTTAAGTGGCCTGTTTTACCAAAAATGAAAGAAACACATTTCAACATAAATAATAATGTATATACCCGGTGGCAAAATTTTTAAAAAGAAGATTTAAATTTGAGGTGGACCTGTGTTCTTTTTGTGATTCAACTTGTGAAACATTGCAATACTTCTTCTTTTCATGTCCTGTTTCGGCTAATTTTTGAATTACACAGCTGGTTATCACTCAAGGTTAATGATATCTCACAGTTTGATTTATCTTATATTATGTTTCTACATGGATAACTTATATCCATCTGTCTCTGATATGATTAACATTGTCATTCTCTTGGGTAAATACCATATACACTGTAGTAAGTGGAGAAATAGCAAACCGTCTTTTACATGGTTCATTAATGATCTGAAACAATACTTCCTATCAGTTAAGAAACTGAAATCCAGCAAATCTGTAAGAAGGATTTATGATAACATGTCTCATTTATTACTGTTTTGATTTATGCCTCCTGTATTTTTTGGCCTGTGCTCCCTATTTGTTATCTTGCACTATTTTGTATACTGTGAAATTTATCTAGCACCACTGTACTGTGAATGTTACTTATACTTTTTTGAATGTTTAATTTATATCCTCTAAGAGAGTTTTGTATAAATTGTGTTTTATTTGGTAATAAAAAAAAAAACAAAACAAAACCTGCGGGATGTCTGGTGCTGTGGCTCTGGAAGTGGATATTATGGGAGGAAGCAGAGTGACAACCCGACCTGCGTACGCATGCGCACGAAAAGAAAACCCGACCCACACCCTTCTCACTTGGAGAATGGGAACATTTGCAAGTAGATATTGTTGCAGATCGGAGTAAAACAGGCGTGCAAGTTGACATTAGTGGAGGGACACCTCATTCTGCCAATCACAAATGACTTCCTTGCTTCTTTTACTTTACCGGATCTAGTGGCGAATCTGTTATTGATTTTTCTTATTGGAAAATTATCTTCTGGAATACACTTTAATAAGCCCCTAGAGGAAAGACAGCGAGCGACATGTCTAAAATGAAGGGCTGCAGTACTATGCGGCAGGTTTCTAAAATCATCGTCATCATGTTCTGCATGTTGTTGCTTCCGCACTGTAAGTTTACTTTCAGTTGCTGTTTTTACAAGTTCAGTGTGAAGTCTTGATGTTTTGACTTGTATTTTAACGCACGCTCCATGCTCAAGTGATTTATTTTTGTTTTATTATTTATTTTCTTCTCGATAGTTCCATAAATATTTGGAGGTCACGGTAATTAAACAATTCCATTAATTGAGCGACTTTGTGTGTACGTTAGGGTTATTAAGACTATCTTCGGACAGACGACTGTACTCTTCACAGTAACAATATCGTACCGGTCCTCTTATTGTCTTTTATTGGGTAGAGGCTTCTTTCTTCTCACACCGCAGTCTCCGTGGAGTACCCAACTCCTGAAGGTTATCCAAGTGTTTGCCCCATACATTAATGTCGTCAATTGCTATGCCAAGGAATGTATCTGATGTTCTAAAATACGCTTCTCTTGTAATGTGGCCATCATCTTCAAGTTTACGAAGGGGACCTCGAACCAGCATAGGAATAAATTTGTCTTCTTTCCTGGCTGTCAGCTTTTGGGTCAAATCTTTCAAAATAGCGCATGCCTCAATTGCGCTTTTGTGGTTGCCTTCTACATGAAGTATGGTGTCATGAAACAGGCTCATTTGACAGTGCGCAAACAAGAGCCACATTTCTGCTAATGGGTTCTCGAACAAAATCCTCGAAGAATCGTGGACATTGGTTCTCTGACAGAAAGAATGATTTTAATGATTGGAAAATCTGCAGTATCCTCTGCAGTGCTGGCATTAAAGACAACCAACACACGTTTGAGTATCCCAAAATTTTGTGATACTCTTCGTTAACAAAATCACAGAACTCCTTCAGTCTCTCCACACGTACTGTGTAAATGTGGAAATACCTAAAAGTTTTCTGGACCAGACTTTCAACGTCTATGGGCAATGTGTCTAAGGCAGATTGTGCAAAATTGTGAATGATATGGGCATTGCAGCCCACTCCAGTAATTTCTCTCTGCAAGTGAGACTTCATTTTTTTTTAAATACATTTTCTTTGCCTCTTCTCAAAAGTCCACCAAAATTTGTGTTTATATTGTCCCCAGAAAGGGCAACAACTTTGTTTTGCAGTTCGTATTTTTTAAGAACTCCCATCACACTTTCTGAAATACTTTCTGCAGTTTCCCCCGGCAACTCGACAATGTCTAGTAACTTGTTTTTCACAATTTCAGGTGAGTCGTATTTAAAGTATCTGATCATGATTGGCAAAAGTTTAGTGTTTTTATGGTTTGAAACATCAACACAAACGCTTATGTAGTTTACATCCTTAACTTTGGCCAAAAGTTCTTCTCGTGCCCATGGAGAAAACACGTTTGTAATTGTAGCCTCACATTTTGTTTTGGCACAGGCAAATCTTTTGTCACTAATTTTTTTTGCAAACTACTTGTATAGTCTGTGGATCAGAAACTGTGATTTTGGTTCACCGTGTGGAACCCAAACGTACCTTCATGAATTGCCAGCTGGTACTCTGCATCTGATGGTTCTTCTCTTCAAAATAATTGAGTCACTGCTTTTGAAGATGCTCGACTTTGCAAAGCTAATCTGTGCTTTTCTCTCCCCTCGTGTTCCTTGATTGAAGTTCTCCCACCACTACTGATGGAAAACTTTGAGTGCCACATGCGGCAGATCACAACAGAAGCATCCGGGGTTGGATGCAAATACGAAAATTCATGCTGAAGCCCAAAAATGACACTTTTTTTTAGCACTCATGTTGAATCACAGGGATCACCGTGTCAAAATGCAGAAACAGCAGGTAGAAGAAAAGAGCGGCCACGCTGCTCTCGCATCCAGAAGCATGCTACGCGTAGACACAGCCACAGGCAGACGCAGAGCACGACGTGCCTCTCTTCGAATCTACAGATCACGAGTAGGGACTCTAAACACTACAGAGTACAAAGCGAAAGCTTATCACGTGATTTCTTGCCAAAGTTGCATAATGCGGTAAAGCATAACCTCCATCAAAACACTGCACACGCACGCCGAGTTCAAATTATCGTGGTGATGAGATACATTCAAAAAAGTGAACCAGCTGAAACCGGGGACAAAACAGGGACATGTTTCTGAGTCGGGACAGTTGTCCGAAAAAGGGGACTGTCCCCAGAAAACGGGGATGGATGGTCACCTTATAATAGATCGTTAGGCTATTGATATTGGAGGGTGGGGTGGGTCGACCTGGTTAGACTGCTGCTTTAACATGTCCAGCGTTGTAATCGAGTTCTGTCTGCACTTGAATGTTATCCCTGTGGAGTCTACACGTTCTCCTGGTGTTGCCTCACCTTTCCTCCCAAATCACCAAAGATGTGCAGGTTATGATAGCTGTCAGGACTGAACTGCCCAGTGTGTGTGAACGTGACCAGTGACGGACAGCAGTGGGAATGGTCCTAATGAGTTAATCTCCTACCCCTGTTATCGTGATGTGGATTAAGTTGGTTTGAGGATGACATGAGATTAATATTCCTAACACTGTATTAATATCTAATACAATAAATGGTAGCTAGTGTTCAAAATGTTGAAATTAGTCAGAAATTTTCATGATCCCACACCTGAACATTAGGAATGCCACCTCGCCAGCCAAAGTCAGACAATTGACTTATTTATTGAACAAAATAGCAGGTTTAGGCCTTGCTAACACAATTACAGAGGTTTCTGTAATAACCGAGCATTAAAACATAATTAATTAATGATGAGCTATGAGGGTTTACCATTAGGACACTGGAATAGTAGCTGCTGAAAATGGAGCTTTGCTGTCATATGTGAGTAATAAATTTAAAATTGATACAGTAATTCCTTACAATTTGTTGGAGATTATCGGCATAGGACCCCACCTAATGTGGAAACACACAAATATGTTTGGAAATCATGATTAATGTATATTCTAAGTTTCGTTGTACTAAGTAAGATGCAAAACATTGAAAGAAATATAAGATCGAGCGACGTCTGTGCAGTCAAATCACACGTGTAAGACTAACTGCCCACAAAGATTTGTGGCATCCTCAAAGTCCATAGTTCAGCAGTTTTTTAGTGAGCTGTAACTTTTTATAAAACTTCTAATAAATTTTTGCTTGTATCTGTGGTAGTAAATCACAAACATGACTAATATTACAGATGCAAAAGAAATCCAACAAAACACTAAGCACAAAATGATAATTAATAAACACTCACGACACAGTCCAGTATCACGGATGGAGATGATGGTAGTGTAGTTATGAAATTAAATCCCCTGTGAGCAGCCTCCTGAAAGTCATGTGAAGTTTTGAGGTACCGTGAGACCGATGTAAGTGAAAATTTGTAGAAAATGGGAGAGCTCCTAGACGAAAATGTTTTCTAACCCAGACAAATTCATACAAATGAGTGGACAGAGGGCAAGAACATAAATCTGGAGACAGCGGTAAATGCATGGATGTAGTTGTAATCCAAGTGTGGAGTGAAGTGTTAAAACAAAAAGGCACCACCATTAACAATCCTGATGACTTGTTATGGCTGACTTTCAAAGTGAGTTCCCCCCTCTTTCACCCAGCAGCCCTTGCAGTAAGCCGTGAAGCTGCCCGATGATGCAGTCCCAGGGTTGCTGGGATTTGCAGTCCATTTAAGTAGTGGGGCTACAGTATTATTTGTGGTTGTTTGCAATAGGTTGCAAAACAGATTTCATTTTTATTGATGACAAACCTGTGAATAGGTGGATCTGCAAATTGTAAATCCATGATTCACAAGGGCCGACTTGTAGTTTCAAGCAGTGATAGCCATTAGTAGCACTAGGGATGTTTTGGTTGTACACTGTATTTTATTAAAACAATGTAATGGTATCTTCACAAGAAAGGTATGAAATTTCTACCAAAAACATGAACATTTGAAAGTGTATTATTTAGTTTAGCCTTTTAATAATTTTGGTGTTTCAGGGAAAATAGTAGCAAAAGTACACATTTGATGTTAAGGTACATTTTTGACCACTGAAGACTGTGGTGGGCTGTTGTGTTGATGCGATATCAGGAGGCCTCCTAAAGTTATGGAACACAAGTCCTTGATAGTCTGAACCTCGCTGGTACTTTAAGCCACAACCATCGACTCACAAAACAGTAATTCTGTAAAGGTGATGTTTATCAGGCTACATTAGCCACAATTTTACAAGACCTCTTAAGTTATTATAACAGAAATCAACTTTATTATTTAAAATAAAGTTATTATTTTTCCTGAAGAAAAAGTGAAAAATAGTCATTTATCCTAAGATTTCTGCTCACTTTAGTACTTATTTTGATTGTGTAAATGTGAATGACATGATTATGTTTAACTAGCCGTCCCCTGTGGTTCTGCCCATGTAGAAGTGAAACAGGACAGTGAGGATGGCCCTGCCCGGCTCCCCGCTCCTGATGTGACACTTCCCCGATCCCCTAGGACGCAGTCTCTCTCGGGTTAGCGTAAATATATTGCTCCCGAGCTTGATGAGTGAAGTCACAAATTCATCTGG
>JANRMT010049829.1:21993851-22010278 GCA_026402145.1 Polypterus bichir lapradei | reverse complement strand
AAATTATAGAAAAAAAACCCGATCTAAATCCGTTAAGTAGTTCTGTCGTTCGCTAGCTAAGTGGAGGTAAGGTACGCCCTGAGGCTGGCACGTGAGTGAGGAGGGCCCCTCCCCGCGGCTTGCTGCCTCTCTCTTGGATTCGCACAAATTAATTGGTACTGCAAGCGAAATATGATACATAGCGCAATGAGAGAAGTCGCAAAATCGACCGGAATGTTCAAGCAAATTGTAGAATAAAACCCGATCTAAATCCGTTAAGTAGATCTCTCGTGAAAAGTAGACAAAAAGATGTTGGATTTTATGTTTATATAGAGGTATACCTAAAATACCAAATTAACACATTGAAATTGCAATTAAACCTGATGCATTCTTGTTGTGGTGGGAATATGAATTATGCTGGTATTTAAATGGGGTGGCAGAGCAGAGCGTTGGTCTGTCATTTGTGTGTGTTGTCTGTGTTCAGTTTGCACATTCCTGTTTTTTTGTGTGAGTTTATTAGGTGTTTCTTGATGCAAAATGGCCTTTCAGCCCAGCTAATCCCTGCTCTACTCTGGTTTTCCTACCACATTCCCAAAGACATGCTGGTTAGTTTGATTGCTGTTTTCAATTTGACCTTCGTGAGTGTCTGTGTGTGTTTGTGAATGGGCCCTGTGATGGGCTTTCTCCAGGGATGCACCCAAGGGCCACTGGGAAGGGCTCTGGCTCACCTCGAGGTGGAATGAGAATTCATATGACTTATTAAACAAATAAAAATCTTTTTAAAGGTTTTTTAAAAAAATCTTTTTTTTAATTTAGATTAATGTAACTCTCTTGCAGAGGATATTCTGCGTTGAGAGCCGTGTTTAAAAAAAAAATAAACAAAAAAAAAAACACATAGTACCACATGTACTGCATTTTATTTCATTTTTGTCAAAGAGAAACTTTTAGTATTGAGTGAAATTTATTATGTCCTTGGTTTTTATAACTCCTCTTGTATTTTCTTTCAGCTACTGACACAAGATTTCAGATGTCCGCTCAAGACCAAAATGTGATGACTTCTCTAAACAGAGATGTTCTTCTGCCGTGCATCTTCCGGACACAAGGGGACTTTGTAGACACTGAATCTATAATTGTTACTTGGAGTCATAATAATAAGGAAATAGCGAGGTACAAAGCTGGAGATGTGCTGAACACAAGCAAGGCTGTTCTATTTGAAAGAGAACTACAGAGAGGAAACGCTTCCCTTCTTCTGAGGAATTTTCAAGTTGAAGATAAAGGAGAATATATTTGTCATGTTCTTCATGTCCCAGATGAAGGCCAAATCACAGTGAGGCTTGAAAGTGCCGGTATGTATATAACATTTAGATAGATACTTTATTAATCCCAAGGAGAAATTCAAATAATCCAGCAGCAGTATACTAATACAAAAAAAATATATTAAATTAAAGAGTAATAAAAATGCATGTAAAAACAGACAATAACTTTGAATAATGTTAGCATTTACTCCCCCGGGTGGAATTGAAGAGTCGCATAGTGTCGGGGAGGAACGATCTCCTCAGTCTGTCAGTGGAGCAGGACAGTGACAGCAGTCTGTCACTGAAGCTACTCCTCTGCCTGGAGATGACACTGTTCAGTGGATGCAGTGGATTCTTCATGATTGACAGGAGTTTGCTTAGCGCCCGTTGCTCTGCCACAGATGTTAAACTGTCCAGCTTTATTCCTACAATAGAGCCTGCCTTCTTAACAAGTTTGTCCAGGCGTGAGATGTCCTTCTTCTTTATGCTGCCTCCCCAGCACACCACCGAGTAGAAGAGGGCACTCGCCACAACCGTCTGGTAGAACATCTGCAGCATCTTATTGCAGATGTTGAAGGACGCCAACCTTTTAAGAAAGTATAGTCGGCTCTGACCTTTCTTACACAGAGTATCAGTATTGGCAGTCCAGTCCAATTTGTCATCCAGCTGCACTCCCAGGTATTTATAGGTCTGTACCCTCTGCACACAGTCACCTCTGATGATCACAGGGTCCAGGAGGGGCCTGGGCCTCCTAAAATCCACCACCAGTTCCTTGGTCTTGCTGGTGTTCAGGTGTAAGTGGTTTGCACCATTTAACAAAGTATTTGACTAGCTTCCTGTACTCCTCCTCCTGCCAACTCCTGATGCAGCCCACAATAGCAGTGTCATCAGCGAACTTTTGCACGTGGCAGGACTCCGAGTTGTATTTGAAGTCTGATGTATGTTGGCTGAACAGGACCGGAGAAAGTACAGTCCCCTGCGGCGCTCCTGTGTTGCTGACCACAATGTCAGACCTGCAGTTCCCGAGACGCACATATTGAGGTCTGTCTGTAAGATAGTCCACGATCCATGCCACCAGGTGTGAATCTACTCCTATCTCAGTCAGCTTGTCTCTAAGGTGCAGAGGTTGGATGGTGTTGAAGGCGCTAGAGAAGTCCAGAAACATAATTCTTACAGCACCACTGCCTCTGTCCAAGTGGGGGAGGGATCGGTGTAGCATATAGATGATGGCATCCTCCGCTCCCACCTTCTCCTGGTATGCGAACTGCAGAGGGTCGAAGGCGTGGCGGACCTGTGGCTTCAGGTGGTGAAGCAGCAGCCGCTCCATGGTCTTCATCACATGTGACGTCAGAGCAACAGGCCGGAAGTCATTCAGCTCACTAGGACGTGATACCTTTGGGACTGGGGTGATACAAGATGTTTTCCAAAGCCTCGGGACTCTCCCCTGTTCCAGGCTCAGGTTGAAGATGCGCTGTAGAGTACTCCCCAGCTCCAACGTACAGGCCTTCAGCAGTCGTGGCGATACTCCATCTGAACCCGCTGCTTTGCTGGCACGAAGTCTCCTCAGCTCTCTGCTCAACTTTGCTGCTGTAATTGTTGGTGGGGATATCTCACCTATGCTGGTATCAACAGAAGGATGGTTGGAGGATGCAGTACTCCAAGGTGAGAGTGGGTTAGGGTGGTCAGACCTGTTAAAGAAGTTGTTCATTTGGTCTGCTGTCTCCACGTCTCTCTCGATGGTGACACCCCGCTTCGAGCTGCAGCCAGTGATGATCTTCATCCCATCCCACACTTCCTTCATGCTGTTATTCTGCAATTTCTGCTCCAGCTTTCTCCTGTACTGCTCCTTCATCACCCTGAGCTGGACTCAGAGTTCCTTCTGCATGCGCTTGAGCTCTTGCTGATCACCGCCTTTAAAAGCCCTTTTCTTCTGGTTCAAAAGGCCCTTGATGTCACTTGTAACCCATGGCTTGTTGTTAGCATAGCAGTGTACTGTTCTTACTGGAACTACAATGTCCATACAGAAGTTGATGTAATCAGTTGTGCAGTCAACAGCCTCTTCAATGTTCTCACCATGTGACCCCAGCAGTATATCCCAGTCTCTAGTTCCAGTCTCTCAGAGTCTGCTCTGCCTCAGGGGACCACTTTCTGTATGATCGTGTGGTTGTCGGTAGCTCCTTCACTCTTGGTTTGTAGTGAGGCTGAAGCAGAACCAGATTATGATCTGCTTTCCCAAGCGCAGGCAGCAGGGTGGCGCTGTATGCGTCTTTAACGTTTGCATACAGTAGATCAGTAGTCCTATGTCCCCGGGTGTTACAATCCACATACTGGGAGAAGGCAGATAATGTTTTGGCCAGTGTTACATTGTTAAAGTCTCCAGCAACTAGCACAAGCGCCTCAGGGTGCTGCGTTTGTAACTTAGCAACTGTGGAATGGATGATGTCACTCGCTATCTCCACGTTTGCTCGGGTGGGATGTAAACAATAACAACAATCACGTGTCCAAACTCTCTGGGCAAGTAATAGGAACGCAGACTTACGGCCAACAGTTCAATGTCCCTGCAGAAATTGGAGATTTTAACGTTTACATGTCCAGAGTTGCACCACTTTGTATTGACATAGAGAGCGAGTCCTCCTCCTTTCTTCTTCCCGCTGGTATTTGCGTCTCTGTCCGCTCTAACTGTGCTAAACCCGGGTAGCTCCACGCTAGCATCTCGGATGGTAGTTGTTAGCCACGTTTCACTAAAACACAGCAAGCTGCATTCTCTGTAGGTTCTGACATTTTTCACCAGCACAGCCAGTTTGTCGATCTTATTTGGTAGTGAGTTCACATTTCCAAGGATCACAGAAGGCACCGACGGTTTATAACGGCATTTTCTCGCAAGCTGCTTGGCTTTTATCTTATCTTTTATCTTTGTGCCGGCTCGGCTGCCCCGATATCGTCTTCTTACCTCATCAGGTAAATAGGGAACCACACCGGCGTGGGCATTTCTTCTCCGTGCTTTAAGTTGACTACTTGAATAGGTGAGTCTTGGAGTGTAAAAATCCATGTCATGTAGTAAAAATAGTAAAAAGTGTCCAGGTAGCGATTCCACATAAAAGAAAGTGGTAGAAGTAATCAGTGAAATAGAGAAATAGAGAAAAAAATAGAAAAAAGGTAAAAAGATAAAGTCATACACGGAGCTGCTGGAATGGCTGCCACTTGCGACGGCACCGGAAAAAGAAGGCATAGAAGAATGCATTTTGTAGTATTAGTCAGTTTATCAGCTCTTTGGGTATGATGACTTCTCTTTTTCTGTTAACACACATAATGGAGATCACTTTCTACCAGAAACTGTCAGGGTGGCACTCCTGATGATTTGGCAGATTTCTTAGAAACAAAGAGCATAACAGAAACTTCAAGAGAGCCTAGAAAACAAAAAAGTTTGCACCAATTAAATGCTATCATGTCATACAGATTTGTTCATTATAATTTGAAACATTTATAAAAGTGAGGTTTTAATTTTCTTTTTTTTTGCACACAGAGAAGCAAGCACTATCCTTCTATGTAAAAGCGGTCGGGTGTCCTTCCGTCCCGTGAGTGCTACGCAGACGCAGAGTTTCACACACGCCCCGTCCATTTTGCAATGCACGATGGGATTTGTAGTTTTGTTTTTCCAGGTAAAAGATGAATTTCTACTCCAGACTGTGCGATATCTTCTTCTTCTTTCTTACTATATAAAAGCGGTCGGGATTGTCCTTCCGTCCCGTGAGTGGAAAGCGTAGTGGTATTCCGCTTATCACTGACTTACTACTTGCAGCTTGTGGTACGAAGCGACATGATGTGAGCAGAGTTCTGGTACTCCCATCATTCCCTTGCTTTTGTGCGCGATGCGCTGGAAAAATAGACAAAATTATGTCTCTGGAAATAATTAATGTTGATGGAGTACAAATGCCTCACCGCGTAGTAAATATCAGGTGGGTTCAAAAGGGTGATCTCAATATAGAAAAAAAGTTTAAATTTCATCACAAAAATAACAGAAACTACGAGTATTAAAGTAATACCGCTCAAATGCAATATAACCAAATTAATGAGTTTGTATAAAATATCAAATTGATCTACATATTGAATTGCCTTAAGAAGTGGTCAACTTAAAAGTCCGTCGCCTTAAAAGGCGGGTCAGCCTAGTAGAAGACTAAAGAGAGCCTCCAGAAACAGAATGTGTAACGTGTGCAGTCTTAGTGAGGTACATAATCGCCTCAATAAGAATGCATTCACTTTAGACTGTGTTGAAAGTTTATTTTGCCATTTGTTGAATGATCACTTTTTCCTTTTTAAAGAGTTTGTAAAAAATGAGACTCATTGAAATGCAAACACACCAATGTTTTATAAGTCCTAGTTTATTTCTAGCTGAAAGTAACATTTAAAGAAGTTCAGACATACACAGGTGTGTTTTTGTGTCCTCTGAGACTTTGAACATCTGAATTAAAGAGGACTGTCCTGTGGAGTATGGCCACACGTGTGTCCTGTCAGATTTTCCAGCCGAAGCTCTAATATTTGGCAGGATGTTGACAGGTCTTTAAAAACAAGGCTGCTTTCCAGGCATACTGCATGTTGTTGTTAACACACAATGATGTCTGGTTTGTTTGCTTGGCAAGTTTTAGATTTTTTGAAGCAAACAGTAGCATTTTAAGAAAATGTTTTAGTTTACCATTAGATATTAGTGGAAAAATGCAGGTTTTAGATAATGTATGTGGAACAGTGAGGAGCGTTCAGTTTTGAAGGTGTGAATGGCACATACAGTCATGTGAAAAAGTCAGTACACCCTTTAGATTTTTTTACAATATGTGAACATATCAAAATTTGATCTTCGTTTAAACAGCAACAACAGCATAAAGATAATATAACAAACATAATGCCACATTCACATTTTGTAGTCAGTTTTATAATTTACGTAAACAGAAATTTAAATTTAGCAAAAAATTTGGAAAAAGTAAACACACCTCTACTATACATTTATCACTACCTCCATCCATCCATTCATCATCCAACCCGCTATATCCGAACTGCAGGATCACGGGGGTCTGCTGGAGTCAATCCCAGCCAACACAGGGTGCAAGGCAGGAAACAAACCCCAGACAGGGAGCCAGTCCACCACAGATTTATTACTACCTGAAATACCCAAAATTTGAATTGAGTACAGCAGATTAGGTGCAATCGGGCAGAATATCATTAGATAGGATCTTGCCTGAACCTGTCTTATTTAAACTTCAGACATTGTATTTGGTTTGCTCTTTGTTGTTGAAGTGTGTCACCATGCTGTAATTGAATACTCTCTTAGAGACCTTCAGAAAGAAGGTTATAGATGCCTATGAGTCTGGAAAGTGATTCATATACAGTAGATCCCCAAACAATTGAAAACCAGTCATTCCAGTGACCAGGAGATGCTGAAAGAAGTCTCTTAGAACTCTAGAATTTCATCACTGTCCCTACAGGTGGTTCTGCCACTGCTGATGTGAAAGTCTACCATTAGAAAGAGGCTACACAAATTGGATCTACATGGGTGGTGTCCAATGAGAACATCAGGGCAAAACTGTAATTTGCCCATGAACATCTTAGCAAAGTTCATGATTTCAAACGATGTTTTATGGACAGGTGAAGCAGAGAGAGAGTTATTTTGGCAACAATACCAGAAGACATGTTTAGTGAAAACCAAAGACCGCATTTGACCAGAAGAACCAGATAGCAACTGTAAAGCATGGTGGTGGAAATGGTATTTTTTGGGGCTGCTCTGCTGCATCAGAGCCTGGACAGCTCACCATCATAGAATCCAGTAGGAATTCTTTATTGTACCAGAGGGTGCTTGAGGATAACGTGAGACCCTCTGTCAGAAGATTGACACTCAAACAGAAGTGGACCAGTGACTAAACATGCCAATAAACCCACAATAGAATTGATGAATAGATAGAAATGGAGGTTTCTGGAATGGCCAAGTCAAAGCCCAGATCTGACTCCCCTTGAGATGCTATAGGAGAATTTTAAATCGGCTTTGCACAAATAACATACAGTGGTATGCAACAGTATTCAATCTCCTTGAAAGTCATTATAATTTTCTGCATGACAAAAGATTTGTATGAACATGTTTATCCATTCAAAGAGCTTTATGTAAAGTAGTCAACAACAAACCATGAAATGTGTTACTCTGTATGATCTTTTGTAGCAGATGTGCCCAGAGAGATAGATAGAAGTCCAGTTCTGATTTGATATTCTCACTGCTGTGTAGACTTGAGTGTCAAATGTTTTTGCAATGGTATTCAAACCATTTGAAGTATGGCAGATCATTCTGCAGAAAGATGAACAAATATAACTTTCTTGACAGGTTGCATCATTTTTATTATTTGATTTAATCCAAACTAGGGGGCTTTATCCCACTCGCCAACCCCCAGGTAGGCGCTACATGCTAGCCACTTCATAGATCTGCCCCTCGCGTATAGGAAAGCAGATGTACAATTTAAACAGATTGTTTTTGTCATGGGAATTGTTACATATACATAATAGAACTATTTTACATTACAGCGAGTAATTAATCATAGAAAAAAATAGTAAAATGTAATAAATTGAAAGAAAATTATGTTTCATGTTGTGTTAGAGGTATTTGTTACGTTATACGTTTTTGTTCTGTTTGATTTGAAGTTAACACGCAAACACTTTTTTAACTTACTCTATTACTGTAAAACTTCAGTAAAAAATAATATTTGTAATTAACTTTCCTTCAATATCGCATTGAATTTTGATTCCGTGTTTGGAATTACACCGTGACAACGCAATGTATAACTGCCCGTGAGTGAATATTGTTTCTTTCTCACTTCTAAATAAACTGACTTTTTCGAATGTTTGTCACTGTGATTAGTTAATCGTCATAGTAAAAGTTATTCTGATGGGATATTGTAATAGTTTTACTACAAATAGCATATCAAGATCTCCTTGGGTGTCTAATGTTATTCACAGAATATGTACTACATTAACTTTTCTTGTTGCCTGTTAAAATATTACATGTTAAAATCGTTTGACCAATTTTCAATAAAACTAATTTTTTGAATTGCATAGTCCATCACTCAGACATAAATTATGCAATAACATTACGATACATCCTTCTTTCAACAGTAATTCGGCTGGTGGAAGACTGGATGGTGTTAAGGGTTGTAGATATTCTATGGGATATTGTAAGTTGATGTTTTCATCTTCCCCACCATCACCACCAACTTGCCGTGTAACCGATTTGACAATTTTCGTGTTAATTCATTTGACTTCATTGTTTCTCGTTGCTAGGATTGCCCGTGTACTCATTTCTTCTGTTGATAACCCTTCAAGATAAAATTCTTCGATAAGATTTGGACATAATACGTCTTCTTTTATTAGGAACTTAAAGTGAGGAAAACTTAAAAATTTATAAGAGCTGAGAGCGCAGGAACTGTGTCTGAGAAAGCATTCACACGAATGAGAGGTGAGAGGACTGTGGGCGTGGGCCGTTAACCAGAAATGGTTGAGAGGAAGGTGGGACCCCCTCTACCAACTTGAAAAAATCTCTTGGCAATAGTCTCACCTCGTCTCAAGATTTTCTTTTATAATAGAGAGATATAATCGTGGAATGCGTAGTGTAAAAATGATGAGAAAAGCCAAGCCTTTTTTATTGTTTTTTGACAGATTAATTTTTGTTTTGTGGTGTAGTAATAAGTTTTTACATGCAGAATTTTTGACAACGTAAAGAAATGTCAATTAAATTAATATCATTATTATTAGGTTGATTTAATTCTGTTACCACTACAACATTCAAGTTCAAGGCTTAATGAACTAATCCAACCAATTTGGTGTTGCAAGTAATCCGTATTGAGCAGTGACAGGCATTCAAATCAGCAAAATTACAAGGGGACCCACATTTTTACACAGCCAGTTTTTCACATTTGATTTAATTTCATACAACTAAATACTGCTTCACTAAAAATCTTTGTTCAGAAAACACCCCAGTACTCAGATATTCCTAGGAAATGAAGGACATACCACTGTTATCTTTTTGTTGAAAGGAGAGTCAATTATTATACAGGCTGAGAGGGGTTCCCAAACACAGGGGTTCCACAGACATGCAAATGCACTTCTTAATATTCATTTTGTGTGATGGGTCTGCTTAAGTGGATTTTTAAGTTTGTAGCTTTGTCTGCAAATTTTCAATACTCTGACATTTCTATCTTTACAGAGTTGCCGAAGGTGATGATTGTTCCGGACACTTTGGTGAGAGGCAAAGATCAGATAATTTCCTGTATAATAGATGGACATTTCCCAGAGGAAATCAGCATTACTTGGAAGAAGAATGGGGTGCCTCTCAGAAAAACCAAAACGAAAGATGACGGTACATTCATTACAACAGAATCCCTCATGCTGAATCCTGTAGACAAGACTGATGAGTTCACATGTGAAGTAAAAGTGATGAATGAAATAATCAGCACGACAAAGAAATTTAAATTTACAGGTAAGGATACAATTCTAAATATCTTACCCTAGCAGGATGTCTATTTTAGTATATGGCATTTTTCTTTAATGTACATCATAAAGTGGAAACAGAATTGCCTACTATGTCCGTTTTAGTTTATTAGCAGGTTTTAATCACATTTCATCATCAACAGTCAACTTCATTTTAATGATTAATCTCTATAACTTTATAATTATAACCACCACACCTTTTTTCTATAAGTACTAGAAGTGTTGAAGATACAGCAAGTTGTGCCGGAATCCTTTTGTGTTCTGCAATGGGCCATCAGGTCAGCATCCTGCTAATGTATCCCTGCTGTTCAAACCCTCAGATAGCCTAATATAATTTTGTGTGAATTTTAAAATAAATAATTTCTTGGTACACAGTAACAGCCCTGTATATGCCTAGACAGACCATTGAATGAGACCAGACAGACAAGGTGAGCCCCAGGGCAGAAAATTAATAAGAAAAGAGGAGAACTTCAGATTAAAATTAGGGACATGATTTGGATTCCACGCCAATCAGCGGGGCGCACACTCCCTGGGAATATGTTTGTTAGAGTTTGCAGTTTTTATTAAACCATAAGTGTATATGTGGTGTGTGTATATAATATACACTGCTGAAGAAAATGAAGGGAACACTTAATCATTCCGGTATAACACCAAGTCAGTTAAACTTCAAGGATATCAATCTGTCCAATTGGGAAGCACAAGCGACTGAATCAACTTCACCTGCTTTGGTGCAAATGAAAGTGACAACAGGTGACCTGGAGAGGCAACAGGAAGATAGCCCCCAAAGGGGAATGTTTAATCAGGTGGTGGCCACAGACAATCGCTCTCTCCTTATCCTTTGTGACTGATTCTTCTCATGTCTTGCATTTTGCTAAGGTCCTTATCACTGCTGGTATCATGAGGCAGCACCTGCAGCCAATTCAGGTTGCACAGGTAGTCCAGCTCCTCCAGGATGGCACATCTATACATGCTGTTGCAGTAAGGTTTGGTGTGTCTCCCAACATAGTCTCAAGAGCATGGAGGAGATACCAGGAGATAAGCCATTACACGAGGAGTGCTGTAGAAGGACATCTGCTAAGCAGCAGGACTGGTGTATGCTCCTTTTATGTGAGGAGGAACAGGAGCAGCACTGCCAGAGCCTACAAAATGATCTCCAGCTGGCTACTGGTGTGCATGTCTCTGACCAAACTGTCAGAAGCAGACCCTATGAGGGTGATGCCATGGTGAATGTTATGCAGCCTGCAACATCTTCCAGCATGACCAGTTTGGCGGTGGTTCATTGTTGGTCTGGGGAGGCATATCCTTGGATGGTCTCACAGACCTCCACGTACAAGACATCAGAACCCTGATTGCTGTTAAGTACCGGGCTGAATTCCTCAGACCCACTGTCGGATCTTATGCTGGTTCAGTGGGCCCTGGGTTCCTCCTGGTTTCTGCCTTGTGTGGTCAGAGTGTGTAGGCAGTTTTTGGATGATGAAGGCATCGATGCCATTGAACATTTCACAGACCTGAATCCAATTGAGATCATCTGGGACGTTATGTATCGGTGCACCTGATGCCGCCAAGTAGCTCCACAGATTGTCCAGGAGCTCACTGATGCCCTGATCCAGACATGGGAGAAGATTCCCCAGGACCCCATCTGTGGTCTCATAAGGAGCATGCCCAGACATTGTTAGGAATACATATGGGCATGTGGGGGCCACACACACTACTGAATCACATTACGAGTTGCTGTGATGATGTGATGTGAAAGTTTTCTCTCTATTATAAAAACTAAATCCTGCAAAGGAAAGCAGGACGACGAGATGTGATCTTCTCGGAAGACACTTAAAAAGACCCGTGAGACGCAAACAATATCAAATAAGAGAGCACATCCAGCAAAACACTCAGTCATGTAAAGGCACGTAGCACGCACAGATCCTGTGCTCTCAGCACATATAAAGCATATAAGGACAATACATTCTGATGAAACATCAACAACTAAGCAAAGAAGAAAGAGCAGCGTAGAGAAAAGAGACCCAAAAGCATTGGAAAGAAAAAAAGAAGATAAGAGATTATGAAAGCAGTGGAATTTGAAAAGCTCAAACAAACGATGGCGCAATACACATTCAGAGAAAGGTAAAGAATATGAAAGCAGTAAAATTCAAAAGTATTGTAGCATTCCAGCCAGGTTGAAGGTTTATTTGTTTTAAGTGACTGTTAGGTCCGATTGAGGGAGGGCGGAGTACAGCATGAAAGACTGATAGCGGGGTATTGATTGATGCGGTAAAGGGGGGGGGGGGGTGGGCGACACCCGGGAGATGAGGGGTTGGAGAGGATGCTACAAAGTTGTGTTTGGGGTTACAAAGTCGGCGATTGTTTAAGTAAAACTTTTGTGAAACTTTATTAAGTCAGTCGCTACTACAGTATCAAATAAAAAAAATAGCAAAGATCGCATCAGCGCAAACAAAAGCAAAGAGCAGAAAACAAAGTATTTTAGCCTTCGCGTCATTCAATGCACAAAACGTAGATTTACATAGTAATGGACCATATGCTATAAGAATCTTTGGTCCCACAACAGATAAAGCAATGACAAGTTTAATTTCAAAGAAAACACAATTCGATCAGGTGTGTATTTATTATCACAGAGAAGCAATCACAACGTGAGCAGCAGAGACACGAAGTGGCAAAAACGACAGTGTCTGTGCAGGCTTTAAAATGATTGACGGACTGCCCCCCCTTCACAACATGAGCAGCGTTATACGTCCTGTGAGAAAGAGATGTAACCATGCCCAGTGCCGGAAATAAAGGACAAGTATTGTTTTTACAACATCATGCGAGACACGGCAGTGAGCCATCATTTAAAACAAGTCCACGGACATCTAACCTAGCAGCTGTTGGATTGCTTTTAGCAGACACGCATCATTTGCTCACAGCTTTTAAAACAGCGGCATGCAACAAGCAGAACAGGCAGCTTGCCAGCGGCAGAAAGATAGCAGATGATCTGACGGCATCTCCTTAGTGTGCTTTCAGCCGTCCACCCTTCACAACGCAAGCAGCGTTATACGTCCTGTGAGAAAGAGATGTAACCACGCCCGGGGCCGGAAATTAAGGACAAGTATTGTTTTTACAAAAGTTTTTAAAGTAAAAGTGAAAATAATGCATATGTAACAATTCCAATGAAAATAACAGTCACTTTAAATTGTATATCCGGTAAACCAGACACGGGGGTGGGCGAGCGAACCGAGCAGACCTAGTCTTATAATTAATAATGAAAACCAAAGCCTAGCAGCCTGCAAACTGTGAAAGTAAACGTAAGAATAAGCATGGTGAAATTGGCTGATGCTCTGCATTGCCAGAGACAATGTTGTGGCAGATTCTAGCAAGGAGAGAGAAAATGCCAAAACAATAACCCGCAGCCAGTGAAGATAACAGAACCACTTGCTCAGTATATTGTTTGTGATGACCAATCGCTGTTGGTTGTTGATAACTTGACATTTTGGCCCGTCCTGAATGCGTTAGAACCCAAGTACAACACAGGTACAGTGATCCCTCCTCGATCGCGGGGGTTGCGTTCCAGAACCCCCTGTGAAAGATGAAAATCTGTGAATTAAAAACCATATATTTATATTTTTATTTTTATATTGTCACGCTTGGGTCACAGATTTGCACAGAAACACAGGAGGTTGTAGAGACAGTGACTTTAAAACACTGCAAACAAACATTTGTCTCTTTTTCAAAAGTTTAAACTGTGCTCCATGATAAAACAGAGATGGCAGTTCTGTCTCACAATTAAAATAATGCAAACATATCTTCCTCTTCAAAGGAGTGCGTGTCAGGAGCAGAGAATGTCAGAGAGAGAGACAGAGAAACATAAGCAAACAATCAAAAATCAATAGGTGCTTTTAAGTATGCGAAGCACCGCCCGACAACGCAGCCTCAAGGAAAGGAGCAATGTGAAGGTAGTCTTTCAGCATTTTTCAGAGGAGCGTCTTTATCCTCTAGGCCAGTGTGCGAACAGCCCCTCTGCTCACACCCCTTCCGTCAGGAGCAGAGAATGTCAGAGAGAGTGAGAGAGAGAGAAAAGCAAACAATCAAAAATCAATATGTGCTGTTCGGGCTTTTAAGTATGCGAAGCACCTTGCGGGAAGCATATTGTATATCATTGAGGAGTTTTATTTAATACTAGCCAACCCGCGGTGTAGCATACGCCGCATAATTATTTATTGATGTATGAACACTTCCTGAAAGACACAGTTGTCCAAATGAGGAGGGTTTGAGGATACAACTGTCAGTGAATGAAAAGATGGAACTCTAGAGAGAGCAACATACAATTGGCTGTGACTGAAAACAGGTTTTAGCAGATACAGGCATATCTTTTTGAAAGTTTGGCCCTGTGCCTTATTAATTGTCATTGCAAACGCCAATCTAACAGGAAATTGTCTGCATGTAAAAGTAAAAGGCAAATTTGAATCTGATGGGGTCAGTGAAATACGGGGAATAGGGACAGTTTGTGAGGTAGCAGATGTGATAGTCTTACACTCCAGTACATTGCAGTGAATGCTGGTAGCAGAAAGTCTAGTGCCATTACAGAGACGGATCTCTTCAACCATGTGCAAATCCATTCAACACAAACATTTGTCTGCAGCCACACTGATGTGACGTCACTTTTCCACTATCCTCTTACTGAAAAACATTTACAAATGCATTTCACACCGGAATTTCAATGCAACATTTGCTCAAAAACCTTCACGCTCAAGAAATATCTCAGAGCACATTTAAACACACGCTCCACTGAACAAACGCATTCCACACAGGTCTTTCAATGCACCATTTGTTCGAAAACGTTCCGACTGCAGAGATATCTCAACGCACATTTAAAATCACACTCCACTGAACGAATTATGCAATGTGAACATTGCCAGCAATTTCAAAACAACTCGTGCTCTCAAGAAGCACTTACAAACTCATTCCAATTCCTTTCTGTGTCAACTCGCAGACCCCATGCACAGTCATCGCATTCAGTTTTACACTGCTTTTCAAGAAGATACCGCCATTCCCATCCAAGAACATACCATTGGCCTTACTACTGCAGTATGTACTTCTTGCAGTGCTCTTCATTGGCCATCAGAGGAGTTGGCGGGCGTGGCTCTCTGTCTTGCGTGCGTCTTGCATGCCCTTAGTGAATGGCGGGTGGGGCTCTGTTGTGCGTTCCCCATGATGCGGGAGGAGGGTTAGAGTGGACGGTTGGGGCTCTGTCGTGCGTACCCCATGGTCGGGCGACCTGGTCGATATTATATATATATATATATATATATATATATATATATATATAAAATCAGTCGGAACCGAAAAGAACAATGAAAAGTCAACGTGGCTCAGAGGTGCATGTGGACTGTAGCACAGACGAAAGCGACTGAGGCTGTGTTTGGTGGTTTGTTGCGTGCGGGTACATGAGCAGGCAATGCACATGCCTCAAGAGCGACGGTGGACCCGGGATGAGGGCTACAGTTGGCGGGCGGGGCTCTGTCAAGCGTATCCCATGGTCTTAGAGTTGGCGGGTGGGGCTCTGTGAGTTGGTGGGCCTGGCCCTGTCGTGTGTATCCCATAGTATCCCATGGTCTTACAGTTGGCGGGCAGGGCTTTGTTAGAGTTTTGGGCGGGGCTCTGTGAGTTGGCGGGCGTGGCTCTCTGTCTTGCATGCGCTATCTGTCTTGCGTGCCCTTAGTGAATTATATATATATATATATATATATATATATAGATGTGCTCTGATTGGGTAGCTTCTCAGCCATCTGCCAATAGCGTCCCTTGTATGAAATCAAATGGGCAAACCAACTGAGGAAGCATGTACCATAAATTAAAAGACCCATTGTCCACAGAAATCTGCAAAGCAGCGAAAAATCCACGATATATATTTAAATATGCTTACATATAAAACCCGCGATGGAGTGAAGCCACGAATGTTGAAGCACAATATAACGAGGGGTCACTGTATACCGATGTATCTGTTTTCTGATAGAACGCAATGGATTAGAAATCTGTGCTGTGCTTCATTATTGTTTCTTAATGTGAAACATTATTCATGTAGAGTTTTTTCATTTACTGTAACACTGCAAACAATCACCGATCATAAAACTTACATGTTGGTTTTATTGATTTTGTGTCTCTGCATCAATATTGATAACTTTGAATTCAGATTAATTATTTTAGTGGAGCAATGTTATGTTTGCTTTTGTCTAAGAAAGACCACATGCTGTATTTCTATCCGAATTCATTATTTTAATGTTCCATATACTCCTTATTAAAAATTTGTTCAATGGAATATCTCATTCTCACTCAGATAAACTGGTAGATATTCTTTTGAAATTGCATGTGTTAGCAATAGATTTTCACAAATTTGCATCCTGAACATGACTATGTGTAAATACATTTTAAAAATTCATTATTAATTACTACTCTAGGGTGGCTAATTAAAATAAAATCCTTAATTGCCAACATTTCTTAAAATAAATAATGTAGCATTTTGTAGCAATCTTTTTAATTACATAAAATATCTTTAAATATCAAAAATTGTCTGAGGGGACATAAAAAAAAGTTTCCTGTTTTATACATAAGGATTGGTTCTTTTCAAGGAGGCCAAAGAGATGGTGTTGCTGG
>JANRMT010049829.1:21978229-21993451 GCA_026402145.1 Polypterus bichir lapradei | reverse complement strand
TAAATACTTTTTTATTAATGCCTTTTGAAATGGGTAACAGATATATAGATATTTTTGAGGGAACATTATTTTGAGAGTAGTGCCCTTATGATTGTACTATTTCACAATCTATTTCATTTTTGATAGTAACTGCTTTAAGAATGACTACATAGTGGTCTCTCACACAACGTATTGTACGGTGTAGCTGTCATAGCTTCTATGCCTGCACTTTATTAGTAAAAAATATATTTCTGTAATTTTTGAGTGAGAGCAGCAATGGAAGAAGAAAGGTCCTGTAGAAAGGTAGCAGTGAAACATCATGGGCATAGAAAAAGATGGGACAGGGCACTGGAGAAGAAGTTTAACCTTGGTGGAGATATGGTGAGCTGAGCCTCAGATTCAATTCCTCATCCAGGCAGTGTATGATGTGCAGCCCAGTCCATCTAACATCTCTATATGGGGTAAAGTAGATACAAGAGCTTGTCCACTATGCTACAAATATGGACCCATCCATCCATTATCCAAACTGCTATATCCTAACTACAGGGTCACGGGGATCTGCTGGAGCCAATCCTAGCCAACGTAGGGTGCAAGGCAGGAAACAAACCCCAGGCAGGGCGCCAGCCCACTGCAGCAAATATGGACCCTTGAAGCATAATTTCAGTAATTGTGCGAAGGCACTTTCAGAGGGAAGATATTGGTGGTGCTATGACCAACATTTAAAAATGTAAGAAAGCCATCTGTGAGGAGGTTAACTGGACCAAACCGGTCTTCCACTGGTAAACAGAAAATCTGCTTTGTTAGAGTTGGTGAGTAGCTGAACCTCCTAGGCAAGAGATTTGTAGGAATCTTGTCCTGTGTAAAGGATTGACAGCTGACAGTGGACCTGGAGAGACAGCTTGAAGTTCCACCAGTTTATTACCTTCACCTCTGATGACAACAAACAGATTGGAGCCGATGGTCTCCTGAGAAATTGTATGGATGAGGTTTTTAAGAGAAAAACTCACCAAGAGTGTTTGGTCAGCTGGTCATCAATTGAAGACAAGGTGGTTGGAGAACAAGGTGCTTGCCAGTAGACGTAAGATGCAGGGGCTTCACAGGCAGATCCTTGGACAGAGCTCTTAGGTCATGAGAGTTGAGGGAGAGAGGAAGAAAAGGGCCATCAGCAGTGCCACGAATGAGACGGAGATAGTTTCTAGATGAATGTGACTCAAGAGAGGAGAGCTATGAGTCTGAAATAGTCTGTTTGCTCTCTGGTCACAAGCAGAGGACTGATCAGTCTCAGCTGGGTCACCTGGATGAAAGTGTATGATGCTGAAAGAACCGAAACACTTGACGAAACCAGGAATATCACTAAAGAGGTCATCAGAAGCTTCACAAGATGTATTTACTCAGTACGCTAGTGATATTAAGTGGATTAGAATTGTAGTGAAAAAGTGCAATATGAAAAAATGTATTTGAATACAGAAATATGTACATCAAAGTTACTAATCACACTTGGGTATTGTAACAGAACAAACTGAAATATTCACTGTAACTAATGTATAGAATAGTCAAAGAGCATAACACGTGACTACTTATGCTAATGATTTGTGTTGAAATAGTTACCTCCAAGTAGTAGACAATTATGAGTCAAATTCCGCTCCCTGGAAATTGGTGTGGTGTTGTTTTTTTGTTTCACTATTGTAATTCAGTCTTTCTCTTTTTGCACAGGTAACTCCCTCAGCTTGGCTGGAATTGGAAACATAGTTTTATCAATTATACTGATACTGATGATAGCTTTGTACATATTGTATCACAGAGAAAAGCTTTGTATGAAAGGTATGTATGTGTTTTTGTCCTGACTTATATTCAGAAATCTTCTATGTGAATGTTTAATTTGTCCTTTATATGTCATTTTCACACTTTTATTTATGAACAACTGTTTTTTTAGATTTTAGGAGAAACATTGTTATTTTAACTTATTTATACCAATTTTCACAAATTACAATTTGTTACATTTCTAAAATATGGTTCTTGCTTATTAATGTTTATAGGCTCAGATTAAAACCAGATAGATTACGTGGTGATGCGGGGAGCCAATTTGGGCAATGCTATGTTTTCTTAAACAATTTCTCTTAAAGAATAGTTGATCTGAATGATCTAAAATATTTTGCTGTTACATAGAGTGGACTGCATATATGTGTACAAAAACAATGTGCTGTATAAAATACATTTATAAATACAGTATAGAAGTGAAAGTCTGTGATACGGTTTGCATATTTGAAGCTAGAAATCCACAAAGGGAGAAGATGAGTCACATCTCTTAAAATATTTTTTTATTCTTAAGCTTTCAACCCCATCATCATCAGAGGAAATGATTAGACACAGAGGAATCAAAGGCAATATATAGCAAATGAGGAAGGGGGGAGTGGATTAATAAGGTGGGGTTTTAATAAAGTATGTGCAACAAATTTGGAAAGCTTTATTCTAATAGTGTTAATTATTTCTGGATACTTCTTTTTTAAATGACACCCCCTTCAAAATTAAAAAAATAGCAATTTGCATTATGCCACATTTCCATTTGCTCTCTGAACCAGTACATCAAATGTAAAACCGATTATTTGCATGCTTAAACCCTAGAAGACAAAGAAGCAAATTCCTCTGACACTGATTACTCTTTTTGCTTCAAACGAGTTTTCTGTAAATAAATACTTGTGCTTAGTTTGTAGTGTAATACAGATGTGGCCCATTCTTCATAAAACATGATTATTGCACAAAACAAAACCACTAAAGAGAATAAATGTCCACAATCAGCATGATAATACAGACTGTAACAAACTGATGAACATGATTACATACAGTATATAAAGCAAGAAACAAGAATATTTGAAATTTTATGGTTAGTCCCAGGAACATACAGGGCTGGTGGTGGTCAGACCAAACAAAACAGGCTGCTAGCGGAATACTGGAATTACCCGACATTCTGTGTTTATTATTTGACACTGATAACAGCTCAATGGTCTCTGGGCTATACCATACTTCATAGAAATTAACAGAGGATGTAAGGCATGCTTCATTTAGAAACATTTTTTTTAAAAACATTATTACAATGTTATAAATATTTTAAAATATTATTCTTTAAAATAAAGATGCATTTCAAAATGGATTTGCATTGAAGAATTAAGATGGCTCAGATTAAATTACAACCATTAAGCACATTAGGTCAGATATGAAGATGTCCAAAATCTGTTTATTAATATCTTCCAAAGTTACACAAATTTGAAGGCATGTTCTAAAATTAATAATAATAAACATAAATAAGCTATCACAGTTTATTTTCCTTAAATGTGTCCCTGTTAGCAATAGTTATTAACAGGGTACTTTATTTGTTCACTAGATGGTGTACTACACTCAGGATAACACCAATTGCTAGAATGTTAAAACCATAAAGTATTTACTCAACTTAAATAATGAAATTATTTTTAACATATGCAGTCATATGAAACAGTTTGGGAACCCCTCTCAGCCTGCATAATAATTTACTCTCCTTTCAACAAAAAAGATAACAGTGGTATGTCATTTCCTAGGAATATCTGAGAACTGGGGTGTTTTCCGAACAAAGATTTTTAATGAAGCAGTATTTAGTTGTATGAAATTAAATCAAATGTGAAAAACTGGCTGTGCACAAATGTGGGTCCCCTTGTCATTTTGCTGATTTGAATGCCTGTCACTGCTCAATGCTGATTACTTGGTTAGATGAGCTCGTTAAGCCTTGAACTTCATAGACAAGTGTGTCCAATCATGAGAAAAGGTATTTAAGGTGGTCAATTGCAAGTTGTGCTTCCCTTTGACACTCCTCTGAAGAGTGACAGACAGCATGGGATCCTCAAAGTAACTCTCAAAAGATCTGAACACAAAAATTGTTCAGTCTCATGGTTTAGGGCAGGCATGTCAAACACGCGGCCCGCAACAGAAATTTGTGCGGCCCTCATGACAGATCCTAGTTAGCACTGAACTTGTACAAAATGATTACTATCGTTTGTGATTGAATCATTCTGCATCTTTGACGTTACTTATTGACTTTTCTTACTTATGTCTTCTGACAAAAGTGCGTTTTGCCATGGCATTACGGTACCGGAAACGTTATCTGCTAGTATAGCCACGAGCCTTGACCAAAGTTAATGAGCTGCAACGTCACAACTGAAGTGCTAGGCTGCAGCAGCGGGCAGCAGGGGCGGCCTTAGGCATGTGCAAACTGTGCACCTGCACATGGCTGCCACGACAATATATATTGAATATAAAACAGAAAGAGAAAATATCGACATAGTTGATGGTAATGTGGCCAAAAAACATTGTGTTTCTTGTTAATTAGTACACTGTATTTACTAATGTTGCTAGAGTCGGAGCAGTAAGCTATACGTAGTATTATAACGATCTGCCATAATGAGAATTTTATGGGCCGCCACTTGGTTTTCAAGTTACGGACACACGCATATAGAAATGTGTCATGAGCACGAGGCGGCTATGCAGTGTCCGCAACGGACGTGGCCATCTGCAGTGCATAAGATACCATATTGACATTGGCGAGCGAAGGGGCCACTGATTCTTTCTCTGCCCAGGGCCGCCACGAGCCTAGAGCCGCCCCTGCTAGGTTACACTACTGGCTGGGCTGCTGAGACTGGCCACTGGGCAGAACTGACCATCATGAGTAGTAATAGCTCGAATATTTTCACGTTTTTTTGCTCTAGTTTTATGTAATTTTGCGCTAGTATTGTAACGAACAGTTAGTGCAGACTACAGCTGAAAATCTGAAATGGACGCGAGAATTTGGTGAGTTATTTATTAACATATTTTTGTGATTTTCAGTTTGTAAAAATGAGCATAGGTCAGGTGGCTTTTTGCATATCGGCTTATTTTACAATACAAACTTTGAAGTAAACTTAGTAAAGTAAAATTTGATTTTTGGAGGATTTGTTTTCCAACTTGAATTACTGAGCAATGAATTCAGTGAGCGTTTTCGTGATTTCAGTTCACACGAACAGGTCTTTGCGTTGTTCTCTTACAACGTTGAGAATGCGCCTAACAATATCCAAGTGGAATTGATTGAACTGCAGTCAGATTCTATTCTGAAGGCAAAATACAACGAAGTTGGTATGCCAGGCTTGTATGCTTACTTGCCACCCTCGTATGTGCAGATCCATAAGTTGGCATCGAGAGTACTGTCTATGTTCAGAAGCACTTACCTTTGTGAGCAACTGTTTTTGTTAATGAAAGCTACCAAAACCCCACATCGCTCAAGATTTACTGTCGAGCACCTTTCCTCCCTCATAAAAGTTGCAGCTGCACAAGATTTTAAGCCTGATATTGACAAACTTTGTTACAAACAAGAGATGTCAAGTGTCAGGACAAAAGAAATAGATCTCACACTGTAAGACTCCTATATAAGCAATGAATATAATATAATGAATATAATATATTAATATAAGGACCTAGCTAAGACTCTAATTGTACGCTGTTGTACGGAGAGTGTATGGAAATTAATTGCTTTTCTTTAAACTTTAAGCTTTAAGTGTTACATTTTTTAAAGTTTTCTGTATTGGAAAGAAAGCTACAGTAACTTTGTATAATAGTATAATAGTATTTGTTACAGTGCGGCCCGCTGACGCACGTATGGTAGTCGAAGCGGCCCACCAATGGTAGTGAGTTTGACATGCCTGGTTTAGGGGAAGGCTACAAAAAGCGATCTCAGAGGTTTAAACTGTCAGTTTCAACTGTAAGGAATGGAATCAGGAAATGGAAGGCCACAGGCACAGTTGCTGTTAAACCAACCCAGCAGGTCTGACAGGCCAAGAAAAATACAGGAGCGGCATAGGCAGAGGCAGGATTGTGAGAATGGTTACAGACAACCCACAGATCACCTCCAAACGACCAGCAAGAACATCTCACTGCAGATGGTGTATCTGTACATCGTTCTACAATTCAGCGTAATTTGCACAAAGAACATCTGTATGGCAGGGTGATGAGAAAGAAGCCCTTTCTGCACTCACACCACAGACAGAGTTGCTTGTTGTATGCAAATGCTCATTTAGACATGCCAGTTTCATTTTGGAACAAAGTGCTTTGGACTGATGAGACAAAAAATGAGTTTTTTGGTCATAACAAAAAGCACTTTGCATGGGGGAAGAAGAACACCGTATCCCAAGAGAAACAACTGCTACCTCCTGTCAAATTTGGTGGAAGTTCCATCATGCTGTGGGGCTGTGTGGCTAGTTCAGGGACTGGGGCCCTTGCTAAAGTTGAGGGTCGGATGAATTCAACCCAGTATCAACAAATTCTTCAGGATAATGTTCAAACATCAGTCACAAAGTTGAAGTTATGCAGGGGATATTCCAACAAGTCAATGACGCAAAACACAGTTCGAAATCTACAAAGGCATTCATGCAGAGGGAGAAGTACAATGTTCTGGAATGGCCGTCACAGTCCCCTGACTTGAATATCATCGAAAATCTATGGGATGATTTGAAGCAGGCTGTCCATGCTCGGCTGTCATCAACTTTAACTGAAGTGGAGAGATTTTGTATAGAAGAATAGTCAAAAATACCTCAATCCAGACACTCGTCAAAGGCTATAGGAGGACAGCATCTAGAGGCTGAACTAAGTATTGATGTCATATCTCTGTTGGGGTGCCTAAATTTATGCACCTAATTTTCTTATGATGCATATTGCTTATTTTCTGTTAATCCAATAAACCTAATGTCACTGCTGAAATACTACTGTTTCCACAAGGCATGTCAGATATTAAAAGGAAGTATCAGCCAATGATAAACAAAAATCCAAACAATTAAGAGGGGTTCCCAAACTTTTTCATATGACTGTAGATATATTATGCATGAGAAAACTGTAATTCCAATACAAACAAAATGGGTGAAACTCCAAATAGTGTAGTTTAACCATGCTTTAGTTTCTATATTTCTGAAACTGTACTGAAATAGTATATATATCCAAATTACGAACTTAAACACATCAACATACTTTTAAGAACAAAAAATTAATTTCCATTTGCTATATATATATATAGAGAGAGAGAGAGAGAGAGAGAGCAAGATAGATTGATTGTTTTAATTATTTTTTGTTTTATTGTCAACTTTTCTGAGGGAACATGCAAGCTCTATCTCACTAGCAAACCTACTTATTCCTTTCCACCTTCTTCGCTTATTGATTGCATAGTGGAAATTAAATCCTGGTTTTCTTTAAATTTTCTTAAATTAAATAGTGTCAAAACTGAAGTTCTCCTCATTGGTACAAAATCAACATTATCCAAAACTGATAATTTTTCCTTTGTTATTGATAATTCCTCTGTCTCCCCTTCCCCACAGGTTAAGAGTCTGGGTGTCATCCTTGATAGTACTTTATCCTTTCAGTCCCACATCAATAACATCTCCCGGTCTACATATTTCCACCTGCGTAACATTAATCGTATTCGCCCCTTCATCACTCCCCACACCTCTGCTATCGTTGTTCATAGCCTTGTCACTTCTCGTCTGTATTTTTGCAATTCCCTTTTCTTTGGTCATTCTTACAAATCTCTTTATAAGCTTCAACTGGTCCAGAATTCAGCTGCTGACCCTCATCATTACTAGGAGCCCCCTCTATTCACCATATCACTCCCATCTTGCAGCAGCTTCATTGGCTTCCAGTTAAGTTCCGCATTGAATTCAAAATTCTTGAGTTAACTTTTAAGGCTCTCCACACCCTCGCCCCTCTATATCTATCCAACCTCCTCCATGTTGCCATTCCCTCCCGCACTCTTGGATCCTCTTCCTCCATCCACTTGACTGTCCCCTTCGTCCGTCTAACATTCAGCTGCTCTGCTCCCCAGCTCTGGAACTCACTACCTTCTGAGCTTAGAAATATTGAATCATTCTTGATTTTCAAATCTACTGTAAACTTAAAACTCATTTGTTTAAATCTGCTTTTTCTCTTTGACTACAATTGCTCGGTCAGATTTTAAATTTTGTATTTTTATTTTTTTTTAATAATGTGTGTTTTATCTATTGTTCGGTGTCCTTGAGTCTTTAGAAAGGCTCCTACGAATAAATAAAACATATTATTATTATTATTATTAATAATAAAAATGTAATTGTACTTTGCACTATGTATACATGACAGTAAACTGGACTTTGACATGCAAGCTCAAGTTTTTAAAAAAGTAACTGCTGAAGAAGAATATTCAGAGATTTACAGCTGGATTAAAAGTGACATACTGTAAATACATCAGGAAATAGTGCAGCACATCTGCATGAGAAACCTCTTCCTTTGCCCTGTGCCCATTTGTTGCTGTAAACTTTTGTGCAACTCTCCACAGAAGATTCTGTAAAGGACTTATATTAAAACATAAAAAATTTTACTAGCCCTTTCATGACTATTATTATTGCCACAATTACTAGCCAGATAGGTAATATGCTTTTGTCTAACACACTTTCCCCAATTTTGTGTGTATGTCTTATGTCCATGGCAGAGGACAATGATCGATTGTAAATCAAAAATATTTACCATATTATAAACTGAAAAATTTAATTTTTAGCACTTTTATTTTTTAGAGGGAAATTTATTGAATCAGTTCATGTAAAAAATGGAAATCATTTTCAGTAAAACTGGAAATTCCCTTGAAGTTTTGTTCTAGCATTTCATTGTAATAATGACATTTATTTTATTGGTTTAGCATTTGTAAATAGTGATGAGGGAACCCTGTAGAGTTCGCTTTGTAGTGAGTTTGGTGAAATTGTGAGACCTCCCCTGAACGTGGGGACAGAACAACTGAATTAGTTTTGCGAGGTTTATAGTGGTACAGTGGTCTTTAGTGTCCCTGAGGCCTAAGAAAGCATCTGTTAGCTATGCAGGACTGATTATTGTGGCTAAAAATACAAACTGAGCTGCTGTGATAGCCACAAATAAAATACTGTACATCAAATAGTCACAAACTAACAATAGATAAAAAAAATATTTAATTGTGCTCACAGAGTTCCTGTGTTCGGGGCACTGACTGGCCATGCCATTACACATTTTTTGAAGCTGTGCTTTGGCCAGCATACCGCTGCTTGGCAATGTCAATGCAGCTGTTGACGTTTTTTTTTTTTTTCCCCACTGTCTGTGCAGATGCTTTACACTTTTTTTCTTTGATGAAGTAGATAGAAATGCCTTGTAAATACTAATAAAGCTTTAGTTATTATTTCACAGCTAAACATCATGCAACAAGTAAACAGACTGAGGAACGTGGACAATGCCAGGCGCTGAATGGTAAGAAACTTTTTATATGGTTTATTCATATTGTAATGAGAACATACTGTTGTTAAATGAAATGGATAGTTCTGGGTGTTTCATTTTTTACCTTGTTAAACATGAAAAAGTGTATTAAAGAAGTTACAGTGCCTTGCCAAAGTTTTCATCCAACTTGGTATTCGTCCTGTTTTGCCGCATTACGATCTTGGAATTAAAATGGATTTTCATTTGGATTTTATGTGATGGATTTAACAATATATTAAAAATTGGTGAAGTGGAATGAAAATAAAATAGTTTGTGTGTGTGTAGTAAAAACTGAAAAATTCTGAGTGCATATGAATTCATCTCCTTCACTTTGAATCCTCTAAATAAGATCTGGTCCACCAATTAACTTCCAGAATAGTTAGTTGATTAGGGTCCACCTGTGTGCAATCAAAGTGTCACATGATGTTTGTATCAATAGACCTGTTCTGAAAGGTTCACGACTCTGCAATACCACCAAACTTGAAGACCAAGGAGCCCTCCAGACAGGTCAGAGATAAAGTTGTGGAGAAGTTTTGGGTTATAAAAAAAAATATCACAAACTTTAAATATCCCATGGAGCACTGTTAAATCCATTATAACAATATATGGCACCACCACTAACCTAACGAGAGAAGGGTGTCCACCAGAATTCGCCAACCAGGCAAAGAGAACATTAATCAGAAATGCAACAAAGGATAACCCTAAAGGACCTGCAAAGATCCACACTTGAGATGGGAGTTACTGTCCATAGGACCACTTTATGCCATACACTTCACAGGCAGGGCTTTATGGAAAAGTGACTAGAAAAATGTCTTTTCTTAAAGAAAAGAAAAGAAAAAACAAAAGACATTTGGAGTTTTCCCAAAAGCATGTTGTGGAGTCCCCAAACATATGGAAGAAGGTCCTCTGGTCAGAGGAGACTAAAATTGAACTGTTGTGGCCATCATGAGTAATGCCCAAACCCAACACTTCCCATCTCCCCTAGAAAACCATTTCCACAGTGAAACATGGTGGTGGCCGACTCATACTGTGGGGATGTGTTCTATCAGACCAGAGAATCTTATTTCTCACCATCTCAGAGTCCTTCAGGTGTGGTCTGATGAGGCCAAGATAGAACTTTTTGGCCTTAATTCTAAGCGGTATGTGTGGAGACAACCAGGCACTGCTCATCACTTGTCCAATACAGTCCCCACAGTGAAGCATGGCGGTGGCAGCATCATGCTGTGGGGGTGTTTTTCAGCTGCAGGGACAGGACGACTGGTTGCAATCGAGGGAAAGATGAATGCGGCCAAGTACAGGGATAACCTGGACAAAAACCTTCTCCAGAGTGCTAAGGACCTCAGACTGGGCCGAAGGTTTACCTTCCAACAAGACAATGACCCTAAGCACACAGCTAAAATAACGAAGGTGTGGCTTCACAACAACTCTGTGACTGTTCTTGAATGGCCCAGCCAGAGCCCTGACTTAAACCCAATTGAGCATCTCTGGAGAGACCTAAAAATGGCTGTCCACCAACGTTTACCATCCAACCTGACAGAACTGGAGAGGATCTGCAAGGAGGAATGGCAGAGGATCCCCCAATCCAGGTGTGAAAAACTTGTTGCATCTTTCCCAAGAAGACTCATGGCTGTATTAGCTCAAAAGGGTGCTTCTACTAAATACTGAGCAAAGGGTCTGAATACTTAGGACCATGTGATATTTCAGTTTTTCTTTTTTAATAAATCTGCAACAATTTCAAAAATTCTTTTTTTTTGTCTGTCAATATGGGGTGCTGTGTGTTCATTAATGAGGGAAAAAAAATAATTTAAATGATTTTAGCAAATGGCTGCAATATAACAAAGAGTGAAAAATTGAAGGGGGTCTGAATACTTTCCGTACCCACTGTAGGTATAAAATATAATGCAATACTAAAAAATGTGAAAAGAATCAGATTCCTCTTGAAAGACACCAGTTTTTTCTCTCTACTATGAGTTTTTGGAGTTCTGAAGCTCTGAAAGACTGAGGTTTATCAAGCTCTTCTGTACTGAGAGTATTGAGTAGGGAATCCAAACTGCTGGAATTCCCAGGAAACCGGGTACGGCCAAGTTCGCATATTTGGCGTGTAAAAGTGTAAAAATCGATCAAGAAATAACAGAGTTATAGTTGAAAACTGAAGACTTCATTGACGTCTGTCAGACAACAGCTTTGAACAGCAACTTGAAATTGCAATGTGTCAGTCTGTTGCAACCGCATTATTTGTGCCAAGAAACTTGCCATCACAGAATGATGACAAGAAACTGGATCCATCAGTAACAGCTGCAATGGCGGTGTTTCACAGCAACGGCAACCGCAGGCGTTCTTTAGAAGTGTATCTGTATCTGATGACTGTGCTGCCTACTTCAGTGGAGGCAAAGCATGCTTTCTCAGCAGCTGGCGTACTCTGCACGATGTACACTCTCGCCTGGACGACCGCACGCTGGACAAATTATGCTTTCTACGCTCCTGTTACCGCAACTGACTAGATCAGGGGTGCCCACAGTTTTTCGGCTTGCGAGCTACTTTTAAAATAACCAGGTCGAAATAATCTACCTACATTAAAGAGTGTATATGTGTGTGTGTATATACTGAGTATACTTTATACATAAAATATATGTTGTCGTACCTTGCATAACTGAATAACCTTTATGGCACAATAACAATTCAATACATTTATGGACACTACAGTATTTGGATTTAATAATCTTCATGTGGGAAAAGACTGACTCGCTTAAATAAGTAGAGCCGAATAATGCAGTCAAGGAGCTTTTGAATTCAGCCAAGTGAAAAATGATGGCTGTCCGATTAACTGCGATTTTTGTTCCCTTTCCTTTCTCTTTCTCAGATCGCTTTTCGGAAGGAAGTCGGTTTCGTAGTTTTTATGAACAGTTCGAAAGTGCCTTTCCACATTTTCCTTCTTTGGAATAGCAATGATAGATTGACAGATCAGACAAACGCACTTCGATTGTGACATTGTGAGAGAAAAATATCCTCTTCTAATTACACAAAAAGCCCATACCCTCCCCAAACAATTTTTTTGAAATCCCTTCTTTAGTCGATATAAATTGGAAGGCTAACTAGATCACAGCCGGAGTTTTGCAGTAGCTCGTGCGTTTGATCTTGCATGTGGGATGACGAGTGTCTTAGAAGAAAGGAGATCTCAGACTGGCCACCCTGTACGTCAATCAAATGGCAAATGCCATAGGGAAGATATATGATAGACTAACGTTTAAAAAAAAATTTTTTTGAATGCAACGCGATCTACCTGCACTACCTTTGCGATCTACCAGTCGATCGCGATCGACGCATTGGGCACCCCTGAACTACATACAGTGGTGTGAAAAACTATTTGCCCCCTTCCTGATTTCTTATTCTTTTGCATGTTTGTCACACAAAGTGTTTCTGATCATCAAACACATGTAACCATTAGTCAAATATAACACAAGTAAACACAAAATGCAGTTTTTAAATGATGGCTTTTATTATTTAGGGAGAAAAAAAATCCAAACCTACATGGCCCTGTGTGAAAAAGTAATTGCCCCCTTGTTAAAAAATAACCTAACTGTGGTGTATCACACCCCTGAGTTCAATTTCCGTAGCCACCCCCAGGCCTGATTACTGCCACACCTGTTTCAATCAAGAAATCACTTAAATAGGAGCTGCCTGACACAGAGAAGTAGACCAAAAGCACCTCAAAAGCTAGACATCATGCCAAGATCCAAAGAAATTCAGGAACAAATGAGAACAGAAGTAATTGAGATTTATCAGTCTGGTAAAGGTTATAAAGCCATTTTTAAAGCTTTGGGACTCCAGCGAACCACAGTGAGAGCCATTATCCACAAATGGCAAAAACATGGAACAGTGGTGAACCTTCCCAAGAGTGGCCGGCCGACCAAAATTACCCCAAGAGCGCAGAGACGACTCATCCGAGAGGTCACAAAAGACCCCAGGACAACGTCTAAAGAACTGCAGGCCTCACTTGCCTCAATTAAGGTCAGTGTTCACGACTCCACCATAAGAAAGAGACTGGGAAAAAACGGCCTGCATGGCAGATTTCCAAGATGCAAACCACTGTTAAGCAAAAAGAACATTAGGGCTCGTCTCAATTTTGCTAAGAAACATCTCAATGATTGCCAAGACTTTTGAGAAAATACCTTGTGGACTGATGAGACAAAAGTTGAACTTTTTGGAAGGCAAATGTCCTGTTACATCTGGCGTAAAAGGAACACAGCATTTCAGAAAAAGAACATCATACCAACAGTAAAATATGGTGGTGGTAGTGTGATGGTCTGGGGTTGTTTTGCTGCTTCAGGACCTGGAAGGCTTGCTGTGATAGATGGAACCATGAATTCTACTGTCTACCAAAAAATCCTGAAGGAGAATGTCCAGCCATCTATTCATCAACTCAAGCTGAAGCGATCTTGGGTGCTGCAACAGGACAATGACCCAAAACACACCAGCAAATCCACCTCTGAATGGCTGAAGAAAAACAAAATGAAGACTTTGGAGTGGCCTAGTCAAAGTCCTGACCTGAATCCAATTGAGATGCTATGGCATGACCTTAAAAAGGCGGTTCATGCTAGAAAACCCTCAAATAAAGCTGAATTACAACAATTCTGCAAAGATGAGTGGGCCAAAATTCCTCCAGAGCGCTGTAAAAGACTCATTGCAAGTTATCGCAAACGCTTGATTGCAGTTATTGCTGCTAAGGGTGGCCCAACCAGTTATTAGGTTCAGGGGGCAATTACTTTTTCACACAGGGCCATGTAGGTTTGGATTTTTTTTCTCCCTAAATAATAAAAACCATCATTTAAAAACTGCATTTTGTGTTTACTTGTGTTATATTTGACTAATGGTTAAATGTGTTTGATGATCAGAAACATTTTGTGTGACAAACATGCAAAAGAATAAGAAATCAGGAAGGGGGCAAATAGTTTTTCACACCACTGTATATGTACTTATATGACAGCATGAACTGCTTGTAGATAAGGTTAGTCTTTTATTGGTGTCAACATACTGCAGTAGTTTTATTAAAAATAAGTGTCGGTCGTTCTAAAACCATTCGCATGTGAGATGCCCATGCACTGTGTCATCCCGGGAAGCCCTGGATTCCCGGGAATGACATGCGGGATTCCCAAATTCCCGGGAATGGATAAACCCGTCCGGGAATGGATTCCCTAGTATTGAACTGTGCTATTTGTATTTTATCAATAAAAGCTTGATCCTTGATTTCTTTATACTGAGAGAAATTATAAGTAATTGCTTTATGCTCCCCTATTTTATGTCCATTTGCATTGTTAATCTCTGCTATTGCATTGAGAACTTCCTCTTTATGAGTTTATTGAGCTAAAACCTTATTGGCTTTGTCTCCATGTTCATAATAATGATGACATGACTTGAAAATAAGTTGTTCAGTTTGTGTTGTTGTCAAATGATTGAGTTCTGATAGTACAGCTGACCTTTCTCTATGAACTACCTGATTAGTTGATCTCGCGTATTCACTGTCAGTTCTGAAAATACCCGTAGTCAGTTGGGGTAACTTTTTAGTCTCCACTATTAGTTTTTCTTATGAATTCTTAGCTTGGTTATTATTAAATGTTCAAATTAGAACAGAGTGATCCCATAATGTTATGTAATTTAATTATCTTTAATTGCTATAATTTTTATATCATATTTTCTTCAAAAAACTTTCATTATGCCAAGATCTTCCATTTTCTACCTTTTTACATTTCTTAGGTTTCCTATTGCTGTGTTTTATTTGACTTTTTTTCCCCTCCATGTAGATGTTCAATGTAACGTGCTGCAGCCCTGATGTTCTACTCTTGGATACTTTACTTGAAGAAAACTCCTGCCTCGCTGGACCTCCATACACAGCAGAGCTCTTAGTGTGACCTGTGACGTAATTAAGTGACAGTTTGATTCTTCACCGGTCTGTGAATGTGC
>JANRMT010049829.1:21962563-21978129 GCA_026402145.1 Polypterus bichir lapradei | reverse complement strand
GTGAGTGAGTGAGTGAGTGAGGGCTTTGCCGTTTATTAGTATAGATAAAGTGATTTTGATAAATACCTACGCACCCAATAAGGATGATAAAGACTTCATCCAAAACATATTTGCATCCATCCCTAATGTGAACACTCATAAAATAACAATGGCCAGAGGCTTTGTGTTTTAAATCCAGACTTGGTTAGGTCTTCAGCTAGGGTGGTGATAACATTTAACACTGCAAAACAATTACACAGTTTATAATCGATTATAACTTATCAGATCCAAGCAGATTTCTAAATCCAAACTTAAGAGCATATTCCTTCTTCTCTCCATTACATCACTGTTATGAATTGATTATTTATTTGTAGATACAACTTCTTGTCCACGATCAAATCTTCCAAGTACAATGCTATTCTTATCTCTGATCATGCCCTTCTGATCATGTAGCTCAAATCACTATGCCCCATATACTCATCTCACAGATTGTCTCTTAAGCCCTTGTCAATTTCTTATGAGATCTGTACAAGAAAATGCAGTCTCAGAGGTCTCTGCAGGAATACTCTAGGAAACTCTGAAGGCATTTTTAAGAGGATAGATTATGTCATATCTCTCCAACAAAAATACATTTGGAACAAAGGAAGGTGTCAGAGTTAATCAGTCAAACTACCAGAAAAAATCACGAACACACCAGGGGCCTCATATATAAATGGTGCGTACATACAAAAATGTTGCGTACGCCAGTCTATTTGAACCTCCACCATACATCAAATGCTTCAGAGGCTTTCCTGCATGAACCTCAAGTTTCAAAAACAGTTTTATCCCAAGAGCTACAAACACACTCAATCAGTCCATCAAATGCTCCTGATAGAACTGTTTGTACTTAGAATTACAATTACCTCATTGTAAACTTGCACTACAGTTGTGATATCTGCATTATATGTACATGTATATTGTACTTATGCTTTCAGACTGTTTAATTTTCATTGTTTTTTATCATATTATTATTATTATTTATTATATTATCATTCCTGCCTTGCACCCTGTGTTGGCTGGGATTGGCTCCAGCAGACCCCCATGACCCTGTAGTTAGGATATAGCGGGTTGGATAATGGATGGATGGGTTATATTATCATTTCATAGGAAAATAAGTTTATGAAGGATTTGCATATTGCATCTCAATGTAACGTACAATGGCAATAAAGGAATTCAATTCATTTCAATAGAAGAGAGTGCATATTCACAGATGATGACGACTGGCCTCTAAGTCGATTTAGATTTCCAAACGCTATTTTATTGGAGCTCTTGATATCGTTTTTAAGATGAAACGCAGTAAAGTATGTATATTACATTATACAGATAAATTATAAATATAACAGTGATAGCGCCAAGCTGTGGCCCCATTCAGGAATCGTTCCTGCCTCGCGCTGGCGTGACCCTGTATGGATAGATGAATGGAATAATTAAACATGTACTATGAAGGTATTTAAATGTTCCTTAAAAGTTTTGAAAAATTGGTGTTCTAAGCTTACAGATGGCTTGACATTAATTACAGAGCTGATTGTGTGGCGATTGGTTACTTGGAGAAAGAAAAAGACGGACAGGAATTGGGGGTTAGTATATTTGAAAGAGACAATACTGCTGCAATAAATTATTTCATTAAGGGCACAGCAAGCATCTTACGGGGAGCAGAGACAAAGTGCCCCCATGTTTAATACATGCTTTAATTCCTATCATCATTTTTTTTTAAATTTTATTAATTTTACTGCAATCATTCCATACAAATCAATCAATTTTTACAAAAAGTAGTATTGAGAACAAGTCAACCCCCACCCCTGAGAGAAAGAGCATGGCCAACGGAATAAAACTTAAGGCTTGTATCTAAATTGATAAGTTTGATAAGCCAATAAAGATGAATGGAGAAGAAAAAGAAATACATAAAATACATAAATAATTGCTTCCTCAGTGCTTTAAGAGCTTATTCTAAAATATTACTGATAAGATCCTGCCATGTTTTGAAAAAAATCTGTACAGATCCTCTAACTGAGTATTTGATTTTTTCCAGTTTCAAATAGTATAAAACATCGGTTTCCCACTGACTTAAAAGAGGAGTGTTAGGATTCTTCCAGTTTAGCAAAATAAGTCTGCGTGCCAAAAGTGTAGTGAATGCAATCACAGTTTGTTTGTCCTTCTACACTTTAAACCCATCTGGAAGAACACCAAACACAGCTGTTAATGGGTAAGGAGGGATTGTGACACCGAGGCTGTCTGAAAGGTAATTAAAAATTTTGGTCCAGAATGATGTTAATTTGGTGCAGGCCCAAAACATGTGACCCAGTGAGGCTGGGACTTGATTGCAGCGTTCGCAGGTTGGATCATGCCCTGGAAACATTTTGGAGAGTTTTAGGCGAGACAGATGTGCTCAATATATAATTTTGAGTTGAATAATTGTATGCTTTGCGCATATGGAGCTCGAGTGAATTCTCTGCATTGCTGTTTTCTACTCCTTTTCTGATATATTAATTGAGAGATCTCAATTCATTTAAATGATATCAAGTATACATCTTAGTATTTAAATTGTTCCAAGAGCTGCAATATAATGAAAGTAATGTATTCTGTGTCCTGTCAGCATACGAGAAATCCAGTTTAAAAAGCACGTAGTGATTCACACACATAGAAGAGCACATAGAACACGAAGCATTTAACATGCAATATTTAGTTATGATGGAATTTTAGAAACTCTTGAAATTAAATGACTTTAAGATGAAGTTTATGACGTTCTAATTTAATGATAAAATAAACTATGTGATTAAAGTGGAAATTTAGAGATTGAAGTTGAGATTTCTAGTTTTTTTTCCTCTGTGTCCTTATTTTTTTTTCTTTTCTCTGAGCCTTAACAAGCTTCCATATGATACTCAGACCAGGGGGCTACGGCTTGCCTTTTCACAGTGGCTTTGATATTCGAACACATCTTTTTTATTTTGTGCACTGTGTGACTTTATGAACTTGAACTTTCAATCGACTTTCTTTTGTTGTTTATACAACTGCTTAAACCAACAAATAGTACTATATATTTTTCATTGCCTCCACTTGGCATTCGCTGAAATTCTTCTTTTTTCTCGTGCTTTTGCTATTGTCTTTTCAGAGAATGCTGAACATAAGGAAATATTTACATTGATTTGCATATTCAAATAGGTGTAATTATGGGAGAAAGTCTGCAGTCACGTGCACAAGCGTTATATTTCACGCTGACCAGGATTTATATTGTGGAAGTGCGTGGAAGTTGGCTTACACACGGTTTAGTGCATCTAAATTTTTTTGTGTGTACGCACATTTTGACTTTTGTCCATATGCCATGTTTTAGTGTGAACTGTATGCATGGCATTTTACATGAGGCCCCAGATCTCCAAATGAAGCACTTTATAGGAAAAGATAGGCTGTGCAATCAGAATTCAACCTCTTTGACAACCAATTAAACAGAACAGCTCATCTTTAAATTGCGACATCATTACTATGAACATGGAGAGAAGGCTAACAAACAAATCTCCATAATTCTCCCTCATGATGATCATATCTTAATTTGGATAGAAAATATATTCAGTAATAAAGCTTTCTTATTATTTTCCAGGTGTAGTTTGGATGCCACAACACAAGGCGACTGTCTCAGTGTTTCCCAAGAGACTTTCCAAACTCAGAATTGCAGCACACTGGTACTGAGGATTTGTAAACGGGTAGTGGGACCATAGCCATTATGTCTGTGAACAGGTGGAACCATAGGATCTTCCTCATTGTTGGAAGCAGAACAATCAGGAAAGGGAAAATGCTTTGTAATTTAAAATCAAAATGCCATTTTATTGAAATTCGTTTTGAAAATCTCTTTTTTCAAGAGTGCTTGCTATAGGAAACTTTAATATAATTGCATGGTTTTATAGTGAGTTGGAAATATTTATTAATCATTTAACCTTATTAGAAAATTGATTTTGATTAGTTTATGACTTATGATGTATTCAGTGGATTCAGAAAGTATTCATTTTTTGCACATTTTATTTTGTTGTAGATTTAATTTTAAATGGATTAATGGGCACAAATGACAAATTTATCTATACTCCATAACTCCTAATGACAAAGTGCAAACATGGTTTGATCCCCTTGTGCTGATCTATACCACACCATAGTTAGACTGTGAAGGTCCACAGAGAGTTCCTCAGACTTTTGTTTTTTGTTCTGACATGCAGTGTGGATTGTGGGACCTTCTATACACAGGTGCACATGTGCCATTCTAAATGATATCCAGTCCACAGGTGGACTCCAGTCAGGTTCTGGACACATCTCAAGGGGTATTAAAGAAAACACAGGAGGCACCTGAGCACAATCAGGAGTGCCAGGGCATAGCGTCTGAATACGTTTATAAATGAGATGTTTTTGATTGTTAATAAATATGCAAAATTTTCTGAAAATATTTTTTCACTTTGTCATTATGGGTTATTGAGTGCAGATTAATAGGCAAAAATGGCAAATGTATTAATTGAAAATTAAATCAACAACAAAGTAAAGTATGTGCCACAACAAATAATTAAACAATAGGATGCTGGTGCCTAGTCAATCATCAGATCATTTTGATAACCTTTAACATTTTTATTATCTAACCAAATACGACCATATACAGTAATATAAATGATGCTGCTCAGGTAAATATTTTGGCTATGTCCTTCTAAAGTTGAAATACAATACCTCTTGTTTAGAACTGAATGGTTGTAAAATGACAAAAGAACACACCACATAAACATGGAAAAAGCACAGAGATTATACACTGACTCCAACTGCAGACTGATACTCCATAATTAATGCTATCTGCTGTACATCAGGTGTTTGATGGTCACTTCCATTTAATTCAGTTTTACTCTCTCAAGAAGGAAATTTGGTTTGACAGCAGGTTTTATGGGAAGACATTGATGCAACTTTAAAACACTTCACAAAGAACAATGCCATCAAACATAAACTTAGTATAAATAAATCAAATAGAGCAGTGAGCATAATACTTATGGTAAAACATTAGATCAAACATATTAGGTGTAAAAACTGAAACAACCTTTAGTTTTGACTTATGATTGATTCAAATTTTAACTGTTCATTCTATGATTTAAGCCTGTGGATGTTTATTAAAGTTGGACTTATTTAGAAGATTAATAGCAGCTGGAATGAAGAAGGATTTAAACCGGTTGCTTTTTTTATCCTTGGAACCCTGAACATCATGGCAGCCACTGACACTGAGAGTTTAGTGGGAGAGTCCAGTGTGAGAGACGACCCTCTGCCATCCGTAATGCTTGTTAAACAGGTCTGTGAGATTGGACTTTTGAAATCTTTGTCACTTTACTCCATTTTACAATTTAATTCTTGTTTTTTGTTACTGACATACAATTTCCAAACCTGGCTAGCACAACAAAAATAAAGAGACACAATACAAGATTTTTAAAAGCTTTTCTGTTTAAGTTGGAAACCCTGGATGCTGCTGTAACATCACGTGCAGTTCTCTGGGTTTCTAGTTTGGGGCCTGTTCTTTTCTTGTTATATATACTGCCATTGGGATAAGTTAATAGTAGTTTTAATAATATTTTATAGCATTTTTATAAAGATGATATCCAGCTTTATTTTTCTTTTAAACCTGATGACCTTGATAATTGCTGGCTGTAAATGAATGTCTGATTGCCATAAAGTGTTGGATGGCTGATAATTGCCTTCAGCTAAATGGAGATAAGACTAAAGTGCCTTTTTGTTGCTTCAGAAAATTCCTTATTTAAGATTAAGCAGAGGTTTTTTCTTTTAATAATGCAAAAGAAAATGGAAATCTTTACATGTTAAATATGCTTTTGGATATTTTTCTAAAAATAAAACCTTTGCTAATTTTTGCTGTTTCTTTCTTTTCTGTTTTCTTGTTTGTATTCACTGGCACTTTTACCAAGCTACAGTTTTTGAACATGTAACACCCCAACCAAATACTAAGGTATTCATTGACTACTGACGGAGCAACAGGCCATTTTACTTTACACTTCAGCATACACTTTATGATACTACCTGATGCCAAAGAGATGAACAGCTACCAACATTTGACTCTGTTTCTTCCACAAAGGATACCCAGACATTAATTTTCCAAGTTAATTATGCTTACTGGATTTTTTTTCTTTTTCTTCACTCCACCTAATGATCACATCATGTTACAAGGACTTGGATTACCTTTTAGATAAAAACATTGACCTTTGCAGGAATGCATTTTTAACTTCATACACACATGTTTAGGAATGCAAATGGTGTGTGGTAATAACTTTGCTGTTGTCATGTTATATCTGGAATTTAGTTTAAGTGCTCTGAGCCTGTAGTCTCTGAAGGGCTGTGTTTAAGGGTGCATTAGTAGTAGTACATACAGAAAGCAACTGTCAAAAGAGGTGTGAATTTGATTGATGACTTTAAGCCCCGCCCCCAAATATGAAATATGAAAATATGATTTATGAAAATATAAAAATATGGAAATATAAAAATATGAAAACATAATTTATGTAAATATGAAAATATAAAAATATGAACTATACCCCGCCCCTGGGGGGGGTTGGACCACCGTCATAATTGATCATCTCTAAACCCCTGCCTTTTAGGGGGGTTTTCGTAAACCGGACACTTATCCCTCCCCATTAACAATACTCACGCCCCCGAGTTACGCCTTTATCTCTCTATCCGCCTATAGGGTTAGGGAGAGACGTATCGCTCCACCCCTTCCCAACCCCGACTGTGGGAGGAGACGAAAGAGTTCTTGTATAAAATTCTAGTCACTTAGTGTAAACGCCACGACACACAAAAGCAAACAGAATGGACAGTCTTGTGAACGCTCCTAAGAAACTGAAAGCCAACAGGGCCTTACGGGAGTTACGGGAACCACGCTTCAGCTCTGTCTGGTACGATTCTAACTGTGCTTTGTGCCGGGTAGAAGTAAAAAGAAATGCAGAGGGACAACTCACGATCGCCGTTTCCAAGAAGGAGCCTATCCTACCTGAATATAACGAGGCCGGTCACGAAGAGGAAGATAAAGAAAATGTGATAAAGGATCGAGTGAGTGAAATTAATTTTTCTATAAAAGACTGGAGTTTTTTTAAAGCTCTTATGCCAAATATTGATGAAGCTATTTATCAAGGAAAACTATCCGACCAGATGAAAAGAATTAAAAGAAAATTGGAGGAGGAGTTTAGCATGTTGAATAATTCATGCTCGGAGGAAGAAAACTGGGAGTCAACCGCCCCCTAAGTGAGCGGAGATAAATACAGAGGTCTTTTCCATAGTCTACATTAACCTAAAGCCCTATCGAGATGTCTTCAACTAACTACCCTTCCGAAGATGATGCTAGCTGGGCCGGTCGTCTCCCTGTTCTCTCGGCCTCTGAGGTGGCAGAAGTCCTCAACATTTTGATGCGCTCCGAAGAGCCATGCTCCGGGGGTATGGAACATACGTCCGCCGCTGACTACCTGTTTTGGCCGGCTAACCTTCAAGCCAACACCGCCTACTCCACTCCCGACGATATGATCGACCCTAACCTACAGACCGGCTACTCTGCGGCAGACCAGATGCTGACAGACAACGATGTGTTTTGGACGGGTAACAACCAGCATCCCGCCGGCTACGTACCTGATCAGGTCTGCTGGTCTATGGAACAGACAGCGGCAGTCAACGACCTGTTTTGGCCCGACGACATCGTACCTAACTCCGGGTACTCTGCTCCTAACAACTCTCCTTCAGACCCCCTGTCTTGGCCGGATCTTCTGATGCCCTCGAATGACCAGATCTATTGGCCCGAACCTCAGTTACCCGCTCCTGATGATATGTATTGGCTGGATAGTCTCCTGGAGAACCGTACAGGACCTGATTTTTTTGTCCCTGCTGAGGATACTCTGGGGAGCCTGACGGGCGCTGAGGAGATAGCCATGCAGACCATGCATCAAGAAGAGACTGTGGACGACTTGGTAGAGGCTCTGGCCTCTTGGAAGCCATCGTCCCAGGATTCTGATTATGAGGGCATGGACATTGAACAAACTGACGGTGCTCTGGGTGAAACACTTCGAAAGACTCTGAAACTGATCAAGAGTTTGATTGCGGCTCTGCTGGACATAATAGTCGATCGGGACCTAAAAAGCACCTGTCAAGGATGTTTCATAGATCACCCCAGCCAGACGCAGCATACGTGTCTGTTTGAGCCTGACTCTTTTTATCGGGGTGGCCGTTTTCAAGAGGTTCTGACTGCTTTCCGCAAACCGTGGCTCAGGAGCCTGGTCATAAAGACTCTGGGGTGCTTCAACATCTTTCCGCCTTTTCACAAGGTTCATTCCTTTGTTCAAAATGCTGTAGATGAACTGGAAAATGAACATTCTATTAGCGAGGCTATTGTACAGGCCTTTCACAACATGGACGATCCATCTTACTCGAAAATACGTGAAATAGCCGATGCTTTCTCTAAAAGGCATTTTTCTGTACCAGACATGACCGATGCACCTTTGGGGTTTTACGGGGAGTACGATATAGAAAAATCAGACGAAGTGTCTGAACTCAATGTGCCTGTGCTATGAAATGTTTTAATAATGTTTTAATAATGTTTTTGAAAATTACCAATAAAGACTCATTTGATTTTTAAACCATTGACATTTTTCTTTCACCGTCGGCGATGGAGGGTTACTTGAAAAAAGTTTATTATAACCCGGCAAATCCTGGTAGCTTTGGGGGAAAAGACTCTTTGAAAAGAGCTCTTGAGGTTTCGGGTCAGAAAAGTAATGACCAACAGGTGTCGGATTGGTTATCCGGTCAATATGCTTATACAATTCACAAACCCGCTAGAAGGCATTTTAGGAGAAATAAGGTTTATGTATCCGATATAGACTCGCAATGGCAGATGGATTTAGCGGACATGACAAATGTGTCCGAGCATAATCTGGGTTATAAATATTTGTTAACATGTATCGACGTACTTTCCAAGTACGCCTGGGTACGACCCCTGAAGAACAAAACGGGTAAGGAAGTGACGAGAGCCTTCCAAGACATTCTGAACGCCGGGCGTACTCCAAAGAAGCTCCAGACCGATAAGGGGAAAGAGTTTTTCAACCGAGATTTTCAAAAGCTGTTAAAGAAGAGCGGAATAAAACATTTCACCACAGGAAATGAATTAAAGGCCTCCGTGGTGGAGAGATTTAACCGGACACTAAAATCTAAAATGTGGAAATATTTCAGCGCTTACAACACGAGAACCTACATCGATAAATTGCCGGATCTAGTATACTCTTATAACAAAAGTTATCATCGAAGCATAAAAATGGCTCCTTCCGATGTAAACACGTTAAATTCCTGGAAAGTTTTCAAAAATTTATACGGCGTAAACGTACCACCGGGTCCGTCGTTGTTTAAGTTCAAAGTAGGAGACACGGTTAGGGTATCTAAAACCAGACATCCTTTTGAGAAAGGTTATGAACAAACATTTTCAGATGAAATCTTTACCGTATCTGAACTTGTACCTAGGGCACCGGCTGTGTACAAACTGAAAGACTACGATGGTGAAGAGATTGTAGGATCCTTTTACGACCCCGAATTACAGAAAATTAAAGTCGGGTCCACAGACGTTTACAGGATCGAAAAAATACTGGCTAGGAAAGTTAAGAATAAAAAACGACTCATTTTAGTCAAATGGCTCGGCTGGCCAGAAAAATTTAACAGCTGGATACCGGAGAGCTATGCCCAAGATGTTCAATAAAATCCCCAGGGTTCCTAATCGACTCTTCATTCTCTTAACGGTATACGATGGAGCGTAAAAGTTTTTTTTGTGACTCTTCCGAGCAACGCTTCCTCAGACATTTTCCCTAACAACACAATTTCCAATTTCACGACGAAGCTTGCTAAACCCATAGAATTAGAAGGTTCTTGGGAAGTCGGTCTAGCCGAAATTCAGTACCCACATACGTGGAATACCATAGACAAACCGGATAACGAATTCTATGTTTCAGCTCCGGGGGTAAAAAAACATTACTACATTCCGTGCGGGTATTACGAAGGTATTCACGACCTACTGTCTTTTATGAATTCGACAACCTTAAGCCTACCCACTTTGACAGATGTTGCAGCTGGATTTGTCCCTTCCGAGAGCCCTGCGAAATTCAGTTATAATGCTGTGGAAAGAAGAGTCTACGTGGTACCGGGTGAAAAGGATGAAACTATACACTTAAAAGGGCAGCTGGGTCGAATATTAGGAGCGCATCCTGATCAGACTCGGGGTTTAACTTATAAGGCTCCTTTCCCCGCCGACATCAGGGCCGGCTTTTACACTTTGTACGTGTACGGGGATATGGTATCTCACCAGAGAGTCGGAGACAGCTACGTACCTCTTTTGAGGTGTGTTCATATCGAGGATCAGGCGAATAAAATTACAACCATCACCTATGACAAGCCGCATTATGCGCCGGCCAGCAAGAATCATTTTGACACAGTGACTATTGAAATAAAGACGGACCAGAACAAAAACGTGCCATTTCAATTTGGTAAGGTGATAGTGAAGTTGCATTTCAGACCCGTCAGACATTGTATGCACGACTGAAACAATGAGGTCTTACCAGGACCCGACACCGTACATCCAATATTATCAGACCCAAGCGGGTAACGGCTTACCGGGGTTCTCTGGAGCCCCTGTAATGTATGGTGGGGGGATTGGAGGTATATTTCGAGGATTGTTTCGAAGAGCTTTACCTCTCCTGAAAAAAGGCTTCGACATCGCAAAACCACACATCAAATCCGCGGCTAAAAATATTGTCAAAGATGTGATCACCGGGGCTATATCCGGTGCTGCAGGTGGAGTCCTAGAAAAGCAGGAGGGAGCGGGCTTGATGGTCATGAGAAAGACAAAACGCAAGAGACCACCGGGGTCGCGTCAGGCCCCGCCGGCTAAAAAGACCAGGCGCACTATTTTTGCAGCATTATCTAAACGTCGTCAGAAGAGGAACAAGACTAAATCAAGCAAAAAGAAGAGAGACATTTTTTAAGAAAAGATGGCTTTCGTACACAGAATGTCCGAAGAGTGTGTCAAATCTGAACTGGATCTGTTTACGGTGCCTTTCACTCAAACGAGCGTAGATAAAAGTATATACGTTGAAGTCCCACCACTCTCAGCCCTCTCTGAAGTAGCTCCGCTAGAATTTCTCATAGCCGGAAACGGGGAAGATTACCTGGACTTGAATAACACTCTTCTACACCTAAGGGGAAAGATAGTGAATGCTGACGGGACTAACATACCTGCCGGGGCAAAGGTCGGATTTGTCAACTACCCTATAGCCAGTTTGTTTTCCCAAGTGGATGTCACCCTCGGGGACCGTCTAATATTCCAGAGTTCAAATTGTTATCCTTACCGAGCGGTCTTAGAAGGCCTGCTAAATTACAGCCAAGAGACTCTTCATTCTCAGTTTGCTACAGGACTTTTTTACAAAGATACACTTAACAAATTGGAAGAGACAGACCCTGACGGAGAAAACATAGGTTTTAATAACAGAAGCGCCTATACAGCCGGTAGCAGGACTGTTGAACTTCTCAGGCACATACATACAGATCTCTTTTTCCAGGAAAAACTACTATTGAACGGCCTAGACGTGAAGATTAAAATGGTTCGGAACAAAGATGAATTCTGCTTAATGTCCGGTGATGCCGAACGTTACAAAGTAATCATAACGTCAGCCTCCCTGTTTGTAAAAAAAGTAAAAGTTTCACCGGCCGTGAAATTAGGACACGCTCATGCCCTTACATCAGCCAATGCTAAATACCCTGTGGAAAGGGTGAATATGAAAGTATTCAGTATGCCCGCGGGGATCCGAGTATGCAATCAAGAAAACCTGTTTCTGGGTCAACTACCAAAGTATGTGGTAATTGGAATGGTGGATAATGAAGCCTTTTCGGGATCTTATACACGGAACCCGTTCAATTTCAAACACAACGATGTAGAGTTCCTGGCTTTGTACATGGACGGCGAACAGATTCCTGCCAAACCTTTTCAACCAGACTTTGTAAGCGGCAATAGTGCCAGAGAATATTATAACCTGGTATTGGCCACTGGTAAGCATTTGAAGGATCAAGCTCTGGCTATCAGCCGTTCAGAGTTCTCGCAAGGATATACTCTTTTCGCTTTTGATCTAACCCCCGATCAAGAATGCGGCGATCATTTTTCATTAGTTAAAACTGGAAACATGAGATTTGAATTACGCTTCCGCGTCCCTCTCCCTCGGACCGTCAATCTAATAGTATATGCGGTCTTTGACAACATCATTGAAATCAACCAGAGACGTAATGTTCTGTATGACTACTAAACACCATGAATACAAAACAATTAACAGAACTACTGTCCCAAGACCCCTACACTGAAAGATATTTCCGCGGTGTGCTGGCGTGTGATCAACTACCGGAAAAAAATAACGGCTTGCCGGCCATGTTTGTAGTGAATACTCACCGTCAAACCCAACCCGGAGAACACTGGCTGGGGATTTACCTCACCGAAGACGGTAATGGGGAGTTTTTTGATTCCTATGGAGACCCCCCGGACTTTATCTACTTCCCGAAAGACATTTACCATTTCTTAAGCAAAAACTGTAAACAAATCCTTTACAATAACCGACAGCTTCAAAGTTGGTTCTCGGACAAATGCGGTCATCACTGTCTCTTCTATCTGCATCAGAGAGGAAAAGGTCTCCCGTACACCTCTGTAATAAAAAAGTATTCTGAGGACGTGAACAGTAATGACTCTATGGTCTCTAAATTTGTTCGTTCCTGGCTTCCTTCACCGGGACTCTGTTTTTATCAGTACCCCTGCGTGCAAAGATCAGAGACCTATAAATATTTCAATAGACGGTTAAAGGATGAAGACACTCTGTAATGAGATAAAAATGTATTTAATAAACAAATAATTTTACAAATTAATAAGCAATCCATTCCAGTCTTTTTTTTCTCGGTTTCAGTCGGTAGGGGCTAACTTCTGTTTGATGAGCAGGGAGGGGGGCGGGGGGTGGCTTAAAACTTTCAAGGAGTTCTCTCGTTTCATCATTAGGTACGACAGAAAATGGAATGTTCAAACCGGCCATGGCGTTTACAAATTCCTTCCACCCCCGCGGTCTCCTATGTTCAGGTATTGTATGAGAAGCGGTTAGATTACGGACCAAATCCACCATGTTGGATCCGACCAAAGGTTTACCTTGTAACAGCAGCTCTCCACGATTATTCCAAAACGCGTGATCGGGATTAACAGACATTTTATGTAAAACAAATTCAACATTTTTCTTTGATTTTACAGGCGCGCTTCTCAAAACCTCTTGCCAAACCTTGTCCTCAGACACCTTGGCTGCTCCAGTGCCCCCCTCGCCATTTTCTTCTTCTTTCGGTAATACGAGCGTCAGACTGCTAGCTTCTTTATCGGCCTTTTTAACTAGCGTCAGATATCTCTGCAAGATAGAAGTGTAAAGCTTCACCTTCTCGTCAGCCCCTATATCACAGCGTTGTAGGATGTTTCTCATTTCTTTGTCCAGTTCAGTTTCCGTGGCACTCAAGAGTTCGTTCGGGTTAGCACTCTTTTGCTGCAAAAGAGACATTTGTTGCTGCGGGACCAAATACATTTTTTGAGCGTATTCCATATTTATGCTCTAGAAGCCAGTAAACTGGATATGAATGGCACGGCGACGCTTAAAAGAGCTCCCAAAAAGCCTCCTTTCTGGTTCAGAATAGCTTTCTTCTTTTTTAAGGTTAGTTTTTTGTCACTTATTTTTCAGACAGATGTTTTATGCTTCCTGAGTCGCTTAAACTGTTTGGGGGAAAGAGGTATATTACCTTTTAAAGTATTACAGGCTATTTCGGACAAAGCATTAATTAAATCGTCAGAAGAGGCGTTGATAAGAATTTTACGGCGGCGACAAGAACAACGGAGTAAGGCCTTGAGAGGCTTTAGGTTTCTGCTTATTCTGGCCGACATGCTGACAGAATATGTAACTTTGACTCAGAACACCTTCTTTTATCTTTTCACGGTGTACACGACCGGCCAGTCGGGCGGGAACAGACCTGTTCTTAAGCGCAGTTCGTCGGGGGTCTGTGCCTTTAAATCCACTAAGAGATAGCCGTACGGTAGTTTTGTAGCATCTTCGAAAGCCTCCAAAAAGAACTTAACACGCCTCGGATACATTTGGCGTGCCAAGGTAGTAATCTGCAATTTGTCCCTGGGGTTTTTAAAAAGAGTGATATAATTGGCGTTAAGATTAATCGTTCGGCTTTTCTTTCCTTGAAAGAATAAATTTTGAACCAAGTAAATGATAGACAGATTCCGATGATGAGTATATTTTGTGAAAGCTTTTTCTATTTCCTGGCTTTCGCTAGCCGATTCCATCAGATCATCTATAATGACCAAATTTATTTTCTCTGGAGGGAGAAGTCACCCTTTGAAAAGGGTGAGACACAACGTGGTTCGAATGTTCCAATAATTTTTTTACATAATAGGATTTACCGGAACAAGAGGGTCCCGAGATAATTTTAGCGAAGGGGTGTTGAAGGCGTGCGTCAAAATCTCTTTTAGTAGCCATAAGGTCTTGTGTTGTAATCTTTTAGGAGAACCCTCTTGTTATACACCACTCTGAATTTCTTCCTGAGTGGTCTGTTTTCTAAAGTGAAACGTTTTTTATTCCGATGGATCTGCTTACCGTGAACCAGTAACTCTTGAGGCGGGGCATCATGAGACGTCACAAAATTCTGAACTAGATTGGTTAGTGACTCGAGGTTTATGATTTTACCGGTTTCGTGATTGATGGTGATACCTTTTACCTTCATACATGTTTTGCCTTGTGCCGTTTTATACCCGTACGTCTTTGGACCGCCTGAAGCAAATTCAGTAATATAATCACCAGGATTTAACTCACTGATGAGCTCTCCTAAATAGTCACCCAGAGGAGGATTGTACTGACCCGGCTGTGATGTAAAAATGACCGAGTCGGTGTCATGGTACAACACCCTTTCTCCCAGACTGTCCAGTAAATCGTACAACTCTAACCGTGCATAGGCCGTGGTGAAAGCAGCAATGACAACATTAACGCTACCAGGTAGGGTATACTTTTCATCGGTGTACTTCCATTGTATTTGAGCAATCTCATCGCCGATAAATTCAAAATAAGAAACATTATACTGTTTGGAGAAAATGTATTGCAAGAATTCCTCACCGTCCTTGACTAAGCTAGTAGTGAGATGGAGAGGTTTTTGCCCAAATTTACCCCAAAGAGAATTTAAAAACAACTTTGAAATCTGTCTCTTGGCTGGATTTACGGCGATGTTATCGCGGTCCAATTGTACACCTTCCTTCTGATAATAATCTAAAATATAACGGTCGTGGGAAGCCTCATCCGTACACCAGGCAGGATAGCCCGAGGCCTCCTGCTTGCCTTTTAGATGAAGCTTGATATAGTCTGAGAATAACTCAGAAGTGGTAGCTACAGGGGCTGAAACACAGGAGACAGGGCCTGAAGATACAGGGACAGAAACACATGAGACAGGGCCTGAAG
>JANRMT010049829.1:21900228-21959935 GCA_026402145.1 Polypterus bichir lapradei | reverse complement strand
GGCAATAAAGTCTATTTTGACATTTGCCCCCGATTAACGCAGCTAAATTACAGTATCGGAAAGAGCCTTTTCTTAGATCGCCCCATGTATTTTAAAGTTTATATACTGTAAATGTGTAATAAAGTCTTTTTGACATTTACACGATTAACACGGCTAAAATACAGTATCGGAAAGAACCCTTTCTTAGATCACCACGTGTATTTCTAGGATAATATATAGTACTGTAAATGGGCAATAAAGTCTATTTTGCCCCCGATTAACGCAGCTAAAATATCGGCGTTTGTACTCGGCATATAGTCCCTTTTCTTGCGAACTTGTAAAGATCATTTTGAATATCAGAGAGTCGTTAGTGGAAAATATTTCATTTAATAACTTTGTTCTTAGACTTCTTACATTCTTAAAATGTAAAAAGTGTTGTGATTAAGTTCACAGAGCCAGTGCTGAAAACCGTGTTAAGAAGTTTAGTAAAAAATCAGAAGGAGTGTATATATTCTTATTCGCTTTGATTCGGGGTGAGAATAAGTATTTTACTTTATGATATAAAAAATAGAACACGTTTAAAATAGATTAAGACTTTTGTTGATTGATAACGTGAAAGGCGTCGACCCCCTGGGGGGACATAATTGCTGCAACGTCTGGCTGGGGGCCTAAAACAGATGGTAAGCATTTTAGATTATTAGCATGTAATCAGAAAGGCACGGTCTTGTTACGGTATGGTAATTAAAGAGACAGTCTGTGATCGATCATATTTGGAGCATTCCGATGGGTAAAGTAATTGAAAAACAAGTCTTTTACAAAGAGGCGCGCGCAGGCATTAGGAGCGGCTTTGTATTTTGATTCTAATGCAGCTTATAACGTTTTTAGAAAATTGTATATTTATTTACTTACTATTAGTTTATAACTTAGAGGAGGAGTGATTTTTTTTTTAGTTATGGCTGTGTCGTGATCTTATAACTTAGTCTGATTTGAGGGGGCTTGGGGTGAATCTCATTTTAGTTATGGCCGTGCAGGAAAGATAAAGACGCTTGTCGTGAACTTATAACTTAGAGGCGGAGTAAAAATCGTTTTTAGTTAGGGCTGTGCCGTGAGCTTAGTTTGGTTTGAGGTGGCTGGGGGTGAACATCATTTTAGTTATAGCTGTGAAGGAAAGATAAGTGCTTACCAAATAAAGACTCTTGTCGTGAACTTATAACTTAGAGGGGGACTGAAAATCGTTTTTAGTTATGGCTGTGTCGTGATCTTATAATTTACAGCAGAGAGTCCGTATCGTTTTTAGAAAATTTTATATTTATTTTCTTGTCAGCTTGTTGAAGTAAGTAGGAAAGTGAATAAAAACCATTGATTAGTTCTTTTATTTGATAATTTACTAGTACTTGAACGTCTGGGAAGGGATATTACAGTATATTTATTTTCTTACTATTAGTTTTAACTTAGAGCGGTTGTGTGAATATTTTAGAGCGTTTTTTATGTAGTCGTACATATGCGTGGCTTTGTACGCAGGATAAGTGTATATTTAATTTTATAATATTAGTTTTGAATCTAATGTTTGTAAAATGAGGTCGTGAGTTTATATCTTAGCGCGGGTGTGTGAATATTTTCAGAAAGTTTATACATAGCTATGACGGCAAGACAAATGTATATTTAATTAATATTAATTTTGAATCTAATGTTTGTAAAATGAGGTCGTGTGTGTGTGTGGTGAGTTTATAAGCGCGGGGGTGTGAATATTTTCAGAAAGTTACGCATGGGCATAGCTAAGACGGTAAGATAAGTGTATATTTAATTTCTTAATATTATTTTTGAACCTAGCGTTTATAAAATAAACCCACGTGTCCTAAGTTTATAGCTTATAATTACATTTTCATACTTTTATATTTTCATATTTACATAAATTATATTTTTTATATTTTCATATTCCCATATGTTTATATTTCATATTTTCATATTTCATATTTTCATATTTTCATAAATCATATTTTCATATTTCATATTTTCATATTTCATATTTGGGGGCGGGGCTTAAAGTCATCAATCAAATTCACACCTCTTTTGACAGTTGCTTTCTGTATGTACTACTACTTGCATTGAATTGGAAGGTCTGATTTTATTCCAGTTGCTATCAAAACATTGAAGCTTCTTGCTATAATAACTAATACGCTGTTTTGTGCGCTGGGGGTTTCCAGCTGTGATGTCACTAACATTACTGGGGCATGATTGTCCTTCTATAAGAGGAGTGGCCATGCATGTGATCTGCATTGCTAACTCAAATGCCTTCACTGTCTCTTGTGGTAGAAATCAAATATCTTAATTAAGAAAGAAATGTATCCTCTAACAGGACAAGTCTGATAACCTTTAGTCAGTAATCAGGCAGGAGAACAGCTTGTCCATCAGCATCATTTATTTTCATCTGCAGCACCGGGATGAAGAAGGAGCATCTCTCACAGCAGTCTGTTACAGCATGATGAGAATGGGCAGAGAAACAAAGGATACAGGCTCATTTTATAAAGTATAGAATTACATAACAGTGTCAATCAAAGCATACATTGAGTCTGGTTGATTCATTTGTTTACACATCACAACATCAAACTTAGAAAATAAAGTCTAGTTTTATTGTACTCTTGTTTTTCTTATATAGGTTTAGCTGTTATCCTTGAACTTTCTGTGTACGTAACAACTATCCAATCTTGTTTACAGGACATCTGATCTCATCTTCCAATACAGTTTGTGTATTACATCTTTGTCTCTGTTGTTCACTTGATCTTTATCTGGTTTCCTGATATGTCTAAACAGATTTCTGACAAGTATTAACCCTTTATGCTATTTCTTTAAGATGAATGCTTTGTTACCCTAAACATATTCTCTCACACTCCATTCCCATCTGAAGTTTAAAAATAGTTCAGATTGACATGAAACTGAAGGTTTAAATTCTTACTGAGGGCCTATAACAGACACCGTGTGTATTGGTAAGGTTCGCACCTGCCCACACTGTGGCCGTATTGTAGTTTGGGATCAGATCTGAGAGAAGTCAGACATTTACAAAACAAAAGTGAGTTTTATTTACAGCCACTACAAAACGACAAAAAGTATGTCCCAATCAAAAGTAGTGAGATATATATACAGTGAAGTTTCCAGACTCCAAAAAATAAAAAATAAATACAAAAATGTACATACACAAACTGTAGTCTTCCTAAAAAAAGAAAATGTACTCTGGAACAAGCTACATAAAACGAAGACCAAAGAATACACAAAAAAAATTACAAGATAAAAAAATGGTATATACAAGGCAAAAGAAAGTGCACCACAAACCCAAAACCTATATAAATACCTCCACCCAAAATCAAACTACAACTAGGAGATATTTAAAAAAAATATATATATATTTACAAAATAAGGCACAAGGCGCTGTTTGGTATAATAACCGAATGAGCCGAGCCGAGCCGAGCCGAGCCGAGCCGATCCGAGCCATGCCATGCCATGCCATGCCATGCCATGCCATGCCATTATCAACACCACATTGAGTGAAAAGACAACCCATTTGTGCTTCTTTATAGTCGGGGAACAAAGTCTTTAGCCAATCCCGCGACATGTTGTTCCCATTCACCAATTGCGACTGACGCAGGTGTCCCTCTCAACCTTTGCAAGGCTTGTATTAAATAGAGCAAGCGGCTTCGCGTGCACGCGAGCGAGTACGAGCGCATCCTGATGCGCACTACAAAAGTAAGTTTCTTTTTTCCTGTGAATTCCTTCTACACACAATGCAGACACGCACTTTCTTAACTGAAACGCTTCGCACCTTTCTCTTTGGTAATGGAAGAGGGCTAAAAAGAACCGCTCGACCTGATGATGGGATACGCTCAGTGTCCTTCTGCAGACCTGACTGGAGGCGCGCCCGACCCGTCGGCGGCGTCTTGCTGCGTGCCCGTGCCGAAAACAAAGTTAAAATTTTCGCTAAGCGCACCTATGCATTTCACCGAGTTAAACAGGTAAGTGCTTTAACTTTTATTTTAGAAAAGTCGAATTTTTGTTTAAATTAGTGATGCAATGAGAGCTTATATACTGTGTGAACGCAGTTTTGTTTACAGTTGTGCATGAACGACTTCAAAAGAGCGCTTCATTGGATAAGCTCATTTTTCTAAGAACGGTGAACTTAACGTATTTGCAAGTGAACAACTTGAACGTGAACTAGTTCAGTTTTAGGTGACGTCCTGGATCTGGTTTAGGTCCACATTAAACGTTTTGCCTTACACTGTAATGTAGGAGTGTGACCAAAGCACAAATATTTGTTTCATACGAATGTTGTGCCATTTGACAATACAAAACAATAACGTCAAATCAATTCGGCACAGACTGTGTCTGCCTGCTTGTGTTTAAACTGCACCCCCGCTGACACGAGCACGTGGTGAAGTCCCGCAAAACTGAAAAAAAGGAAACTCGTGGATTATTTATTCTCACTCCTTAAAAAATACAAAATAAACTAAACATGAACTATAGTTAAAAATTTAAATGGTGAACTATGAACCTGAATTTATTAATTTTAATCTGTGTAAACTTTTACAACTTTTTGTGATGTGTGAATGTGCTCAACACATCATCATTTGAATAATTTCTGTGGTATTGCTTAACTGTGAATAAGGAAATGAGATGAGTTTGTGGTAAAATGACAGATTTCGCAAACAGACAACTGTGACAACTCCTCTAAACTAAACAATATTTCCAAAACCAAGTTGACCATACCTGGGGCATCATGCATAACGCCGTGCGTAGAATTCGCACTATAACATGACATAAGCACAAAAGCCGAAATGTGCTTACGCACAGAAAATTCCAGATGCAGGAATCTGTGCATACTCCAACTTCCGCGTTCTTCCGCTACATAAATCCCGGTCAGTGTGAAAACTAACGCACATGCACGCGCCTTCTGTCCCACGCCGTCTCCTCACAGAATGAGAAGAGTCCGGCTGCAGGTCGCAGACTTGGCCTTCCACGCCTCCTACTTTGCACAGTCCGCCCCACAACCGCCTACAGTCCGTAGAAAGAGAAGGAGAAGAGCTGCTGTAGTTTTTCCAATACGAAAAAGAAAAGGAGCTGAAAACGTTTTCCGACACGGAACAATGGCACAGCAGAACCAGGTATGGACTCACAGAATTAAAAGCTCAGTACATTTAAAGAGACTTTAGATCCATTAAACAAAACTAATGAGATGTACGATTATATACTGTATAACGAATCCACGTGTTCTCTGTTTATCGTCATTACTGACATATCCTATTTTTAAGCATATCGTTTTAATTATTTTTTACCTCTTGTATTATTTCTTTTTAATATTTGCCATATTATTTAATCTATATTAACTCTTTCACTTATTTATGAGATGTTATGTAGAGAATCTGTAATGTTAGTGTACAATATGAAAGGTATTTGTGTTTATCGTCGTCATTAACGTTTGTTAAATATCTTATTTAACTTGATTTTCTGTAGTTAAGTTAGCTATTTATAAAAGCACAATAGCGCTTTCTGTCAATTTAGTATTACATATTATATTTGTCTTGATTTCCACAGTCACATTTCCCCATAAAGGCAGAGAATATAAAAACAACTTTGATTACATTGATTAAATATCCAAATGAATCCAAGTGCCCTCTTTGTAAAAAGCAAAGAGACTACAGCATCCTGCTGCCTGCCTTCAGAGTCATGAAGTCCACATTGTCAAGTATTCAGGTAATGTATGTATGCCAGGAGTGTGTGCTTGCAAACAATACTGACGTTTAGATTTCTGAACTGGAACTTTTTTAAATACAGGTTAAAAAGCTGAGCATTTTCCGTTGTTTGGCAGGTTTTACTATTTACAGATGTAACACAGGGTGTGTAACAAGTGGGCAATTCTTTTGTTGTTTTTGTTTAAAAGGCATTGACAACAGTTTACTGTATGTCAGTATTTAATATTTTTGTTTGATTAATTTTTTTTACCCCTTGTATTAGGGCCTCCCAAGTGTGTGCTTGGTGTGTGTGTGTGCCCTGTGCCCTGCAGTGGGCTGGCGCCCTGCCCGGGGTTTGTTTCCTATCTTGAGCCCTGTGTTGGCTGACCCTGTAGTTAAGATATAGCGGGTTGGACGATGGATGGATGTATTAGGGCCTTCCAAGTCAGATGAATAGCCTTTATTGTGGAATTTCCATGTTGATGGTGTGACCATTTCATATTGTAACTATCATTTTGTGTGTGTCTGTATTTAATGTTGTGTCCAGGTTTCCAAAGGACCATTTAATGGTGTCTCTGTATTTCATCCTCGAGGCCCCCTTCAATTTTAATGAGGTGTGTCTCAACTTTAGTCCTCTCTTCTTTCATTGCAGTATTTGTAGAGGGAGGATTATATCTGGTTGCTGGTTCCCATTTTTGTCACTTTCTACAATTTGTGTTGGATATTTTTGTTATGTTTAATTTATTATATTTGATTTTTTTTTTTAATTTCAGCATACTGTCCATAGTGGTTTTGAAGTTCCAGAAACGCCTACCTTTCAAAATCCAGATATTTTAAATGTATGTTTAGAATGGTTTGCATAAATATTTTTGTAACATTAAACTCCTTTTAACAACGTGACTCTGCTCAGTCCTCTTTAGAATGACATGCCAGCTTTGAGGAAGTGTTGGTGTAGAATGTTACTTGAGAACTCCAACCCCAAGGGCTAAATGACATTTAAATTTCCTTTAATAACTTGTATTCACTTCTGTGGTAATATGGCAAATAAACTTACCCATATTGTAAATCAAAGACAAATAGTCATAATGTTTCCCATTATAAACTTAGTGCTTCTTTTTGAAATCACTGAAGTAACTGCTCACATCAGACTGAGCGAGTAAACGCCTTTCTAAATGAAGGCCAAGAACCAAACAAAAAATTAGAAGGTACAGAAATAATGGACAGCCAGGCCAGGGTCATTTATTGTGCTTATTCTTTTGGTTCTTTTTTAACATTTCCTTAAGCAAAAGTTATTTTCTCTGTTTTCAGGTTTAGACTTTGTCTTCTCGTTAATGGCTCAATAGAGTAAAGACTTGGCACTACGTCTGAAATGAAAAAAAAAAATGTCTTGCTATTCTGTTCCATAGCACTGCGTTCTGCAGGTTTCAGGTCTTTTCTTTTAGAAGAAACGTCAGCCTCCCTTCTCCGACATCCAGCACAGGGCATCGATGAGCAGGTACAGGCACATCATTTTATAAACTTCCATAAGAAAGATGAATTACATTTTGTTGATGCTGGCTTACAATGCCTATGGTATAGTGAATAAAATGTATAAAAAGACTTCATGCTTGTCTCAGATGCCGACTGTTAATCGTTAACCAGTAGGAGTCAAAGCCCAAAAGACTAAAAGCCTGTTTTACATCTTCTGACAAACTGGAGTGCTAGTACAACTCTTAAAGGCCTTAAAACGTTTGGAATGCATTGTGTGCTGTGTGTGTTAATAATAGTGTATGGTAAGAAACATTGAAGACTTGTAGAATCTGTGATCGAAAGCAGTAATGTTAATAATGTATATCAAATTAAATATACTGTACATTATTTTTTTTTTACTTTCCTTACATTTCTTGTAAATGTGGAGGAAAAGGCTATAAGCTTTATGATGACCATTTAAAGAATTTTCTTTTTCTTTTTTTTTTTTAATAAAACGTATTACAGCAACACAGAATCCTTCAGCATCTTACCGAGGCAGAGAAGTGGTGTGTTGAGAACATTTCTGTGTTCAGGGGGCACATCTCACTCCCTTCATTACTGTCAATGGACAAAGACGACATTGAGGAGGCCCTTCAGAAATATGATTTGCTATCTGAATTTCCAGAAGAAGACGAGAGGGAATATGTCCTTAGACCCTTCATCATCCTTTATTTCACATATGGAAGACCTGCATCTGTTTTTAGATAATGTGAGAGGAAAAAAAAAAAAGACTTTTGTCAGAAAATGTAACAAACGTACATTGTTCAGTTACAACCTACAACTCTTGTTCTATATTTTATATATTTAACTTTTTGTAATAAATGTTGCAAACCAACTTCATCTTTACAGTCCATTGTCTCAGATCTGCACTTCTTAGTGTTATGTATTAAAATAATGTTTTATAAAGCAGGGCAAAGCAATTTTTATTTTTAAAGCACATTTACAGCAGCAGCCAGAACTGAACCAAAGTGCTGTAGAAGAAAGGGTAAAAGAAGCAGTTCAAATATACTGTATGTACACAGCACAAAACTGCAAGAATAACCAACCATTACATAAAAGATAAACCTAAAATGCCCATACATACATATTTCTAATCATGAATGTACAGGAGCCGACATATACACACAATGTCAACCTCTTGCAGAGTCAAATGGCAGCAAGAAGAAATAAGACTTTAATGATGACTTAAAAATGGCCTGTGCTGGAGCAGACCTAACATAATAAGGTGAGCCATTCCAGAGAAAAGCAGCAGCCACTGCAGACACCCGATTCCTCCTTTGCTTCAGCCTCGACCTCGGCACAACTAAGAGCATCGGGCTAGTAGACTGCAGGGCTCTTGTTGGCACATACAAGTGAAGAAGTTCCAAGAGGCAAGATGGGGCTGATCCATTCAAACATTTGAAAACAAGAAATAGAATTTTAAAATCAATTCTGAAATGAACCAGAAGCCAATTCAGCAAGGTCAGTATTGGTGAAATATGGCCACACTTACGAGAGCCATTCAATAAGTGAACAGCAAAGTTATGGAATAGTTGTAGGTGTCATAACACGGCCAGACCAACACCTACATACAAAGAACTGCAATAGTCCAAATGAGATGTTATAAAAGCTTGGATGGCCTTTTCAAGATCACTGAAAGAAAGAAAAGCCTTTACCTTAAAATCTCAGCTGGAAAAAGCTTCATTTAACTTCACAATTTATTTGTCGAGTTTGAATGAGCTGTCACAGATCACACTTGGGATAAATGAAGCTTTATGATACGTATATGGCAAGGGGTCCAAGAGCAACATCAGATACACTCAAACTTTGTTAACTTTTGGACACCATGATCACAGTTTTATTATCATTTAGCTTAAGAAGATGCATTGCCATCCAGGTTTTAATATCATTCAAGCATGCATGGAGGGTCTATTTTCTCGCTTTGATTTAAGTGGCAAATATATTTGAGTGTCATCAGCATAGAGAAGCCATACTTATTAACAATGGAGGGTAAAGGTAACATGCCTATCAAAACGATAGCTGGTCCAAGGATGGAACCCACAAGTAAGAGGAGCTACAGAGGATGAGAACTCACGCAAATGAATAGAAACGCTCCTATTTCTTAGATAAGATTTAAACCATTTCAGGGCATCACTTTAGATGCCTACATACTGTTCAAGGCGGGATATAAGAATCATAAGATCCATGGCATCAAAAGCTGAGGTAAGATCTAGCAGTACAAGAATGGCAGAATCTCCAGCATTAGTAATTGGGAAGAGGAGGTCATCATTAACCTTTAACAAGAATGTTTCAGTGCTGCAAGAACATCTGTATCTGGATTGGAATTTTTCCAGAATACTATTTTCATCCAGAAATGTTTGAGTAAGGTCAAGTTTTTCTAAGACTTTAGATATAAAAGGCAGTTTAGAAATTGGCCTGAAATTTGATACATTAGAGGGTCCTTATTTTGTTTTTTTTTTAAATACGTTTCTGCACCACAGCATGTTTTAAGGCAGCAGGAACACAACCAGAAATCAAGCTAGCATTTAGTAAGGTAACAATACTTGGTCTGACAGAATCAAAAACCTCTAAATTAATCGAGAGGGGACACTGCTGTCCAGGGGGCAATTTGTAGGATTCAGGTGTTGCACCAAATCAGACAACACAGGCGATGACACACTCAGGCTCAAAGTGGTCAAGGACAGCAGAACACACTATGGGAAGAGATGAATCCTGAGCAGGCAGTGAGATCGATGACCTAATAACAGTAATCTTATTTAAAAAAAGGTATATCTCCGTTTGGAGAGTAAGTTGGGGTTTGTGACAAATGACACATTCCTAATACAAGAAATGGTATATGGCGATTAAAGGATTTAGGATCAGTAAAAAATTGATTTGTAATATTGCATCGACCCAAACAAAACTTTTTTAAAGTTAAGTTTAAAATCTGTTTGTTCAGTTCCAAAATAAATAAAAAAGACGGTTTATGGAAGTGCAACTTTCAATAATGCAAATTTTTACATTTCTTTTGAAAAAAAACGATATAATATCTATTAAGCAATTTAAGAGATTTGCTTCACTTTTTTTGATAAGTACATACTTATAAGTTAGGGTCCCAGGGAGAACAATTATGCATTAAAATTAAAAACCAGGTAAACGTTTGAAAGTTTAATAACTCCACTTGAAAATTGTCAACATTATAGCAGCAGCGTAGAACAAAATTAAGAAAACACAATTCAAGACAGACAATGGAAATGAAGGTATGAACTGTATAGTAAGCTGGATCATTTAAAAAATTGTTCAATATAAACAATTTTAAAAGTTTCTTTTACTGAGAAGTCGAAAGTTTAGACCTTCATTTTCATGCCTGTTGATTGCTTTGTTGTGTTATTGATCATCATTAATTTTGTAACATAATAAATTAATGTCATTAAAGGAATTTTACTTTATTGAACGAGGTTCAAGAAGTAATGTCAGACATGCCGTTTAGTACAAAAGTACCATAAAAATAATTTCAAATATTTTGAATGATAGAATTCACTATAATAGCAGTTAGAGCAACCACATTCATATTTAGTATGGTGTTTCCTTAATTTAAAAATATGTTATGCCCTCTTTCTTTTAACTATATCGAATCCTGACTCAGAAATTATAAAACTGTTTTTTGTTTCTAAAAGTAAATACGAGAGTAATACCATAAACAGAAACTCGAATTCTTGCCTCGTGATTGAAGGAAGTCATATTAATATAATCTTTTAGGGTTACAGTACATGGTAAATCAACGTTACTAGTTTTTCAACGAAAACGATTTGACAGACGACGGACACGATTGCTGGGGGCGTGGCGTGGAAGGCAGGAAACTGGTATGTTGTGCTCTGAAGGAAATGTCGATGAGCATACTGTGCATTGGTGGGCGTTCTTGTGGTTCCGTGTTAGTAAAGCTCTGCGCATGCGTGCATCTGCGTCTTCGAATCGGTCTGGCACCGTTTTTCGGGTAATAAACTCTACCTGTTCTGGTGGCGAATCTGTTTATTGTTCTTACTGAAAAATAATTTTTGGAATATACTGCAATAAGCCCCGAGAGGAAAGACAGCGACGTGTCTAAAATGAAGAGTTGCAGTGCTATGAGGCAGCTTTCTAAAATCATCATCATGTTCTGCATGTTGTTGCTTCCTCACAGTAAGTTTACTTTTAGTTGGTGCTTTTACGATTTCAGTGTGTCGACCTGGTTAGATTGCTACTTGAATGTCCAGTGTTGTAATCGAGTTCTGTCTGCACTTGAATGTTATCCCTGTGGAGTCTGCACGTTCTCTCTGTGTTGCCTCGGCTTTACTCCCTGATCACCAAAGATGTGCAAATTATGATAGCTGTTAGGTCTGAACTGCACAGTGTGTGTGTTAACGTGACCGTGATGGACAGCAGTGCGAATGGTCGTAATGTGTTAATCTCCCACCCCAGTTATCGTGATGTGGATTACGTTGGTTTGAGGATGACATGAGATTAATATTTCTAACACTGTATTAATATCTAATACAATAAATGTTAGCTAGTGTTCAAAATTTTGAAATTATTCAGAAATTTTCACGATCCCACACCTGAACATTAAGAATGTCGACTTATTTATTGAACAAAATAGCAGGTTTCGGCCGTGCTAACACAATTACAGAGGTTTCTGTAAGCATTAAAACATAATTAATTAATGATGAGCTATGAGGGTTTACCGTTAGGACACTGGAATAGTGGCTGCTGAAAATGGAGCTTTGCTGTTATATGTGAGTAATACATTTAAAATTAGTACAGTAATTCCTTACAATTTGTTGGAGATTATGGGCATAGGACCCCATCTAATGTAGAAACCCACAAATGTTTGGAAATCATGATTAATGTATATTCTAAGTTTCGCTGCACTAAGTAAGATGCAAAACGTTGAAAGAAATGTAAGATCGAGCGACGTCTGTCCAGTCAAATCACACGTGTAAGACTGACTACTGAGACAAAGATATATGGCATCCTCAAAGTCCATAGTTAAGCAGTTTTTTAGTGAGCTGTAACTTTTTATAAAAATTATAATACATTTTTGCTCGTATCTGTGGTAGTGAATCACAAAGATGATTAATATTACAGATACAAAAGAAGTCCAACAAAACACTAAGCACAAAATGATAATAAATACTCACGACACAGTCCAGTTTCAAAGATGGAGATGATGGTGGTGTAGTTATGAAATTAAATCCCCTGTGAGCAGCCTCCTGAAAGTCATCTGAAGTTTTGTTACCGTGAGGCCGATGTAAGTGAAGATTTGTAGAAAATGGGAGAGCTCCCAGACGAAAATATTTTCTAAGCCAGACAAATTCATACAAATGAGTGGGCAGAGGACAAGAACATAAATCTGGAGAGAATGGTAAATGCATGGATGTAGTTGTTATCTAAGTGTGGAGTGAAGCGTTAAAACAACAAGGCAACGCCAATGACAATCCTGATGACTTGTTATGGCTGACTTTTAAAGTGAGTGCCCCCTGTTTCACCCCGCAGCCCTTGTAGTAAGCCATGAAGCTGCCCGATGATGCAGTTCCAGGGTTGCTGGAATTTGCAGTCCATTTACGTAGTGGGGCTACAGTATTGTCTGTGGTTTTCTGCAATAGGTTGCAAAACAGGTTCCATTTATTATTGATGACAAACCTGCGAATAGGTGGATCAGTGAATTGTAAACCCACAAATCACAAGGGCCGACTTGTAGTTTCAAGCATTGAAAGCCATTAGTAGCACTAGGAATGTTTTGACTGTATTTTTAAAATCAATGTAATGGTATCTTCATAAAAAAAATATAAATTTGTACCAAAAACGAACATTTGAAAGTGTATTATTTAGTTTAACCTTTTAATAATTTTGGTATTTCAGAAAAAAAATTAGTGGCAAAAGTACACATTTGATGTTAGGTTACACTTTTGACCACTGAAGACTGTGGTGGGCTGTTGTGTTTATGAAATATCAGTAGGCTTCCTAATGTTATGGAACACAAGTCCTTGATAGTCTGAACCTCGCTGTTACTTTAACACACAACCATCGACTCACAAAACAGTAATTCTGTAAAGGTGATGTTTATCAGGCTACATTAGCCTCCACTTAATTTATTACAACAGAAATCACCATTATTGTTTGAAATAAATTTTTATTGTACCTGAAACAAAAGTAGAAAATAGTAATTTATCCTAAGATTTCTTCTCACTTTAGTACTTAATTTCATTGTGTAAATATGAATGACATGATTATGTTTAATATACCTAAAATACCAAATTAACACAAAGAAATTATTATTAAACCTGATGCATTCTTGTTGTGGTGAGAATGTGAATTATGCGGATGTTAAATGGGATGGCAGAGTAGAGCACTGGTGTGTCGTTTGTCTGAGTCCCCCCACCCGGATGTTGTCTGTGTTCAGTTTGCACATTCCCGTTTTTCTTGTGTGAGTTTATTTGATGTATTTTTATGTAAAATGGCCTTTCAGCCCAGCAACGCTCATCTGTCCTCTTCAGCTAATCCCTGCTGTACTCGGGTTTTCCTACCACATTCTCAATGATATGCTGGTTAGTTTGAGTGCCCATTTCAAATTGACATTTGTGTGTGTGTGACAGACAGAGACAGCGGGCCCTGGTATTGAACAGTTCCAGTCTTGCACCCAAGTGCCACTGGGAAGGGCTCTGGCCCACCTTGAGCAGATATGAGAATGACTATAATTTATTATGCAAATAAAATCTTTTAAAGCTTTTCAAAAATCTTTATATTTTCAATAAATTCATGTAATTCTTTTCCAGAGAATATTTTGGTTTGAGTGCTGTTTGTATCCAACCACACCTTCATGCTTACAGATGGTGTTGTTGTAAGTTGGAGTATGTTGTTCTTACTGTCATACACTCACCAGCCACTTTATTAGGTCCACATTGCTAGTACCCAGTTGAACCCCCTTTTGCCTTCAGATCTATCATAATTGTTCATGGCATAGATTCAACAAAATGCTGGAAACATTCCTCTGGGATTTTAGTCCATATTGACATGATAGCATCACGCAGTTGCTGCAGATTAGGTGGTTACACATCCATGATTCAAATCTCCCATTCCAGCACATCCCAAAGGTGCTCTATTGGACTGAGATTTGGTGACCGTGGAGGCCATTTGGGTACAGTGAACTTATGGTCATTTTCAAGAAACCAGTTTGAGATGATTTGAGCTTTGTGCCGTGGCACGTTACCCTACTGGAAGTAACCATCAGAAGATGGCGATCATAAAGGGATGGATATGGTCAGCAATAGCACTTTAGTACGCTGTGGAATTTAAACAATGCTCAGTTGGTACTAAGGGGCCTCAATGTGTGCCAAGAAAGTATCCCTCACACCATTACATCACCACCACCAGTCTGAACCATTGATACAAGGTGGGATGGATCCATGCTTTCATTTTGTTGAGGCGAAATTCTGACCATACCATCCGAATGTTGCAGCAGAGATTGCGCCTCATCAGACCAGGCAGCATTTTTCGAATCTTCTGTTGTCCAATTTCAGTGAGCCCGTGTGAGTTGTAGCTTCAGTTGCCTGTTCGTAGCTGACAGGAGTGTCACCCGGTGTGGTCTCCTGCTGCTGTAGCCCACTTGCTTCAAGGTTTGATGTGTTATGCATTTGGTGGATGCTCTTCTGTGTCCCTCTGGTGTAATGAGTGCTAATTTGAGTTCCTGTTGCCTTTCTATCAGCTCAAACCAGTCTGGTCATTCTCCTCTGCTCTCTGTCATCAAAAGGCATTTTCACCCAGAGAATTGCCACTCACTGGATATTTCCTCATTTTCGGACTATTCTCAGTAAACCCTAGAGATGGTTGTATGTGAAAGTTCCAGTAGGTCATCAGTTTCTGAAATACTCAGACCAGCCTTCTGGCACCAGCAAACATGCCACGTTCAAAGTCATTTCACTCACCTTTCTTCTCCATTCTGATGCTGGGTATGAACTTCAGCAGGTCATCTTGACGATGTCTACATGTCGAAATGCATGGAGTTGCTGCCATGTGATTGGCTGATTAGATATTTGAGTTAAGAAGCAGTTGAAGAGGTGTACCTAATAAATGGCCAGTGATTGTGTATTTGTCTTTCGTTCTTTACAGGACGGTTTATGGTACAACTGTTTACAGATTTTGTTTTCTCTTTCAGTTGTAAAACAGGCAGGTTGAAGCACACAGTTAGTCAGAGGCAGTAGCTGAACTGGCAGCCTTTGATTTAAGGTTTTCTTATATTTCTCTTGTATTTTCTTTCAGCTACTGACACAAGATTTCAGATACCCACTCAAGAGCAAAATGTGATGACTTCTCTAAACAGAGATGTTCTTCTGCCGTGCATCTTCCGGTCACAAGGGGACTTGGTGGACATTAAATTCATAATTGTAACTTGGACACATAATTACAAGGAAATAGCGAGATACAAAGCTGGAGATGTTCTGAACACAAGCAAGGCTCTTCTATTTGAAAGAGAGCTGCAGAAAGGAAACGCTTCCCTTCTTCTGAAGAATTTTAAAGATGGAGATAAAGGAGAATATATCTGTCATGTTGTTGATGCCCCAGATGAAGGCCAGATCAAAGTCAGGCTTGAAGGTATTGCGTTCTCTTTTCTGTCAACATACACTTTCCACCAGAAACTGTCAGGGTGGCACTCCTGATGATTTGGCAGATTCCTTAGAAACAAAGAGCATAACAGAAACTTCAAGAGAGGCTAGAAAACAAAAATGTTTGCACCAATTAAATGGTATCATCTCATACAGATTTATTCATTATAATTTGAAACGTGTAATGCAGTGAGGTTTAAGTTTCTTTTTGTGCTCACAGCGAAGCAAAAACCATAGAAGACTAAAGAGAGCCTCCAGAGACAGAATGTGTAACTTGTGCACTCTTGGTGTGCTACGTAATCACCTCAATAAGAATACATTCACTTTAGACTGTGTTGAAAGTTTATTTTGCCATTTGTTGAATGATCACTTCTTCAATTTTATAGAGTTTGTAAAAAATGAGAAGACATCTTGAAATGTAAACAAACCATTGTTTTTATAAGTCCTAGTTTATTTTTAGTTGAAAGTAACATTTAAAGAATTTCAGACTTACACAGGAATATGTTTGTGTCCTCTATGACATTGAGCATCTAAATTAAAGAGGATTGTTCAGTGGAGTATCGCCACATGTGTGTCCTGTCATTTCCTACAGATTTTCCAGCTAAAGCTTTAATATTTGGCAGGATGTTGACTGAATTAGGATTGCCTTTGGTGATCCATGATAACAAGACTGTCCAATGACGATCATAGCCTGCAATGGTGAGGTGACACCCTCATGTGCAAATGTCTGTAAAAACACGACGTGACGGGAGAAACCCTCTGAACTTCACAATGATGTGTATTATTTGGTTTGATGTACCGTTTTTCTTTCTCATTTTTATTGCTTAATTTTTGAACGTGTCCTTGACCCGACGTTACTTTCCGGGCTTTGCCGAGACCTGCCGAAACCTTCCAAAAATAATTTTACGAAGTCTGTCCTGAAATGACGGTGACGTCACTTCCGGGTCTGTAACTGATGGTCTACAACTGTGGTGAAGTATGGTGCTGTGGCTCTGCAAGTGGATGCTACTCGCAATATCTACTTGGTCAATACCCTTCTCATTATGTTCGATGTGACAACACTTATTTGCGCCATATATATGTATATTGTCATCAGCGGAGCGACACCATTCTCAGCCAATCACGATTCTAAATAACTTCCTTGCTTTTTTAACTCTACTGGATCTGGTGGTGAATCTGGTTATTTTTCTTACTAGAAAATTATTTTGGAATATACTGCAATAAGCCCCGAGAAGAAAGACAGCGACGTGTCTAAAATGAAGAGTTGCAGTGCTATGATGTAGCTTTCTAAAATCGTCATCATGTTCTGCATGTTGTTGCTTCCCCACAGTAAGTTTACTTTTAGTTGCTGCTTTTACGGTTTCATTGTGTCGACCTGGTTAGATTGCTGCTTTGCATGTCCAGTGTTGTAATCGAGTTCTGTCTGCATTTGAATGTTATCCCTGTGGAGTCTGCACGTTCTCTCTTTGTTGCCTCGGCTTTCCTCCCAAATCACCAAAGATGTGCAGGTTATGATAGCTGTCAGGTCTGAACTGCCCAGTGTGTGTGTCAACGTGACCAGTGATGGACAGCAGTGCGAATGGTCCTAATGAGTTAATCTCCCACCCCTGTTATCATGATGTGGATTACGTTAGTTTGAGGATGACATGAGATTAATATTCCTAACACTGTATTAATATCTAATACAATAAATGTTAGCTAGTGTTCAAAATTTCAGAATTAGTCAGAAATTTTCATGATCCCACACCTAAACATTACGAATGCCACCTTGCCTCCCAAAGTCAGACAGTCGACTTATTTATTGAACAAAATAGCAGGTTTCGGCCGTGCTAACACAATTACAAAGGTTTCTGTAATAACCAATCAGAATTAAAACATGATTGATTAATGATGAGCAATGAGGGTTTACCATTAGGACACTGGAATAGTGGCTGCTGAAAATGGAGCTTTGCTGTCATATGTGAGTAATAAATTTAAAATTGGTACAGTAATTCCTTACAATTTGTTGGAGATTATGGGCATAGGACCCCACCTAATGTGGAAACCTACAAATATGTTTGGAAATCATGATTAATGTATATTCTAAGTTTCGCTGCAGTAAGTAAGATGCTTAAACGTTGAAAGAAATGTAAGATTTAGCGATGTCTGTCCAGTCAAATCACACGTGTAAGACTGACTGCCCTGACAAAGATTTGTGGCATCCTCAAAGTCCATAGTGCAGCAGTTTTTTTAGTGAGCTGTAACTTTTAAAAAAAATTGTAATACGTTTTTGCTTTTATCTGTGGTAGTAAATCACAAACATGATTACTGTTACAAAAGAAATCCAACAAAACACTAAGCACAAAATGATAATAAATACTCACGACACAGTCCAGTTTCACAGATGGAGATGATAGTGGTGTAGTTATGAAATGAAATCCCCTGTAAGCAGCCTCCTGAAAGTCATGTGAAGTTTTGTGTTACAGTAAGGCCGATGTAAGTGATGATTTGTAGAAAATGGGAACGCTCCCTGACGAAAATATTTTCTGAGCCAGACAAATTCATACAAATGAGTGGGCAGAGGACAAGAACATAAATCTGGAGACAACGGTAAATGCATGGATGTAGTTGTAATCCAAGTGTGCAGTGAAGCGTTGAAACAAAAAGGCAACACCATTGACAATCCTGATGACTTGTTATGGCTGACTTTCAAAGTGAGTGCCCCCCTCTTTCACCCAGCAGCCCTTTTAGTAACCCTTGAAGCTGCCTGATGATGCAGTCCCAGGGTTGCTGGGATTTGCAGTCCATTTAAGTAGTGGGGCTACAGTATTATCTGTGGTTTTCTGCAATAGGTTGCAAAACAGATTTCATTTATTTTTGATGACAAACCTGCGAATCCTAAAACCCATGAATCACAAGGGCCGACTTGTAGTTTCAAGCAGTAATTGACATTAGTAGCACAAAAAAATGTTTTGGTTGTATTTTTTTAAAACAATGTAATGGTGTCTTCACACGAAAGGTATGAAATTTCTACCAAAAACATGAACATTTGAAAGTGTTTCCTGTCATTTCCTACAGATTTTCCAGCCGTAGCTTTAATATTTAGCAAGATGTTGACTGATTTATGATTGCCTTTGGTGACCCATGATATCAAAACTGTCCAATGACGATCATAGCCTGCAGGGGTGAGGTGACACACTCATCTGCAAAGGTCTTTAAAATCAAGGATGCTTTCCAGACCCTCTGCATGTTGTTGGTAACACACAATGATGTCTGTTTTGTTTGCTTGGCAAGTTTTAGATTTTTTGAAACAAAAAAAAGGATTTTAAGAAAATGTTTTAGTTTATCATGAGATACGAATGGAAAAATGTAGATTTTAGATAATGTATGTGGAATTGTGAGGAGCGTTCCGTTTTGAAGGTGTGAATGGCACATGCAGTCATGTGAAAAAGTCAGTACACCCTTTGGATTTTTTTTATTTTTTTTTGATATGTGGACATATCAAGATTTGATCTTCATTTAAACAGCAACAATAAAGGTAACATATCAAACATAATGCCACATTCACATTTTATAGTCAAGTTTTATAATTTACGTAAACTTAAATGTAAATTTAGCAAAAAATTTGGAAGAAGTAAACACACCTCTACATTTATCACTACCTGAAATACCCAAAATTAGAACTGAGTGCAGCAGATTAGGTGCAATTGGACAGAATATCATTAGATTGGATCCTGCCTGAACGTGTCTTATTTAAACTTCAGACATTGTATTTAGTTTGCTCTTTGTTGTTGAAGTGTGTCACCATGCTGTAATTGAATAAGCTCTTATAGACCTTCAGAAAGAAGGTTATAGATGCCTGTGAGTCTGGAAAGCGATTCACATACAGTACAACAACAACATTTATTTCTATAGCACATTTGCATATAAACTATGCAGCTCAAAGTGCTTTACATGATGAAGAAAGAGAAAAAAAGACAAAATAAAAATTAGAATAAGGGAACACTAATTAACATAGAATAAAAATAAGCAAATGGCCAGGGAGGACAGAAAAAAACAAACAAAAAAAAAAAACTCCAGACGGCTGGAGAAAAAAGTAAAATCTGCAGGGGATCAAAGGCCACGAGACCGCCCAGCCCCCTCTAGGCATTCTACCTAACATAAATGACCTCAATCAGTCCTCATGGTATTCTGGGTTCTCAAGGAAGAACTTGATGATGACGGTCACGTGGACTTCTGTCCTTTAATTCATCAATGTAGAACATCACGGTGCTTTGATCTGGTGTTGGTGGCGCAGGTCGCCACCCCAGAAAACCGGAAAAAGAGCAGAAGAGAAAGTAGGGATTAGTACGGATTTTGGAGCCACCATGAATAATAATGATAATGAATTGAATATACAGAGCATGAACAACAACAACATTTATTTATATAGCACATTTTCATACAAAAAGTAGCTCAAAGTGCTTTACATAATGAAGAATAGAAAAATAAAAGACACAGTAAGAAAATAAAATAAGTTAACATTAATTAACATAGAATAATAGTAAGTTCCAATGGCCAGGATGGACAGAAAAAACAAAAAAAAAACTCCAGAAGGCTGGAGAAAAAAATAAAATCTGTAGGGATTCCAGACCATTAGACTGCCCAGACCCCTCTGGGCTTTCTACCTAACATAAATGAAACAGTCCTCTTTGGATTTAGGGTTCTCACGGAAGGACTTGATGATAATGGTCACGTAGACTTCTGGCTTTTAATCCATCCATCATTGCTAAAGCATCATGATGCTTTGAGTAGGTGGTGGTGGCGCAGGAAAAAGAAACAGAAGAGAGAGTAGGGGTCAGTATGGATTTTAGAGCCATCATGAATAGTTATTATGATGAATTGAACATACAGAGTATCAGGATTAAGTTAAAGTGAAGTTATGAAAAGGCCATGTTAAAGTAATGTGTTTTCAGCAGTGTTTTAAAGTGCTCCACTGTATTAGCCTGGCGAATTCCTATTGGCTGGCTATTCCAGATTTTAGGTGCATAACAGCAGAAGGCCGCCTAACCACTTCTTTTAAGTTTTGTTCTTTGAATTCTAAGCAGAAACTCATTTGAGGATCTGAGGTTACGATTTGGAATATAAGGTGTCAGACATTACGATATATAAGATGGAGCGAGATTATTTAAGGCTTTATAAACCATAAGCAGTATTTTAAAGTCAATCCTGAATGACACAGGTAACCAGTGTAGTGACATCAAAACTGGAGAAATGTGTTTGGATTTTCTTTTCCTAGTTAGGATTCTAGCAGCTGCATTCTGCACTCGTTGCAAACAATTTATGTCTTTTTTGGGTAGTCCTGAGAGGAGTGCATTACAGTAATCTAGTCGACTGAAAACAAACGCGTGAACTAATTTCTTAGCATCTTTCAGTGATATAAGAGGTCTAACTTTAGCTATGTTTCTTAAGTGAAAAAATGCTGTCCTAGTGATCTGATTATTATGCGATTTAAAATTCAGATTACAGTCAACAATTACCCCTAAGCTTTTTACCTCCGTCTTGACTTTTAATCCTAATGTATCCAGTTTATTTCTAATAACCTCATTGTATCCATTATTGCCAATCACTGAGATTTCAGTTTTCTCTTTATTTAACTTGAGAAAGTTACTATTCATCCATTCTGAGATACAAGTCAGACATTGTGCTAGTGAATCAAGAGAATCAGGGTTATCAGGTGCTATTGATAAATACAGCTGTGTGTCATCAGCATAGCTGTGGTAGCTCACGTTGTGCCCTGACATAATCTGACCTAGCGGAAGCATATAGATTGAGAAGAGCAGTGGACCCAGGATAGAGCCTTGTGGAACACCGTATCGGATATCATGTGTCTTTGAGTTGTAATTACCACAACTAACAAAGAATTTTCTCCCTGTCAGGTAGGATTCAAACCAATTTTAGACACTGCCAGAGAGGCCCACCCATTGACTAAGGCGATTTCTAAGAATATTATGATCAATAGTGTCAAATGCAGCACTCAGATCTAAGAGGATGAGAACAGATAAATGGCCTCTGTCTGCATTCACCCGCAAATCATTTACTACTTTAACGAGTGCAGTTTCTGTGCTGTGATTTGTTCTGAAACCCGACTGAAATTTATCAAGAATAGCATGTTTATTTAGGTGGTCATTTAACTGCATAATGACTGCCTTCTCCAGAACTTTACTTAAGAAAGGCAGGTTAGAGATGGGTCTAAAATTTTCAAGAGCCGAGGGGTCGAGATTATGTTTCTTAAGTAGGGGTTTAACTACAGCAGTCTTAAGACAGTCTGGGAAGACCCCCGTATCTAATGACGAATTTACTATGTCACGAACATTATCAATTAGCACGCCCGATACTTTTTTGAAATAATTTGTTGGTATTGGGTCAAGGACGCAGGTGGAGGGTTTTAATTGAGATATTATTTTTTGTAAATCAGGTAAATCTATCCTAGTGAAAGAGTTTAATTTGTTTATAACAGAATGCTGGGGTTTAGGAGGATCCTTAGTGTTGGGGAGATGTACTATGTTATTTCCAATATCATTAATTGTTTGATTGAAAAATACAGCGATAGCCTCACAGGTTTTACTGGAAGTACTTAGGAGGCATTCCTTTGAGTTACCTGGGCTTAGCAGACGATCAATTGTAGAAAATAAGACTCTGGGATTACTAGAATTGTTATTTATAATCTTAGAGTAATAGCAGCACCTCTCAAGACAGACTGTGTTATTGTATTCTGTTATTTTAACTTTTAATATTTCATAGTGGATAGTTAGTTTAGTCTTCCTCCATTTACGCTCAGCTCTACGGCATGTTCTCTTTAAATCTGACACTCATTGGGTCTTCCATGGTATAACAATACTAGAAGATTTTTTAACTGTCTTTTCAGGTGCAACTATGTCAACAGCAGCTCTCACTTTAGTATTAAATCTTTCCACCTTACTATTTCCATTATCCTCGCTATTGTAGTTGCCACTATAAACCGACTGATTGCTTAGAATGTTTGTAAGTTTTAAAGCTGCTGCTGAGTCAAAGAAGCGTTTTTTAACAATATGCTTCTCATGGGTGTTTTTTATCATTATTTCTATATTAAAAAGTAGAAGAAAATGGTCTGATAGACCAATATCAATGATCTGCTTTATATCAACTTTAAGTCCTTTAGTAATCACTAAGTCTAACATATGACCTGCTTTATGTGTAGGCTGATTTACGAGCTGTCTCAAATCAAAAGAGTCCAGGAGGTTCATGAATTCTTTTACTTTTACTTTTAGGTCACACTGATTATCTATATGAAAATTAAAGTCGCCAACTATTAGGAGTGTGTCATAGTTCGTAATTAAAATTGACATTAAGTCACGGGAATTCCTCAAAAAAAGACGCGTTGAATTTTGAAGGTCTATACACGGATAATACTAGAACTTGAGAATGTCCATGGATAACAACGGCGAGATACTCAAAGGACTTGAACTTACCAAAACTGACATTTTTACATTTTAACCGGCTCGAGTAAATGTTTGCCAGGATTAAACTAAGATGAAGCTATGAGAAAGCCATGTTAAAGTAATGTGTTTTCAGCAGTTTTTTAAAGCTTTCCACTGTATTAGCCTGGCGAATTCCTATTGGCAAGCTATTCCAGATTTTAGGTACATAACAGCAGAAGGCCCCCCACCTCACCACTTCTTTTAAGTTTAACTCTTGGAATTCTAAGCAGACACTCCTTTGAAGATCTAAGGTTACGATTTGGAGTGTAAGGTGTAAGACATTCCGAAATATAAGATGGAAGGAGATTGTTTAAGGCTTTGTAAACCATAAGCAGTAGATCCCCAAACAATTGAAAACCAGCCATTCCAGTGACCAGGAGATGCTGAAAGAAGTCTCTGAGAACTCTAGAAATTCTTCACGGTCCCTAAAGGTGGTTCTGCCACTGCTGATGTGAAAGTTCACATTGGATCTACATGGGTGGTGTCCAATGAGAACATCAGGGCAAGACTGTAATTTGCCCATGAACATCTTGGCAAAGTTCAGGATTTCAAACAATGTGTTATGGACAGGTGAGTTATTTGGCAACAATACCAGAAGACATATTTAGTGATAACCAAAGACTGCATTTGACCAGAAGAACCTGATAGCAACTGTAAAGCATGGTGGTGGAAGTGTTATTTTTTGGGGCTACTCTGCTGCATCAGAGCCTGGACAGCTCACTATCATAGAATCCAGTAGGAATTCTTTTTTGTACTAGAGGGTGCTTAATGATAATGTGAGACCATCTGTCAGAAGATTGACACTCAACCAGAAGTGGACCAGTGACTAAACATGCCAATAAACCCACAATAGAATTGATGAATAGATAGAAATGGAGGTTTCTGGAATGACCAAGTCAAAGCCCAGATCTGAATCCCCTTGAGATGCTGTAGGGGAATTTCTTGGGAAGAAATCGGATGGCACCTTCTTTGCCAAAAAAAAGTTTATATACACATGTACAAATCAACGGAAGATGATATTGGAGCAAACATATCTTGTTTTGTAACACAACAGTCTCAGAAGAGCCTAGAAACTATTTTCAATATACCTGTAAAGTTCCTAGGTGAATGTTAATGTTGTTGACACACTGAGTTGTTGTTGTTTTAGATGGGTGGCATCACTGTCTCAAGATATTGTAATTATTTTTAGTTGTACAAGTGTAATTTTTGCTATGAAATATTCTGGATTTTTGTATTTTAGCAGTATTATTTTTGACTATATATAAAGTCATGACTTCATTTTTTTAATATACAATGCAGGTTAGATGGAAGAATAATGAAATTAACATAAATCCATTTTGACAAAAATTATTACAACTTCATTGGAGCATTTTTGCATAATTTGAGCTTTTGTTATGATTAGCCCGGATATTGCTATTGGTGTGTGAAAAATCACTGTCATTATCGCCTGATTTTGGCCATGAATCATTGTAATTTCAGAGTTCACAAGTAATGTTTGTGTAATAACATCCATTAGGATTAGACAGAATATATTAACACCATTAAAGATTCGAGATGCATGTTTATTCAAGTTAAGACGATGCACAAACTTTTTAGGCATAAACTGCACATTTTAACCGATAATGTCCTGCTGTGTATATAACTCAAGTCCACGAGTATTGTGAACACTTCATGTGTTATACAAGTAGCAGGTGTCTAATGTTGTAAATGAGCTCTCACATATTAAATCACTAAACCTCTGCAGGTCTCTGGTTCAGACCTCTTCTTCTGAGTGGGATTTAGGGCGCTGTGCCTACCCTCTCAGACTGCAGGTTTTTTGTGAGAAACAAGTACACTTTTTTGTTTAAAAAAAAATTATGAGAAAGCATACACTTGAGAATTCACAGATAATTAAATTAGCAGTTTTTTTTTTTTTAATCAATGTTGCCATTCCAGCAACCACAGTTTTATTTCTTACCTAGGTTGTTTATTTAGCACTCTAGGGCAACTCAGGTTTATTTTAGACACAGGCTTGCACATACTGTACATTCAAAGTTGTTATTGCAGATCATTCATAATTGCACTGCAGAAAGCATCACTTTTCATAGAAAATACATAAAATCAGTACTGTAATATTTGTTACAGACAAGATGGGAAAGGCCTTTGCCTCCCAGTCTGTTGTAGCAAATGAGCCAGCCCCACACTGGTGATTGGAGATGGAGTGCAGCTAACAAGAGGTTGGAACAGAACTTGCACAAATATTATCTGCAAAGGATGTGCCAAGCAGAGTCTGACTAAACCACCAGTGCCAGTTTTGTTCACTATGGAAGAATTGGGCACAGACCATCTAAACAAGTCATATTGAACACATACTGAGGGAGCTCCACACTCAGTGAGTTATCTCTGCATGGCTGCATGTTTGTACGTTCTGCACTCACCATGGTGTTTGTACTGTTTAAACTGTCTGGACATGTTTTGTTTGCTTGGTAGTTTGATGGTCTATTCTGGTGTTGATGCGTAATTATTATAAAGTATTGCCTTGGAATAACTTAAATATGATTATAATTAATATCATATACAGTCACCTGCCGCTTTATTAGGTACACTTTGCTAGTACCGGGTTGGATCCCCTTTAGTCCTCAGAACTGCTGTAATTCTTTGTGCCATAGATATAACAATATGCTGGGAAGATTTTGGACTATATTGACGTGATAGCTTCATGCAGTTGCAGCATATTTGTCGGCTCTATATCCATTATGTGACTCTTCTGTTCCACCACATCCCAGAAGTGCTCTGTTGGGTTGAAATCTGTTGACTGGAGACCATTTGAGTACAGTGAACTCATTGTCATTTTCAAGAAACCAGTTTGAGATGATCTGTGCTTTGTGACAATGGTGTGTTATCCTGCTGGCAGTAGCTAGGACAAGACAGGTAGACTGCAGTCATAAAGGGATGGACATGGTCAGCTGCAATACCCGGGTCGGATATGGCATTTAAACGATGCTCAATTGGTTTTAAAGGTCGTAACATGCGCCAAGAAAATATCCCCATGTTATTACACCACCAACAGCAACCTGAACCGTTGATACAAGGCAGGACAGATCCCTGCTTTTATGTGTTTGATGCCAAATTCTAAACCTACCATCTCGAATTTTGCAGCAGAAATCGAGACTTGTCAGACCAGGCAACATTTTTCCAGTTTTGTATTGTCTAATTTCTGTGACACTGTGTGAATTGTAGCCTCGGTTGCCTGTTCTTAGCTGTAAGAGGTGGCACACATTGTGGTCTCCTGCTGCTGTAGCCCATCTGCTTCAAGGTTCGACGTGTTTTGTGTTCATAGCTGCTCTTCTGCATACCTCAGAGGTAACGAGTGCTTATTTGAGTTCCTGTTGACTTTCTATCACCTTCAACCAGTCTGGCCATTCTTTCTACTCTGACCACTGGCATCAACAAGGCATTTTTACCAAGAGAACTGGCACTAGCTGGATATTTTCCTTTTTTTCTGGCCATTCTCTGTAAACCTTAGAGATGAGATGGTTCTGCGTGAAAATCGCAGCAGATCAGCAGTTTCTGAAATACTCAGACCAGCCTGTGTGACACCAACAACCATGCCATGCTCAAAGTCACTTAAATCACGTTTCTAACTCATTCTGATGCTCGGTTTGAACTTCAGCAGGCCGTCTTGACAATGTCTACAGGCCTAAATGCATTGAGTTGCTGCCATGTGATTGGCTGATTAGATATTTGCATTAACAAACAGTTGAACAGGTGTACCTAATAAAGTGGCCAGTGAGGCTTACAGCACCTGCTGTGGTGTTCACAATGTTTAATGCATTTAATGTTTGGTTATGTTGGCGTGCTGTTATTTGGTTAACTCTGGTAAGATTTCTGAGTAAATTATATATATTGTTGATTTTAGTTTGGCCTCTGAAGCAGACGATATCAGCCCATAACAACACTGACTTATTGTTACAAACCTTCTGTTCAATGTAGTGCTTAATTGATCACAACATCAACACTGCTGTGATTTGTTTAATTACACTTTGACATTAATATGTTATTAAAATAATTATCGTAACCAAGACTTAATTAAAATGTGTTTTTATATTGGACATTTATATTGACAAGTGTCCATCCACAGACATGCAAATGCACTTTTTAATATTTATTTTGTGTGATGGGTCTGCTTATGTGGATATTTAAGTCTGAAGGTCTGATAGTCTTTACAGAGTTGCCGAAGGTGACAATCATTCCAGACACTTTGGTGAGAGACAAAGATCAGATCATTTCCTGTATAATAGATGGACATTACCCAGAGGAAATCAGCATTACTTGGAAGAAGAATGGGGTGCCTCTCAGAAAAACCAAAACGAAAGACGACGGTACATTCATTACAACAGAATCCCTCATTTTGAACCCTGTAGATGAGAATGATGAGTTCACATGTGAAGTGAAAGTGATGAATGAAACAATCAGCACGACCAAGAAATTTCAACTTACAGGTAAGGATACAATTCTAAATATCTTACCCTAGCAGGATGTCTATTTTAGTATGTGGCGTTTTTCTTTATTGTACATCATAAAAAAGTGGAAACAGAATTGCCTAATATGTCAGCTTTAGTTTATTGGCAGGTTTTCAAGTTTTAATCACATTTCATCATCAACAGTCAACCTCATTTTAATGACTAATCTCTATAACTTTATAATTATAACCACCACACATTTTTTCAGTACTATAAGTGTTGAAGATACAGCAAGTAGTGCCGGAATCTTTTTTTTTTTCTGTAATGGACCATCAGCTCAGCATTCTGCTAATGTATCTCTGCTGTTCAAACCCACAGATAGCCTAATATAAGTTTGTGTCAATTTTAAAATAAATTATTTCTTGGTACACAGTATATATTGTTTCCATTTAATTTCACTTTAATTGTTACCATGTGTTTTGAATTAAAAAGGGTTACTTTTCTGCTTCACTCCGCGCTGTCCGTGTAACGCAGCCGCAGAGAACTTAAACAACTTGGCACATCCGCATAAAAAACGACAAGGGGTGAGCGAGCTTTCTTGAAGGCTTTTACTGGACGTACCTCGTAAATTGAAATATATACAAAAGAAACATACAGGCATTTACAGGTGTACAATCAAAGACAATAATGATTTACATAGCAATACATAGCAGACAGTATACATTAAACAATGAAGCTTTAAAAGACACTTACAAGGCGAGTTATTTCCACGGTCGGATCGAGACAAAGAGAAGCGTGTAGACAGAGGTTCAAATTGCTACGTACCACAACTAACCAGACCCAGGGGTTTATATACAGTACCCTAAAGATACGTTCGGACGTGAGCGAAACAAGAGATAAAGGGGTGCCTACGTGAGACACATGGGGTATATTGAATTCAAATGTTTATTATGGAACCTACGTGCTTTAAGTGAGTTTCATAGACTTTTATAGCACCACTGTGAGTGTGGGATGTGACTTACTGGTGTGTTGATAAATGACAAGATGAAGGGGGAGTACAGTTCAACACATAATAGCAGACAGCTAACAAGATGTGGGGCAGAACAGTTACGATGCCACTGGGCATAAAACTGCTTTGCCATTTATTATTATTTATTAGTGAAAAGCAACAAATTTCAATCAGCTGGACACATATAGTAACGATTGAAGTAGAAACTGCCTTTTTGTAGATATAGTTTAACAATTTGCAATCACACTTGCATTTTTTTAAGGTTCAGTAATTGCAAAAAACATTGTGGGAATTTTTGAAAGAGGAACAGTTTATCAATAGCCCTATATATGCCAACACTGACCACTGAATGAGGCCAGACAGACAAAGCGAGCCCCAGGGCAGAAAATTAATAAGAAAAGAGGAGAACTACAGATGAAAATTTGTGACATGATTCGGATTCCTCACCAACCAGCTTCAAACCAAGTGCATAGCAGCTTTCCACTTTTCTATATTGGAGTCATTTGATCCATTGATCCACACTGTCATAAGTTCATGTAAAGTTAGATTAAAGATAGAGGACTCCCAGATGTTTATGAAAAGTGAGTCGGAAAATATCCAGCAAGAGGCTTAACAGAGGTGATACCCAGAAAGGATTGAAGTCAATTTAAGAGAAGTGACAGTGAATACTGTACATTCAAACAAAAAGCATACACTGGAGGGCAGTCTTAAACATATAAAGTGCCATGGGCATTTAAAGGACACAGATGGCAGATGGGTTCACCAGCCAAATGGATAGCAGTGAGGTAGAGGTGATGTCCAAATTTAAATTGTGTATGCCAATAGTTGGGTTCTTGGAGGATGTTGAAATATTGTTAAGGATAGCTTTCATGAGGCCATGAATGAAGAAAGGAGGTCGTGCTGTCAAAGTGACAGTAAAGGTGTATCCAGCGGGGGCGCACACTCCCTGGGAATATGTTTGTTAGAGATTGCAGTTTTTATTAAACCAAAATCTGGTGTGTATATAATATACACTGCTCAAGAAAATGAAGGGAGCACTTAATCATTCCAGTCAGTCAGTTAAACTTCAAGGATATCAATCTGTCCAGTTGGGATGCAAAAGTGCAAATGAAAGTGACAACAGGTGACCTGTAGAGGCAACAGGAAGATAGCCCCCAAAGCGGAATGTTTAATCAGGTGGTGGCCACAGACAGTCACTCTCTCCTTATCCTTTGTGACTGATTCGTCTCATGTCTTGCATTTTCCTAAGGTCCTTATCACTACTGGTATCATGAGGCAGCATCTGCAGCCAATTCAGGTTGCACTGGTAGTCCAGCTCCTCCAGGATGCACATCCATACATGCTGTTGCAATTAGGTTTCTCAAGAGCTTGGAGGAGATGCCAGGAGATAAACCATTACACAAGGAGAGCTGTAGAAGGGCATCAGCTAAGAAGCAGGACTGGTGTCTGCTCCTTTTATGTGAGGAGGAACAGGAGCAGCACTGCCAGAGCCTACAAAATGACCTCCAGCTGGCTACTGGTGTACATGTCTCTGATCAAACTGTCAGAAACAGACCCTATATGGGTGATGCCATGGTGAATGTTATGCAGCCTGCAACATCATCCAGCATGACCGGTTTGGCAGTGGTTCATTGGTGGTCTGGGGAGGCATATACTTGGATGGTCTCACAGACCTCCATGTACAAGAGATCATAACCCTGATTGCTGTTAAGTACCAGGCTGAATTCCTCAGAGCCACTGTCGGATCTTATGCTGGTTCAGTGGGCCCTGTGTTCCTCCTGGTTCCTGCCTTGTGTTGTCAGAGTGTGTAGGCAGTTTTTGTATGATGAAGGTATTAATGCCATTGCACGTTTCACAGACATGAATCCAATTGAGATCATCTGGGACATCTGGGTGCATCTGATGCTGTCAAGTAGCTCTACAGACTGTCTAGGAGCTCACTGGTGCCCTGATCCAGGCGGGAGGAGACTCCCTAGGACCCCAACTGCTGTCTCACTAGGAGCATGCCCAGACATTGTTAGGAATACATACAGGCATGTGGGGGCCACATACACTACTGAATCACATTACGAGTTGCTGTGATGATGTGAAGTGAAAGTATTCTCTCTATTAAAAAAAAAAAATTAATAGAAAGGAAAAGCAGGGCGATGAGATGTGATCTTCTCAGAAGACACTTAAAAGACCCGCGAGACGCAAACAATAACAAATAAGAGAGCACAGCCAGCAAAACACTCAGTCGTGTAAAGGCACGTAACACACACAGATCCTGTGCTCTCAGCACATATAAAGCATATAAGGACAATACGTCAACAACTAAGCAAAGAAGAAAGAGTAGCACGGAAAAAAGAGACCCAAAAGTGTTGGAGAGAAAAAAAGGCAGATAAGAGATTATAAAAGCAGTGGAATTCGAAAGGCACAAACAAACAATGGCGCGATACACATGCAGAGAAAGGTAAAGAATATGAAAGCAGTTAAATTCAACAGTATTGTAGCGTCCCAGCCAGGTTGAAGCCTGTTTTGTTTTAGGTGACTGTTAGGTCCGAGTGAGGGAGGGCGGAGTACAGCATGGAAGACTGATAGCGGGGTACTGATTGATGCGGTAAATGGGGGGGAGGGAAGACCTGGGGGATGAGGGGTTGCAAAGGGTGCTAGAAAGTTGTATTTGGGGTTACGAAGTTGGCAATTGTTCAAGTAAAACTTTTGTGAAACTTTATTACGTCAGTCGCTACAGTATCAAAAAAAGGATAGTAAAGAACACATTAGCACAAACACAAGGAAATTAATCATCAGGACCAGGTATAATTGAAAAAATAAAGGCAAAATAAAAGGCAAAGAGCAGAAAACAAAGTCTTTTCGCCTTCGCGTCATTCAATGCACAAAATGTAGATTTACATAATAATGGACCATACGCTATGAGAATCTGTGGTCCCGCAACAGATAAAGCAACGACAAGTTTAATTTCAAAGAAAACACAATTCGGTCAAGTGTATATTTATGATCACGGAGAAGCGATCTCAACGCGAGCAGCAGAGACACAAAGTGGCATAAAGGACAGCGTCTGTACAGGCTTTAAAATGATCAATGGGCTGCCCCCCCCTTTCACAACGCGAGTAGCATTATACGTCCTGCGAGAAAGAAATTTAACCACGCCTGGGGCCGGAAATAAAGGACAAGTATCGTTTTTGCAATGTCACGCGAGACAAGACATTGAGCCATCATTTAAAACTAGTCCACGGACATCTAACTTAGCAGTTGTTGGATTGCTTTTGGCAGACACGTATCATCTGCTCCCAGCTCTTAAAACAGCGGCATGCAACAAGTTGAACAGGCAGCTCAACAGTAGCCGAAAGACAGCAGATGATCCGACGGCATCTCCTTAGTGTGCGTTCAGCCCCCCCTTCAAAATGTGAGCAGCATTATACGTCCTGCAAGAAAGACATGTAACCTTGCCCAGGGCCGGAAATTAAGGACAAGTATTGTTTTTACAAAAGTTTTTAAAGTAAAAGTGAAAATAATGCATATGTAACAATTCCCATGAAAATACTCTTTAAATTGTATATCCGGTAAACCAAACATGGGGGAGGGCGAGCAAAGCCCCCTAGTCTTATAATTAACAATGAAAACCAAAGCCTAGCAGCCTGCAAACTGTGAAAGTAAACATAAGAATAAGCATGGTGAAATTGGCTGATGCTGTGCATTGCCAGAGGCAATGTTGTGGCAGATTCTAGCAAGGAGAGTAAAAATGCCAAAACAATAACCCGCGGCCAGTGAAGATAACAGAACCTCTTGCTCAGTATATTGTTTGTGATGACCAATTGCTGTTGGTTGTTGATAAAGTGAGATTTCGGCCCATCCTGAATGCGTTAGAACCCAAGTACAAAAATTCCAAGTCTTGCCCACAACACAGGTATACCGATGTATCTGTTTTCTGACAGAACACAATGGAATAGAAATCTGTGCTGTGCTTCATTATTGTTTCTTAATGTGAAACATTATTCATGTAGAGTTTTTCCGTTTACTGTAACACTGCAAAAAAGTACCGAAAATAAAACTTTCATGTTGGTTTTATTGGTTTTGTGTGTCTGGGTCAATATTGGTAACTTTGAATTCAAATTAATTATTTTACTAGAGCAATGTTATATTTGCTTTTGTTTAAGAAAGACCACATGCTGTATTTCTATCCTAATTCATTATTTTAATGTTCCATATACTCCTTTTTAAAAATTTGTTCAATAGAATATCTCATTCTCACTCAGATAGATGGGTAGATATTCTTTTGAAATTGCATGTGTTAGCAAAAGATTTTGACAAATTTGCATCCTGAACATGACAATGTGTAAATTAATTTTAAAAATTTATTATTAATTAATCTACTACTCTAGGGTGGCTAATTAAAACAAAATACTTAATTGCTAACATTTCTTAAAATAAATAATGTAGCATTTTGTAGCAATCTTTTTAATTACATAAAATATCTTTAAATATCAAAAATTATCTGTTGAGTGGACATAAAACTGGCATGCATATAATCAGAAAAAATGTTTCCTGTCGTATACATAAGGATTGATTCTTTTCAAGGAGGCCAAAGAGATGGTGTTGCTGGAGCTGCAGGAACTGTGTAGCCTTTGAGACAGCTGGACAGGGTTAGGCGCCACCACCTGCCAAAAGTCAGTGGAAGGACCAGCTGAGTAGTAGTTTGAAGTGTATGTTTAATGGGATCATAGATGAACATGCAGCATCATCAATGAGCTGTGTTCCAATAGGCTGCTGCCATACCACTGCAAACATACCTGGGAGAGAGCACAGTTTGTCATTCAAATAAACCACTTCAGTCCTGGTCAGTTAGTAAAGTGCGGTTCATCACTTTGTCTGACATGTCAAGGAAATACCTTTCAGCTCCATGCAATAGTAAGGAGAGAGTGAGAAGTTATTTAGTGCACTGTTACATGTTATTAATGAAACTGGAAACAAGCTTACAGCTGAACAAACAGAGAAGCTTCTGTTTATCAAAAGGAACCTGCCGCTTACTTTCCCAAAATAGTCGTAGAGTAGCGAGCAGCAGGTGTTCCGCAATGATTTTTGACCAGTATACCTTTACACCACTGAGGTACCAGTAAGAGAAATTCCTGTGTTGTACTATGGCTTCCCATGTTGAAAGATTTGAAACAATGTTAGTTTAGTTTATATAAATTAAGTGAATGTGATTTTTGACTTTTTACTTACTTGCGTACGAGATGTAGAGAAAGTATAGTAATCATGAAAAAAACTTGACCTTGAGATTTTGACGAATCTTGACATTTTAGACATCCCGGAGTCCGTAAATGCCATTTTTGGAATTCTGTCTGTGTGTGTTTATATAAACAAGATAACTCAAAAACACAAGATAGATGGATGAAATTTGGCATGTGGTTGTTACACCAAAATTGTAGATCTGTATTAACTTTTGGGCCAAATCCATCAACCGGAAGTGATACTCTACCTGAACACATACTCAATTTTTTTTTTTATTCATGCAGCTACAGAGTCTGATTTATTCAACTTTACTTTTATAATAATTATTCAATATATTATTAATTTTATTTGTTGTTGATGGTTCTTTAATGTACATAATATAAAAATATAGTCAAGGTCTTACAGTTTACTCCTCAAATATCCATCCCCATATCGACTATACGAGAAAGTCGAGGGGAGACCACTCCCGATTTTTTTTTTTTTTTCTGTAAAATTTGAGCCATTTTAAACAAGGTGTTGTAATCTAAACTATGTAATGTACACTACTTTGAGGTATTTGTTTAATTTTAAATTATTCCAAATTATGAGTGTTATATGTGATGTTAACAGTGAAGTTGACAGTTGATGGACATAAACAAATACTAATCTTTCACTTCAGTTGTATCGGTACTGTCGAATACTAACAAAAAACAGGTATCGGTACTTGTACTTGGTTTGAGAAAAATTGTATAGTCGCTTTCCTAATGTAGAATTTTTTTTTAAATTTTTATTTTCGCTGTATTCTCAAGATAGCAGTTGTGGGCAAATCTGCATTTTCTGAGCGCTCTTAAAGAAGAGATGTATGTACAGTATTTAAATACTTTTTTATTAATGCCTTTTGAAGTGGGTAACAGATATATAGGTATTTGTGAGTAAACATTATTTTGAGAGTAATGCCCTTATGAGTGTTCTATTTCACAATCTATTTCATATGTGATAGTAACTGCAGACCCCCATGACCCTGTAGTTAGGATATAGCAGGTTGGATGATGGATGGATAGCAACTGCTTTGAGAATGACAACATAGTGGTCTCTGGCACAACTTATTGTACTGTGTAGTTGTCATAGCTTCCATGCCTGCGCTTTATTAGTAAAAATATATTTATGTAATGTTTGAATGAAGGCAGCAATGGAAGAAGAAAGGTCCTGTAGAATGGTTGCAATGAAACATCATGGGCATAGAAAAAGATGGGACAGGGCTCTGGAGAAAAAGTTGACCTGGGTGGAGATATGGTGAGCTGAGCCTCAGTAGATTCAATTCCTCATCCAGGCAGTGTATGACGTGCACCCCAGTCCATCTAACATCTCTATGTGTGGTAAAGTAGATACAACAGCTTGCCCACTATGATACAAATATGGACCCTTGAAGCATAATTTCAGTAATTGTACGAAGGCACTTTGAGAGGGAAGATACTAGTGGTGCTGTGATCAACATTTAAAAATATGAGAAAGCCATACGTGAGGAGGTTAAATGGACCAAACAGGTCTTTCCTTTGGTAAACGGGACATCAGCTTCATTAGAGCTGGTGAGTAGCTGAACCTCCTAGGCAAGAAATTTGTAGGAATATTGTCCTGTGTAAGGGATTGGCAGCTGATAGTGGGCCTGGAGAGATGGCTTAAGTTCCACCCGTTTATTGCCTTCACCTTTGAAGACAACAAACAGATTGGAGCTGATGGTCTCATGGGAAATTGTGTGGATGAGGTTTTTAAGAGAAAAACTCACCAAGTGCGTTTGGTCAGCTGGTCATCAACTGAAGACAAGGTGGTTGGAGAACAAGGTGCCTTCCAGTAGATATAAGATTCAGGGGCTTCACAGGCAGATCCTTGGATAGAGCTCTTAGGTCATGAGTGTTGAGGGAGAGAGGAAAAAAGAGCCATCACCAATGCCAGTAATGAGACTGAGATCACCTCTAGATGAATGTGACTCAAGAGAGGAGAGCTATGAGTCTGAAATAATCTGTTTGCTGTCTGGTCACAAGCGGAGGGAGGTCTGATCAGTCTCAGCTGGGTCACCTGGATGAAAGTGTATGATGCTGAAAGATGTGAAACACTTGAAGAAACCAGGAATATCACTAAAGAGGTCATCAGAAGCATCACAAGATGTATTTACTCAGTATGCTAGTGATATTAAGTAGATTAGAATAGTAGTAAAAAAGTGCAATATGAAAAAATGTTATTTGAATATACTGTAGAAATATGTACATCAAAGTTACTAATCACACTTGGGTATTGTAACAGAACAAACTGAAATATTCACTATAAAAACTCGACTACCTATGCTAGTGATTTGTGTTTAAATAGTTGTCTTCAAGTAGTAGACAATTATGAGTCAAATTCTGCTGTCTTGAAATTAGTGTGGTGTTGTATTTTTGTTTCACTATTGTAATTCAGTCTTTCTCTTTTTGCACAGGTAACTCCCTCAGCTTGGCTGGAATTGGAAACATAGTTTTATCAATTATACTGATACTGATGATAGCTTTGTACATATTGTATCACAGAAAAAAGCTTTGTATGAAAGGTATGTATGTGTTTATGTCCTGATTTATATTCAGAAATCTTATGTGGGAATGTTTAATTTGTCCTTTATATGTTATTTTCACACTTTTATTTATGAACAACTGTTTTTTGGATTTTAGGAAAGACATTGTTCTTTAAACTTATTTATACCAATTTTCATAAATTACAGTTTGTTACATTTCTAAAATATGTTTCTTGCTTAACTGTACTGTTTATAGGCTCAGATTAAAACCAGATAGATTATCTGGTGATGCGCGGAGCTATTTTGGGCAGTGCTATGTTTTCTTAAACAATTTCTCTTAAAGAATAGTTGATCTGAATGATCTAAAATATTTTGCCGGTGCATAGAGTGGACTCAAGAAATGTTCTATGTCCTCAGCAAATATGTGTACAAAAACAATGTGCTGTATAAAATAATTTTATAAATACAGTATAGAAGTGAAAGTCTGTGATACGGTTTGCATATTTGTAGCTAGAAATCCTCAAAGGGAGAAGAAGTCACATATCTTAAAATATTTTTTTTATTCTTAAGCTTCCAACCCCTACCAGGAATCAACATCAGAGGAAAATGATTAGACATACAGGAATCAAAGGCAATATATAGCAAATGAGGAAGGGGGAGTTGATTAATAAGGTGGGGTTTTGATACAGTATGTAAAGCAACAAATTTGGAAAACTGTGGGTTTTATTCTAAAAATGTTAATTATTTCAGAATACTTCTTTTTTAAATGACTCCCCCTTCAAAATAAAAAAAATAGCAATTTGCATTATGCCACATTTCAATTTGCATTCTGAACAAGTACATCAAATGTAAAACTGATTATTTGCATGCTTAAACCTTTGAATTTAAAGGAGCAAATTCCTGTGACACTGATTACTCTTTTTGCTTCAAACGAATTTTAAAGTCTGTAAATAAACACTTGTACTTAGTTTGTGGTGTAATACAGATGTGGCCCCATTCTTCATAAAACATGATTATTGCAGAAAACAAAGCCACTAAAGAAAGAGCATAAATGTCCCTAATCTGCATGATAATACAGACTGTAATAAACTGATGAACACGATTACATACAGTATATAAAGCAAGAACAAGAATATTAGAAATTTTATGTTTAGTCCCAGGGCTGGTGGTGGTCAGACCAAACTGAATAGGATGCCAGTGGAATTCTGGAATTACCCGACATTCTGTATTTATTATTTGACACTGATAACAGCTCAAAGGTCTCTGGGCTATACCATAGTTCATAGAAATTAACAGAGGATGTAAGGCATGCTTCATTCAGAAATAATATTTTTTAAACATTATTACCATGTTATAAATATTTTAAAATATTATTTTTTAAAATAAAGATACATTTCAAAATGGATATGCAGTGAAGAATTAAGCTGGTTGAGATTAAATTACAGCCATTACGCACATTAGGTCAGAGATGAAGATGTCCAAAATCTGTTTATTAATATCTTCCAAAGTTACACAAATTTGAAGGCATGTTCTAAAATAAATAATAATAATAAACATAAATTAGCTATCACAGTTTCTTTTCCTTAAATGTGTCACTGTTAGCAATAGTTATTAACAGAGTACTTTATTTGTCCACTAGATGGTGTACTACACTCAGGATAACACCACTTGCTAGAATGTTAAAACTATAAAGTATTTACTCAACTTAAATAAGTAAATTATTTTTAACATATGCAGTCATATTAAAAAGTTTGGGAACCCCTCTCAGCCTGCATAATAATTGACTTTCTTTTCAACAAAAAAGATAACAGTGGTATGTCTTTCATTTCCTAGGAACATCGGAGTACTGGGGTGTTTTCCGAACAAAGATTTTTAGTGAAGCAGTATTTAGTTGTATGAAATTAAATCAAATGTGAAAAACTGGATGTGCAGAAATGTGGGTTCCTTTGTAATTTTGCAGATTTGAATGCCTGTCACTGCTCAATGCTGATTACTTGTTTGGATGACCTTGTTAAGCCTTGAACTTCATAGACAGGTGTGTCCAATCATGAGAAAAGGTATTTAAGATGGTCATTTGCAAGTTGTGCTTCCCTTTGACTCTCCTCTGAAGAGTGACAGACAGCATGGGATCCTCAAAGCAACTCTCAAAAGATCTGAAAACAAAGATTGTTGAGTATCATGGATTAGGGGAAGGCTACAAAAAGCCATCTCAGAGGTTTAAACTGTCAGTTTCAACTGTAAGGAATGGAATCAGGAAATTGAAGGCCACAGGCACAGTTGCTGTTAAACCCAGCAGGTCTAGCAGACCAAGAAAAATCCAGGAGCGACACATGTGCAGGATTGTGAGAATGGTTACAGACAACCCACAGATCACCTCCAAAGACCTGCAAAAACATCTCGCTGCAGATGGTGTATCTGTACATCGTTCTACAATTCTGCGCAATTTGCACAAAGAACATCTGTATGACAGGGTGATGAGAAAGAAGCCCTTTCTGCACTCATATCACAAACAGAGTCGCTTGTTGTATGCCAATGCTCATTTAGACAAGCCAGATTCATTTTGTAACAAAGTGCTTTGGACTGTTGAGACAAAAATTATTTGGTCAGAACAAAAAGCGCTTTGCATGATGGAAGAAGAACACTGCATTCCAAGAAAAACACCTGCTACCTACTGTCAAATTTGGTGGAGGTTCCATCATGCTGTGGGGCTGTGTGGCTAGTTCAGGGCCTGGGGCCCTTGTTAAAGTCGAGGGTTAGATGAATTCAACCCAATATTAACAAATTCTTCAGGATAATGTTCAAGCATCAATCACAAAGTTCAACTTACACAGGGGTTGGATATTCCAGCAAGACAATGACCCAAAACGCAGTTCGAAATCTACAAAGGCATTCATGCAGAGGATGAAGTACAATGTTCTGGAATGGCCGTCACAGTCCCCTGACTTGAATATCATTGAAAATCTATGGGATGATTTGAAGTAGGCTGTCTATCAAATTGAACTGAACTGGAGAGATTTTGTATGAAGAATGGTCAGAAATACCTCCATCCAGAATCCAGAGACTCCTCAATGGCTATAGGAGGACAGCGTCTAGAGGCTCAACTAAGTATTGATTTAATATCTTTGTTGGGGTGCCCAAATTTATGCACCTGTCTAATTTTGTTATGATGCATATTGCATGTTTTCTGTTAATCCAGTAAACTTAATGTCACTGCTGAAATACTACTGTTTCCATAAGGCATGTCATATATTAAAAGGAAGTCGCTACTTTGAAAGCTTAAAAATCCAAAGAATTAAGAGAGGTTCCCAAACTTTTTCATATGATGTAGATATATTATACATGAGAAAGCTAATTCCAATACAAACAAAATGGGTGAAACTCCAAATAGTGTCTGTTCAACCATGCTTTAGTTTCTATATTTCTGGAACTGTACTGAAATCTATACTAATAAAAGGCAAAGCCCTCACTGACTGACTCACTCACTCACTCATCACTAATTCTCCAACTTCCCGTGTAGGTAGAAGGCTGAAATTTGGCAGGCTTATTCCTTACAGCTCACTTACAAAAGATAAGCAGGTTTCATTTCGAAATTCTACACGTAACGGTCATAACGGTCGATAACGGTCGACAACGTCCGCCATGTTGAACTTTCTTATTTATGGCCCCATCTTCATGAAATTTGGTAGGCGGATTCCCTGCGCTAACCGAAACCGATGTATGTACTTATTTCGATGGTATGATGCCACTGTCGGCTGCCATATTGAACTTTCCAACGTCACTAATTTTCACAATGTCCGCCATGTTGAACTTTCTTATTCATGGCCCCATCTTCACGAAATTTGGTAGGCGAATTCCCTGCGCTAACCAAAACCGATGTATGTACTTATTTCGATGGTATGACGCCACTGTCGGCCGCCATATTGAACTTTCCAACGTCACTAATTTTCCAACTTCCCGTGTAGGTAGAAGGCTGACCCCATCTTTAAGAAATTTGGTAGGTGGCTTCCCTACGTTAACCAAAACCGATGTACGTACTTATTTCGGTGGTATGACGCCACTGTCGGCTGCCATATTGAATTTTCCAAACATCACTAATTCTCCAACTTCCCATGTAGGTAGATGGCTGAAATTTGGCAGGCTCATTCCTTACAGCTTACTTACAAAAGTTAAGCAGGTTTCATTTCGAAATTCTACGCGTAACGGTCACAACGGTCAACAATGTCCGCCATGTTGAACTTTTTTATTCATGGCCCCATCTTCACGAAATGTGGTAGGTGGCTTCCCTGCGCTAACCGAAACCAATGTACATACTTATTTCGGTGGTATGACGCCACTGTTGGCTGCCATAGTGAAGTTTCCAACATCACTAATTCTCCAACTTCCCGTGTAGGTAGAAGGCTGAAATATGGCAGGCTCATTCCTTACAGCTTACTTGCAAAAGTTAAGCAGGTTTCATTTCGAAATTCTATGCGTAACGGTCATAACGGTCAACAACGTCCGCCATGTTGAACTTTCTTATTCATGGCCCCATCTTCACGAAATTTGGTAGGCGGCTTCCCTGCGCTAACCGAAACCAATGTACGTACTTATTTCGGTGGTGTGACGCCACTGTCAGCCGCCATATTGAACTTTCCAACGTCACTAATTCTCCAACTTCCCGTGTAGGTAGAAGGCTTAAATTTGGTACTTATTTCGGTGATATGATGCCACTGTCGGCCGTCATATTGAACTTTTCAACGGTCTTTGTTACTTATGGGCCCATCTTCAAGAAATTTGGTACACGGGTTCCCAACACTAACTGAATCCTACTTACATACATATATACGTCCATAGCCTGCAGCTCGGTCACCGTGTGAGGCGGCGTTGGGTCCCCCATCCCAACGCCTCCCACGTTGTTGGCTGCCTGCCTATATAAGTCTATATAATGTCTCTACATTCCCTTCCTTGCTTCGCCACAGTATTCACGTCTCCCTGCTGATAACTACAGCCTTTTTATTTAATCCATGGCTTCTCCGCTGTTTTATTGTTCATTTATTACGATTATAGTTATTGTGTAGGTATTTTAGACTTACTTTACATTGTTCAGGTACCCATTTCCTTTATCATTCCAACCGTACCCCAATTAACATGTCTATCGAGGTGATCACCATCGATCAAAGAACTGTCACTTACCAAGTGGTTTCCATGCCCGGAGATGGCACCTGCCTTTTCCATTCTCTTTGTTAAATATTGCACGGCCATATCAGGCTCACTCTTGATATCCGGAGGAACATTGTGTCTTATGTATTGAATGACTGGGACAGTTTCAAGGTGTGGACTGATGACGGTACAGGAGATAATTATACTACACAGGAGCACTAGAAGAATGAAATGCTTAAGTGTACCGAAATGGCCAAATATTTTACACCTTTGGACAACCGCCAATGCCTCTTAAACATCTTAGATTCACAGGTGAAGATTTCAGTAGTGGACACTTTGATGTTTAGAAATGTTTAAACTCTCAAAAGCTGGATGTGAAGTTATCAATGAAAATGGTTGTATACTTACAACGCTTGACAGATGCCGAATGTCTTTTCAACACAAGTCCTACAAATACTGTTGTAATTGAAACAAACCATGAAACTCAAACCGATTATAACAGCAGCAATCCAAGCTGTGAGATTTGAAACAAGATTACTGTTCACATGGCCAACTGTATGTTGCATGCTCAAGAGTAAGCTCAGCGCACAGCTACAGCTTGGTCATATTACAACTGGAGGGCCGAACTGACAACGTGGCATACAAAGAGATCCTTAAAAAATAATTATTGGTATATTTTCCCTCAGTTTAAAAAGGTTTAATTTTCTTCTTAATAAAAATTTTAAGGCAGTACTTCGCCGCTGCGAAGCGCGGGTATATTGCTAGTATTACATATATCCAAATTACAAACTTAAACACATCAACAATATACTTTAAGAACAAACAATGAAATTCCATTTACTTTATATATAGATAGATATGAGAGAGAGAGCAAGATAGATTCATTGATTTATTTAGTTTTTGTATTTTTTTTATCGTCAACTTTTCTGAGGGAACATGCAAGCTCTACCTCAATTACAAACCTACTTTTTCCTTTCCACCTTCCTTGCTTATTGATTGCATAGCAGAAATTAAATCCTGGTTTTCTTCAAATTTCCTTAAATTAAATAGTGTCAAAACTGATGTTCTCCTCATTGGTACAAAATCAACATTATCTAAAACAGATAATTTTTCCTTTGTTATTGATAATTCCTCTGTCTCCCCTTCCCCACAGGTTAAGAGTCTGGGTGTCATCCTTGACAGTACTTTATCTTTTCAGTCCCATATTTCCACTTGTGTAACATTAATTGTATTTGCCCCCTGTCCCTCACTCCCCACACAACTGCTACCCTTGTTCATAGCCTTGTCACTTCTCATCTGGATTTTTGCAATTCCCCTTTCTTTGGTCTTTCTCGCAGATCTCTTTATAAGCTTCAACTGGTCCAGAATTCAGCTGACCGTCCTCATTACTACAACTTCCTCAATTCACCATATCACTCCTGTCTTGCAGCAGCTTCACTGGCTTCCAGTTAAGATCTGCATTGAATTAAAATTCTTCTGTTAACTTTTAAGGCTATTCATAACCTCACCCCTCCATATCTATCCAACCTCCTCCATGTTGCCATTCCCTCCCGCACTCTTGGATGCTCTTCCTCCATCCACTTGACTGTCTCCTTCATCCGTCTAACCACCATGGGGGCACAGCATTCAGTTGCACTGCTCCCCGACTCTGGAACTCACTACCTTCTGAGCTTAGTAATATTGAATCATTCTTACTTTTCAAATATAAACTTAAAACTCATTTGTTTAAGTCTGCTTTTTCTCTTTGACTACAATTGCTCTGTCAGAGTTTAAATTTTGTATTTTTATTTTTTTTTGTAATGTGTGTTTTATCTATTGTTCGGTGTCCTTGAGTCTTTAGAAAGGCTCCTACAAATAAATAAAATGTATTATTATTATTATTATTATTAATAAAAAATTAATTGTACTTTGTACTATGTATACATGACACTAAACTGGATTTTAACATGCAAGCTCAAGAAAAGAACCATTGTTTTCAAAAAAGTAACTACTGAAGAAGAATATTCAGAGATTTACAGCTGGATTAAAAGTGACATAAATACATCTGGAAATAGTGCAGCACATCTGCATGAGAAACCTCATCCTTTGCCTTGTGCCCATTTGTTGCTGTAAACCTTTGTGTATCTCTCCACAAAAGATTCTGTAAAGGACCTATATTAAAACATAAAGATTTTACTAGCCCTTTCATGACTATTATTATTGCCACAATTACAAGCCAGATAGGTAATATAGTATCCTTTGTCTAACACACTTTCCCCAATTCGGTGTGTATGTCTTATGTCCATGGCAGAGGACAATGATCGGTTGTAAATCAAACGTATTTACCATATTATAAACTGAAAAATGTAATTTTTAGCACTTTTATTTTTTTAGAGGGAAATTTATTGAATCAGTTCATGTAAAAAATGGAAATCATTTTCAGTAAAACTGGAAATTCCATTGAAGTTTTGTTCTAGCGTTTTATTGTAATAATGACATTTATTTTATTGGTTTAGCATTTGTAAGTAGTGATGAGGGAACCCTGCAGAGTTCGATTTGTAGTGAGCTAGGTGAAATTGTGAGAACTCCCCTGAACGTGGGGACAGAACAACTGAATTAGTTTTGTGAGGTTTATAGTGGTACAGTGGTCTTTAGTGTCCCTGAGGCCTAAGAAAGCATCTGTCAGCTATGCAGGACTGATTATTGTGGCTCAAAATGCAAACTGAGCTGCTGTGATAGCCACAAATAAAATACATCAAATGCTCACAAACTAGCAACAGGTAAAATAATATTTCATTGTGCTCACAGAGTTCCAGTGTTCAGGGCACTGACTGGCCATGCCATTACACATTTTTTGAAGCTGTGCTTCGGCCAACATATTGCTCCTTGGCAATGTCAATGCAGCTGTTTACATTCCCCCTACCCCCCACTCTATCTTTGCAAATGCTTCACACTTTTTTCTTTGATCAAGAATATAGAAATACCTTGTAAATAGTAATACTTCTTTCATTATTATTATTATTATTTCACAGCTAAATGTGCAACGAGTAAACAGACTGAGGAACGCGGAGAAATCCAGACGCTGAATGGTAAGGAAATTTTTATAGGGTTTGTTTGTATTGTAATGAGAACCTTCTGTTGTTAAATGAAATGGATAGTTCTGGGTGTTTCATTTTTTAGCTTGTTAAACATGAAAAAGTGTATTAAAGAAGTTACAGTGCCTTGCCAAAGTTTTCATCCAACTTGGTATTTGTCCTGTTTTGTCGCATTACGATCTTGGAATTAAATTGGATTTTCATTTGGATTTTATGTGATGGAGTTAACAGTATAGGAAAAATTGGTGAAGTGGAATGAAAATAACATACCCTGTGTGTGTAGTAAAAACTGAAAAATTGTGAGTGCATATGAATTCATTCCCTTCGCTTTAAATCCTCTAAATAAGATCTGGTCCCACCAATTAACTTCCAGAATAGTTAGTTGATTAGGGTCCACCTGTGTGCAATCAAAGTGTCACATAATCTGTCACATGATGTCTGTATTAATAGACCTGTTCTGAAAGGTTCATGACTCTGCAATACCACCAAACAAGTAACTTGAAGACCAAGGAGCTCTCCAGACAGGTCAGAGACAAAGTTGTGGAAAAGTATAAATCAGGGTTGGGTTATAAAAAAAAAATCACAAACTTTAAATATCCCATGGAGCACCATTAAATCCATTATAACAAAATGGAAAGAATATGGCACCACTACTAACCTAACAAGAGAAGGCTGTCCACCAGAATTCGCTGACCAGGCGAAGAGAACATTAATCAGAGATGCAACAAAGGATAAATCTAAAGGACCTGCAAAGATCCACACTGGAGATGGGAGTTCTGTCCATAGGACCACTTTATGCCATATACTCCACAGAGCAGGGCTTTATGAAAGAGTGACTAGAAAAAGTCTATTCTTAAAGAAAAAAAAAGAAAACACATTTGGAGTTTTCCCAAAAGCATGTGGTGGAGTCCCCAAACACATGGAAGAAGGTCCTCTGGTCAGAGAATAAAATTGAAGTGTGTGGCCATCATGAGTAATGTCCAAACCCAACACTTCCCATGACCCCGAGAACACAATTTCCACATTGAAACATGGTGGTGGCCGACTCATGCTGTGGGGATGTGTTATATTGGCAGGGACAGGAAAACTGGTCAGGACTGAAGGAAAAATAGAGACATTCCCTGAGAGACTTGCAGTTGGAATTGCAGTTAAAGGGGGCTCTACTGTACAAAGAATTGACTTTGGAGGGTGAACACCTTTGCACACTCAGGATTTCTTTGTTTTTTGTTTTTTTTTTTTGTCTTAATTACTGTTTGTATCAGAATAAAAATATTTTTGCACCCTCCAAATGGTAAGCATTTTGTGTAAATTAAATTATGGTAACCTCCCAAAAATACATTTTAATTCTGGGTTGTAATGCAACAAAACAGGACAGACACTATGGGGGCATTGGTAAATACTTTAGGAAGCCACTGTACTTACTTAAAGAAAGGGAAGTGGGTTCCTTCAGTGGTTTAATACTGCATGTTTTTGAATAGTAAAATGCCGTATTATTATGTTATGATTTTGTGTTTAACTGAAGGATTAATTTTGGTTCATTATTTTTTTGTTATTTACTAGTATTTAATATTGTTATTTTTTTATCATTTTGTTAGAGACTTCATTTTTGTCTTGCTGCGTCCTTTGTTGTTGGCATGGGTGATTTTTGCTGGACACAATTGAGATGTTATTTTGAGCAACCTTTTAAAGGATTACTGTGGTACTTTTTGGATTAAAAAAACTAAAATAATATGAATTTGCTTAATTATTTAGGGAAAGAATAAAAAAAAAGTTTTTGTACTTCATGTTTTGTTTTACATATTGACTTTGATAATTGTTTCTCTGTCATCTTGGTAAGAGCTCAGACCGTATTTTTTCTCAACTATTCTTTTCTGTTGTGCCTAAAGATTTATCTCGTGCTGCAGTTTCCCCTTTTTTCAGTACTTTGGTATGAACATTCAAAAAGGTCATAACAACTTTTTTAACATATTAAAATTATTACATTGTGGAGCTCTTTATGACTTGACTTAATATGATGAATAATAAATTTGGATATTCCACAAGGCACAGGCATAGTAATGGAAGTTAAAAGATGGCAATTTTTATTTGAGGAAGCTGCACACAAAGCACATAGTGGTGTCCGACTTTGCGGATTGTGTCAGTACCTTGCGTTATACAACATTGAACAGGGAAGATGAGCTCATTGACTGTACATTAACCAAAGTTCCAAAGCATGTTACACTGCATTTCTCAAACACTCGGGTGGTGACAGGTGCTGGGTGGAGAAAAGACCAAGTGGTACTGAAGTGAAGCCGTCTTGTTTAACACACAGCATTTATCATATACATCATCAAACTGGCCGACATACCTACCACCTCTAAATATCTTTAAAGAGAATGATCTTTCCACACATTCTGACACAAGGTACGCTTCACTGATAGTTGTCACACGCAGCATCAGACATCCGTAGGGGGTTGGCAATTTTACATTAAAAATTAATGATAAGTCTGATATCATAATATACAAACATGATAGATAGATAGCATTTTATTTGACCACAGGGGGATATTTAGCATAGAAATTTAAATTTAAAAATGAATGCTTTCTGTAATTGAAATATAGATATAAAATAAAATGCACTACTACAGAATGTGAAAAGAATCACAAGGTCCCACCAGGACTTAAAAGCATAAAGGGTTGTTTTCTGGTTGAGCCCTTCTTTAACAAGTCTTTATCTTATATTCTGGAGATGAATAGCTAATGGTTCAATAACCATTCTGTAGTTTTGCATTCAAATTCAAAGTAATCCAGTTTCATATTGTTAATGCACACTGAGGCATCTGGAGTAGTACAGTGGGATGCAAAAGTTTGGGCAACCTTGTTAATAGTCATTATTTTCCTGTATAAATCGTTGGTTGTTACGATAAAAAATGTCAGTTAAATATATCATATAGGAGACACACACAGTGATATTTGAGAAGTGAAATGAAGTTTATTGGATTTACAGAAAGTGTGCAATAATTGTTCAAACAAAATCAGGCAGGTGCATAACTTTGGGCACCACAAAAAAGAAATGAAATCAATATTTAGTAGATCCGCCTTTTGCAGAAATTACAGCCTCTAAATGCTTCCTGTAGGTTCCAATGAGAGTCTGGCTTGTGGTTGAAGGTATTTTGGACCATTCCTCTTTACAAAACATCTCTAGTTCATTCAGGTTTGATGGCTTCCGAGCATGGACAGCTCTCTTTAACTCACACCACAGATTTTCAATTATATTCAGGTCTGGGGACTGAGATGGCCATTCCAGAACGTTGTACTTGTTCCTCTGCATGAATGCCTTAGTGGATTTTGAGCAGTGTTTCGGGTCGTTGTCTTGTTGAAAGATCCAGCCCCGGCGCAGCTTCAGCTTTGTCACTGATTCCTGGACATTGTTCTCCAGAATCTGCTGATACTGAGTGGAATCCATGCGTCGCTCAACTTTGAGAAGATTCCCAGTCCCTGCACTGGCCACACAGCCCCACAGCATGATGGAACCACCACCATATTTTACTGTAGGTAGCAGGTGCTTTTCTTGGAATGCTGTGTTCTTTTTCCTCCATGCATAACGCCCCTTGTTATGCCCAAATAACTCAATTTTAGTTTCATCAGTCCACAGCACCTTATTCCAAAATGAAGCTGGCTTGTCCAAATGTTCTTGAGCATACCTCAAGCGGCTCTGTTTGTGCTGTGGGCGGAGAAAAGGCTTCCTCTGCATCACTCTCGCATACAGCATCTCCTTGTGTAAAGTGCGCCGAATGGTTGAACGATGCACAGTGACTCCATCTGCTGCAAGATGACGTTGTAGGTCTTTGGTGCTGGTCTGTGGGTTGACTCTGACTGTTCTCACCATTTGTCGCTTCTGTCTATCCGAAATCTTTCTTGGTCTGCCACTTCGAGCCTTAACTTGAACTGAGCCTGTGGTCTTCCATTTCCTCAATATGTTCCTAGCTGTGGAAACAGACAGCTTAAATCTCTGGGACAGCTTTCTGTATCCTTCCCCTAAACCATAATGGTGAACAATCTTTGTCTTCAGGTCATTTGAGAGTTGTTTTGTGACCCCCATGTTGCTACTCTTCAGAGAAAATTAAAGGAGGAGGGAAACTTACAACTGACCCCCTTAAATACTCTTTCTCATTATAGGATTCACCTGTGTATGTAGGTCAGGGGTCACTGAGCTTACCAAGCCAATTTGAGTTCCAATAATTAGTTCTAAAAGTTTTGGAATCAATAAAATGACAACAGTGCCCAAATTTATGCACCTGCCTGATTTTGTTTGAACAATTATTGCACACTTTCTGTAAATCCAATAAACTTCATTTCACTTCTCAAATATCACTGTGTGTGTCTCCTATATGATATATTTAACTGACATTTTTTATCGTAACAACCAACGATTTATACAGGAAAATAATGACTATTAACAAGGTTGCCCAAACTTTTGCATCCCACATAATTAAGTCCATGTAGATTTACTGTGGCCAAACCCAGATTTAATATATAACATTTGATAGAGTCCAATGTTTGTTTGCTTTTTTTTTTTTCAGAATCCAAGGGTATTAAGGATTCTGCAAATGAGTATATTAGACAAAAAAAAAACACTTTGAAGTTTGGAGACTTGAGTGTCCGTGTTTAATAAATCCAGCTTGGTATTGGGATATTGCTGAAGGAAGCACTTTCTCAATTCTTACAGTTAAGACGTTTGCTAGAGTCTCAACATCATTCTTCAGCAATACAATTAGTCTTTATGATGCACATTATATAAAGTCCTTATTTTTTCATAGAAAAGACAAGTACTTGAGGCTTACCACAGTGTCTTGGGTTGAATTTTATTTTCTCTAGCTTCTGTAAATATAGCTAAAATTAAAGGGGCCAACTCAGTTGAAAACGTCTTGTGAAATTCCATCTGAAAGACACCAGTTTTTCCACTCAACTATGAGTTTTTGTAATCCTGAAGCTCTGAAAGACTCTGAGGTTTTTCAAGCTCTTCTGTATTGAGCTGTGCTATTTGTATTTTATCAATAAAAGCTTGATCCTTGATTTCTTTACCCTGAGAGAAATTATAAGGACTTCTTTGTGTTAGTAATTGCTTTCTGCTTCCTTATTTTATGTCCATTTGCATTGTTAATCTCTGTTATTGCACTGAGAACTTCCTCTTATGGGTTTGTTGAGCTAAAATCTTATTGGACTTGTCTCCATGTTCATAATGATGACATGAGTTGAAAATAAGTTGTTTAGTTTCTTTTGTTGTCAGATGAGTTCTGATTGTAGAACCGACCTTTCTCTATGAACTACCTGATTAGTTGATCTTGCGTATTCACGGTCAGTTCTGGAAATACCCATAGTCAGTTGGGGTAACTCTTTAGTCTCCACTATTAGTTTTTCTTATGAATTCTTAGCTTGGTTATTATTATATGTTCAAATTAAAACAGATTGATCCCATAATATTATATAATTTAATTATCTTTTTTACTATCATTTTTATATCCTATTTTCTTCAAAAAACTTCCATTGTGCCAAGATTTTCCATTTTCTACCTTTTTACATTTCTTAGGTTTCCTATTGCTGTGTTTTGTTTGACTTTTTTTCCCCCCCCCCCCCATGTAGGTGTTCAATGTATCATGGTGCAGTCCTGATTTTCTACTCCTGGATACTTTACTTGAAGGAAACTCCTACCTCGCTGGACCTCCATACACAGCAGAGCTCTTAGTGTAAACTGTGACATAATTAAGAGATTCTTTGATTCTTCACCAGTCTTTGAATGTGCCACACATTTAGTTTTCTGCTTGCCAAGTCTTTTTAAGTCTATTATCCTAAGAGGTTGTGTACAATAATGAAATAAGGATCATGTACTGTATGTTCAATGTTCTGTGACGACTACTTGGCAACTTAACATTTCATTCCTAACAAAAAAAGACATTTCTGATTATATCATCAACATTTCCTTGCTCTGTTTTTAAAAAGAAAAGATTTTATTTTGTTTTCTATTTGTTAATGTTAGGGATTGAAAATACAGTAATCCCCTACTCTGTCATGGTTCAGCTATCGTGCCCTGCTACATCACGGATTTATTAATACTATTATTATTACTAGGGGGCTCTGCCCCCTTCTCTCTTCGCTCGCCCACCCCCTCGTTTGGTTTACTGGATAAACAATTTAAAGAGATTATTTTCATGGGAATTGTTACATATGCATTATTTTCATTTTTACTTTTAAGCTTTTGTAAAAACAATATTTGTCCTTTATTTCCTGCCCCTGCCGTGGTTAAATCTCTTTCTAACGGCACTTATAACGCTGCTCGCTTTGTGAAGGGGGGCGTCTGAACGCACGCTAAAGAGATGCAATCGGTTCAGCTGGTGTCTTGCTGCTGCTGCTGGCCAGCTGTGTGTTGTGCTTGTCGCGCTTTGCGTCAATCACTTAAAGGCCTGTACAGCAGCTCTTATCTTGTCTCACTGCCTTGTCTTGCGTGAAGTTAAAATGTTTTTATAATAGAGAGATGTTACTCATATCCTTAGCCCGACATCCACATATCATATGTGTTTACAAAATGTGTTCTAATAAGTTTACATGTGTTTAAAGTGCGTGGGATGGGTATTGTAAGGCTTTTAAACTATAAAAAAAAAATGTGGTCTTTCAATATCGCGGATTTTCACCTATCGCGGGTGGGTCTGGAACGTAACATCCACAATAGGTGGGGGATTACTGTAAACTAAAACTGAATAAAGATTCTCTTTAATAGATAAGTTCAGTATTTTTCAAGTTATTTCTTCACAATCATGGTATATATTAATATGCCACATAAAATTGTCTTCTAGCGTTATGTTCAGAAGCAAAAAGTAAACTAATACGGAGAATACGGCTTAGTGAATTGGGGAGGGGTTGTCATAACTTCACCCACGATGACGGCTGTGAGCAGACAAGCGAAAAGGAAATGTATTCTTACCTGAAGAAAAATAGGACCACGAATCTGTGATAAAATAATAATTTCTAGCTTCCTTTTGTTACACAAGAATGCCTCATAAACACCAAAGGCATATTTTCTTAAATCAATATCTTCTGCTGCTTCAAAATAGATGTATTTAGTTCATTTTAAGGTTTTTTCATTCATCTGTGGACTTGTGTACCCTCCAGCTGTATTGTAAGCTTCAAAAAAGGGCAACGTATTTTTAAAACTTAGATATTAAAAAGAAGCCACCTCACTTTAGAACACAATTTTATGTGGCAAATGAATACATAAATACCATGATTGTGAAATGACTTCAATGAGAAAAATACCAAACTTATGTTTTAATTCAAATATTGCTGCCTCTTTATCTCAAAAGTCAAAAGCTCTTAAATATCAGCTCACATTACATTTGTAAATATATTTTTCTTTATCTTAGTGTACATATAAGAGCCATTCACTCAGTATATCTTATGCCTTTGCAGTATTTTTTTAATTTTTTGATCAAATCAGCATCTCAAACACTGTTTGCTATACTGGAAAATTAATGTTTTTCAAAACTGAAATTTTAGATAAAACCATTCTGTCCAATATTCTTAAAACTCATTTAACAGAATTAACAGAACTTTAATTAACTGAACGTTAATGTAAAGTATAATAATCAATTGAAGGCTAATAATACTCTTAATTTGTATGAATACTGTATATAAGTTGTGTATAGCTAATTAGACTCATTGTATGTTCGTCTTTGCGCAAAACACTTTTGCACTAACTGAGTGACCTTAACTTACACTACTTTGTAGAAGTCCATTATCTGGTCCACACAGTCCTTCGTGGAATTCTTTTTTGGTTTTTTTTTTATTCATTGTATAATAGGACCACTCTTCCAAATGGATTATTATTCAATTCTATTTGTAAAAGTTAAACCGTTTCAAGTCTTGTGTAGCAGATAAAGCCACAAAGCTACATCAGTGTGCTGTTACAGTATAGGAGGTGTATTTTTTCCTACAATTCAGGGCATTTTTCAAAAATTCTAAGCATATTTTTTATAAAAGTATAGCTAACAAAATAACTGGAAGAATTAATGCAATTTTAACTAGGGTACCATCTAGTTTAATGAACTTGAAAATATATTTTCTTGATTTTTCATATTAAAATCATGTAAACTGAAGTATTTGATCATATACACATACTCCTTCAATAACACCCCCTTCTATTCATTCAAGCAGAAAAAAAAAGAAGTTAAAGATTGAAATAAATGCCAGAAACACTTCCGATCATGTATTACCCCATTAGTCACTATAAATGTATTATTATTATTATAAATGTAACAAACCCTTAACAAAGGCTTTGTTTGTTAATCATCTCTGTGTAATATAGCATACCAAAATAACTTCACTTTAGTGGCTTAAGTGGTAAATACTGACTGTGAGGATTACACACTTCAGTACAAAGCTTATACACCATTAATTAATACTTAATAAGACCAAATGAAGCTCTCATATTCATAAGTCATTTATCAGCTCTTAATATGCCACACTTTTCTGAGATTAACAATCACTTGACCGATTCTCTGTAAGTGTTAAGTTCACAAGAGTCCTTTTGTTACAGTTTTTTTACACAGAAGTATCAGACTAATAGATGCATTAATAGCTCATAATAAATCTAAAGTTTTACCAGTGCCTTATTGTAATATTGCAGCAGGTACATATTTATTTCTAACCAAAGTATGGCTTGGCCTCAACCTTTTGATGTAGTAAAACATACATTTCTAGAATAGTTTGTGACATTATGCACTCCTTGTCATTTATTCTGTACTTCTATCTATATAAGTTTACCAAATGAAGGTAATGACTGTGTGTTTGTGTGTTCCACAGCTTCACCACTGCTTGAGGTTGGGTTTTATTATTTTTAAAGACCTGAAAAAAAAAAATCATGAAGCATTCTAAATAATTGAAATTGAGACCCTGCCATTGAAAATTAACATTTCAAGTACTACTATATTACTGTGAAATCAGATTTGTTCTCTTGATGAGTATTTGTTAAATCCCTAAAGTGTGAACAGAGCTACAAATGAGTGAGAGTCACAGTTAAGGGAAAACTTTTCTTTTCTTAATCTGCCCTCTAGTGGTCATTTTTATTTGCCAGTAGCAGAACAACTAAATAATGCTGACCATCTTACTTTGAGTATTAACAAAATTCATACTCTTACTTATATTGTTCACAAATCAGTTGACTTTGTTATGTTTAAAAGGAACTCGTTTGTTGAGATGCTAGTAATGTAAATGTGAATGTTTTTAACATAGACTTTGTTTTTTTTCTGTGTTCATTTTTGTATCTTAGTATTTATTATTAGTGTTTTTTTATTTGAAAGTGTTGTAAGAAAATTTTTTACAGCTAAAACAGATCAAAATTAGGAACTTTTTCTAAAATATACATTAAGATTTCAGACATATCCATTTTTATTCAAAGTATGTTTTAAATTGTTGAACTAAGCCAAACTATTCATACTTTTAGGGTGTTTGCACAAGACTTTGTAACCGTTAAGAGATGATGACATTCATAATAATCAGGTGATAGCCTACCCTGAAAGTTTGTTTTGTTTTATTGTATAATCATGAAAAGGGCATCACTCTTTTTAGCAAAGCATAGAATCAAGTTTTAATTCAGAAAATTGTAAGTGCTGGTAATTTCTTCATTGGTCTCTTTGGATTTTTACAAGATGATTCTTTTTTTTATATATTTATACAGTATATACTTTGTTAACTCCATAGAAGAAATGGTATTTTATATGAGCTTTTGTATAAATAAACCAAAAAAAAGCAGCGTTATGTCTTCCTATCCTTGCTGTCACTCTGTGTCATGCACTCCCACTGGTTGACGCTGGATTAGGCAAAGCTGACAAAGGTGAAAATCACCAGCCAGTGTTGTCTACAATATGTGGAGAGCTAGTATCAAAGCTCAGCCGTGATGATGATAATACTTCTAATGTTGGTTAAATATATGGCGTGTGTGTGTGTGCGTGCAATATTTGTTTGGAAATATTTATATATTATATGGAGAGTAATTTTGTTTGCTTTTGTTTTGCAAAGATTTTTAAGCCAGGATTATTTGTATAAAAGAATGGTGAAAAAAAGTGTTATTATGCTGCTTGTTCTTTAATTGTAACGTAAATAACCCTTTACGTACTTCAAACATGCATCTGATGCTCGTCTAATCTCATGTCTAATGTATTTGTTTTGTTTTGTTTTGTTTTTTGTTTTTTGATCAGAAAGCTTTATGTAAATTTATGGCCAATATTTTTGTTTTGACATAATCAGATATTTTTGAATAAATTTTTAAAGAATTATTTTCTTGGTCATTTGTCTTTTGTATTTAAACTCTTTAATGTCCTGGGTCAGAGATCACTAAGAATATCCCGTCACTGATGGTCACAAACTCCTCATTGTGCTCAGTGTGTATTGTACATCACAGAACGTTTTAATGCTCATTAATGTTCAGAATTTGAACTTGATATCATTCTGTTAGTTCGTCATTACTGGGCTGTGCATTCAAGGCACATTTTAAGGAATACCCGAGTGAAATCCTGGGACAGTTCAGCTATTAGCTAACCAAATGAGTTTAATGGCCTGAAAGGTCTTCTTGTTTTCAAACTTTGTTTTCTTTCAGTCAAAGTTTCATCACAATTTGGACAATTAAGACGGCCATTGTCCTAACACAATGATCTGTCAGTTCACTATTCATTCTTCTAATTAATAAATAAAGAATAAAAATTGGTCGAAGTGGTTTGTTTCAATTGGAAAATGATGCCATATCTGAATTTCTTTCATGCCTTAAGAATTTTACCACAATCTAAATAAAATTCATGGTGCTGGGCTCAGAACAATATCTGAAGTCAGTGATTAGAAGACAATCAGCTCATTTGGTGGAACGTTCGTGAATAGAAAAAAAAGAACACTTTGGTTATATTTTAAAAAAAAAAAACACAAAACTAAATCATCCTGAACCTTGTATTGGTGTAAATTTGATATTTAAACTGGAATGTCATTGTCATCCTCAAACCTGTTTAATCCACATCAGGGTTGGAGGGGCAGCAGGTCAGATAATAGGTGAGGTAATCAGTGATCTGGATGGGACTACCTTGTCAATTATTCTGTTTACATTGAATAGAAATTAGGGTTAGTGGTCAGCTCCAGCCGACCCCCGTGACCCTGTTTAGGATATAGCGGGTTGGATAATGGATGGATGGATGGTCAGCATGACCACTAAGAGGTGAACAGCAGTGGTTTTCAAGTGTGCTAGCTGGTCCATAGTGTATCCTAGGAATGGTAGCTGCTGTTCTCAAGGTTAGCCTCAACCCGGAGGTTCTTTCCATCAGAGCAGGGGTCCAATCAGATGTGCTTCAGTGGGGTGGCTAATAAGGCCCTCTTTTGCTTCATATAGGAAGTTACAGTATGAACTTGGAATGGAGAAGAAGAAAAGCTCCGCTGACTGACATGATTGGGCTTCATATTTCATTTTTTCTCTCCTTTATTATGTGATTTTTTCTACTAGGGATTTTGAGTCCTCCTGCCACTTTGCTCCCCGACTCTATGCTACTGCACCTTCACCTTTTAGTTATGGCCAGCCCCTCCCCTTTTAGCTTTTCATTGGCCCTTCAAGTCAGGTGCTCCTTTCCAGGTAAGTCATAGGTTTCTAATCTCCATTCAGATTATTTACTGTAATGATGAAAAGGTACAAGCAGACAATGACACCAAACACACACTGTCAACACATGAAAAAGGCATTTTAGAGCAGATCCACGTTCTAGGATGATGAAAGACATGCTGCATACTGTCACAAAGATGATTTCACGCAGTGCAATTTCCAGTGCCATGCTCTCCAACAGCCAGCTATTGTGTCGTGGTGATAAAGTCACAAAATGGTGGCAACCATTAGAAAACAAGATGGTATTGTGGTATTTTCAAAACCTAACAATTAATAAATAATACATCCAAATTCAACAAGTTCCATTTTCATTCACAAGAATGTTTTCCAGAAGTGACTTTTTCTTCTTTTAGCTGGTCCCGTTAGGGGTCGCCACAGCGGATCACCTTCTTCCATATCTTCCTGTCTTCTTCTCTTGCTCTGTCACACCCATTATCTGCATGCCTTCTCTCACCACATCCGTAAACCTTTTCTTATGCCTTCCTCTCTTCCTCTTGCCTGACAGCTCTATCCTTAGCATCCTTCTCCCAATATACCCAGCATCTCTCCTCTGCACATGTCCAAACCAACACAATCTCACCTCTCTGATTTTGTCTCCCAACCGTCCAACCTGAGCTGATCCTCTAATGTCCTCATTTCTAATCCTTTCTAGAAGTGGTTTATTTAACAAAATTTTAGAAAAAATACACGTGTTTGGGATATTATAAGCATACGACTGGATGAACTGCCCTGGATTGTTTAACACAAGAGGTTTTTTCATTTGACTTTTTGATATTGTGTGCTGTTGTCCAGCATTGGTCTCCAGAGACATCCATTCTACCAGACTCTGTTTTATCTGTTCAGCATGAAAACATGAAATTAACCTTTTTTCCCTGCCACTTTTCCCTTATATGAGTTAAGTAATGCACAAAAAATATAATTTTGGTTGAAGTGTTCCTTTAAGTGTATTCTGCCAGAAAACAAATTGCTGCGCTTGAGACTTGGCCTTCTTTTCATTTTGCTAAAAGTGACATTTTCTGCTCCCATAGTCCCCTCCTGCCCATTTTAACGGCCGTCAGTTTTATTTTCTTTACTTTTTTATAGTAGTTTGGTCTTTATTGTCTTTAATTTTGTAAGAAAGTTGAAAAGTAAACAAGATTGTTAGAAAAGGACTTTACAACAAATTGTTTTAAAAAAGAGCAAGGAACTCTTACCTAAATATGAAGTTAGTCTTAAATACGTGAAATAATCAACACCACATTTCTCTTCAGCCCTTAAGCCCACTTCATTCTCAGACACCTGCTCACTTTTAAGTTTTTATTTTTAACCTTTTCCGCTAAAGACAACTGGCCTTCTGACTTTAGGACACATTCACTCAGGAAGTGGAAAGCAGGTGTCAAAAAAGTCGTCTTTGTTGTCTTTCTCAGTCTCTAATGTAATGTGTATCAATGTCAGCGCCATTAGCAGGAGGGTTTCTAGTAAGCAGTCAGCACATTTCTGACTCAAAGTTGTGTGCATTAAAAGAGTTAAAGGGGCACTGGAGCCACACAGCAAAGTGTGTTACCACATATAAAGATATCTGGTAAATTCTGTGCAAATTTAACTCCGATGTTTTGCCGTTTCCGTTATCCACTGGGAAGCTCAGATGTTACAGACTCGGAGGTCTCATTTGACAAGAGTGCACCTCGAGCTGACCATGTAGCGTTGCACTGGCTTCCTGTTCATTTCACCTACAAAACTCTGCAAGTGTCTCGTCCACAACTGTATTGCAGACTCGTGTTATCCCAATCAAACAGCTGCTTCTCATGAGGTAACATACAATTAGGGGTCACTCCTGTTTGGCTGCATTTGATCCTTGTGTGTCAGAAACTGCAGGCTATCACAGCGACCTGCCACAGACATTTCACTTCTCTGTAGAATCTTCTGGCTGAGGTGAAGTCCTTGCACTGCCAACCTCCTACCACTTAGCAAAGATGGCACTGACTGCAGCCGTTAAAATATTTAAAAACTAGCTGTGTAAGCCCGTGCTGTAAAAAACTGAACTGCAGAGTCGGCCATTTTGTTTTGTGGACGTGCTCGCCCCCCTTGTCTATCAGCGGCTAAGTAAGTTTCTCTCTCATTTCTCTTTCCTCGGCGGTCTCACTTTGGTGACGGAGTTGCTTTCTTTCAGCTTCATGCTGTAGCCTCGTACTTCTTTCTTCTTCTAGCTCGTTAACTTGGGGCCACATTGCCAGCTCTTTGAGCTTCATGCTGTAGTTTCGCACTTCCAGGCTGGACAGACAGACACACACACTTCCACATGTAGACATTCATATAAAAGATAACAAAGTGTTTTTATAGCCATAGTTCCCACTACTATTATAATTATGATATTATTTTATGTGGCACGCCATATCATACATGTGTTTCAGTTTATAAGAACATTTAGATAGATAGACACTTTATTACTCCCAAGGGGAAATTCACATAATCCACCAGCAGCATACTGATAAAGAACAATATTAAATTAAAGAGTAATAAAAATGCAGGTAAAAACAGATAACTTTAAATAATGTTAACGTTTACCCCGTCGGGTGGAATTGAAGAGTTGCATAGTGTGAGGGAGGAACGATCTCCTCAGTCTGTCAGTGGAGCAGGACATTTCCTACCCTGCTTGATCCAAATCAGACCACCAGTTCCATCACAGGGCCCATTTGCTCACACGGGAGCCATTTTAGTATCACCAGTGTACCTAACTTGCCAATTTCTGAAAATGTCTTCTTGGAGAGTCAAGGCTTGGGGGGATGTCAAAAACCAGGGTCTGTTAAAGCCCTTTGAGGTATTCCTTGTGTGATTTTGGGCAATACAAGAAATACATTGTTGTTGTTTAATGTTTTTTTAAACAATCCTCACCAGTAAGCACTAACGTACACCTCTTGTTCACAGTGTATTGGCATAAATAGTAATAATTAACACAAAGCCACACCTCTAACTTTTATTTCTCTTATTCATTGTTGAGATTTGGCATTCTAGACATGCAGGAAAGGATATCCAGCTTCTAAAAGATCCATAAAACAGACTACAGCATAGAACACCACACTGGCTACCATGGACTGGTAGAACATTTCTAGCAGCTTATTGCACACATCTAAAGACCTGAGTCTCCTTAGGAAGTCCAGTCTGCTCTGGCCCTTCTTGTCCAGTGCCACTGTGTTGTCAGACCAGTTCAGTTTGTTGTTTATGTGAACCCCCTGGTGTTTGTAGCTCTGCACCACTGAATGGAGACTGGTCTCAGCAGCTTCTTGGCACTCCGAAAGTCCAGCACCAGTTCTTTGGTCTTGCTGATGTTGAGTTTTAGGTTGTTGTCTG